>JAAONU010000004.1:6478074-7177653 GCA_012932295.1 Cyclina sinensis | reverse complement strand
AACTGAAAACATCCCTCACCCCAGGGTCAAGTTACTGTATTACTTTTATCCAGGAGAGTATAATACTGTTGTCTGTATTTAGTTTTCTTTCCATAATTATGTTTAAAGTGTTCTATTGATTTCATTCTCCTTTCCTTTTCTTTTCCACTTTCATCGTTCTAGTCGTAATGTTTAAGCATTGACTCTTTTCATTCTGTTCACTTTTAACGCGTCGACATTCTTGATATAATGCTCGTCAAATAAATCACTCTTTTCAAGAAAATTACTATGTAAAATGTACTCTTTGTACGGAACTTCTTGTTTTTTAAAAGGGATATTTCAGAAGAATGTTTTCAACATTATTCTTACAATACTTGCAGAAGACTGTCCACGTATTTTACCGAGGATTTCGCTGATTTTCTTCGATCTTCTCATCTTTTATATATGGTATCCAAGTACTTCTTTAGGCTGGTTATTCATAGAATGTGCTACTTAATCCAAACTTTCAACACAGTTAAAACTACTCCGCTTTTTATCTTTTTAGAATAGATTTTAATTGCTGTACGTTATGTATATCTTAGGTACTCTTGTAATCACACCCGATCCACTGCAGTATGTAATTTTGGTTTAATTTTCCGTCAATACATCTTTCATTTTCAACAAATGCTCAAAGATATTCGGGGACATTGATACTCCTTTGTTACACCGTCCGAATTAACCTAACGCGTGAGCTATATTCGTTTGTGGAAAACTTATACGTTTTTGATGAGCTGTATTCGTTAGCATGAATCGAAAACATCTCACGTTAGCTGTATACACTGGATATATAGAAATACTTTTCAGATAGGTTTGTTGTCTTAACGTTTATAACTGTTACGGTCAGTATCAATTTCGATTATAATTATCGCAATTTTTTTCTGGTTTCAAAAACTCATTAATACAATTAAAATGAAGATGTCGACAACAATGTTGTGATCACGCTGATGCTGTCACTGCTATAGCTGCTGTTGATGATGGTGAAGATGCCGCTGATAATTAACACCACTGATATTGTGGTTTTGATGTAATGCTTTTTTTATAAAAATAACGACAACGATGATGTTTATGGTGGTGTTGCTGGAGGTAGTGGTGGTGGTTATCACACATTGGCTGCTAATGCTTCTTTGGCTGAAGGTTTTTACGACGATTATGATGATGATGTTGTTGACAATTATGTTGACAAATAATAGCTTTGATGTATAGAGCTTACAGTGAGCATGAGCTGTATTCGGCTTTTGCTGATTGCGGTGAAACAGGGCTTTACTTTGGATGTGTATGTACATGCCGCTGTATCTGAAGTAAGTCAAAATAATCAGATAATTGGCTTTGTGAAGATTTTGTATGATTTAAGGATGTTGTCCAAAGTAACTTTGATATCAGATATGAAGATTGTACTTTGTGTATGTCAAAAGTAGAGGGAAATGTTTAACAATCAAATTTTTACCATTTGGTGTCAACGTTATGGTTAACAGTTGTGATGGCATCCTTTAACGCTTCTCATGAGTTATACTTTCGCCAAACTTCAATTTTGTATCAAGAAAAATCAAGACAGTATATACAATGTGAAATAATGCCAAGGCAAAGGTCACAGACTTATCGATCATGTCAACTCTGAGAGCGTTTGACCAATGAGATATGCATACAAAACATGAATTGTCTGTTTTACATAGGTCAAAACTTATTGCCAAAAAAAAGATTCAACTAAAATAATCAAGACCAATAACTCTAAGGTTAAGATGACAGAGTTACATGTCATATCACATCTGAAATAGTTTAACCTATCAAATATGTATATCAGAAATGAAATATCTGTACGATAGAGATCAAAAGTAGTAGTTAAAGCAAGTGAGCTTAGTTATAAATAATGGGTAAAATTTAAGGACCAGGTCACAGATGTATTGAATTTTGCGTTCTCCAAGCAAGGTTTTTATTCATTATTATTATCAGTATTATCAGTTGTGCTTTTTTATCACACTGTGTTATGGTTTTTATCATCAAGAAAACAAACATGTTTTTGCCATGCATTTGTTAAATAATCAAATCATTTACAAGGGTGGTTCGGGGACATTTTTTATTTAAAAAGGTTGCGATTCGCTGTATACCTGAAGATGTAATTCAAACCCTCAAATATTTTAATCTTAGGGCAATACTTAGAGCTTTCAAATTTGGCGTTCGACATGCATTGTTCAGTTCCACAGTTATTCATATCATGTAAGTAATCACATTTAGAATATTGAAAGTATTTTCTCTAAGCTTATTTTTTTTCGAGAGAGCTTTTATATTTGGTGATAAGCATTGTAAAATGGTTATGTATTAAAGATTTTCCAAATATAAGTGATCTCGCCCAGTTAATCAGTGATTTACTAAATATAGATTTTCTTTCTTAATTTTCAATAAAATCTTATGAATTCTTATATCTAAACACTATTATCAAACAAAGCGTGGGAGAGGAGGGCTAGTCAGAACAACTAAGGAATTTTTCGAATGGCAGATGGTGAAAATACACCAGATTAAGTTAAAATCGGCATGAAAAATTGCACAAATAATCAAACATTAAAAAATTTCAATGATGTCGCTTCAGAAAGATGAAAGTAGGTCAGTATGTCGAGGTCAGGTCATCCATTGCCCAAGGTCACAGTTATAATATGTATCCAAAATTATACAAAAAGTACCTTCATTTGATGTAAGGGTTAGGGGTGGGTCCCATCCAGGGGGTGAGAAGTATCTTCCCATCAAATAAACAGTTAAGTTTTAAGCTTTGTACTTTCTTACTAGAGAGTTCTTTTTTCATAATTAAGTCTATGCCAAACCAAGTTATCCCTCGAGTTGGGCTAATTTTGACCCCAAGCACATAATATAAACAGTCTTTGTAAAGATGTAGTAGAGGATGCTTCACTTTAAATTACAAGCTCTGTGTCAAGCGGTTTTAGAAAAGAAGATTTTTTTAAGTTTTTCCTATTATACGTATATTTAAAAATCAAGTGACCCCCGGGGCGGTGCCAATATTGACCCTTGGGCCATGATTAAAACTAGCTTTGTAGGGGTCTACTAGACAATGCTACACACCAAATATCATTACCGTAAGCCTTACCATTTATGAGTAATCAGCCAAATTCAAAGTTTTTGCACGGCGCCACCAGTGATCGCAATAGCCCGATTGTTTTCTTCGAAAACAGACGAGCTATAAATGCCATTCTCTATTATGTTTATTGAATACTGACCCTCACCTAATCGATCAATGACAATTTATATTATTGTTGATATTGTTAATATTTATGTTGTTGTTGCTTGTTCTGCTGTCAGTACTTACAAATTATAAGTAAATTTTTATCCGTGCTCCATGGTTCTAGAATTTACCACGTGCAGGGGTCATAATATTATGATTTGGGGGACACAACAGTTGAACGGGGGTCATTTTATGAAAAAATGACTCATTGATAATAATTCTATAGCAGTCACTTTATTTCGTTACACCAGCCCACTAGAGCGAGATGACACGGGCACTACGAACCTGCCCCCAGTAAATCCGTCACTATATAATATATCGCTGTTTTTTTGTGTACAGACAGTACTGTTGATTTATATGGAGGATATAATGTTGGTACAAATGGACATGTTTTGATTTGGCCCCTGTAACATTGAAGTAAAACATAGCTTTATAATTATATTTGAACTTTGAGTTAAATGCTATTGTTTTACTATTTTAGAATGTTTGAATAAAACAGAACACTGTCTCAGGTGTTCCGTTATAAATCCTGACAATATATTTTACAGAAGAAAAATAATTCACATTTGAAATTGTTTCATTTGGTGCTATCACTGGCAATCAGCATGCAAGGGATTCAAGACGATATTCATTTAAGGTAATCAGTCAAAACGGCCATCCTCAATGAAATTGGACGCTTAAGTTCGTGAAAGCTAAGAGGAACAGTTATACTTAATTGAATCGTGTTTTGTCATTTATTTGACATGATTAATGCATATAACTGTACATGTTTGCTTAAATTTGTCTGACAATTTTCGAGAAATGATTACAATAGGCATTTGAATTAGTAAATATGTGAAATGTTAGCCTAAAAAAACATTCAAATATGTAATAGCCGGGACAAGAATCATACCGACCGGCTAACCAACCGGTTTAGTGATTCCTATAAACAACCCCTTGTTGATGTCAGGGTGTAAAGTTAGCCTATTTCAAATAATATTTTCTTTCATTTATGAAAATATTATTGAAATGTCTGACAATTTGTCGATAAGCATATACAATAGCTAAATCTGTACAAATTAATATGTATGTGCTATTGTTGTTGTGTTTATCTTTCATCTTTATAAACATTGTTAAATTAATTATTTTCATATGGATAATATAATTTAATTGTATAAAATATTATATGTTATTTGGGTTTTTGAGTGATATATGTTAATATATTACCTACCAAAATTTCATATCACCCGAGCCGTTAGGCGAGGGTGATATTTTATCTTGGCAGGTAATATATCTACATATGTCACTCAAAAACCCAAATAATATTTTTATTACCCATCCCCTGCCGAGTAAGACGATTTTAAAATAAAGCATTGCTGTTTCAAATGAAACGTCGAAATAAGATTCCATTTAGGGTACCCTTTAACCGCAAAATGACGTCTGTAGAATTACATGAAGTATTTGCTTTCGTACCTGACGAATGTAAACAAGAGAAAAGGTTTGACGAGGTCATATTTGTTTCAAATACTGATGGGAATATTTATCATTACTCTATTTTGGTAAATATTTTTATTTGACAGTGAAAAAGTGCTTGTATATAGGAATTTACACTTTACAACATCGAACCGTACGCGCATCGTCACAGCGCAAGTTGTTTACAACTTGGGGTACCTAAAGGGGAAATTTAATGTGTATATTACCTGTCTGGCTCGGTTATATCAATTTCTTTCGGCGGATCAACATCCAATCAAAAAGGAGAAAAAAACCTGGAAGGGTAGTAAATAGTTCTATAAGTTCTGACATTTGTATTAAAATTGCATTATTGTCAATATAATGCTGAGATATGACAGCAGCTTAGTGATTATTTAGATAAAGTAAGAGTAAAGTAAAGTGCTTGTTTATTATAGTGTTACCCCTACTGAAAGGGCCAGCCTCCCGGGCTTATGAGACATCTCTATTAGTGTACAAATTTACTCCCTGATTTTCTATCCTATGTGCCAGGCGGACAGGCAATTGGTAACCATTCATTTATTAGCTGGCGGCTCACCAACTGGCCGCATCAGAACAAGCGCCTGACATGACTCAACCTTTCGACCTCCCGCTCCGTAAGCGGACGCCACAATCACAAGGCCACGAAGACGGTCTGTTGTCAATGGAAGCTTTTATCACCTTCCATGCCGTTAATTAATTGTTTTAGTTGCCAGGTGTTTACTAATATATGCAAATATGTCCCAAAGTAAACACTTTTAAGATCGTTTGCCGTCAACGAAATTTCATAAATAAGTTGTAATTGTTGCCACCGAGAAATTTTCTTACCACAAAAACAACAACAAACAAATGAAGTTTTTTGACATCAATATGAGCATTTCATAAAAACAGATATGAAGCATGTTTATAAACTATTTTATTTGACACTGCTCTCTTTTTACGAGAGACTTCATTGAAAAGAATATCAAGATTTAGAATATCATTCGCCCAGGAGACATCTGAACTACGCAATAAAACAACAGGAAGAATCGTGTATGGAGAAGGAAAAGGGGCATTGGACATGATTATTTTATTATTTTGATACAGACAAATGTAATAAAAACAGCGAAAACAAGTTGTTATTGCATAACAGTGACAGTATAACTGGAAATATACAAAACGAACGACCAATAAACCACTCTATAACGAGAATCTGCTTCCCTTTCCGAGGATCTTCCAGGAGCTAACCAAATGATTTGTGTTTGTATTGTCAGTTATTTTTATAGTTAAGCAACATCGTAATATCAGACTTTACTAAAGTGCACTGCAACTCAAATGTCGTAAATTCTGTATTAATTCTAAAAACATAGTCATATTCCCAAAATTTCAAACAGGCCTCGCAGTTTCGCGAGCATGCAGAAACAAAATTAGAAGTACTGAAATGTCCCCTGGTCAAACTCCACGTAGTTCATGTTGCATAGAAATAACCAGTGTAAAAGCAGCTTTGACATTTTTGTATCGATGTGGAAAAACTTAAATTATTACATTTGTAATAGGCAGGCGATTCTGGTGATGGTTCCGTAACTTTGAAAACTGATCAAATATCATTGAGATAAGGGTATATCAGATGCTGTGCAAGATAAACAGGCTAATTTCCACCAACTGATAAAATGAATTCAGAATGATTGAGTCTGATAGATAACGTGGCTTTACCGTTACTTGACACATATCAGGAACAATCCGTTATAATTCATGAGCTATATATTGTGCCTATATCATGTGACTATCTTAATGTAAAATAACTTGGTTGAGTCAGATATTAAAATGTTTTTTTTGTTATTTTGCAAAAGGTGTTTAGGGTCTTCTTCTATCTGCAAAAAAATGAGTTTCTAACATCTGTTTCTCAAACACTTAAATGAACTTACTGGCTATTGATGCTAATAGATTTATTTTTTTTTCATTACAGAACATGTGCGTCTTTTGTTCATATATAAAAAGATAAATTATATACTTGATTTACCTTATTTGCATAACGATTAAGTTTATTAATTTCAACGTTTATCTAGATGCCCAAAGACACAATTTATGTTCTTATAAATGAGATTTAGGCATTCTATTTGTCCTGTTTTTGCCTAAATATTTTTATGCGTCCCTATACGGGAAACTACAGGATCACCAACGCAGTTGATCCGTTGTCCACATGTTGTCTACACAGATTTTTTTATTGATCCTCACCAAATGATTGGTGATAACTTCTGCTGGCTTAATATCTCGGCTTAGATCGATAAAATCTTTCCAGGCTTTATGTACTCTAAGTCTATGGCCCTTGAATGATTCTAATTTGGCAAAATGAGTATTTTCCGGTCTCTAAATCGTCATCATCTGATCTTCACAAAATATTCTGATAATGTGTATCGGCTTTAAAATATCTTAGCAATGTTCGATAACCAGTTAAATCCCTACTGCCTTTTATTTTTCAAGAAATTCTACTTACGTCTTGCAAGTTTTCTTTAGAAGAATTTTAATCAGAACTTGAAATAACATTTATATACATGTTTATTGAGTTTTTACTATGTGAATGTCGGGCGTATTTTTGGTATAGTCAGCGCTCTTTTCATCACTGAGGTAACGTCTATCTTACATGTGTCTCTCATGAATTTAAACTTGTAACTCTGAGAGTGCAGCTTCAAAATAGTTGCAATAAAATCAGAATAAGGTGTTACACGTTTAAAATACGAAAATATTTTCTGATTTGGGTTAACATCTGATTGTCTATTGATGTGTTTAAATCTTCGAAAGCGAAATGAGAAACTAATTGCATGCTTACATTATGGTAATCGGTTTGGATAGTAGGTTACGTAACTGTCTAGCTAGCTTTTGAAGTAATTATGTAAGAACGAAAAAGCAGCCAATTTTCTCTTATATCTTCATAAAAAGAGTTGCGTAATAATCTCTTTTTGATTAATTATATTGTGGAGCACACTATATGTGCCAATACTTATTAGTTTATTCATAGGTTTTTCTGCAAAAATATTTGTAAAAAAACCCGAAGCTTTATAAGTGATGTGAATGTGTCATTTACCAGTTGTAAATGTTCTGAAGAAAATAGCATTTGTAGAGATTTACCTTTTGTGCAAATGTCTTTAAAAATAGCTTCTTTGTTACAGAGCATATTTATGTATGGCATCATAAGTAAGTTTCATTTAATTCTAACCGTTACGAGGTAAAGACCGGAACCTAAGACTTCCTACTGACAAATACTCTACTGACAAATACTAACAAGTAAATATTAATAAAATACTTAGTAATACGCTGGATAGATGAACTAACTTTGTTTTATAACGTATCTAAAACGTAAGAAAAACATCAATCTTATTTTTTTAATTTGTAATAATTTTCAAATATATCATGCCTGAATTTGTGTTGTACATAGTTGTAAAGTTTTGATTCCATTTAATACATATATAAAAAGTCAGTGATAATCAAGTTGATCGTTTCAAAGTAGATTAAAGTAGAAATAAAACACATTAATTTTTGTGGCGTCAGTCATTGGGAAATAATCTCACTAAAATAGCAATCATGAGTTTTTCACCTTTTTACATTCAAATTATTCTGATAAGTCTCGAACCAAAGAGCTACGCATTCCCTTACCAAGCTTCCGATATCAAATTCAAGTAGGGAAATAGTGAACATTTTGCGGCTATAATTTCATCGTTAGAATGTTTTGACAGAGTAACTGAAATAAAAGCGACTTGGATTTCAAGCATGCCGATAATTTCTGAAACAAATCTGTTACATTTGTACGGCTTGGTTTCTTTTTGCCATGTTTGTTGCAAAATGAATCAATTTCAAATGTCAAAAGACTTGTTAAATATGTCCGGCTCGATAAGTGCTGACACTGTATTATTCAATTTAAAATGGCGGAAAAAAGGATACATGCAGCAGCAAGATTCAAACTGGTCGATTTCATTTCTGTCAACGTTTAAAAGTAGTGATTTTTATAAATATCGTATTCATAAAACACGGTTAACATATTTCTTTTTGCTAAAGTTAAATGTTTTTTTTTAAACGAATGTTGATCCGGCTGTATCAAAACATGTGTTTATATTTACCATTGGAGGTTGTTACTTATATCAAAGTTAAATTTAGGGCCCAACCTTAGGGAAAATCATTTATTGAAAAAAATTATAGTTTCTCTATATTTTTTATTTTGTGCACTACAATGCAATTAAGGCAATCCGGTAATTTAATTGTTTTTACCAGGCTTTCAACTGAAACGAAATTTTAAGTATTTTTATGAAACAAACTTTTATGTCATACGCCGACAAATAAGTAGACAAAAGTGTGCTATGTTAGGGATTTTTTAATTTTTAGAAATTTCGTGTTCTGTACGTCTCTTTGCACATAATTGATTACTGGTGAGAGTATTTGCCTTTATTTGTAATAAAATAGCAGAAACGAGTTCAAATAGGGGATCATTTTAAACAAAATGTTTTTTTCTAATATATTCAAGCTCCCACTGAGTTTCGAACCTGCACCTATCGGCACCAACCTCCTAGCAATGCAAAATAATAAAACATCTGAATCTATCATAAGCACATAACCGACATTTATATAGACAAAAACCTAAACTTTTAATGTTGGTAACTGTGAAATAGTATAAATGCGTGCTTTTTTAATGCGAATGCACCTTTGTAACCACGTGACCGTCGTATATAGAGAAGGCAACATACTTTCTTGGGAAACAAAAACTAATAGAAACCTTTTTCTTCAGACGGTTTTACCCTGTTACAACAAAGTTATATGCAACGGGCATTAATCATGATTCAAAACTGACATCTTTATTATTTCGTCAGAAAATTCTTGATTGAATTTAATCTCATGTCTTTTTGGTATCTGACATATTAATACAATTTACTTGATGTACTTAACTGCATACATAAACGATATGAATTGATGTATGTTTAAATAAATAATGCATCACACGAAAATATAGATTTGCCATCAAACATATAAGGACAGTTAGGTGTCTTTAACGATGAACCACGTTATTAAATTACATTCTGTAAATCTATTTGTTCATTTGTACGAAATTTGGCATATGAGCGAAAATTAATTAATAATCAACATCAGTTTCGTATTACCCCGGATGATAACTTATGGTCAATATGCCAAAGTCTTGACTTTAAATGTCGGACATATTAAATTATATATGATTGCCGAGTGCTTTGTTTTAAACGATTTGCATGTTTTAGTCAGAAGAGTGTCTGAGTAAATGTATGATCAACATCATTTGTGCTTATCATAAGTTATAACACAAATGATTAAGTTCTTTTCTATATTCAAAATTAAAGCACAATGAATATCTCAGAACAAACATTTGTTCAACTTTTAAGAACATTTTCTGCGTTTTTAGACCGTTCTGTAAAGTTATCGCGACTGTTTCGTTTTTATTTGAAAATGATTCTTGCATGAGTGCAATTTTATTTTACCTTTTATTATTTCTCATGAGAGACGTTAAATAGAGAAATATTCCTCCTTATCATATCTGACCGTTGTTTAATGAAGACTTTTGTTTTTTATCTTTATTTTTTCATCTGTCTAAAACGTTGATAAAAGATATCTAAGTGGAAGTAAAATTTAATTTCTCTTTTTTCCCTATTCAGAATGCAGAATGTTTCTAACTTGCTTACCAAAATATTGTTCTTAGACATCAATAGCAGATGAAGTTTTTGAAATAGTTAATGTTTCTTTTATATTTTGTTGTTGCATAAAAGACTGATATGTTTGTTGTATTTCGAAGAACTCAGTAAACTAACAAAAGCTCATTATTTCAGCAAAATCCTTAAAAACGACTATACTGTAAACTGGAAGTGACTGTGTTATTTCAGAATTTTATGACAAAACATGACATCACCCTATCGCAAAAATATCTGAACTTGAAGTTATGAAAAGAAAGAAATATAATTGACCATGCTTAAATATATTTTAGTATTTCATATTAATTTTATCAAAAACTTTCTTGCAAAATGCAATTGATATGAAATTTCGAAGATCCTTGTAATTACATTTTTTGTCAACACATGCAACATGTTTCAAATCATGGTTTTAAAGCACGCAATGGTAAATATGTTTATTATGTGCTTTCAAACCGTCCTTGTTTAAAAATATAGCTCCTATAATACTGAAATAGTATAACATTTTTTAATGATTGGAATTATGTTTTGAATTTCATTGTCAGCTGATTTGACATGAAAATTTCTCCTGTTTCGAAACATTTCCGAAATGGAAATTTAATGAACTTTCACATAAGTTATTTGTTTAACCGTTGGTGTGGTTTTTTTGTTAGGCAGCAGTTTGACTTCCTATTTGTGTAATTACAGTTGTAAAGCACCCCAAAAGAGAGATACACTTATGAAGTCCTCTTTTTGATTGAAACATTTTACGCGTTAACTGAATGATATCAAAGATGCTTTATGGGTTTAGAGACCAGACAAGACTAAATGTTTCATGATTTGTTTTATTGTGAAGCTGGAAAGAATAACCCAACTAAGACATTTATTAAGTTCTTCTTCCTATGAGAAAAAGGTGAATGATCCCTTTCTTTCAAAGTGCATATCAATAAAACATCTCTATGAAAGAAAAACTTGATGGTAACATATTGTCTTATACGGTACTACGGTAACAAATTCGGTTGAGCAACCTTTTGTATGTCTCGCATTTATTTCTCTTACAGTCTTTTAGGCAAGGAACGTATATGTAGTTCTCCACACGGATAACGCATGTCTGAATTTTAGTCGATATTATGAATGCATACTAAGAAATAAAAACAGAAATTAGGATCTGGGTTACTTGTTGTGCTTTACATTAGGAGCAACACATCATTCTGATAAAAGACTCATTTGCATTGCAGCAACGATTTCTTTTAAATGCACCTCAATGATCAAGATCTTCATAGAGAGTTGAGTTGCATGCATTTTTTCCTAATAATTTGCGAGACCATGTCCTTTTTGTTCAAATTGCTAAATTCACAAAATGAACTGGACTATTACATTTTTTTTTTAAATCAAAATCATTATTTTAAATTTTGGGAACCAGATTTCAATGGGCTCTCCCGATATCGAGATTTTATGACATTTCCTAAAACTGTAAACATTATTAACCTCGGTAGTTTGCTTACACGAGTGTCAACTACAGATTAATGCTCTTCAATATATAAAGAAAATACCTACATTAGTATGGCGAAGTATATTTGTTGACAAATTCTGTAAAGAAAATGCTTTCCAAGCCTTGAGTTTCCACTCACTTTGTACGTAAGGAGAGTTAGATTTTCCGATTGTTTTTCATTTCTTTATTCAGTTTGAACAAAGATTCATCTAAAAAAGTGATATGTTGACAACGACACTCCAATTATAATATTAACAGTCTGATAAATGGTGGTATAGATGCAATATTGATGAAACTTAGATACATATAATATTTGTATAGTTTCTTAACACTGTTGTATCATACGCTTAATCAGCACTCAGAAGATGAACTCTAAATTATTCGTTAATCAACAAAATGAAAGAAACACCAACGAGTGTATGTTTTATCAGCTCTTTAACAGTTGCTTTTATTTAAATTATAGCATAATGATTGTGATAATTTAAAATCTGAGCAAATGCCTGTAGGTGCCGATTTACAGTCATTACCAAATTATAACCGAATGTTCTTTTCTATTTAATTGAAAATGTTTCGTACTTTTCTTTTAAAAGGGGTCGTAGGTTTAAATTATATAATTACATAAAACAGACGAACATGGAAATTTTTTCTTCTCTTATTCTGACTATGAAATAATTTCCGAAAGCGTCTGGTGCAGACGAATTTGGTTTAGTATTTATCTTGGCATTAACTGAGGACACGCAATGTAATTGAAAGATTGAGAAAAGGATTGATGTGACACAAGTCTCATTTTCAGACATTACCCGTCAAAAACATGAAAATTATATAAAAATGCTGTACTATGTGAACAAGTGATATACTGAACAGCAGACACCATTGCAAGATTCAACTTGAGTCTTAAAAAGGTTTAACTAGATAGCAGCCCGTACAGGCACGGGCTTAAAGCAATAAAAGCTCTAGACATTGTTACACCAAACATGCATGCTTGTAATGCTTTTTGTTGGCATTTGTTTGACATGGTGTGAGATCAACTTTTGATGCCAGGTTTTGACTTTAAAGGCATGCGTAATGTGTCAAAATCAAACACCATATTTGTAAAATAGGGTACGTACGTGTATAATCTTTAACATATTTGTGATTCACCAGAAACAGTTATGCCTCCTTAGGTAAATTATAACATTTTTGTTGTCTCTTAACACCTATAATTTCATTGCTACAGATCTTGAAAATCAGAAGAATTTGTAAAAAGGTTTATTGAAAATTTAATGTTGAAAAATTAAGTACTGCAGTTTTGCGTAGCAGAGACAAAAACTGAAGACTCTGTCCTATTGTTCCCACATGGTGTGCCTTTCCTGAGAGCAAAAAGAAACATGCTGTTAAAACAACGGTAGTTACTGTATATCTTTTGAATTGACAACAGGTACAACAGGAAATGTGCTCTTGGTCTCATGTATTAAATGGTAAATGGTAATTTAGTAATATGATAAAGTTGCTGAACCTTGGAATTGACCAAAAATGCAAATAAGGTTTTGTTTCAAATAGTACATCTTCTGTCAGAGCAGTGAAGAGTTGTATGAATAATTCTACGTGAAGAATCAAATATATTCAGTTTTTTGAGTTTTCTGTGTTTATGTTATTTTTTTTTAGAAGAAAACATTCCGTTCATAATGTTCAAATTTCAATGTAAACATTTTGTGAAGAAGGTGGTCACTAATTTCTTTTTATCGGTTATGCCCTACACGTATATAAAATTATGTTTATAATACAGCATCGGATGGGGAAGAAGTTTTGGCATAAGTTTGATCAAATTATGTACTAGTACCTTATGTACAAGTACGTAAAGGTGATTTTCAGATAAAAGCAACATTGACAAAATAATTGTCAATTCAGCAAGTAACAGTAAATACTGTCTGCTCTGCTTTAGAATTAGATATTTACTTTACCCGCAACCTACAACTGTGACAATATAAACAAAGAATCTCCGTGTTCGATAACTTCATCAGAAACACCGACTTTACTTTGACTGATAAATTTTAGATTGTCTTGAAGAAGAAATGTTTGCCATTTTTTCCTAATCAGGTTTGTAAAATGTTTCTGATATTTGAAAAAAAATTGAAAAGATTACAAACTGATATTCTGATTTCCCTTGAGTTGATGCCAAAAGAACGAAATTTCTTTAGCGCAAAATATGGTTACATTGTGTATTTATAGTATTTGAATGCATGCATCTAATAATGGTGGTACTTATCTTTAATTTGTTTTATGTTTGCGTTTTAAGTAAAACAAAAAATCACAACCAAATCTTAAATTGCCTTTTCCTTTATGTTTCCTCAGGCATAATACCAGACAGTCACACAACTTGTTTGCACATAAGACACGTGTTTTGAACCGTTCAAATAAGATCTTCTTTTGGAAGAACTTTGTGGAAGTGTTTACTGGTATATTCTCCAGAACAAGCTTATTTCACATTTCAAGTTAAAGAAGACATGTAACACAGGAGTTATATCCCTTTATAATTCTTATTTATGACGACATCATGTTAATGTCTAAGAAATGTTCTGCTTTTCTTTAAAATACTGAAAAGAATATAGTGTTGCAATACGACTTCCCTTGCGAAGATGATTGATTCTCTCCCTGCTAGAGGAAAAACATGTTCCAGGCCTTTAAATATTGATTTATAAAGTTGCTTGCATTCCATCTTTTTATGGATTTTTCGAATGTTATGAAATCTAAAATCAAGACATAAATTATGCGTGCACCATTTTGGTGTTTCCTATTAATTTCTGTGATGTTGTTGTTGTTTTTTTTCACAACCGTTCCGTTATGATTTATATTCCCATAATTTTTAAAATAATATTTGAAAGCAAGCAGATTATATCTATTTTCAATGAACTATTGCCCTAATGACACCAATAAATAGTTTTATGGGTCACAATAATCGGATGCAATGTATTCTTTGAACCTCTTTTCCAAGATCTTAAGGACGTTAAACCAAAACCACATTTTGAGTTTTAATGTTTGGAACCGTAAACCATTATATTTGAACAATAAGTAAAATCTTAACATGTCTAAATAAAATAGAAGAATAGTTTAGGTGTTCCTTTAGAGGTATTGACAATATATTTTACAGAAGAAAAATAATTGACATTCGAAATTGTTTCATTTACTACATACAGTCAAGGGCAATCAGCATGCATGGGATTCAATATGTATTTATTTCACATTATAGTTCAAAACAGCCATCCTTAATGAAATCAAACCCGTAAGTTCGTATGCAATACTGCCCTCTTTCGAAATCCTGTAAAGTTTAAAGCTGAGAGAAACAATTGCGTTTGACCTGTTTGTGTTTTTTTCATTTATTTGACGTCATATATGCATGAAACTTTAAATGCTTGCTTAAATCAGTGTGATAATTTTCATGAAATGATAACACAAAAACGAGTTTAAAAGAACTACGTTTTATTACATTTAATCATGCTACTTGTTTTTCATGCAACTTTGATAATCCTGCAAAACAGTTAACGTTCAAGTAGTATGGAATTCGTCTATTGTTTCAGTAATAAGTAACTATTTGTAAATTATAAGAAATGATAACATAATAGATAAGGAGTCATATTTGCTACAGTCCGGTAACACTTTTATTTAGAATCATTTCTTGACTGTAATATTTCGTTATAAAACGTGCTATGCTATTTGTAGGAAACCATGACTTAAAAGCCGAAACAGAGAAAAACAAGCCTTCTAAAGCAGTACTTACAGAAATAAATACATTTACAGAATCGTAATATATAAGGGTTAATCATTAAAAGATCTTCTATTGTCAAGGCATTTTTATTAGTTAACATACTTAAAGAGGCTGTACTCCAGATTTGGCATAAAAAATTGTTTTCATAAATTATATATTTAGATGCCGTGAGATTATAACAACATGATATTTTACTTCAAAACTGATTATAAAAGTCAAAATAGAATAAAACAAATATTTTCGCTCCAGTCTGATTTGAACTCTGGACCCTCATGTTAACAAAATATTTCCAACTCTTTTACTGTCACCACCATCGCCGCATGCAATATTAAAGATATTTACTTTAAATCTTATACGATATAGTTATACCGTAGCGTTATGGTATAGCACTTTGAAACGGAAAAAAATCAATTTATAATGTAATTATTTCACTTATTTTTTGTCAGTAAGTTATTTTTTAAGCATTAGTCATAAATATTACAAGAAATTTATAATACATTAAAACTTTCTTTTTTTGCCATCTGGAGCACAGCCCCTTTAATGTTAGCTTTGAAAGTCATTAAAATCAGTTTATATGTGCAGTGTAAGCCTACAAAGGTATTGATATCAGTTATGTGCTCATGCCATGACATTTACCCTGTAAACTCTAATTAATTACATACACATGCTTCGAGAAAACAATATGATCTCTGCATATAGCTATTTCCGAATGAACCATTCTTTTCATAGACGCAGATTCAGGTGTTGTCTTACAGAAAAGCAGACAAACGTTATTTATTTACTTCACATGGTAGCTATCGTTGTCTCAGATATCGTTGATTTGCACAAACAATTATTCTGGAACAACACATACAACAAATGTTCCTGTTTGATTGCTTTAATTTTTAGTTTAAAACAGTATATTTATTATATAACACGTTTTATGACATTATTTCAGAAGTCTATGATTGTGTTTAATACCCCCACAATACAGCCTTGCTGGATGGGAAAAAGAAAAACGAATGAAGTTATTGACAAGAATATCAAGATTTAGAAGAGCATTCGCCAAGTGGACATCTAAATTACTCAATAAAACAACATACAGAATCGTGTAAGGAGAAGAAAAAGGGACAAGTGACATAATTATATTAATTTGATACAGACAGATAAAATAAAATTTTCATTGCATAAAAGTGACAATATGGCTCGAAATATACAAAACGAACGACCAATAAACCACTACATAACGAGAAACTGCTTTCCTTTCCGAGAATTCTTAGAAGCTAACCTAAATGATTTATGATTGTATTGTCAGTTATTTTTGATGTAAGCGAAACTAATAAGTAGATATTAAAAGTACACTGTTACACTTTCTTTAAAGCTGTATTAATTCTAAAAAAATATTCACATTCTCATATTTAAAACAGACCTCGCAGTTTTGACAGAATGTCAAAAAAAATAGATACTGAAATGCCCCGTAACCGGACTCTACTTACTTATTGTTGCTTAAAAATACCCGATGGAAAAGCAGCTTTGATATTTTTGCATAAATGTCGGGAAAATTTATTTACATTTGTGATCTGCGGGCGTTTCAGAGATGGTCGCGTAACTTTGAAAACTTATCAAATTCAAAGAGTAAAGATCATATTTGATGTGTAAGTGATAAGGGCTAAATTTCAATGACCTATATAATGTACTCAAAATAATTCTTTTCTGAGAGAATGGGCTTAAAGGTAGATTGACACTTAGCAGGAAGAATAAGGTATATTTCTCGAAATATAAAATGTGTCTTCATCCTTTGACTATCTTGGTTTTAAACTTGATCAGGCCAGGTATTAAAAGATTTTTTCATTCCTTTCTTCCTGTCTGAAAAAAGAAAAGAATTTTGATCGTCTGTTTCTCAAACACTTGAATGGAATTATTGCCTATTGATGTTAATAAATTTATTGTTTCTATTTTATACATTTTTTACATAACATTTGTGTCATTTTTTTGTATATTTTAAGATGAAAATAATCAATTTATCTTCTTTTCATAAAGATAACCTTTATTAATTTCAAGGGGAAGTTAGGTTGTTTAAGCATTCATCCAGTAAAAAGCTATAAAATGCTTAATGTAGGCACGCTCGTCGTTCAAAGCATTCGTCTTCTTGTTGCCTACATGTTTTCTTTTTTAATGCGCCCGTACACGGGACATATTATAGGAGCATAAACAGCGGTCGATGATTTGGTCCGACGTCTTCAGGTTGTCCGCTCTCTAAGTCATAGAGTTCTGTCTGGATCTTCATCAACTTGGCGATAACGTCTGTTGGCATATATAATATCTCGGCAAAAATCGATAACGAGTCAAATCCTTCCAGGCATTCTAGATTTATGGCCCTTTATTATCTTAATTTTGCAAAATTTGTCCCGTCCGCTCACTATATCAAAAAGTCCTCATCTATCTTCAAAACATGCTGATGATGTGTATGGACATTATATCTCGGCAATGCTCGTTAATCAGTCAAATCCCTAATGACTTTGAATTTTACAAAAATATATCAAATAAGAGTTGCATATCTTACTTAGAAGGGTTTTAGTCAGAACATTTCTGTTGATTTTTTTATAAATACTTTGGTTAGGATAGGCGTATTTTGCGATTGTCAGCGCCTTTATTACTAAGATTTCATCCGTCTATCATAAGTTTGATCTAGTAAGTCTGTGTGTAACAGCTTCAGAGTAGTTGCAATAAAATCAGAATAAGGTTTTGCAATTTTAAAAATACAAGATTTCCACTTACCTGGTTTAACATCATGTTGTCTATAGATGTGTTTACAACGCTTATATCTAAATACATCAAGGCAAAATGACAAATTAATTGCATGCTTACAATATGATAATCGGGTTAGGCAGAAAGATACGTAATCATCTTATAGGCTGTTGAAAAATAAATGTAACAACAAATAAAAAATCAAAAATAACAAGCGCTACGTTCGAATGAACACCATGTCCCGGCGGGGCCTTAAAAAGGTTAAAGTTTTGTGACAAACAAATACACAGACAGACCACAATCAATACCGCTTTCTTTTATCATCTGGCTAATAAAAACAAATTGCGACTGATAAAAGGCATACATAAGCCGACAGAAGTCACTTGATATGTTCCTGCCAGTAAATCTAACATTTTATGACTGTTTTCTTAGTTATCACCAAAAAGGAAAAACAATCATCGAGCAAGTTAATTATTAGATGCTGAACAATATTATTTACATAATTTCTCTTTTATTTTGGTATTTTATGCAAGATGTATGTAACAGAAGTGGTAAATCCTATTTATGATTATGTGATAACTTTTATATAAAGGAAACAAAATACGTTAAAAACCTCGTTGGTTTTTTTTAGTTTTTCATAGTAATAGTGTTTGTTCACAAAACTAGACATTGTCAGACAGAAACAAAGTTATCGTTGAGAGCCATGTTTCGTTTTGTAGTAAAACTTGGATTTTATCCAATTTCTTTGTATACTCTAGAAGCAGAACCTCATTTCTTCACAAGAATTTATGTATTGCTTATATTATTAACTAAACGACCTAGACATAGGAATATAGATAAATTTTAGACGTATGAATTAGAAAACTAAGATTGTGATTGTTATAGAATACGTGTTTATAGGCCAGACACGTGTGTTTAAACCAATGTGCCCTTTATGAAAAACATGTATTAGGAATTTGTACTCTGTATTTTTAGAAATCTTCCGCTAAGTCGTATGTGTTAATTAATGTACCAGATTATTTAATCAAAATATTGTTCGTAAGATAAATAAAAAAACTTCCGTTTTAAAGATTTATTTGAAATAAAATTTCTTGAAAAATAAACGCTGATTTAAAACTCTATTTACACCAATTTGTTTATCATATTTGATATGATGACAAGTCAAATGAATTATTTTTAGAGTTTTTCTTCTTGTTATGGTCCAGTGCATACCGGCCTCTTATTATATAAATACACTTTCTGACAACGGGGAACCGATCCTTTGGCTCAGTTGTCTATTGCGTGGGAGGGCTAAAAATTTTCATGTCTGTTAAAAACTTACAGATTGAACATGCCTTGAAATAACGGTAATTAAAAGTGGCAAAGTGTCATCTGGAGTGTTTATGTATAAGAAATGTGTTTTTTTTTGTATGCTAGAAATATTCATATATAACCCATCATATAGTTTAATACAAACAACACTAAGTAAAGACGATCACTCTCACGCATTAAGCTTACAAAACGTTGAAAGTCGTTTACCTCAGAGATTGACCTGTTGAACAGATGTCATCTAGAAACTTTTCGCATAGGAACTTGAAAGAGGAAACTGATAATTTAAAAGTTAGAGTTATCTGATATTTTATATGCACATGCGCCTCTTTTTACTTTTTGAAGGTGATAAATTGAGAAAAATAACATACTTGCAGTTTTTTTACATTTATACATTCACTATTACATTCATACATTAACTATTCTTCCGGTCTCGCCCTAAGAGCAATCCTTACTTAGCTTCCAGCGTCGAATGTAAAGAAAAAGTGAACAATGTTCGGCTTGCAGCTTTAATTTCATTATGTAAACAAGACCGAAATTCTACATATTAGGCCATAGATTTGAAGACTCTGCATTATTGAATGACACAGAATGTTTTATATATTACATTTTGTGTTGATCAAAAGCGAAGACGCTAAGCAGAAAAAAGTACGTAAAAACATAAATGTACTATGATAGAGATGGATTAGCTAATTATAAAGTCCATGTTCTGTACTGTTCGGAATTCTGCGTATATAAATGGTAGACAAAAAAAGCAGTCTAATTCTAAAAAAAAAAATATTTTACCATAGAGTTTTGTCACGAAACTCAGTGGTAAACCATAAAAATGTTGAATTAAACCTACACTCGGTTTTGCAACCTATCATGTCTACAAAACATGTAGTTTTGTCGTAATTCTTTCACAGTTTTCCAACACTTGTCTTCTTATTCCTATTTAATTTCATATATCTTAATTCAAAATGCTTTATGATACACATCACTATCAGCATTATTTTATGTGTCACAGTCAATGAAGTTTCCACATGCTATAAAATTCATTGCTTTCTCAGGAATGTGAAACTGTTTCAAGATAAGCCATATAAACGCTCAATATGTATTTCATTGGACGAAGCAACATGTGTCTTTCCGTTTACGAGAAATTTTAAATTGTAAAGTTATCTAGCAAACAACTTGAAAAAATAGTTGAAAAAATGATTCCCAGATGAAAAGTTTAATGATCTACATTTAATATGTCTTAAATACGAAATATGACGCAATTAAAATAAAACAACATCAAACAATAACAGCAAAGCTAAAAAGCCCTGTACTTTTAACAATTGTATCTATTGTAACCACATGTTAGATAACAGATGCTTATTTAAACAAAATGTATCACAAAACAAATTGTAATCTTTGCAACTGTGTAACAGTATAAAAGCGTGGCTGTTTTCAATGCGAGTGTGACCTTTGTTACCACGTGACCGGCGTAAACAGAGTAGGCGATAATACTTTCTTGGAAAGGAAATCTCATAGAAATTATATTCTACTGACGGCGTTACCCTGTAAAATCGAAAGTGATGTACATATATTCCCTAGTCAACGAATTATCTTTTGTCAGAAAATTGTTGATTGAATTTAATCTGTTTTTTTTTCTGACATTAATACAATTTGCTAATTTCTGCTATAACTTACTAGGTATATTTGAAATGTCACCAGACTTAGAATCATTCAATTTATTCATATTTTATATGAGATTCAATGCATATAAATTTGATATATTCCAGATAGAAATAAATATGCTCTTGAAACTTTTAGCCAACATTATCTAAGTTATACAGTTTAATGTCTCACATTACTTTCAGAAGGATGCACATTCAACTTATTTTGCATTGACAGATGTACCTAACTGCATGTATAAACGATATAAATCGGTAAATGTTTACATAAATTATACATCACACAAAAATAAGAATTTTACCATCAAATATATATTAAGGACAAACATGTGTTTTTATTATATACAACGTTATAAAGTTATATTTTAGCACTGTACATCTTGTCATTCATTTGAATAAAAAAATTGGCGAAAAGGTATAAAAACGAATTGATAAGAACTATATTCAACTTCAGTTGCAAAGACTTGACTTTGAATGATTTACGTATTAAATTACATAATACATATGGAAATTTCTTTAATATTTGAAGCATAAGATATATATATATATATAACACTCAGACATTTAAGAACATTTTCTGCATTTTTATGTATTCTGTAAAATTGTCTCGATTGTTTCTTTTTTTAAGTGCTTCTGGAAGGAGAGGAATTTTATTTTGCTTTTTTTATTTCCCATGAAAGACGGCAAATGAACTGTCTTTACCAGAGAAATAGTCATCATTATCATAAGCGACTGTTTATTTATGAAGACAAGTGTTTTATCTTTGATTTTTTCTGTCTAAATCACCTAAAAAATGAATTAAAGTGCAATTTGTTAATTTCTCTTTATTTTACCTAATCAGAATGGAATGTAGAATGTGGCTAAATTGTTCAACTTAACGTTATATATAGAGATTAAAATGGCAGACGAATCTTCTTTTATATTTTGTTGCTACATGAAAGACTGACTTTATTTGCCGTTATTCCAAGAATTCGACTGAAGAACTTCTCACTAGATTTTTGATTTAACCGCAACCAAAGCTCATGATTTAAGTAAAACCCTAAGAAACTTGTAATCACAAAGTGACTGTGTTATTTTAGATTTTTATGACAAACAAGACATATCCCTATGCAAAAGATTACTAAAGATCATTCAAGTTATAAAAACATATATAATTGACCATGCTTTGATTTTTTTTCAAAAAGCATTGAATTCCATTGAAAATGTCGCTGTAATGTGCAGAAAAATAATTATGAAATTCTTGAATAAAGCAATTTTCGATCAAGTTACCGTAAGAAATGTTTAGTCCGTTTATAGATATATAAAAACAATGACACCGTAAGTACATTAACAAACGTAGCTTTATCCGTTTTTACCCTGATAGCAAAGAAAAAAGCATTATATTTTTTTTACTTGTTTGTTAGAGGATAAGTCTATACTCCTGTACGGGTATTAACTGAATTAGTAAATATCACACTTCTTAAGAGGTTGGTAGCACGTTTTAAATTTCACTGTCAGCTGATTTTGACATGAAAATTGATCCTGCTTCAAAACGTTTCCGAAATGAAAATTTAATGATCTATCGCATTTAGTAATTTGTCTAACTTTTGGCGTGGTGTGTGTCAGACAGCATTCTGACTTCCTTTTAGTGTAATAACAGTTGAAAAAAAAAAACATCCCAAAAGGAGAGAAACATTTCTGAGCCCTCTTTTTGATCGAAAGCAATTTAACGCGTTTATTGAGTGATATGAATGACGCCTTATGGGTTTAGATACCAGACAAGACTAAATGTTTCGTGTTTTGTTTTATTGCCAAGCAGGCAATGATATCCAAACTAAGACATAGAAGTTTGTCTTCTTCTTAAAAAAGGTGAATGGTCCCTTTGTTTTGAAGTACATATAAATAAAACATCTCTTACTAGGAAGAAAACTTGATGGTTTATGTAACATATAGTCGTTTTTATTATGTAGAGAAATTCATCTTGCAACCTTTTATTTGTAACAAATTTATTTCACTAAAGGTTTTTAGGTAAGGAACTTATATGTAGTTCTATACACAAATAAAACATGTCTGAATTTTAGTCGATATTAACATTTTTAACTCCACGTTTTGGTGGAGCTATTGTCATGACCCAGTCTTCACCGTTAAAGTCGGCGTTGGTTAACCTTTTTGTTAAGGTCCATTTATCAGAAACTATCAAAGCTATTCACTTCAAATTTGGAATAATTGCTAGTATTAAAATGTGACACTATTTCTAAAGGGCAGATAACCATCAAATTTATTTTTACAAAGTTATGCACCTTTTTGCGACTTAGAATTTATTGGTTAACCTTTTTGTTAAGGTCTCAAAAACTGTCAAAGATATCATTTCTTCAAACTTGGAATACTTGACCACCATCAAGACTCCTACCAAGAGTTTTCAGATAATGTCCCTTGGTTCAAATTTAGCTCCGCCCTCGGAGTCACTTGGTTTTGCATAGATTTATAAAGGATAAAACTTCTTACGAAGAAGCACAAAGCCTAGAACTTAACTGTTACTTATACGGGATGGGTAGGTAGCGCCCTACCCCGTCTGGATCGCTTTCCATCCCAACCATTACCCCACATATACCCCTGAATTTTTCTTTACATTATTCTTTGTTTATCTTTTTTCTCTTACATGAGTAGGTACGTGCCAACCTTTCCCCCCCCCCACACACACACACTTTTTTAACTTAGACCTCTGTTTGACTTAGGTTGTTTTTTCACTTAGATCTCTTGTTTGACTTAGCGTATAATTTTCTCTTAAGCTCTGAGAAAAGTGGAGAGCGCTATCCGCGGACTTATCTGTAACAATTTGTGAGACTGTGTCTTATTTTGTTCGAGATCTTTAATACAAAATATAATCTGGGTCATAACATTTTTAAAACAAAATCAATATGTTTAATTTTGGGAACGAGATTTCAACTGGATCGAGATTTATGACATTTTCTAAAGCGTCTTTTTTTACAATGGTATACCTAATTAACCTCGGTATTCGCAAAAGGCACATTATAATTTACTAGTATATTGCTTAGACGAACAAACTGTTAAAAGTATCAACAACAGAACAATCGTCTTAAATATGTGGAGCAAATACCTACTTCAGTATATCGAAATATACTTGTAAACAAATTCTGTAAAGGAAATGCTTTCCAAACCTTGACATTTTCTGATCGGTTAGTCAAATATCTTATCTGCATGCTCGTTCATTTCTAAAAGGAGATGTAATTTTTTCAACTTTTGTTTTAGAATAAAGACGCTGTTTTTTCAAAGAAAAAGGCGCGAATGAACGAGAAAATGACGAAATTCTACAAAATGGTTTAGGTGGCACGGTACTAAATTAGTCAGAACGTTTTAGATGATGTCTTCATAATTGTAAAGGCCGCCATCGTTACAAATCTCTATATACTTTACACGATGCCCTTTGGAAAACATTTGCATTAGTAACTTTTTGAAATGTTGTTTATAAGAAAAAGCGGAATATTGTTTGTGTTCAAATTTGTTTTCACATATTAACAATGAAACTTTATCATAATAAGAACACAATTGCATAAACTATTCCAATATTTTAATTAAAATATTAACATTCTGATTAATGGTGGTATAGATATGATATTGATAAAATTAATACACAAATATTTGTATACTTTCTTAACAGTAACGGAAATAGGTGACTGTTTAGAGAAGGTTTGTATCATACGTTTAATCAAAACACAGAATACGAACTCAACATTATCCATGATCAAGAAAGTAAAATAACCACCAACACCCATATGTTTGATTAGCTCTGTAACAGTCGTTTTTATTTAAACCATAACAATATGATTGTGATAAATAATATTCTGAACAAATGCCTATTGGTGCCGACTCACAGTCATTTCCAAAATAAAACTAAAACTTCTTTAACTGAAAATATTTTGTATTTTTCTTTTAAAAAGGGGCCGTACGTTTATAACATATATCTACAGAGATTATTTATTATATAAAACAGACAAACGTATTTTGTGATTCACCAAGAAAAGTTATGCATCCTTAGGTAAATTATAACGATTTGTGTTGTCTTTAAATACATCTAATTTTATTGTTACAGATCTAAGAAGTTAGAATACTTTCAAATAGGTTTATTAAAAACGTAAAGCTAAGTACTACAGTTTTGCTAAGGAGGGACATAAACTGGAAGACTCCGTCCTACTGAACCCACATGTTGTGCCCCTTCCGAGAGCGAAAGGAAACATGCTATAAAAATAACAGTAATTTGTATCCTTTTAAAGAAATAACTGTGAATATAGCAAATGTGCTCAAAGTCTACATGTTTTAAATTGTAAACGACTGCTAAGTTAGAAGTATTTGATAAAGCTGCTGAACCTCGAATGACCAAAAAATGCAAATAAAGTTTAAGTTTGTTTCAAATACACGTTTTTAATTCTTAAGGCAAGAAGGCAGCTTTCTGGGTGACACCGATGTTCTACTAGTTCAGTAAAGAGATGCATTTGATTAAAATGTAATAAAACTACGTTAAGAATCAGACACACGACGTTTTTGGAGTTTTCTATATTTATTTGAAGTTTTCTATTTTTAGAAGAAAACACTCCGATCATTATGTTAAATAAGACATGAGGTGAAGAAAGAGATAACTATTTTTTTATCGGTAATGCCCTCTAAGTATATAAAATTGTTTTTACAATACAGGATCGGATCGGGGAGAAGTTGTGTGTGTGTGTGTGTATGTTTTTTTGTTTCTTTGGGTTTTTTCTTTGGTTCTTTTTGTTTTCAGTTCAGTAAGTAACACACATCACAGTGTGCTCTGCTTTAGAATAAGATATTTGCTCTTCGCGCAACTAACAGCAATATAAACAATGAATCTCCGTGTTTGATTACTTCATCAGAAACACAGACTTTACTTAGACTGGTAAATTTCAGATTATCTTGAAGAAGAAATATTTGCCATTTTTTCTTAAACAGGTTTGTAAATGTTCCTGACATTTGAAGTAGAATTGAAAAGACTGCAGACTGATATTCTGATTTCCCATGAGTTGATGCCATAAGAACGAAATTTCGTTTTGGCATAATATGTTTATTTATGGTATTTGAATGTTTGCATTTAATTAAGGTGATATTTATCTATAATTTGTTTTATGTCTGCGTTTTAAGTAAAACAAACCTAACAACCGAATTAAAATTGCTTCTCTTTTATGTTTCCCCAGACATAATACCAGACAGTCACAGAAATTTCTTTGCACATAATACTCGTGTCTTGAACCATTAAGATAAGATCTTCTTTTGCAAGAACTCTGTGAAAATGTTTACTGGCATATTTTCTAGGACAAACTTATTTCTCATTTCAAGTTAAAAGAGACATGTAACACAGGACTTATATCCCTTTATAATACTTTTTTATTACGACATTTTGATAACTTCAACATTTTATATTTTACGACCAGACTAAAACATTACCAATTTGGACTGCAGTGCATTTAAATTCTTTTAAGCATGCCTCTCATCTAATTCCTTTTCTGTTTGCTTGGCGCTGTACTGAGGCGATACATTTAACCCCGCGAAATTTTCTTTTTTCTTTTTCGTTTTCTTACAGATTTCCAAAAAATATATGTCTAACTTTAAAAGAAGTCTCTGTGTAGAAATTGTGTATTTTAAACCTGCTTTTCAATTTTCAGTTTCCTCTTTCAAGTTCCTTTGTGGGACGTTTCTAAATGACATCTATTCTACAGGTCAGTCTCTAAGGAAAAAGATTTTAAGCTTTATCCTTGAGAGTAAACGTCTTTACTCAGTGCAGTTGGAATTAAAATATCTGAAGGGTTGTTTATAACATTTCTAGCAGTTATACAAAAAACACTCCAGATGGCATTTTACCGCAGTTATTTCAAGTCTAGTTCAATTTGTAGGCTTTTACAGACATGGAAGTTTCTAAAAATAAGTGTGATGTAATTCATCTTGAAATAAACCACTCTGAGCATGACTGGAATTAAGATACTGCAGCAACTGAAACAAAAGCACTAGACAACTGGGCCAAACAATCGATTCCCTGACGCAGTTGTCAGGGGTTGTAATTATACCATTAAAGGCCAGTGTACACTTGACAAGAAGAAAAACTCTAAAAACTTTTTCATCTAAATTGTCAAATATGATGGCAAGCTGGTGTAAATGTTGTTTTGATTAAGCTTTTATTTATCAAAAGTTTTGTTTAAAGGAAATTTATAAAACGAAGTCGTTTTGTGTTACGCACAATGTTTCTATTTCTATTGAAAAGTCTCGTATATTTATACCTTTAGTTTTCAGCATAAGATATCTAAAATTATCAATACAAATTTCTAATACAATTCTTCCATGAACATTAGTTTAAACACACATATCTGGCCTATAAACCCGTTCTAAAACGCGCTTCTACAACAATCATTGCCTTTCTTGTACTAATTCGTACTTCTATAGAACTTTGCTGTCAGCTATATGTCGACAAAGGTATTCATCGTTCTGTAATTTTATCGGCAATTCTTTTTCTGATTGACTTCTTTTCTAAGTAACGTGCTTAGTATAGACACCTATAATACAGAACATGGGGGGAAATCTTGTTATTTCTTAATCTATTTTAACCATTGTTATATAATATTTGTAACGGCACAGACACCATAAAAACAAATGATGCTGCGATTTCATGTTATTAAAAAGGAAGATATATCTCAAAAGATCAGTTATAAAAACGGATTAGTGTTGCTTTTATTGTCAAAAATGATATTACTTATCTAAAAGAACTATTCTTAAATAACATACGTTGGTTACGTTATAGTTCACGTAGGGTTGCCTTTTTTTGCACTGATTGTCCTAGATATTGTCTAAATATTCAAGTCAATGTACAATTTCTTTCAAATTTATCATTTAACGCATTAATTTCTTAAAAGTTTCTTCTATAAAGTTCAGCGCATCTATGTCAACCTTAATTTTCCTTAGTATCTGTTTACTTTATTTCTAAAATTTATTTCTTTTCCTGTGTCTAAGACATGTAGGTTATCGCATAAGCAAAACATAAGTTCTTGAGAAAAAACAAGATTCTGTACTTTGAATATATAAAGTAATTATAGAGGAACCAAGTGTAGTACAAAAACAAACATAGCTCTTATAGATAACTTTGTTCCTGTCCGATCATAACAAGCTTTGGGAACAAACACTATTACTTATATTGATCTGTAATTAAAAGAAACTGACGAGCTTTTTAGCATACTTTTTTTCTGTATGAAAAATAGATCATATATTATTAACAGGATCCAACCCTTATGTAATAAAATATTGCTAAAAAATACCAAAATAACAGAGAACTTCTGACTGACATGCCTCAATTCTGTCATGTTTTCTATTGAAATATACTAGCATGTAGAGAAAAGGTGTTGTGATATTTCTTATATTTCTACTTAATCATGATCACAAAATTTAAGTCGTTATTCAGCTGTCTAAAGGAATTCAAGCGTCATTTTTTTTTACAGTCGCAAAAAGTGTAATCTGTTTGACTCATCAATGCCTCTTGTAGAGATAGACGAAATACGGATTTGATTAGGCGAAATCAGAACACAGGTAGCTTATGCTCAAACATATTGCATGTCTTAAAATAGTATTCAGTTAAGCCATTTAGTATACAGGGGATATTGTCACACAGTGCTTCTGTGTCTGAGCCTGAACACTGAAAGCATATCTTTAATTTTAGAACTGTATATAGAATTTCTTGTTAATTCACTGATTATGTTTTAGAATAATTCTGCTTTTGGTTAATACATTGGAAAGGATATAGTTTTGCAATACGACGTCTCTTACAAAAATGTTTTATCTTCTTCCTGCTAGAGAAAAATGATCTTCCAGACTTTTGAATATTAATTTATAAAGTTGTTTGCATTTGATCCTTTATATTTTTGAAATTTCTTCGAATATTTTGCTATCTGATATTTAAAATCGAGACATAAATCATTCCCTTAAAATTTTGCTCTTTCCATTATGAGTTTTTTAGTATATTCCCAAACCAGTCACTTGTGATTTATTTCCACAATTTTTAAACAACGTCTGGAAGCAACCAGATTATATCGTGTTTTTCCATAAAGTATTGTCTCACTGGTACCTTTAGTTTGTTTTATTAGGCTCAAGAGACGGACACAATATATCCTTTGAACCTCTTTTCAAAAAGCTTTATTAATGGAACTGTATAGTACTACAGCATTAATATTTAACAGTTTTCAAATGTTGTGTTCAATTGTATGCGTATGAACTACCATAAAATGATATATTGAAAAGGTCGATAAAGCATAATTATAGTGTAACTTTCTTTTTATGATCAATATCCCTAACGACAATAGATCCGATTAAAAAAATCTGATTTTTCCCCGAAGTAATTCAGGGAATAGATCAGTGAGCTAGCTACAGGAAAATCGAAATCTAAGTTTTGTTTTATTTAAGAAAATGAACAAAGCAATCGTAACTTAAAAATCTTTTCGATAATATCTTTGGAATCTTATTAATTTATATCACATCACAATGAACTAAATGTCTTTATTTGCAAATTTTCTATTTTTTTTATTTTTCAAACTTGAACTTTGCTTTTAAAACCATATAATAGTAGTGAACACATTTAATACAAAACAGATCATACTTCCTTCTCTCATTGTGATTATGAAATCATTAAAAAAGCGTCTGGTGCAGAAAAAAATTACATAATTTTAATCGCGGCATTAACTGGTGAACGCAATATTAATTCAATTTTGAAATAAAGGACTGTTGTGATAAAAGCTTCAGAAGTTGACAATAACATGAAAACAAAGACACGCTTTACCAGAGAGAAAACATGTTCCTCTGAAAAGTAGACACCATTGAAAATTTATGCTTAAGAAGTCGGTAAATAAAATAAAAAACCTGCTAATATATCTGCTTCAATAATATGATTTTTAAGGCTTTTTGCTAAATTGTACCTTCAAGTTTGGAAAATAAATGTCACATTTTTCAAAGTCCCGGAGCTTTTTGTTCGTCCGTCTTCTTTTCGTCACACATTTTATCGGGCAACATATATATTAAATTATTTTAAGTTTTTAGTGTACCTTTTATAAAACCAGGAGTAAAAAGAAAACGTGTAAAGTACAAGAGCAGTCAAATTAAAAACAAAGAAATACTGAAACTGTAACTCTAGCTGCATTTATTTTTTAAAACTGTGTCTTTGCCTTAAGAATTATATTTCATTATATTTATTTATAAATATTTATATAAAATAGTTTGTGTTAATTACTTACACAATTCTTAAATACAGTAATTTTTTTCTAACACAGCTCCTTTGCTACATAAACCGTTAAAGGACAATATTGGAAGTACAGAGTGCTAGACCTAAAACTTTAGTTTGCCCTTTGTTTCAGATAGCATTCCTTTGCCATTTTCTTTTTAAACAATATAAATGTAGAAGTATATATAAGAATTTCTTAACATTTAATGTATAACGTGAACATAACTAATGTAGTCAAAATCTTAATGACGAGATGATATGAGGATAATTTAATTTTATGTTACTTTCGTATGTGATATAAGAATAACAAGAGCGCCGGAGAGCGGTGCCAATGCTCTCGGAGATGATTTTAAGTTTGAACTCAGTAAAGCATTATTATATATTTGGTACATGTTAACAAAACAGGAAGAAAAAAGATGTAAAACATCTTGCTGAATGAAGTCTTTTTTTTTTTGGTGGGGGGCGGGGTACACTTGGGGTAGGGATGAGATCCTCTTGCTGAGGGTCGGGGCAGCAAGTACCCACCCATCCGAAAAAAAACACTAAAGAAATGAGTCTGGTGAGGCAGGAGGGAGCTGTAAGTATCTATGCACCCCCGCCCCAGAAAAAAAATAATAAAAAAATAAAGTAAAAACAAAATGAACATATAATTTGGGAAGGTGGTTGGGGAAGGTCCCGTGCAGGGTTGAGAAGTACATACCCATCAAATAAATGGTTAAGTTGTAGGATTTGTGTTTTTTATAAGACTTTTTCCTATATAAGTCTATGCAAATTAAAGTGGCCCATGGGGTGGAGTTAATTTTTACCGCAGTGATAAAATGTGAACATTTATGGTAAAGGTCTACTAGAGGATGCCCTGCATCAATAACAAAGCTCTGTGTCAAGAAGTTTTAGAGATAAAAAATTTTGAAGTCTTTCCAAAATAAGAATAATATTTTTATGTAAATTCAAGCGACCCACGAGGAGGGGCCAATATTTACCCTGGGGTTATGATTGGAACCAATTTGGAAGAGGTCTACTAGACAATGCCACAAATCAAATGTCTATGGTTACAATAACGCTACATTAAAGTTTTTGTACGACGCCGACGAGGACAAAGACGACGCGGTAAATAAACGTCGATTTTTATTCTGCGAAAACAGACAATCTAAAAATTGTGACAATAACAATCACAAGTTATCAACGGAGAGCGATTACTCGTTAAGCATCCATACTACCTCACATAGAGATAAAACTAAATACTAAATACATTTTTTTCTTTCATTTCATTGTTTAAAATTCTACCAATAAAATTTGTTCATTTCTAACACACATCGCTAATGCTCAGAAAAAATAATCTGGACACAGGACATGGAAGAACACGTTGTTCTTTCTTTGAACTAGTCTGTTTATTTCAGCCAGAACAACAATCAGGTGGTTATAAGACATCTTTCTGTAAAGGTTACAGGCATCACAACAGCAAAAGATGCCATAATTACTGTCATTACAGAAGAAATATATCTCAAACCATATTTCAAATGATCAGTACTTCAAAACGTATCGCAACTGCTTTTTTTCAGAACTGGTTTACCTCAAGTTAATTACAGTATCTGTAATGACGCACTAAATGCAGTGCACGAGGATCTTTATCATATTTGTAGGAACTCACCGACAATATGAAAATTATGATTGAAAATACCAGACCACTGTGCTGACTGATTTGTGCCATGTTGTATGAGCGCGTTATCGGGCAAACGATGACTATGTTGTTTTTACGACTTTTTGCCTTTTCGCCCCGCAATACAGAACATTGTTACTTAAGTGACTTCAGCTGGCGGGGCGAAAATGTGTAAGGTCAAAAACATGTCAAACGTTTTTGTCTGGCGGGGCGAAAACGTGAAAAGCCGACAAAGTCACAGTTTGTCGTGTTTACAGACTTTCGCCTCACTACGGTGTATACGTGAAGTCATGCTAAATAAAAGACAAAAACAGGACACCAAAATGTTTTTCGCCATACATCTGTCGTGTCCTAGTGTTTTTACGGGATGAAAGGTCGAAAACACGATGATGTCACTAATCGTATGGTTGACATTCCCACTTTGCTCCGGAAATGCGCTCATACGACATGGACGCTATCGTCGGCAACTGTATATCTTTTATCAAATATCATTTTCTAAGATTTTTAAATGAAACGCTGCCATTGTTGAACGATATCAATGATGAGCTGTGTTATCATCTACGGTAAACTATAATAGCATCGTCAGCTACAGGAAAGAACAGAGGTGCTTATTATGTCAGGGGATAATAGAGTGCAAAATCATCTATCAGTCTTGTTCCTTGCTCAAACCTCGAAATTTAATAAAACTGAAATCCGCCAATTTAAATCGAAATTTTTATGTATAAACCTCCTTGCAAATCAGTTGCCATTTTGTAATAAATTTCGTTGTTTTTTATAAAATGATCAGTATCTTACCAAGTTAAATGCATTATTAGTCCTGATAAAAGCATGCCAACTAAATCTTATACTTTTTAAGGAATAAGACAGGTTGTAAATAGTTCATGGCAAATTTTATAAGTACATAGTTGAGACAGTTTCAGATACTGGTAGTTGTTATTTAAATTTAATTTCCTTTGAGAGAACGTCATTTAATGTGCCTATTTGACGCATGAATTCTAGTTCGTAGATAGTGCATGTTTCCTCTCTCCTGGATTAGACTTTCCCAAAGCCATATCACACAATATACTTGTTATTTTACTGAATAATGGCGTACAAATTTTCCTTGAGGATGAAAATTCTTCTTAAGTTTCATTAAATTACGTAAAATTTCTTTTTATTTTCCGTAAAGCGGCATGGACATTTTGTGTCCATGCTTTGTTGTACAGTGACTTAATATGAAGACAAAGGTTCCGTTTTTGCTACCAAAGAAGAATATGACTAGTGTAAAATCCCATTTATAAACAACACATGTAATAAACAATTCACTCAAGGATAATTTATTATAGAGTTAAAAATATTCTACAGACATATGGACTTGATCATGTGTTATATGTACTGAATAGGCTCATAAAGGCTGCTAGCTTAAAAAAGTAATCGTTTTAGCCAAGGAGTCACCAATCTGCATGATTAAGCAAATGTGTTTTGTGTATCCGATATTAAAATATTGAAATGTAATTAGATTTCATCTTAATTCTGACATAATACTGACTTTAATGTGCTTAGTCCCTGCGGATTTGTTTCAAATATATAAGTGAGAATGTCAACTAGATTTTGTCCACCGAAACCTATGCATTAGTCGTAACATTTTGAAAGACAATTCTGGTCAATTTTCCCCAATTATGTCTGAGAATAATTCTCTTATTCGGAACTGTATTGAAAGGAAATATAATTCTACTAAATGATTCCCTTTCCGGAGACGCTTATTTTCCATTCTGTTTAAAACAGTATCTTTAAGACTTTTGACTGTTGATTTATGAAGTTGTTTCCTTTGAATCTTTGACGAGATTTCTTTGAATTGTCTGAAAATCTGTTTCTAGACAAATTATTGGTGTAGAATCTAGTTGTTTCCTTTGTATTTTCCCTTCACCTGACCCTTGTGATTTATTTTAACAGAAATATGAAAATCATATCTGGAAGCAAGCAGATTAAATGTTTTCTTCTCTATGAATTATTTCTCCAATGATAGCTATAGTTTTGTTTTATGAGCCACAAGAGACGGATGAAATCTATCTCCCTATAGCTTCAATAGTGAAATTGTAACAAAATTCCTATTAAACGTTATCAAATCATTGGCATGATATGTATGCATTTATGTAACATGAGACTTCCCTGAAACATGTCTTGCGACACGCATTTTTGTTAAAAAAAAAAAAAAGCAATTCTCTGTTTAAGGTATGTTTCTCATTATTTGACATTTGATATAACAGCTTTGTTCAACAACATCAGTTTTTCGCTGTTAATCTTTTTGGAGAAAAACACTTAAACAACGACATATTCTCTTAAATTGAAAATTGATCGTTTCAAATTACACGTCGTAAAATATGGGTTGAATTTCTGTACAAGATTATCATCTGAAATAAATCGGATAAATATGAAATTCCGTTTGTTCTTCACTCTTAAATATTAGTAGACTTCAGACAATAGAACTCGATTGACCCCAAGATTTCCTTTAACGTGTAAATAATTTAATATGTCCTTGTTTACACCTGCTTTCAATTCAGATATTTATTGCAGCAGAACTATGAATCGTAACATTATAGTATATTATAGTGTATAACCAAGCACGTGTACTTAAATGAAGAGAGAAAAAATTGAAAATCACGCATTACTTAGTATAAATCGGCATGCACACTTGCATACATAATTTGCACTTGAGCTTTTTGAAAACATGTAGTAGAAATACAGTAACAGCAGGTTTATCACTAGAAAGTGAGAACATCTTTCCGATGATGTAGATGATTAAGAGCATTTTGACCCGAAAATAATGGATCTGTATGAAAAATTTAAAGAGAGTGGGGAAATATTTAAGTACTTTTATGATATGTGTGCAAATGGGTACTGTACAAAATAATAATAAAGGGTGAACGATTTCTTTCTATGCTTTGAAGTACTCTAATTTTTAAGCTATATTTAGTGTTTTTTTTGGTCACATTTTTATCAGTGTTTTTGTTTGTTAACTGTCTCTTAAAATAGTGGAGTCACACTATTACAGTTGACGGTAGATATAGATGGAACATGCTACAGCAAATCATCTTTTTACATTTGTTCAAAGATTTTTAAATTTCAAGTTAAATGTAAAATACGACTTAGTTTATGATTTATCAATGGATAAACGCGTTTAAATTAAAATGTATAAAAATCGTCTGGGATCTTCAATACTCTTAAAATTAGCTATCCCCGGATATATGTCTGATGATTTTTGTATGGTGGAGACGGAGGTTGTTTAAAAAGCGTCTATATGCTCCATAAGAACAAATGAATATCTTTTTACATTTTATTTCATTTTTCAAACAAATAATAGTTTGCAGTTAATCGTCGGTTAATGTTAAGTGTACCACTTTATATAAAAGAGAAAAGGCAAAAAAGTCCATGCATCAAAAGGTCATTTCAGATGAAAGGTTACAGTAAACTGGCCCACAGAGTTTAAATAAGATGGCTTACAGTACAAAATTTTTTTTATTGCTATTTTTTTTATGTCTTATGATGAAGTTTTGACGGAAACCAACTGACAATGGTATGCCTGTCTGCAGAAACCGTATGTCAGCTCTGCAATATTGTATATTGTTTTATAACACAAAGCGTATATTTCAAGTGGAAAAATAATAATATAAAGAATATCGCCGGATGAATGTCATAAATTGATAACAATAACACAATGCATCAAATATTTGCATATCTTGCAAAATATATCAGAATATACAACTGTCATTATGTTCCCCTGTCGTTTGGCAGCTGAACCAAACATAAACAATCGTCTTAATGCAGAAACCTTCAAACAGTCGCAATAAAAAATACACAAACATATAACGTATAACATACAATCGCATAATAAAATAATGTCGTAATATTTATACCGAAGTGTAAAAAAAGTGCCGTTCGTTAATTCTGCACAAAGGTCATGAAGCTTAATAAGTACAATTCCTGAGTGTGCCGAAAATAAACAATCGAAGAGCAAAGAAAAAAAAAACAGAAGTTTTATTTCATAACATACAGCGGTTATAAAATGCGCCTTGTTATTGCTTTACCTATTTGATCCAATATTATTTCTACATGCACCAAAGACGCAATATAATTATACAAACTAAAATAAAAAGAAGAACGTGCCAAATCGAGCTTCAGCCACCAATAGCACTTCATTAGACTGAAATTGAATATGCAAAATTGGATAATTTAAATTGTTTAGTGGTCAGAGTTGTATTCAAACAAACAAATAGGCTATAATAACACTGTATTTTTTAGCTCACCTGAGCACAAAGTGCTCAGGGTGAGCTTTTCTGATCGGTCTTTGTCCGTCGTCCGTCCGTCAGTCCGTCCGTCCGTCCGTCGTCAACTTTTCATTCAAACGACATCTCCTCTGAAACCAATGGGGCAAATTTAATGAAACTTGCCTGGGATGCATGAAGCTCTACCAAGATTGTTCAAATGATTCTGGTCCATTGCATTTCTGGTTCGCTGGAGCTAAAAATAGATTTTATAAGTTGGATCTTTAAAAATCTTCTTCTCCGAAACCACAAGGCCTGGAGCTTTGATATTTGGTATGAAGCATCATCTAGTGGACCTCTACCAAGTTTGTTCAAATTATGTCCCTGGGGACAAAACTGACCCCACCCCAGGGGTCAGTTGATTTTACATAGAGTTATATAGGGAAAACTTGAAAATCTTCTTGTCAGAAACCACAAGGCCTAGAGTTAAGATATTTGGTATGTAGCATTGTCTAAGGGACTTCTACCAAGTTAGTTCAAATCATGGCCTCTGGATCAAAAATGGCCCCGCCCCGGGGGTCACTTGTTTTACATAGAGTTATATAGGGAAATCTTAAAAAAATCTTCTTGTCAGAAACCGTAAATTATAGAGCTTAAATATTTGGTGTGTAGCATTGTCTAGTGGACCTCTACCAAGTTTGTTCAAATCTTGGCCTCTGGGTCAAAAATGGCCCCGCCCCTGGGGCCACTAGTTTTACATAGAGTTATATAAGAAAATCTTAAAAAATCTTTTTGTCAGAAACCGTAAGTTATAGAGCTTAGATATTTGGTATGAAGCATTGTCTAAGGGACCTCTACCAAGTTAGTTCAAATCATGGCCTCTGGGTCAAAAATGGCCCCGCCCCGGGGGTCACTTGTTTTACAAAGAGTTATATAGGGAAATCTTAAAAAAATCTTCTTGTCAGAAACCGTAAATTATAGAGCTTAAATATTTGGTGTGTAGCATTGTCTAGTAGACCTCTACCAAGTTTGTTCAAATCCTGGCCTCTGGGTCAAAAATGACCCCGCCCCAGGGGCCACTAGTTTTACATAGAGTTGTATAAGAATATCTTAAAAAATCTTCTTGTCAGAAACCGTAAGTTATAGAGCTTAGATATTTGGTGTGTAGCATTGTCTAGTGAACCTCTACCAAGTTTGTTCAAATCCTGTCCTCTGGGTCAAAAATGGCCCCGCCCCAGGGGCCACTAGCTTTACATAGAGTTATATAGGATAATCTTTAAAAATCTTCTTGTCAGAAACTGTAAGTTATAGAGCTTAGATATTTGGTGTGTAGCATTGTCTAGTGGACCTCTATCAAGTTTGTTCAAATCCTGGCCTTTTGGTCAAAAATGACCCCGCCCCAGTGGCCACTAGTTTTATATAGAGTTATATAGGAAAATCTTAAAAAATCTTCTTGTCAGAAACCGTATGTTATAGAGCTTAGATATTTGTATTTGGTGTGTAGCATTGTCTAGTGGACCTCTACCAAGTTTGTTCAAATCCTGGCCTCTGGGTCAAAAATGGCCCCGCCCCAGGGGTCACTTGTTTTACATAGAGTTATATAGGAAAAACTAAAAAATCTTCTTGTCAGAAACAAGAAGGCCTACAGTTAAGATATTTGGTATGTAGCATTGTCTAGTGGACCTCTACCTAGTTTGTTCAAATCCTGGCCTCTGGGTCAAAAATGGCCCCGCCCCGGGGGTCACTTGTTTTACATAGAGTTATATAGGAAAATCTTAAAAAAATCTTTTTATCAGAAACCGTAAGTTATAGAGCTTAGATATTTGGTGTGTAGCATTGTCTAGTGGACCTCTACCTAGTTTGTTCAAATCCTGGCCTCTGGGTCAAAAATGGCCCCGCCCCAGGGGCCACTAGTTTTACATAGAGTTATATAAGAAAATCTAAAAAATTCTTCTTGTCAGAAACCGTAAGTTATAGAGCTTAGATATTTGGTGTGTAGCATTGTCTAGTGGACCTCTACTAAGTTTGTTAGAGAAATGTCCCTGGGGTCACTATTGGCCGCGCCCAAGGGGTCACAAGTTTTAAATAACAATATAGAAGAAAATCTTTAAAAATCTTCTTGTCTGAAACCACAAGACCTAGAATTTTAAAATTTGGCATGAAGCAAGCTTTATCAAGCTTTTTCAAATTATTGGATTAGGTTAAAGGTCACGGAGGCTAAAAATAGATTTATCTACTGTACCTCATAGAGCCTTCATTTATAGACCAATATCTTTGATATTCAGTATAGAGGTTCCTTGCATGGACCTTTACCCATGGGTAGGGTTTGAGGTCACTGGGTCAAGGTCAAGGTCACCATAGCTTATAATAGATATTTCTACTTTCTGTCATAGAGCCTTTATTTATTTACTGATATTTTACATATTTGGTTTGTAGGCACTTACATATTTTCAATTAAAAAATGAAATACTGCTTAACAGCAAACCTACAGCCAAAGTACTCAGGTGAGCGATCCAGGGCCATCATGGCCCTCTTGTTTATCTTTGTACCATTTTACATACTGTAAATGAGTGTAAGTTAAGCAGGAGCATTTATCGAAAAGTTGGAATATTTCCTTTGAGACAAATTACTTCTTGAATGAGAAATCATATAAATTAAGATGAAACCTATACCGATATTCGTTATTTTTGTACAAGTTTGCCCTCTGTTAAATGACGTTTTACTTTGAACACATAGATTAAGTGTGCTCATTTTTATTTAAGTATTTGACTCGATACACTAGCAATATACATGTATATATTTTGTACCGTAACGAACGGACAACAGAAGAACAAATGTGACTAGGAGGAGCAAGTAAGTGTTAACATATCAAAATCCTTTGATCAAATTATCTAAATATCTTAAAGATTCAGTACATGTCCGCAACTGTCTGTCCAAGAGCTTTTTTCATACTGTCTAATGGGATTGTTTCAAAATGAGTCAACATACAGATTTTCGATATGTTATGTCTGCAGTACAGACCAGGATATAGATATTCACCCTACAGGTGACGTACATATAACAATATTACTAATTAGCAAATAACGTTGTCAAATAGTATGGCTGTCATATTACAAACACTAGGTTCACATGCATCATTAACCGGATATCTGCGGTAAGAAACAATACCTAAGAGTGGTGCTTGATCATGTGGTCGATGGACACTGCGCCTCATCTTGATCAAGGTATTTATAGTTTTCTGAGTAGTCCATGCAAAACAAAAATCTACCAAGTTGTGTGGAACATCCTTCACTATCTGATTGAACCGGTTGTGTTGCCAGGATGCGTCTTGGATATGTAGACTGTATGGCACATCATCATGAATTACCTCGTTCATGAATATCTTTACAGTGCGTTGATGGAATCTCAACATTTTGCGTGGCTTCTGCTTGCCTTTTGAGTACTTGTAAGTTTGGTTCTCCCATCTACTTATCTCAGCGGGGTTGGATTTTGTTGATGGTCCTCTACGAAGAGCCGACTTCACTCTAGTTGCCAGATTCTTCAGTCGGGGTTTTGCTTATAAATCCTCAAAGATTGATGCAATATGGGAACAAAAGAAAAAGTAAAGTGTAATTGAAGAGTCATCAAAAAAAATATATTGAGACATATTTAAAAAACCTAATATCGCCGGGTGAATGTCAAAATTGATAACTATAACACAAGGCATCAAATATTTGCATTTCTTGCAAAATATCTCAGAAGATACAACTGTCATTATGTCCCCCTTGCCATTTGGCAATAAACAAAACATAATCATCTTAATGCAGAAACGTTCAAAGACTCGCAAAGAAAAATAACAAACGTATAACATACTGTCGCTTATAAAATAAATAATGTTGTAAATATTTAAACAGTAGTGTAAAAAAGCACCGTTACTTTATATAGCACAAAGGTCAGGAAGCCAAATTTTTTATGCAATCCGTGTTTTCCTCTTAAAACACAATAAGTTTGCTTTAAGCTGTCATTAGGAATTCTTTTGGCTTAAACAGTTTTGGTGATCGTTTTTTTCAGGCATACAGGTTGAAACACTTACTTTTGAAGTTTTGTTCTACTTTTGATGACTCATCAATAACATTTTTCTTTTGCTCCCATATTCCACTAGTCTTTGAAGCTTTATAAGTAAAACCCCAACTGAAGTCAAATTCTTTTTCATCTTTCGTTGTCATTTTTGCATTGATATTTGTCAAGTTTCTACTTCGTCCCAGGTGGTTCCTATGTCGCTTTAATTTTGTCGCTTACATTTCGTTCTGATAATTTTTAGAAAGTTAATTCGCCTCTTTTTATTGTCGTAAAAAGCCCTTCCTCTTTGTGTTTTTCTTTTCCTAGGAGATACATTTCCGGTTTAGATCAGATGACCATCTTGTATAATGGAGCTAGTCACATGAGAAACATATTTAAACAATATTTCAAAATCAGGCCAGCAGTTTAGGAAGAGATAGAGATTTTAGTGTAAAGTCAACAGTTATACCACACAGGAATGTTTTCAGCAACTATATAATAAATATAATACAGGTAACGCTTGTAAACATTTCACTGATTATTGTGTCTATTGTTACGAACATTATCTTTGCTTTGTGCTTCAGTGTAAATTCTATATATATATTGAAAAATATATGAATGATTTAAATTACTCTGATATTGATAATTATGTAATGATACCTCCAGAAGTAAGCAGTTCTTTAGAAACATCTTAAACATTACATCAATGGCTTTCTACATTGTTTTCATAACAATTTACTTCAAATCTATTTAGAAAAACATGTTCATTTACATCTGTACTACAACAACTAGGAGACTGTGTAAAGGATGTCATTGAGTGGATGAATCGTTTTAAATTGAAAATAAATAATTCCAAAACAGAAGTTATCATATATGGCACTAAACAACAACTGTCCAAAATTAACATATCAAGTGTAGATATAGGTGGTTGCCAAATAAGGTGTGTAGATCATGTGAGAGACCTCGGTGTACACATGACCAGTACCCTAAACTTTGAAGATCATATACGAAAGAAATGTCAAACTGCTCACGTACAGTTACGAAATCTGAAAGATATTCGTAAATACATATCACAGAGGTCAGCAGAGATTCTTGTACATGGACTTGTTCACTCCCATCTAGATTTTTGTAATGGGCTTTTTGTCGACATTCCGAACTATCAGATAGACAGACTACAAAGAGTTCAGAACCGTGCAGCTAGAATTGTAACAAATGCATCCTTTGATCAAAACAGCAAAGATATTTTAAAATCACTCCATTGGCTCCCAGTGCGTGCACGAATTATGTTTAAAATTCTAGTAATGGTGTTTCGTGTAATACATAAAACAGCTCCAGTGTATCTCCAACAACTGTTCACTCGCAGCCAAAGTCGCTACAAACTACGGTCAACAGATGAAATAAATCTTAACATCCCCAGAACACGAACAAGAATGGCTGAGAGATCTACATCCGTTACAGGCCCAAAGTGGTGGAACGCTCTTCCGAAACATTAAAAGTGCATTGAGAAAGAAGATCAGTTCCGATGCAAACTTAAGACTCATTTGTTTAATGTTTTCTTTGACTAAAACATACTAAGCACGAGAGCAGTGTAAATAGGACTGTAAAGCGCAATCGAATATTTGACAATAATTTTTGCGCTATATAAATGTACTTGTATTTGTATTTGTATTTCTCCGTAAATTTATCGGAATATTTTCTTCATCAAACACCGAATGACTACAACCTTCGTCACTTTGAAACTCTTTTAAACGTCTGTAAATTCTCCGATTACAGTCAACAAACAGAAAAATTTTAATAAAGTCAGTCAAACCGAATGAATATGCAGTAATTTTCAAAAGTAAATAGATGAAAGGAATTTGGTTTATTTAATCAATTTAATGTATTATAACAACTTTTTCAAGGGTTAAAGCTTTTCCAAGATTCTTATAAAATGTATCATCTGACGAGTTTGAAACAGATCACACTGTATTTATAAAAGCGTGCCTGAAACGATATACTTGGCACAGCATCAGTATCAGAAGTCACTGGAGGCGCAATGTACATTATACGTGATAAAAAGTAACTGAAGTGCTAAAAGCTTATTTACACCGTCAATTGAAACTCATTACTCTGCTGTCTCTGAGGAAAACCCGAGCTATTTGGGATCAGAAACCCACATCAGTGCATGTTGTATCTGATCGGACATGATCGAAGCATACATTGTACAATTCAGTCGTCGGAACTTGAAGTTCAAAGAAGACCAGACATCGGTGGGTAAAGCGTTTGACCAGAAACTATCAACATTTTGAGCTCGTAACATGGGCTGTCATATTTTTTTCCAATTCTCATTTTACAATTCCTGGTAACTTATATAACGTCAGATAAATTCTTAACTCCTCGGCAATTAATCAGATTGCAAATCTCAATACCTTTTTATCCTTCCGTGATTTCTGAAGAGTAACGGCCACTGCCGTATAACGGACGTTAACAAATGCATAGACAATAGAGTAGGCAATATATATTACGGGTTACGGATTTGTCGTTTTGATATTTTTAGGATAACGTTATTCGTTTGTGCGCAGCACTGAAGTCTTAAGGACCTTCATTGAAAACGCTCGCCGATAAGAGATGTAAACAAGAGCACGATATGGCCCCAGTCGCTCATCTAAAAAGGGGCTATCAAACAATGGAGGGGGTCAAGGCCAGTTAGTTTCATATGTCAGATACACAAAGGAAGATTAAGTGAAAAAAAACTTTATCCAGGGACTTTAGAGTGGAGGATTTGCAAAGCTTTTTATAGTACTTACAGCAATTGTAGACATTTCTTGAAAGATATTCCGTACATTCAAGCCAGCATTTAATGAGTATTTATAGATGTATTTTATTTGCCCAATCCTAACAGGACAACGTAAACAGTCAGTGAATGATGCAACATTTCAATACAGACGTGTGAGTTCTGCCGTCAAGTTATAGAGGCTATTTCAAAATTACGACAATTTATTGTCATATAGTTATAATCTATGGATAATATTTCTATAGGATAACCAGTAATTTTGCATTACTTGTCAAAATATTGCATATTCGACGCTCAAAATTTCTCTTGGCTATGCGAAAGTGAACTTCACTTTTATTGAAGGTCACAGACTTGTTTACCACTCGACAGATCAAACTTTTCTTTTCAGGAAAACCGGAACACATGACTCTTTGAACAAACGTGCGTCGAACTTTGTTCGTTTTCGTCAAAAAACGATTTATGATATTTCTGAACAAACGTGCGTCGCACATTGTTCGTTTTCGTCAATAAACGGTTTATAATATTTCTATTAATTTTGAAGTAAGAGCTCGTCAACTTTAATGATGAATTAACCTCACTGAGCTTAGTATACGACCACAAATAAAACCTTCACTTAAAAAGTCCTAACACACATTACATTAGGAAGCTTGGTATTGTGTCTTATAACGTAGCGAGTGCAGCTGTGTCACCATTTAAGGCAGGAATCGCCTACACACGACATTTACAGGCTTTATCTCCGCACGAGAATAATCAGTTTCTAGTAAAATACACATTTTGTTTGTCTAAAGACCTGTTTCTATCATTTCATACTTCGCTTTGTTGATAATTGATTATCTAGGAAGTTTTTCTGCCATTTGTTGCTGTAAGACAATTGGTAATTTAGATTAACTTGGAGAGAAAAATGATAACCACAGAAGTAAATTCTTTGAGACGATGATTAATAATGTATTCTAGCATCATTGGCCTGTCTGATTTAGACAAATCCATTTCTTACATAATACTTGTTTCAACTAAAGATGTGATGGTTCCAAGTATGCAGTTTATGCCAAATTTGATTAGGAAAACACAAATAACTTGTTAACCACAGTTGCCTCTACCTTTAGAGCATGGCATATCTGATATATAGTGCATATCAAATCGTCTTTTCACGACTTTATTTTATAAGTAATGTTTAATTTTCTTTGAAAGAAATACTTAAGTCATAAAAAAAGTTTTGCATTGAGGTAGGAAAAAGGATCTTTCTAATAAGATTGACATGTTTAAAGTAGCAAAAGGCAGTATGAATTAACTCGTACTTAAAGCGATATGCAGGCAAAAGTTTTATGTTTTCTGTCTCATTTCTTCAATCAATATACTATAAATGTGATCGAAATAAATACAATGATCAGTCCCAGTAACAAAGATTTCCTCTTTTTAAATGAAAAACCAGGCGGTTTCCTAACTTGACCCGCGTGGGTCTAGATAGAAAATCTAGATTTCGAGCTAAATTCTGCAGTGAATGTTTGGACGGTTGAAGTACCTGTCATGTGATTTACATCAAATAGAAACGACGATTGGTTGTTTTTGTAACGTGACCTATTTGAAAATAACTCAGTGATTTCGTTCACGTTTTACTTTCTGTTAAAAAACGTTCAAATATTTACGTTCAAGCCTGCATTTCACTACAAACATACTGGGAATTTAAAGTTCTTCATATTGAACGTGATTTTAGCAAATAATACCAGTTTTAATATTTAAGGCATTCATTTGCCTGTGTATCCCTTTAAAAAAAGTGCAAATTTCTATTTATTTTGAACACATATTTAAATGCCCAGTTTCTCATTCTACGATAAACGAACATTTCCAATATTCAAATACCTTAATAGGACCTCGAATCTACAAATTTGCTTTCACTAACCTGATTGCAGCAAGAAAATGGAAATTAATAATAGTCACGTAAGTCACATTTCTGACAATGGTTTCATCCTCATCACTTTAATATTCAGAAATCCGTAGACTGAAGCTGTTTGTATTTTAAAGACCATATTGAGTAGAACTCTACCCTTGATATCAAACTGTGTTTGTATAAGCATTTCCTTATGTGGTTTGAGTAAGACAGATTTGACACAACTTTAATCTCTCTGTAGTCACTGGAGAATTACAAAGTAATTACATGAAAATAACGATGTGTTAAAACTTCAGCTTTTCACTGTCATTAACAGACTTGTTTATCACAATAATTTGATCTTGTAATTCCCCATGACATAAAGCTCATGACTGACGACCACATGTTTTCCTTATTCCCTCTGAGCATTTTGTAAAATATTCGTTGTCTATTTTTGTTTACTGTCATGATAATTTTTGCTTAATTTTCATTACATCCGGCATTTTAAATAGGCATTCTCATTTAATGAAATACTTTAAAAAAAGATGTTTTTTTTTTTTTTTGTTTTTTTTTTTTTTTTTTTTAATTTATGGTTGATTTGTCAACACCACATCAACAAGGTAATATACAGTAAATTAATACATACTCGCAGATGTTACTAATAGGAACTTGCCTTTTATCCCATTTATTTAGAAAATGTTAATAACATTCTCCTAAAATTTTGCTAAAATTCAAAAGACACTGAAGAAATACCCGAAAAAGAAAGTAAATTTGAAAGAGGAGAAGAGAGTGACTATTCTTATGTGATGGTTCACTATAAAAGTTTATAAAAACAAATATTGGTTTTCAAGTTGAATATTCTTCTTTAAATGTATTGAAGCTATGTACTTGAAACTAAAATTTTAGATAAACCCAATTTGTATACCAACAATTAAACAAAACTATAGAAGCTATACAGGTTCATAAAACAAAACGACGAGTGTGATAACAAAACCTGTATTTCAATGTACACGTTAAAGAATAAAATTACCCTAATTATACAATAAACCCAAGGATTTAGACAAAATAACCGAGGCAAGTTGGGCTTGTTTTCTGTTTACAGTTTTCGGAATCTCCATTTATATTTTCAGTGATTTTTTTACAGGACTGATTCATATAGCAAATTCTGCAACCAAAAGTGATAAACAATAGTAACGGTGAAAACCAAAGCTTGATCGCTCACCTGAGTACTTTGACTGTTGGTCTTCTGTTGAGCAAACAAAATTACCGTTTCTGAATTGTAGTTTATTTTAAAGATTTTATATTTTTTTACAAATAGGGTTTCGATTAGATGTCAAAATTTGAGTAATTTTGGTAGATATCCTCAGTTCAATTATACATACAAAATATATAAGCTCTAGTTTCAGTTCCAGAAAAGAAGGTTTTCAAAAGTTTCCTGCACAACTCAATGTTAACAAGTAAGCCCTGGTCATAAGGAAAACAAGAAACATGGCAATGCCACGAAACCAGGTTTTCAAAAATGTTGTTCTGATTCTATACTATAGTATGAATTTTGGAATGAAGATTGCTATGAATATTCAAAAGATTATAACATGACATGAAGGAAAAGATAATATTCATGAGAATACATGATAATGAGTAGGATGTAAATTTCGGCTAACAATACTGTCTGCAAGGAGTATACTTAATAATGAGACAACAATTTCTGCACGTCATCTTGATGTGGTAAACATTTGTCTGAAGTTTCATCAAAATTCTTCAAAGGGTTGAAGAGTTACAGAGCGGACAGGATTTTCAATGTTAATGTCACTGTGACCTTGACCTTGGAGCCATCAAAATTCTTCAAAGGGTTGAAGAGTTACAGAGCGGACAGGATTTTCAATGTTAATGTCACTGTGACCTTGACCTTGGAGCCAGCCATGCGGAACATGCGTTCTGCACGTCATCTTGATGTGGTAAACATTTGTCTGAAGTTTCATCAAAATTCTTCAAAGGGTTGAAGAGTTACAGAGCGGACAGGATTTTCAATGTTAATGTCACTGTGACCTTGACCTTGGAGCCAGCCATGCGGAACATGCGTTCTGCACGTCATCTTGATGTGGTAAACATTTGTCTGAAGTTTCATCAAAATTCTTCAAAGGGTTGAAGAGTTACAGAGCGGACACAATTTCGTTTGACGCCCGCCCATCCGCCCATCCGCCCGCCATACCCCAATCTAATAACCAGGATTTTCAAAATTGAAAACCTGGTTAATAAATGAACTATCTTTGTAGAGGTCATTTACACAATGCTACGTACCATATGAACTTACGGTTTTTGCCAAGAAGATTTAACATATTTATCACTAATATGACTTGTGGGGAGGATCAACTTTAACCCCATGGACATAATTTCAACAAACATGATAGAGATCCATTAGACAACGCAACATACAAAAAAGCTGAGCCCTAAGGTTTACAACTTCAGACAAGAAGATTTTTAGTAAGTCTTAAGGCACAGGTCTACATGCTTAGGTGAGCTAAAATGCTTACATAAACCAAAGAAAATGCCTTTCGTTTCGTCAAACAAAAAGCGGAAAAATGTATTAACCCAAGATGAAGAAACTTCGAGTGACCTTGTAGCAGTAACTGTGTCGTTGAAGAAAATTTAGTAAAAATAATGATCTTGACATTTTAATTTATAAAGTTTGATGAAAACGAAATATTCGTGACAAAGACCTATCTGAAATAAATCTTTAGTTTTAGAAAATTGGCTGTCAGTTTTGATTACCGTTTCCGTGATTATTTCTGGGTTTCATACATTTTTAATGAAGACGTCCTATTGCGAAAGATGAATATCTAAACAATCTGAGATTCCACTTCTGTTAGGGTCTGGCAACAAAGTGTGTTTTAAATGTTAACGGCGAATGTTCAAGAAATACATTCAATATTTGTCTTTAGATTGTGTATGTTTGCAATTCTTTACACAATCAGCAACTTTCTAATGTTACTCTCCTTTTATAATTTCAGTTGAAAAATGAAATGTATGATATCAGTTTAAATTGAATCATTGCTTGGTAACCATCCGCATACACTGCCCGTCCTCAGTGGCCTTGTGGTTAGCTCGTCTGACTTCGAGACAGGTGACTTCATGTCAATCCCTGGTCGGGTATGTCCTGATACGACGAGTGTTGTTGAAAGGGATGTTAAACCTGAGTGCATACACTCTGAAGACAATGTTTATTTTTCTATCTGGCACTCTAGAGGAAATGCAAACAAAAATACAACAAACTACACATAAATGACAGTAGAAAGAGATACCTTTTTTATTTTATCATGATACATGTAAATGAAACTGAAATAATTGTCTCAAGGAACATTTGTAGATAGCTTTCTTGTTGACTTCTGCACCAATGTCTTTATCATGTTATGAGTATTGTTTGAATTCATTTTTCTGACCACGACTTTGGTCTTGGTTTTAATAATTTGAATAATTAACAAATTAAAGTGTTTTGTATATTCAGACATAAATGGCCATGAAGTTTATTAAGTTTTAAATAGCAACGTCTCAATCCACTCAACAGTTTTGATAATGATGGCGATAAAGTGACAGAAAAATACAGAAATAATTTTATTAAAATTATCCGAGATGAATTGCTACAATATGACGATAGGTTAGATAACCTGTAAAGAATTAGACAAAAAGTAGAAATTATGCTTTGTGTTTGATTCTTTTTTCAAAAAAGCGAACGTGTGTACTTGGAACTGAATAAATGAAGGGTTGGTGTAATGCTATCTGATTATCAGTAGAATCTCGTATGATTACGATAATTGCACCGACACAGACCAATAAAGTGGTATAAATGTCGTATGCATTTGGACGTATTATTTTATTAAGACGGCTGTCTTGTATCGTACGTAATGAATATGTAAAGAAAGAAATCAAGAAAATATACTTAGAGAGATATACCCTAAGATTTTGAGCATTCCGTTTCATTCAGCATCATACAAACAAATGCTACTAAATGAGTCATAACACGGTCAAAAATTTGAAGTACAAAATACTGAATGCATTGAAATAAGTACTTGTTTTAGCATTCAATTTCAAATTTATCATACATTTTCTGACTGTTTCATCAACAATGTTTTATCGAAAAAAAAGGGTCAGAAAACACTGTTTTTACCTTTTATAATTATATCTACTTTGAACTTTGCTTCTTTTTAGACGATGAACTGAATTTTCATCTGGTACTTAACCTGTGGACGCTTACTTACTCCACACACGTCCTCGAAAAATTAATATATTCATGCAGTGGATCCTAATAAATGTAACGAAAACTATATAAAAAAAACTTTCCAATTCCAAAGTAGCTTTAAAGAGGTCAGTCTTCTACTTTTAGTCACCAAATCCTATTGTTTTGAATTCGTTATAGTGTGACTTTGTTTAGACAGCTAGTTAGACAAAGCTGTTTCTAGAAAACAGCAAAAAACTTCATATTCTTCAGCATGCGCAACTAGTAAAGTTTTACCATCTGAAGTGTTAAACATTTAGTTGATGCAGGTGCAGAAGCCATATGGTGGATTGTGCCTAATGAAGAAAATGATTTACATATTTCTTAATACTGGGCTATATTACGACCAATTAGCGTAACTCTAACTCTTTCACCATAATCATTTACGGATGCAATTTTTGTGAACCTTATAAATAAAAATATTAAAAAAAGAAAAGAAAATAAAATGTTCGCATAATATTCATAAAAATGTGTAACATGCTTTCCGGAGACAGTAAAAATACAAAATATATAACATTTACTAGGTAGTCTTAACGTAATTACAGGCATTCAGGTGGCATTTTAATAAATAATAAGTTTTTAACTGATTTGCTTATTGTATGCAAACAAAATATCATTAAATTAAACCACTTAGCTATTGACACAATACTGTTTATAATGACAAACGTGCATAATGATTGTGTGCATATAAAACATTCAACTTCTTAACATTCTTGTTCTGATAGTATCACCTGTTTATATACCTCTGTTAGGCACTGTACCCATTGTAATAAAATCCGCAGCTGTGCCGGAGAAAAAGATTCCAGAATCTTTCAATTTATGCCAGAATATTTCGCAGGTATGATATGTGAAATATCATAAATACTGTTAGAGACATCGAGCCAAGTCTGCACTATAGAAACACCCCACACATATTTATGACAGGTCTCAACAATTTAAGCATACTTTTATTTCAAGTTCTTTGCTAAAACTGTGGCATCTATCTTGTTCAGAAGCTAAATGTTGACGACGCACATCCAATGTAAAGTTACTCTAAATGCTGACAGAGAAATTCGTGTTTAAGAGTTAAAAAAACTAAATGTCAATGTCAAGATCAGTGTTTTACATTACTGAACTGCTGATATGAAAAAAAGCAATAGATTATATGGCACTAAATACCGCAGGACCTTGCAAGCCAAAAATATGTTTTTGAAAGTGGTAACATTCGATATAAAGGAGCAAGTCTTATTTTTCAGACAAAATACGTCACGTCTGTAAAAACCGAGCGCACACTGGTTCTAAGACACTGCCGTTTAAAATTAATATCTTCAGCCGACTACCACTGTCGAATGAAGCGCTGGTTGCTATGTTACATCTGGTGATATCACGCTCAGGTACTTTAAGCTTATTCCGTCCGTCTGGTTGTTCTACCAATGTAGTATTTGAATGTCTGATAATTCGGTAATTGGGTACAGCAACATTAAAAAACAAATATCATTGCTTAGGAAACTTCAATATATGTTTTAACTTCCTGTATGTTTCTATCAGTAGTATCAATCATTTTCAATAGAATATTTTTTTAATTTTACATTAGACAAAGTAACACTGGCAGAAACTTTGCACAATAAAAACATTGTTCTGCTTGTTTCAGCTCAGTACATGTGCAGGTAGTCCATGTGACTAATATTTATGATTTCCACGATCCATGTTCACAAACTAAATATTACTAAAAATGCCCTTTTCAGACTAGGTATTCAGAAAAACATGGTTTTCATAGAAATGCGTCATTATACTAGTTCGGTTGTACAATTTACCACTGTATTATAGATTGAGTAGTATGTTCATAAACTAGCTAAAAGGATTCAAAGAAAAACCGTGACTGTATAATTTACAGTGATACTAACCTAAAGAAATGCAAAGGCAGGCTGCCAAGTAAGTACTTCAGTTTTGCCAGATCCATTTGCTGTAATCTTTATGGCAACACATATAGAATATTTTCGGGTGAAATGTCATCAAATAATGCTATAATATTTTTAGCTAGGTAAGCTTAACGATGGAGTCAATGCCCCTTGCGTGTTGTTATCAGATATAAAGCGTTAACGCTCTTGCCAATCCTTGAAACAGAATATGTCTGTTTGAATTATCAGTTGTGAAAAGTTGATTAGCATGAATCTTCTCTAAGAGTAGGGGTTTAGCGAACACTTTGTGACTGCTATTAAGTGACCGAAACTGCTAAATTATTTTGGTCAGTCCCGCATATGGGCCCATCCTGGTTGCCGGTACCAAATAAATTAGTAATAAACTTGATTGTTGCCAATAATAAACTATTTTCCGTGTGCAAAACTGCTAACTGTTTAATCATCTAGCATGATATTACATGAACTTAAATGCTTGTGCTCAAGAAATGTATATACATCTATTTCTACATGTCAAATACTTTACCAGATACTGAACACAACGCATTATCATTTTTTCATAAAATAACAATTGCATGTGCCGATATTTTCATGATTATGGCAAACCATGTGGGACATTTATTGTTATAAGCATATCAGAGATGGACGCCAAAATGTCAGGAAAGTTGTATAGTAAATTCTTGTTACCACCAAAGCTGAAGATTTATCTCTTAAAGGCTACCAATTAAGTGAATTTCCCGACGCCGAAGAACTGTAAAGTGCTTTTTCAAGCACGTATAAGAATAATCAGGGGAATTCAGTGACTGAAAACACCCAGAAAAGATGCTACGTCCGTATTGATTGAATAGGGTCAAGATACTGATTTCAAGGCAGACTTTTCTTCCTTAAAAATGTCATGCTGCTTTCTTAAATAGTAGAGTTTAATTTGCAGGCTCATCGTGAAGTAAGAATATTTATCCGCTAATGCTGCTAACAGAGTCCACTTTCATCCGTCTGGCATAATCTGATTAATTTATGTCAGTGTATCTAAAGAGCAATGTTCCATTGCATTCATGAAACATACGAGTATGTTATCTGTAAAACTTTAATAAGCAGAAAATTATATAAAAAATAAATTATCAGATGAAAAGGATGGAAAAATGGAAAAAGTGGAGCTTTGACCTCTCATGTTAATGTAAGTAAGCAATTTATGTAAAAGGGTTATCCCAAGGCGAATTTCGCTGCAGTCGAAAATGAAAGTTGCTGGGATTGTGCAGATACTGCAATAAAACAGCAAAATGTCGAATTTACTAATTTTAAACTAGCTTCAGTCTGAAATTGTATAGCGAAATTTAGAATTTTTATTACAAAAATCACTTCCCTTTAAATCTCTTTTAATGTTTTTTTTCAATTTTTGAATCATTTTATAACCTTATGATATGCTGAAAATTATTTTCTAAACATTTAAGATTAATCATGATTCCAGCATACATACCCGGATCAAAAAGACGGGAAACCCTAAATGCCCGCAAAGCAGTTGCTACATCGTTTCTTACAATTTGCATGTTTCTTTTTACTGAAAATATAAGTGACGGAAACTGCATGTTCGTGACATAGATAATTATTGAAAAGAAATTATTTCTTGTTCAAAATATGCGAGAGTTGTAATCACATTTTAATTAATTAATTGTCATTTTCATTAGATATGTAAAATGCATCACCACAGACGCGCTTTGCTCTTATCAATACTTTTTTTTATTTTGTTAAATCATCATGGACTTGATATGTACGCACCAGCTGAAGGTTTTGAAATTATGTTTTTCCTCCAAAGACCATTGCTTCTGTATTTCGTCTTACACTTTTGTCAGGTTAAAGTTTCGAGAACTAAGGTGATAAGAGCACTTAAGCAAATGAGGCCGTTAAAGCCAGATCTGTTTTATGGCACTTTTGCTCGTTGGATATTAATAAAACAGCAATATACATGCTGATATTGGAAGGCTCTTTCTGTAAAATAATATTTGAGAAGAAAATTGCACTCATGTAAAAAAGATAATATAATAAATAATAATAATAATAATCGTATCAATACGCATGAAATATGAAATAAATATTGAAATAATCAAATTACAGGTGAACTCTAAAGCATTTTAGACAACTATTTGTAAAGTATATAGTCAGGTGATATATTTGCGACTCATGGACGGCAATGCTATATAAATAATATGCCGTAAAAGGGAAAGCTTTTGTCTGAACAACTGTTCTGAAGAAAATTGTTTCCACGGTCTGGTTATTTGCGTCCTTGCTCTTGTGAGTCTAGAATTTAAACTTTAAACTTCTCCCTGTGGCCTTGCAAAATCACTCTAAACGTCTTATACAATTCAACAGGTCCTTTAGATCTCAATCAAAGAACCTGCAAACAGATATTAAGAAGAACGTTCAAAAACGTTCACTTTACAATGAATAGCAATCCTAATAAGTAAATGACGAGCTTGTTCCCGTATTGGCGCGCTAAAATGTCGTTCTGGCGTGTCGGCGTGCTGGCGCGGACACGAAATAACGATAGAAAAAGGGCTTACACGCCAGACCGACATTTTAGCGCGCCGATACGCCAAAAAGCTTATTTTGGCGTGTAGGCGTACTGTCGTGATGGCGCCCTTCCAAACACGCCGATACGAGAACACGATATGGCAGAAATCAGCCACCATACTATAAGGCAAAAACTAAGTATATTATAGCTTAGACAAATCATGAGTTGCCTTAACTTGTGTTTATACAACGTGAAAAGTGCCTTTCGTAATGCGTTATAAATGCCATTTTTTGAAGATACATGTCTCAGAAGACTGTAATAAGTACATTTTCTGTAGAAGAATGACATTTTTTTTCAATTTAAAACAAGAGTTTTAAAAATTCTTTTGGTAACGCCCATGATTAGATATTTCAGTAACACTGAAAATGGAATGATGAAAGGGTCAGTTAACTTGTTGTAAGATGAACAAGAGGTGTCATGTAACAAGGAACGACGCAGATCATTTGAGCAATATCGTGAAAAAAGCAGAAAAGCTTCTATAAAAGGAAGTCGTTAACTGTTTTTACATTCATTTCTAGTTATGCAGTTTGATATTTTTCTCTCATTCAATGGCGATTAGCCATTTACAACGTAAAAACAACATGATAATGAAGGGATGTTACACCTAAAAACGCATATTATTTCTTCTAGCAAAACTTAACGACCAGTATTGTTGTTTATGCAGCTTGTTAAAACATGTTTTGTTCAGCAAGAATGCTTCAAGATAACATTAGAGCCTTCATTTATGATGTTTCTCCCCTATATGTTAATTATTTGGTTCTAGCAATTTATTTGCATAGTTAAAACCAAGAAGATTAACAAGCTGTCATTCAGGCAAGGCCTTTTCCTTGTCATGTAACAGGTTTTAAGCTCACCTTTTGATGTAACTTTTATTGTGCTCTTTTGTCCGTCGTCCGTCAGTCAACAAATAACTTTAAACTAGATCGCCTCCTATACCATTAGGTCAATTGCAATTAAACTTTACACAAATGATGCTTGTATGGTCCCCTTTCAAAGTTATATAAAAATGGAATTCCATGCAGACCTCTGGTTGCCATGGAAACTGAATGGTTAACTTTAAAAATCTTCTTGTGTGAAACCACAAGACCTATAGCTTAGATATTTTGTTGATAACATCACCTAGTGGATTACCAAAGTTATGTAAATTATTGCCCTCTGTTCAAAGTCGGCCCCATCCAAAGGTCACTTGATTTTACAAGGACTTATATAGGAAAAAAATAAAAATCTTCTTGCCAGAAACCAAAAGGCCTAGAATTTAGATGTTTGGTGTGTATGACTGTCTAGTGGACCTCTACCAAATTTATATAAATCATGGCTGTGGGGTCAAAATTAGCCCGGACCCATTGATTTTGATTTTACATAGACATATAGGAAGAACTTAAAAAAAATCAGCCCCTGACTACCTCACTGGGGTACCCCGCCCCTCCTCCAAGAAAAAAAAACTTACTTAACCTCATTCATCTTTGTTCTTGACCTTCATGTGACCTACTGGCCTACCTCCTTGTTTATTGAAGCTAAATCAATGGAATTTTAACTGTTTGTGTTAGTTTGCTTTCAGACTTTAATTTTGACCTTGGCTGGCCTTTACCTACTGAACTACGTATTTGATTTAAAACATTTTTAATATCTAATGTGGTATTGGAACTGGCGCCAACCCCACTCCACAAGTTGTTTGGTACGAGTATATTTATAAACTGTCGTTCAGGCGCGCTGTAGTTTTTCTGTGTTTTCGTTTTCTTGATCACCTCTGGCTCCGGGAAAAATATATGTTGAATCTTTATGGTTATATCAGTTTTCTAAATGAACAAGATGTCTGAAAGTAAAGATAAATGCTGAAAGCAAAACTAAAAGAGCAGAAATCATGTATATTGAATGTAACAAAGACGCTTTCTATTTCTAAGATAAAATTTATATGACAACTGTCCCTATAATTGTAAATTTTGACAGTGCCGGTTATGAAAATAGAAAGGAAAAACTTTCTAAAACCACAAGGCCTACACGTTAGTTATCTGTTCGATAACGTCATCTTGTGGACCTCTACTAAAATTATATAAATCATGGCTATTGGGTCAAATTTGGTCCCACCTCAGGGTCACTTGATTTTACATAGACTTATATAGAAAAAACATATAAAATCTTCTTGTTAGAAACATTCAGGCCTAGAACTAAGATGTTTGGTATGTATAATTGTCTAGTGCAACTTTTCCAAGTTTATACAAATCACGCCCACAAGGATAAAAATTAACCCCAGCCCAAGGGTAACTTAATCTAACATACAGTTATATAAGGGGAAAAAAGTTTTAAAAACCCTCTTGTCTGAAACCACAAGGCCTAGAGTTTAAATATTTGGTCGATAACAGCATCTAGTGGACCTCTAAGAAAATTATTTAAATCATGGCTCTTGGCCCCGCCCCAGGAGTCACTTTACTTAACATAGACTTAATATAAAAAACTTATAAAAATCTTCGTGTCAGATGCCATAAGGCCTAGAATTAAGATGATTGGTGTATATGATTGTCTACCAAGTTTATACTATTTGTTGCCCCTGAATCAAGACTGGCCCAGTCCCAGAGGTCACTTGATGTAACATAGAGTTATATAGGAAAGAAAGTTAACAAGGCAGTCTGAACGACAACTAAATCCCCTTCCGCAACAGACATGAATATGTACTTCTTGACCTTTAACAAACCATGACCTTGATGTTGTGCCATGCATATTATAAGTACATAGTCTCATGATAGTAATTATCTGTGCCAAGTTATTTAAAATCTTCTATAAAGTCAAAAAGTTATGAAGAACATTTAAGCTTGACCTTGGGGATAGCAACCTGAAAGTTGGGTTCTGCACATCGTGTCATAGTGGTGATCATTTGTGCAAAATAATTAAAAAAACTTTTCGTAAGCCAAGTTAGTAAGTTATAGAACAGACTGAAATGTGGATATTTGACCTTTAACTGTGACCTTGACCTTGTGGGTAGCAACCCTATTATTGTGTTCTGCATATTGTCTCATAATGGTGATCACTTGTGCCAAGTTATTTAAAAAAACTTTCAGCAGTTTAAAAGTTATGGAGCGGACACGAAAGTGTTACGGACGGACAGACGGAGGGACAGACGGACAGATGTTGGGTTCGGCACATTGTGTCATAGTTGTGATCACTTGTGCAAAGTAATAAAAAAACTTTTCATAAGCCAAGTTAGTTCAAAAAAATTTTCAGCAGTTTAAAAGTTATGGAGTGGAAACGAAAGTGTTACGGACGGACGGACAGATGTTGGGTTCTGCACATTGTGTCATAGTGGTGATTATTTGTGCAAAGTAATAATAAACATTTTCGAATGCCAAGTTAGTAAGTTACAAAGCAGACGTGAAATGTGGATATTTGACCTTTAACTGTGACCTTGATCTTGTGGGAAGCAACCCAATTATTGCGCTCTGCAGATCGTCTCATAATGGTGATCACTTGTGCCAAGTTATTTTAAAAAAATTTTCAGCGGTTTAAAAGTTATGGAGCGGACACGAAATGTAGACTTTTAACACAAAGTGTGACCTTGACCTTGGATGTAGCAACCCAATTATTGTGCTCTGCACATCGTTTTATAATGTTGATCACTAGTGCCAAGTTATTAAAAAAAATCAACGATTTAAAAGTTACGGAGCGGACACGAAAGTGTTTCGGACGGACGGACGCAGGAACGGACGAACGGACTGGCAGACGGAGGCCATTCCTATAATCCCCTCCCTGCTTTGCGGAAGGGGATTAAAAAATGTCTTCATATCTGAAACCACAAGGTCAATAACTTACATCCTTACGTCCCATGGGTCACTTGATTTAATAGAGTTATACAGAAAAAAATTTTTAATTGTCTTTTTGTCTTAAAACACAAGGCTTACACATTTTATTGATAGCATTATCTAGTGGACCTCTTACAAAGTTATATATATGATGGTTTTGAGGTCAGAATTGACCCAACCTCAGGGGTCACTTGATTTTAAATACGCTTATCTTGGAAAAATTAAAAACAATCTTCTTGTCAGAAACCCTTGGGCCTATGATTAAGATATTTTGTGTGTATAATTGTCTTCTGGACCTTTACGAACGTTTTACAAATAAAACAATGACTTATATAGAAAAAATATATATGGTTCAGCATTGCCTAGTTGATTAGATGGGCTTTGGAGTATCTTGACCTACACCAGGGAGCCCAGACCCCGCAACCCCTCAACACACACAAACATAAAAAAAAGAAAAAAAAATCATTGGATTGGGTAGTAATTTACTTAACCTTCATCCACCTTTGTCCTGCTGACTACTTCCTTGCTGTTTAAAGCTTCATCATTGAAAAGTTTACTACATGCATAATTTTGCCTGCAGCTTTCAACTATGACCTTGGCCTTTATCCACTAATTAACTTTATTGTCTTTGAAGATATGTCATTGAAATTTTTATATTTTGCATACTTACTTCAAATCTGACTTTGTTAGACCTTGAAGTATTGACCTTCTTTTTTGGTTTAATAATATTTTCTGATATCTATTTTGATATCTGAACCGTCTGCCATCTGAAACATGTCTTAGGTGCAATCCCCACCCGATCCCTCTTCTACCAATTGTTTGATATTTTCTTTTCAGGTGAGTCACCCAGGACTATTTCTTCGTCTTGTAAATTATGTTTCATGATTATTAAAACGATACCGTCAATTCAAAAAGACGTGAAATATTGTCACATTATTAAGGCTGAATGTTGATCTAGTTTTTCTCAGTGTTATATACAAGTGGAGAAGATTTGGGACAAAAATGTAATTTTAGATAATTGATAGAAAATTTGACTTGCAAACTGCTGGAACAGGGTCTTAATGTCGGTAAGAAGTCATGATTGCATAAAGTTTTCCGAACTCGTTTTGGACCCGATTTTCTCTCAAATATTTGAATAGAAGATTTGAAATAATGTCAAAAATGGCCCAATATAAATTCAAAATGGTTTAAAAGGTTGAAGAAAGTTGTCATCGCCAAAGTTTTAAGACCTTTTTTTCTTGCCTATTAAAAATTTACTTAATAAAGTCAATTTTGTGATTATTCCTGTTTTACATTTTCTCTTAATATGTTGAATCATGAATTTCCGTTTCACGTTATACTTTATTATTATAGTTTATGTGTAATGTTATTATATCTTTAATAGTTTGTAAATTTGAGGGAGATGTAAATGTTCATTTCAAAAACTTTGACACATTGGCACAATGTCTGAACAATTGTATCTTGAAATGCCACAGTGGATTTTATTTCAATAATGTTTAAAAATACAAAACAGACCAGAACAATTGTAAACTGAGATTCTCACTGGAACATCGCGAAATTAGGTCATACTTATTTAAGAAAAAACATTTAGTTTTGAATGTGTTAAACTTTGTACAGTTATTATCTTATTTTATTGAGAAGGCACACAAAAAAGATGAGAGTTCTAATTCTGAATAATATCTCTTCAAAAGTCGCTTTTAAACTATATACATAATGAAATACCACTTGACATTTCATCAGAATAAATTCCTCACTTTATTAACAACAACTTGCCAACACATATGAGCCAATATCTTTTTTTTTCTTAATAAATGTCTCACGATTGTGGGCCATTTAAGACATTTTTGTACCGTTTTGAAAAGCACTGACAACAGCAACTACTGCTGGTAAATTTTTTCATCACGCTAGAGCCATTGTCTGCGGTAAAACAACAATATATTTGACAAAATTACTATTATTATTTTAATCCTTTCTACAAAACTTTCAAACGTACCATGAACATCGATAACATTCAGTGCTCACCGAATATATGCTTGCTGTAATGTTACTCAATTATTTCAGCAGAGGTGTCGTATGTTCTTTGATATTGATATTGTTATGGTCCAAACCAAAAGTGTAACAGAAAGAATAACCAGTTGCAAGCTTTTATACAATAACAAAAATTTATTTGTAAACAAATTACTATTTTATTAAAGTACAATTACACAAAGTTACAACAAATGTTTTACAGTACCTGAATTTAGTGCAGTCATAAATAAACTAATAATCCTATCTGATCCAGATGAAGAGTTGAACGTGAAAATCACTGTTGAAGTATTTTTACACAAATGTCCAAAATAACTTTTAGTAGAAAGTTTATTCCCATGAATTGTTAAAAAGTTGAATAAATTCCTCACGAAGAATAATGAAAAATAATTCCAAATATTTTGGTAATAGTAAGTGTCACTGATGAAAATTTAATCCAATATTTTTATGACCAAAGATCGCCTAAAGATAGTTTAAATGAATTCTCTGATTTTTATACACATAAAGAAAATACCAGAACATTCTTCAATATTCAAAATAAATGTTCAATGTTCTAAATAAAGCCACAATGAAGAAGTCATAAAAACATATTCCAGCGATTTCCAAATAGTTCTAAAATTAGAACTGTAAGCAAGCTATCATCAGATATTTATAGAAAATTATTTTACATATACATAACAACATGAATGAATACAATGCACAATATTCTTCATAAAAACGCAGTGTGATGCATTGGTAAAGTATCTTTCCGTTGCCGAGAAGCACTTATATTTAAACATATGAAGAACATTTTTCTGCAAAAAATAAAAGAAGACCATTAAGTCTAAATTGTTCGATGCAAAATGGTCGTATCCCGGTAGTCAGTCCACGTAACAAGTATTCCCTTGTATCCAACCAGCTGTTTTTAGAAATCAGTCTGCGACGTTGCGGCAAGCTTGCGACCTTAAGAGTTCGAACGGCTGTCTTGCGGCTGCCGCACGAAACACAACGATTTTTGTCAAAATGCGTTCGTACGGCTGTCGTAGGGCTGATGTGATAGAGGCTGAACCAGTCTTTCCATGAGCGACTGATACGAATCGGACGTGAGGAACAATGACCCTCAGACGCATTGACTGAGATCAGCTATCACGGCCGACCCCGGTAGTTTTTGAGCCCAAAACCCCTGTTTGACAATCCATGCTTTATCAATAGTGCTTGTTGGGTCGGCATTCTTTAGTTCGTTAAGCATGTTTATATAGCTCCTATATCTCCCCCCCCCCCACCCCCTTTGAGTAATGATTTACACTTATTCGTACAATTTAATGGTGATTTCAGTATAGTAGCTCTACTTTTTCAAGTAACACCTTGGTCTACTGGTGCAGAGTATTAAAAAAGAAACTAATCAACAAAACGTCAATAGACAAGTTGCCCTGCAACAAGTCACAAGATAAATGTCTCAAAAGACAAATCAATTTGATAATTGTGGCCTGCCTCCGTAAAACTATTCTTTGTTCTTATCCAATACAGAACAGTTTATGGTTTCATTAAATTTATAAAAAAAGAAGAAACACAAAATGATGAAAAAAATCATAGAAATATCTTTTTTTTTAGAATTTAACAGTCAATTAATGACTTGATAATTTGAAAATATGATCGGACCGATGACAGTCAGGTGACTACTTGTTTCGAGAAATATGTACAGTTTTACGTATGATTAAATTAGAATTCTGACATATGTTTCCCTTGATATTTACACACTGGACTCTTCTGGAAAAAAGTTGTTCCATCCTCACCAGGTGGAAACTTTCGTGGATTACCCACGTTAAATATGTAACCTTTAATGCAATCGTTTAACGATGAAAAACAGTTTAAACACCTGATGTTAAACTGATTTATTCAAAACTTTAATTTATTTTGTTCCAAGAAACGACTATCAAAATTTTAATTAGCCGGAAGAAAAAAAGAATCTCAATTTGAAAAGAAATTGTTTTTTTTTAACATTTTGGGACATAATTAATTATGAAACTGGTCGAAAGCAAAACATTCGTGACAAGAACCAATCCAAAACCAATCCAAAATAACATCTTTAATTGTTCTAAATAGCTTGTCAATTGTGATTTCCTTTCGTTTGATTATTTAATCAATTTTATACATTTAAATAAAGATATTTACATAATGAACATCTTTTTAAACGAGTTCTGCAAAACAATTGGAATGTCATTCTTTTTGTTTTGAAAATCGATTAGAATTACAAAGGAATGAATTGTAAAAATGTTAGATATTTAAAAAGTCAGTGACAAAAATAAGTCTATGACAAGATATGTGTTGTGTTTACTTATATTTTTTTATTTCTTTTTGTAAGAATTTGGGTTTTGTGTTATAGTTTAAGCTTTTTTTCTGAATTTAAGACGTACATAGTTACTCCTTTATGACTACCTGTATTCCCCGCTTTTCTGTTATCTTTGCCTTACTTCAAGCTATTGAAATAAGTTCTTTCTTCGAATATGTATAAATGTATTTATTAATTTGTAAGAAATATGAAAATTCGACTAATTGGAAAAAATAGGTTTCGCAAAGTAAAAGACTTTATGTACCACAAGTTCAACCAGTTGCTATCATTCTGTACTATTTAAGAAAATGTACTCGTGGATGTTGCTATTCGGAAGTCTTAATTTGAAACATCTTAACAGAAAGTAAACAGCTAAAATAAACATCGAAGACGTAGATACAGGTACACTGTTAATCACATTATTGAATAATTAATCAATTCTAGGTATTAAATGTTTCAATTGTCAGTGCAGAGGGTACTTAAAATAGGTTAGAAACTTTGATTAGATAATATAATTCTTAGCACGTTTTCTACCAAGTTATTTGAATAATTGATTGGAGTGTGAGTACACAGTGCGACCTAGTTAATATATTCATCAATTACCTGAATATTCAGACTAGGTCACAAAAGGTTTTTACGAAACTTGAGGAAGCGCCATTTATTTCGTAATGCCAAATACATGCGAATTCAACGTTTCAAAGACGGTTAAAGAAATACATCACAGTCCATAGTAAAGAACGGGCATAGTAGCACTTTTGTATATTCAGCCATCTCTTTCTGGCAGTATGTGTATATAGTACTAGCTCTGCAATATCACGTTTCAGACAACTTAAAAGACAGTGTTCTAAATCAACTTTAATTGTGCTGTTAAGGATCACAATGCCTCTCAAATGTTACGGCGTGTCTTAGATTTTATCAAAAAAGTGATTGTCTTTTCATTTTGTAAGATACAGTAATACAGTTAACGTTCTCTTTAGCAATGATCTCAATGTATCACTGCACAAGGATAATGCACTTACACAAAAACGAATGGATTAAAAAGAATTCTTTGATAGATGTTATATAAGAGATGGTTTACAAATGACGGAGCTTGTAAACATGCCGGATGCATTGTAAATATATCCATAGAAGAAAATGTTTTACTCGTTATTATATTTATTCCCTAACCTCTTCGTTAAACTGCTGAAAAGCTGAATGTTTTAATTGCTAAGACATCTTTCAATTTTCAGTTTTACCTTATCTTACGACGTGCATTAAAGTTCACCTTTCATCAAATATATCTGAAATTGATAAGAATGGCAAGCTGAAAATCTTTTTTAAACAATCATCTATCACTATAGAATGAAAAATTGGCTTATAAGTAATGTAATGCTCAAAATAATCATGCATTTTTTTTGTTTTAGATTTCGCTTTTTCGCAATCAGCCCTGTAATTTTCTCGTTCTAGGCTTGTTCTGTCTGATTTACCAAAATGGGTTCGGTCGTGTCAGCTACCTAATTGACAAAATCAAGTCAGCTCTCCAATATGTTTCACTACAGCAGAGGGACGAGAAGCGGTCTAAGTGTACATGTATGCCATTTTTACAAGGTATTTATAAATACCATTTGATTTTTTTTTTTTAATTTGTCTGCATATCACTTAACAAGTTACCTAGACAAAACAAACATAGAATTAAACAAACATAGAATTAATGCTAATAATAGAACGTATGCATGGGATTGGTGATAGTATGTTGAATAACAAAGAAAACATTATTTTTACTTGTATTTGTCCTTTTGCACCTTGTGCAACACACTAGTAAAATTAATTTACATTAAGAGAGAATCAAATTGCTCCTAGTAATTAGAAAACAAAATTAAGACCTGGGGAAAAAGCAGTTGCTTTGCACTTGTAAATCTTATTTCTTGGCTTAAATATTGAAATATATCCTGAAGAAATCAATCCAGTATCCTATGTTCTTAATAAGCTCTCATCTGTCTTACTAAACAGCTGTGTATGAAATATACATGCAATAAACATGTCACTGCTGGGCACAAAGTCTATAAAACATGACCCGTACACAGCCATGCAAGACGCCTTGAATGTGTAACAAAGCACTCATACGTTATTTAGTGATCATTTTAAAGCCTAAGATTTCTACTTACTAGTTAAAAAATGTCTAACAAAAACGCATTTTTGTATGTATATTGTGTTGACTTTTATGTCCGAAAATGTAAATATTTGTTCTAATCAGCTTCAACAGTAATTAAAATGTCATTGATTCTAAGACAGTAGAGGCAGCGACTGCTATAAACTTTTCATGAAAACGCAAATATTTTTATGGACTGTTTATTACGGAATACCTTTAGGGCCATCGTGGTTAGACGTTATAATCCAGAGGGCGACAATGCGATAGTGCGATAATGCGATGGCGACAATGCGATGATGCGATGGCGACAGTACGATTTGACTATCGCATTGTCGCCATTGCACTATCGCGTTATCGCATTGTCGCCATCGCATTATCGCACTATCGCATTGTCGCCCTCTGGATTATAACGTCTAACCACGATGGCCCTAACGGTATTCCGTAGTTTATTGTGTTGACCTTTATTTCCGAATATGTGAATATTTGTTCTAATGAGCTTCAGCAGTAAAAAATATATGTTAGTAAAATGTCATTGATTGTAAGACTTTAGAACAGCGACTGCAGTAAACGTTTCAAGCGATTCCCTCGTGTTAAATGTCAAATAGCTGGTTCGACACAAAACACAGCTGCACACTTTCACAAGGGCGATCAGTGATCACATGTGTCGCCTGATGATAGCCAATTAAACAGTAGTATTAAGAGGTGATTGGACAATTTTTTAGGCTAAAATGGATTTTTTTATTCAAGGGCCATATCTCAGCCAAAAATCATTCAACCGAAAAACCTATAAGACATGCGCAAGTACTTGAGGTACAGAACAATCCTGTAACATTTCATTTAAATTGCTTTAGTAGTATAAGAGAAGTAGTCCGGACAAACTTTAAAAAGAAAAATCATTAAAGGGCCATTACTCTGACAAAAATCATTGAACTGGAACAGACAGACAGACGGACGGACAGGCAGACAGATGATGGGGAAGTGATCCCTTTATGTCATGGCTACTTCTTAGCATGTCGCAGCTGCTGTGAAGCCTGCAACACATAATTCGTTATTTGGCCAAAATGTCTTTTTCATTCAAGGGCCATTACTCAGCCAAAAATCATTCAACTGAATATCCTCGTTAGAAATGCGCAAGTACTTGAGGTACTGATCAATCCTGTAAAATTTCATTAAAATTGCATCAGTTATATAAGAGAAGTAGTCCGGACAAACTTAAAAAATAAAAATCATAAAAGGGCCATAACTCTCATAAAAATCATTGGACTGGAAAATGTCGACAATATGCACAACTAGACTTGGTACTGATTATTCCTGTAAAGATTCGATGAAATCGCACTAGTAGTTTCTGAGGATTAGTGCGGACAAGTTTTGTGACGGACGGACAGACAGACAGACGGACAGACAGACGACGGAGAAGTGATCCCTATATGTCGCGGCTACTTCGTAGCAGGTGACACAATAAACAGATCGAACATTGTTGTGAATTCTCAATGGTTTTAATTAACTTTTTGAAAAGACATTTCAGCTTCGTGAGTAACGTGACTCTGAAACTTTTTAGCAAATCCGAGTTTGGAGTTTTTAAGCAAAAATTTTATGCTGAACTCTACCATTCAGTATCTTAGTATAAGGGAATGCGGAGGAGGTGTTATCATGGGAAATCCGAACGGAAATTTTCACTAAAAAAACAAATCTTATTCCTAAGTCATTGACTGTTGAATAGATATCATAAGGTGATGAGCGTAAAAAGTGTCATTCATTCTGTGAAGTTAACGTCTTTTATCGGCTTATCCTGAAAATAAATGTCTCCAAAGACACTAATTAGGTATATTTTCTGCCATCATAAAACACGTGTTTGCCTTAATCAAAGACACGCGTATGAAGGTCTTGAGACAATGACTGGCTATTTTACACCAAAATACTGGATCGATGCGTGAAAAGGTCAGTTAACTTATTTGTAACGCGACGAGAAGCATAATGTCCTACACAATTTAAATAAACGGTTTAATAAACAGGAAGTGACATATTTAGTTTTCACTTCAGTTAAAGTGAAAATGAAGTATAATCGAAGTTGATCTGTGTTGGGAGTTGATCGTTTTGTATATTAATTCGATCTGAACTCAATAGATCGCATTAGTTTTCACCATAGTAACAGTTTTCTCAAGATAACACAGAGTCATCTAAATTTGTTATTTTATCTCCTTTTTTGATCAGTTTCCGTGTTTCTCAGATTGTCAAACTTCTAAATTCACTAGACAATTAGTTTTACAAAAATACTATTATAATATAATAATAATTTACCTCTTGAATGACAACACTTTTGTTGTAAGGCATTGTCCACAATTAACCAGTATTTTGTTGTTAGTGACCCTCTTACCTAAGATCTTCCGTGCTAACAACAATACGACATTCAAGAATATTATCACGTTGTCAGGGCGTTGTAGAAAAAAGAAGACTAAGGTACCCATAGCAGTTCATGACACAGTGTGCCACAATATTTGTTCCAGACATTTTCAGAAGAACGTTTATGTTAATGATGCCAAAAAAGTGCGCAATTACTGTACGTTCAAGTTTCTTTTCATTGTAATCATAAAAAAAGCATCTAGGAAAGTTTATATCTGTCATATCCAGATGTCTCTAAACATCCGTAGGGTTTATTTGAAACAAAGTTATTAGATGTTTGGAAGAAACAATCTGGACAGTGCAACACGCAGACATTATAACGAATGTAATAATTGCTAATTTGCCAGTGATGCTCTTAAACAAACAAACAAAAACTAGTAATGATAAAAATAATGATAGTGATAAAAACATCTAAATCTTGGACGCTTTAATCAAGCAAGGCCTGTCAAATAAACATTTTTTTTTTGTATCAAAATATCTTTTACTATTAGCAAAATGTCCAGACACAAATTTCAGACAAAAAAAATTGTCGTTGAAGATTCGTTAACTTAAGAAAGCACTGAAAATCTCAAGAATCAGTCACACAAACAAACCAATAATTTAAAAGAATCTCGACACGAGGAATCAATCCTTTAAAGAAAATTTAAGATTTTTGAAGAAAATTCCTCTGAGAGATGGGAACTGACTCAAGCTATGATAAATCATCAGTTTCAGACATATAAACTTAAAGCAACATATCGATACTCATTCGAATACTGTTGTAACTCAGTATATATTACGAGTTTTATTTCCTGCATGAATTATTATTTCGAGTTTAATCCGTTTAATTGGAAGGGAGGTGAAGTAAATTGGTAAGTGTTAATAAACAGTAGCAGTAATAAGTGCCGATTATATTTGATATTGACATTTAACCAAGGTATTAACCTTTATATGAAATATTTCATCAGTATGAAAATGAAAATATCATGTTTGATTATGAACAACATTTTTTAACATTCGATCTCCCCTCCATTCAGGGAAGTAGCTGCTTTCAGGGCACATTAAATATCGGCTAATACGATTTCGACCCATATGATTCTGCTGTATCCGGTTTTTTGTTGTTGTTTTTTTGTTGTTGTTGTTGTTTTAGTTTCTGATTGAATAATGACCTAAGAACAATTGTAATTACAACTGAGTTCACATCTGTGTTTGTTTAGATACAACCTCTGACAAACGCGTTAGGGAATCGATTCTTTAGCCCAGTGGTTAGAGCGTTGGTTTAGCAAACTACTCATAAGACATGGTCAACGCGGCATGAGTACGAATTGCACTCACAGATAGTCTATTTAAATGCACTAACAGGTTTTGAGTTGTATTGATATTATATGTGACATTATTATGCAGTGGTATACTAAGATTCTCCTTTATTTAAAGTGGAAATATGTCCCAATTTTTCGTAAAAAAAAGAAAAAGGGATGTATGAAATCATGAAACAAACAAGAACTTGCAAACGGAAGTACACAGCCATGAAATAAAGGTCAGATACGTTTGTAACATATTGTCAGATTTCCTAAAAAAGATTACACAATTCATTTTCTTTGAACGGACGTCGTCTCCCAAGAGCGCCTTTCTCTTACAAAAGGGGCGATACTTTACAGAGCGTCATGTAGCGAATAATGTAAGAGTTATGTCTCTTTTGCTGCTTTTCTGCATGTGGATTTGGTGTTATGGACATCTAGTGTACGGATGAATACTGTTAAGTAACATGTTATTTGGCGTGTTTTGCATATCATTTCAGTGTTCATTTTAACATTTTATTAGATTTAGTTTTTAAAACGGCTTTGATATCAAGTTAACTACGGCGTATTTTTTGCCTGTTTAAATGTATTTCCCTACTTAAAAATGTTAGTTTAGTTAATTAACAAGTAAAGTAATGTCAAACAGACTGCTCTGATCTAGTTTTCTTTTTCCATTTAATCATGTTTTATTATAATTATGATAATGTAGATTTTTGTTATTATCATAAACGCCGTGAAACGTTTAAAGTAATCACTGCACGTAACGTCACAATTTCACGTTACGTTACAATAGACAGATAAGAAAGTGGAGAACCGATTGTTTTATTACCTTTATAAAACAAAGGATTGTCATTGCTTTTGCCTGAGGCTGTGTTTCTGTACATAGTTTACATAAACGAACGCATATTTTAGTTATTTTGATCATTTGTAGTCGTATCTTTTAAAGACCTTCTGGGCGTTAATCAGAGAGGAGTTTTACCACGTGATTAATTTGACATTCACTTTGGAAACAAGCAGGTAAATATACTTTATTTAGATTTCCTTACAAGGAATAATATATTATCTACCATACGCGCAGTAAACTTTGTTATGTTTATTTTATTATAGATTTATTATGAATTTTATTATTGAATAATGGTAACATTTGAAAGAGTTATTATGAATAAAGACAAAATATGATATAACGTCAAGAAAGAAACTATATTACATACTTTAAGAATCAGTTGACTTTACACTTTTATATTGTTCAGTTATAAACGTAAGAGCCTAATGAAGTGACGAATTATTCTGTTTATAACGTTTTGTTCTGCTTGGAAAAATTTTAGCATTGATGCTTGAAAGGCTGATTGAAAAAAAAAGTTTCTGTTTTTGCACTAAATTCAGATGTATTTACATCATTATCACTTTTCCTGTATTACATCATCTAAGGACGTGTTTATTCAGATGGAAAGACGCACATGACGTGTCATATTTGTTTGTTTTATGCGTTGAATAACGTTACATCAAGATATATCGGTGTGCGTTTTGTACAGGTCGCAATGTCCCTGTTTAAGAATTCACAATACTTAGCATTTAGACAGGTACAAGAATTTTGTAATGTTGTAATTTCGCACATTATTTAGTGTTAGGTATACTCCAATATACGTTGGACTTGTGTCAGAACGTAACAGTTATCGTCATGCATGTGAAGAAAAAGTATGCGAGATTTTGCACTAACTCTTTTTAATAAAACTTCAGTGTAAACGTTTTACGTACTTGTCGCTGCTATTGACACGTAGAGCAAAATGTAAATCCCAAAATGTCATGTCTATACAAATGTTGTTATATGAAGGATGAAGGTCAAATAACAGGTTTAAAGTAAATAATCTTATAGTATGTGTAACACATACTTTCATAACATATTTTGATATTTTGATTCTTATTGACTAGCTAACAGAACGAGTATAAATCTTACATAATTGTGAATCCAGTTTTTATAGTTGCTCATAGTTCTTGTTCTACAGGTAGTTTCTGTTTCCTCATGACTGTATTTATCTTTTGAATTATTAATAGGAAAGTGAATCATGAGATGGATACTCATTGGACTAATGCTTGCAAGCATAGCGTGTTTACGCACGGGAGCACATGGTGGACAATGCCCAGATGGCTGTTACTGCAACAACAAATTTGTTGATTGCTCTTCACTGATGGACTTTCCACATGATTTGGCGCTGGACACACAACGCATTCGACTTTCTCATATGAACATAGGTGAAATCCCAAAACATGCATTCAGCTACCTTCCAAATGTCACATTGATTGAGATCGAACAGTCAAACATAGGACATATCTCGGGATGTGCTTTCATGAATATTGTGAGTTTGAAAGACCTTGTTTTCGATAAAACTGTAATTGGCAGTATAGAAAGCTACGCTTTTAACAGTCTGTCGAATATGAACCGCGTAGAATTTTTCAAAAGTAGGATTGGTCGCTTAAAGTCATTTGCTTTCTATAAGTTGTCTGAAATTGCCAGTGTGAACATGGTCGAAACAAACTTCCTGTACTTCTATTCCAACGCTCTATATGATTTTAGCAACATCAGCTTGCTGTTGATGGCTAACAACAATGTGAGTGACATTGTTACCGACGCCTTCAGGGATGTTAAAGTAGATGCTCTACAGGCAACGTCGAATTCTTTCTGGAACATGCATTGTGGTGTATTAGACGTCATGTTGCAATCAGCAAATAAGATTTCTTTTAAGAGTAACACGTTTTACTGTAACTGTTCTGTCCATTGGATGCTTAGTACTTCAGGGCAACAGATATATCAAGACGTTCTTCAAGATAGCAAGTGTCATGGGCCAGGTAAATTAAATGAAACATTTACACTCGGCAGTGTTAAGTTTAGCGATCTTAATTGCAAAAATAGAAAAGCAGACGACACCCTCACATGCGATGAAGTAAAGCTTAAAATATTGAACCCAACGTGCGACGGACGTCATCGGCATGGCGGGCACTTTACCGGTGAAACGCATGATGGCGGAAAAGACGGTAATGGTGGAAACACTCTCGGGCTTACATCGTCGGTTATGTTTGTGTATGTTCTTGCCTTCGTACTGAAGGCAATGTAACAATATGATACCTATGCAGTAATGTGTGCCAACAACATGTATATAGACGTGTATTCCATAATAATTTAGTACATGTATTTTTTATTTATAAACCCTTTAGACATTGAAAAATAAACAAGGTTTTCTGACTTAATATTCATTTTCTTTTACCTGTGCATCAAGTAGCTTCCTAGATTAAATGCACACAGTCACATTTTTATATTATATCAATTCTATAATCTTCAATCATTTCATTGCATTAATAAAATAGATTGTGCGGTGCTAAGGGAGACAACAATGTTGTCCGTTAGAAACTTTTTCTGTAAGAGTTATTTCCTGTAGTCAAAAATTAACTAAGTCTGAGTAACGTGTGCTCTAAAACATACTTTTTGTTTTCTTCGACGTTCACATACAAAGGTAAAAATGGTATGTAAATTGCTATAATAACATTATTCTCTTAAACGTAAAAACACACAAGTGGTCTTGAATCGAATTATTTATTTAATTCAAACCAGAGTATCGGATTTCATATTTTCCATAAGTTTGAAATCCAAAATGTTGCCTGGTTCAGATAATAAGTGAAACATCGAATGGGAATTAACTGTGTAACTTTGTAGCTCAGTTATTAGAGTGTTCGCCCTGTAAGCAGAAAGCCCTGGGTTCGAGCCGCGATTATTTCCCCATCTGTTACATTTGGCGTCAGACGTTAATAACCTGGGCTACATTATAGCTATTGCTTTAGCACCTCGTGAATGTTTCACAATATTGTATGTGTTTCTTAATTTGGATGGAGTATTTGTAGCCGGGTACAGGTAATTGGTGATAAATCGAATGGGAACAGACAGTGCGGCTTGGTTGGTCAGTTGGTAAAGTAACCGATCTGTTAGCGGAAGGCTCAAGTCCCGGTCAAAAGTATTATGTTTCTTTCAGGTCAATTAGATGAAACAGATTCTATAGAATTGGATACCAAACATGAGGTTTTGTTAAAAAATATGTAAATTAGGCGTTTATTATTCAAACCATATTAGCTATTGGACATTTTGTAATGTTTTACTTTAAGTCATAGCATTTCAGAGCAAAAGTACACTGTAAAAAAGTACAAACTTAACAAAACTCACTTGCTTCGAGGTCAGAACCGCGGAATAAGTAGCTATTTATGAATTTCTAAATTATTACATTCAGTGGGTGTCGAAGTCTTAAAATTGGTGTTTTTTTATTATTTAAATATGATCATTTGCCATTAATCACATTTTTTAAAACAAAATTCCTATACCTGTTTACAGTTTAAAGATTTTTTTTTTTTTGTAATTTCAGCAACCAAAGTTGCCCATTTATTATCCCCGTCATCATGGAGAGTGGGGTCGGAGAGCCATCCCCACTTCTCCTGACAAAAATTATGTACAAATATATCGACAGAAAAAAGAGCTAATTTTGAGACCTGGTCAAAAAATGCTATTAATTTAACTGGGTTTTTTTGTTGTTTTTCTAACCTAGAACAATATGTGTTAATATAATTTTTAAGCTTACTGTCCTGATAAACCTGTTAACATTCTTAATAAACGTCTTTTTGAACAATTTAATGTCTATTGTAATTACATGTTGTTTGGTGGATTTTTAAAAAAAATGTATGAGAAGGAACTGACTGTCATACAGTCTTAAAATTATAGCACTGCTTCAAATGATAAAAAAGTTAAAAATGAGAAATATTTAAACAGTGAGTAACTCCTATTAAATAGTACTAATCAACCATTTTTTTCTCAGAGCATACAGCAAACCTAAGTCAAGCTTTAACAAAGAAATATTTATGACTGAGCTAGTCAAAAGAGACTTCACTACACTGCCACCAAACCTAATAGGGACAGAACTGCTACCTACAAAACATTTTAGTTAACTTTAACCGTGTACTTTCATTTTCAAATATGTCCCTTACTTAAAATGTACTAAGATAAGTTGCTGAAAACGAAATATCTATTTAAGAAAGTTTATTGTTCAAAATACAAACTTAGATATTTCAAGACTGTAGGCTTATTTTCAACATTTTCTACCAAAAAATAGGCAGAGGAAGAAAAAAAAAGAAAAAAGATTCAATTTAAAACAAAGGTTTAGGTGCAAACTACTAGGGTTTCCATCTTAATATTGCCAACTAATATCTCTAAATAATTTGAGGAATTTTTCAGTTGTTGGTGGGAGGCTCAGCATACAAACGCCCATACTCAAAGAGTGAGAGATAAAACAAAATATATAGACATTTCGCAAAACAGTGTTTCATTTCTCTAGGATTGATCCCATGAATAAAGTAAGATTGACCTGTTTTTTTCTTTTTCGCAAATCTTTGTAAATTAAAATGCTTTCAGCTTTTTATGTCCACGCTTAACACTAAAGCCAACACAATCATAAGTTCATAGGATTCTTTTTGTAGATGTGCTAAGCATCTTGTTTGCGTTTATAAATGAAGAGTTTGGTCACTCGGAACACCTCGGACTATTTTAATAAGTCACCATGGAAATAATGTGGTAGGCGCCATATTGGACTTTTTTTTATTATATTCTAGCATAAAATCGCTTGTTTTTGCCCGATTTGCCTATGTTTTAACGAGAGCAAAAAGGTGTGTAAACAAGGACGTTCTCGCGCTCACGCGCTGTTTTTACCCGTTTTCAGTTATGCGCGTTACAGGGCCTCTGTGAATAATGGACGCTGATCCGTCTTTTTTGCCCCAAATCGGCATTTTATGTAACTTTGCAGGTCGGAACGTAGACGGAACATTCATGATTATTGATAAAATCAATGGCTGGCCTTGTCCACGTGAAATCCTTCCAAATATTTTTTAATCGACACTTTATAAGTTTCAAGATGGCCGCTCGTGACGTGTCGCCCTGGAACGCATATTTAACACATGTAATAATAACAACCTAAAGGCGACTGTACTATTATTTATTTAATTTTTTTGTCGTAAACATGTCTTTTCTAGTTCATTTTATGCTAGAATAGCGTTAAAGCACGTTTTTCCTGTCATAACATCTGCAGAATCCCTCGAGATATGTTGGTGCCCGAGCCCGTTATAACACGAAAAAACGTGCGTTAACCCTATACAAATGGTGTCTGCTGAATTGAAAACATTTCTTTAAGCCTCTACCTGTTCATGCTGTAAATTGAAATTTATTTTCATTTTTTCTAATGCATAAGACAGGCACTGCTTGAATTCTGCCATGTTTGTTTATATTTTATTAAAGCCGGAGTGAATTACTATTTTGTATTGATACACTTACATACGAGGTCTTTATACGAAGTTGTCGGAAAAGGCCGAGTTGTTACGATTGGAGTTTGGAGTGAGTTATTCTTGACAACAAATACTTACACAATATTTTTTGGTTTGATTATATATTTGTTTCTAAACTAATATTTTTCTTGAAGCAACGATGTTACACATTCTTTTTCTGCTTATTAATAATTCAGTTTGCCAAGGAAAACTATGGACCGAGATGTTTCTCGGCTTGTAAAAGTGCGTGTGTCTTGAAATTTAATTAGTAAAAATGAGTTTACAATGAAATTTTCTAATTAACCTAAAGTAGCATCTGCGTCAACATTTCCAAAGTATTTATTTTAAGACAAAATTGGTTTAGAATAAAAGGGTAAATTGTAAGAGCTAACTTCACTTGGCCAAAAGAATAAAAACACTGCATTTTTGATGAAGTTCTAAAGTTTTAGTGTGTATCGAAACTTTTACAGTTTGTATTTGACATTACAGAGAGTTGCCATAATTATGCTTTTGTTATCAAAGATGTTTTGCTTTTATTCATTCAATATCTAAATAAATTGTGAATAATTAAGTTCAAAAGTACATTTGAAAAAATGTTCCTCGCCAATACTTGCCCTAAAAGGTTAAAGTTTTAGGATTTTGACTTACTCTGCATGTGAATTTGTTATATATGTTTGACTGAATAAATGATACTTTTCACTTCATTTCGCACTTAATGCTAAACTATACTGATATGTTTAACAAAGGATGAAAGTGCTAGCGCTGGCAAGGATGATATATAGTACATAACATTAAAGATGAATTTAATAATACATATTACAACTTAAACAAGATAAAATAAACACTAAGTTATGTGATTGGTTGATGTTGTCCAATTCGTTTTTATCCAATCACATAAGTGATTAAAGTTATAATACTGCTCAGGAACAAAAATATAACATTATCGCCAGTTTTGAAAAATTTTCACATTAAAGCATACGGACATTGCTAAAATGAAAAAAATACTGCTTAATTTTACTTATTTCCTGATCGGCTTCGCGGATGTCAACAGATATAAAATTGCCAACTTTCGTTTTCTATACCTTCACCGCCATTCCTCGAATGCGTCCGAATTTAGTCGGAATATGCTGATTTGCATACGTAAGTTATTTTTAGAAACAGATCTCGGCTGATATTGAATGAAGTGGGTGGGGTACATCTTGTCAACTACTGATAAACCGAGCAGGCATATAAACACAAAGTCGATCGTGATGTGTATAACGAGTGGATGGAACTTATTCAAGTATTTCCCTTTCCATTTTTGCCTGTTTCTATCGGAATTTGTAAGACACAGGCGACCACGTTTACCAGTTTGTTTTGGTTAATCCGCTATTGTTGTTTATATCGCTCATTCAAATTTGATCACGTGATACTAACGGCTTATTTTACGGGAATCGACGAAATATGTTCGGCATTTCCAAAGCGAATTAATGTCGGCGGGTCATTAAATAATTTGATAATTTTATCCTTTTGTATCTCGAACATATCTTGCCATCCGCGAAAAATAATCATGCAGATTGAGAGTTGATAATGTTTTTAAACGTACCATTGTTCTTATAAGGTTTATTTTTTATGACGGTTTTGGGCAGTATTATAACTTTTTAATGTGCTCTTATTAAACCCTTACAATGATGAAAGTGAATAAACCATTAAAACTATATCATAATAAGAAGTGAGTAACAAATCATAAACTATGCACATATACACTTTTAGAATGTAAAAGCGTCCTTTAAATCAAAGCATTATAAATCTGTTAAGACAATCTTACATCAACAGGTGTCACTAAAGGCTTATCAGCTCTATTAGCATAAACGTTCTGCTGGTTTAACTATGTATGAAATCCTTTATAAAAGCATTACACCATTTAAAGTGTTAATGATCTATATTATAGGCGCTAATTTTGACATAATGACACATACAACAAGGTAGCTATGGCTTGTTTACACTTTCTGCAATTTTTGTACCGAATATCTTTAGTTTAAATTTTTAAAAGGTTTTTTTGTTTCTGTATTGTTTGATTCCACTCATAAGATGCCACAGCTTTGAGAAAACGAAATAAATCATGCACTTCTGAGACTTGCATCTGGCATCAGCAGATAAAGTCACTAGGAAGTTTCAGTACCACAGAAACACCATCATCATTCACGCACGGGTAGACCGGGTGTGACGACGGCACGTCAGGATAGGTATTATATTACGTCGACGCACGCCAACGATTCAAAATCACTACAAAGACTACAAGAAAGCAGAGACTCCGAGCCAGGTACGGGCTAGGAATTCTGACAATGGTCAGGTCCTTAAGAATTGGCATCGACTGATATTGTCATTGGCATCTTTCAACTACTCTGGGACCACTATCTTCAGCGCTTAAACCGTGCCCTGTGGTCTAGGATGCTACTTAGTGATATAATCTTATCTTATAATCTTGTGGTCTAGGCTGCTGGCGGTAGAGTACATGTATTTACAATCGAGGATGGGGAGGGGGGTACTGTTTGTTTCAGCAAAATCGTTAAGACAAAACAGTTGAGTTGAAATTTTTCCATTATAACCCTAAAAAGGATCATTCATCGTCCTCTTATTTTCAGCTACGTTTTACTAGTATTCTATGCGGTCCAATCGTAGATTTTTAATTGTCATGTTCACCCTTGTGGTCTTTTTAATATATGAGATTTTGCTAATAAGAACTGATTTATTTTATTCTTTCTGGTCCTTTAACAACCACTAGACCTTAAATTTATCGCGTTTAAATTCACTTTTAATGCTAAAACAGATCATTCGGAAGTTAAAATATGGATGAGTGCTACTGACAGATATCTCTAATATTGTTATTCAGTTGCAAGTTTTTTTGACAGAAACTATTGTTACATTAATGGACAGGATGTCTCTATTCAGACACTTCAAATGCAGTTTCCTCGTGTAGGCAGGATAAGGCATAAATTCTAAACAAGCAGGCTTCGAACGCTGAAAATGAAACGTGTTTTTTTTCTTTCATTTTAAATTGTATAACCAGTAAAGTGTTCATTAGTATAGATAAATTAAAATTTAAACTTTGGGAAGAGAGATGAAATTGGATAAAACTTCACCGTAATAAATGTGATCTCTTTGGTGCCTTTACATTTCTCAAATGTAATTAGTTTCCATGACAATACTTGTAATTAACATACGTAATTTCTGTACAGCTTTTTATCGTTTTACTATTGTAAGACAAAATTGGTAAATAAAGTGTTAATACCACAAGAACTAATTTCACAGAGGAAGAACCGAAGTAATTTACTTTAATTACTTTAGCAGTAAAAGGTTACAATGTCAACGGTATTACGAAGACAAAAATAACTTTTTAAATTACTAGAGTTTGAATTATGTGCCTTTACCAATGAGAAAGGATTGGCTTTTCTGTTATTCTCATTTTTCTTGAAAAAAGCTGTTACAAAAAGTTAAACTCCGTTTTTCCTCTGGAAGCCAGTTCATAAAATAGGTCTTAAAAAGCATATGCAGATGAAATTAACGACGAGTGTTTCATAAGTAAGTAGTCGATAAATAAGCAATATCTATTTTTCTTCGATGTTAGTTTTTGTTCTACCATTTTTTATATAACGCGATGTTTAACAGCTCCCAATACACTTTCGTTTGACGGACACCGACGCTTAATTTCATGCTGTATGAAAGCCATCATTAGATAGGTGGTGTCAGCTGTGTTAAGGTGGAATAGTTGCTTTTTATTCATATTTTAAAGTTATAATATTTCCATTACATTTTTGACTGCAAATATGCCAACTCTTCCATTTAGGTTTTGCTGTTTGAGCAGTAAGATATTACATTTATTACATAAAAGAAGTTAAACAAAACATATCATAAAAATATAACGGTAGAGATGAAATTAGTTACATGGTAGCTTATTTACAGGACAATAGAATACAGGTGTTGCAAATTTCACTTGTACCTCTCTTCATAATAAAGGTATTTCTTACCATTTTGCAGACTATTACACGACTTTACTGTAAAAGCATGTGTGAAATATGCGAAAAGTTCATACACATGATACGTAATTTTAACAGACAAGAACACTCCCCTTATATGTGAAACGTATAAGCTTCTGGAGGTTACGTAATATTTTTATATTTTGTTGATTGACATATGTTGCAATAACATCCATAAAAGACCAGTTAAAATATATTAATTTATAACAATACTACACGTCAATTTTTTAAACAAAGGCCCTACTATAAGGCTTGTGTCACACAAATAGGTCACCAAAATAACACTTTTGTTGGATAAAGCCGCTTTACATTCCTTCAAGAATCACGATGGTTTATATTGGAATGTCGAAGAACATTATTCAGTACGAAAGTAGTACATATGTTCTCTAAGAAATCAAAAACTGAATGGAAATCTTATTCAAAATCCTTCGTTCAGTAGATTTTTGCACAGCTTTCATTTTAGCATTTTCATGATATGACAAAGAGACGTCTGGTCAACAAATGTTTCAATGTCAGTTTAAATTCGATATTTTCATTCCTAATCATACTTCACCGTCGATGCTTTTTGAGAACTAGCAATTTCTAGACAATTGAAAAAGTACAGTATCACCCTAAATTCTAACCTGACTTTTTTTAGTTTTTAGTTGTAAAATATTTGATCGTATAATGATTGGCATCTTATTGTGGAAGCTAGGAAAATAATTCTTCCTCAACATATGCTTAGTTTTCTATAGACATAGTTTTTGTCAAACAAATACCCTGTTTCACTAAGCCAGCTTGTTTCATTTACGGTGGCAATGTCTGAATGCTTATTAGATGCCCTATGCTACTATTCTCTGTCCTAACGACAATTCGCCGTAAGCATTTAACAATGAAATATGCAATGACTGCTGCTGTATTGAAGAAATAAATATAGAAGCACAGTGTGAACAGTATTATCACGCTTCTGTTTGATACAGATTTTCTGAGACTTTAATGTAATTGTTACTGAATATACCTTTTGTTACTACAGTAAGCACCATTTGGTAAATGTTTAACAGTTAACCTCTAGCTAGCGAAACACATTCATGTGACCAGCTGCAAAAAAAAAGACATTTGTGTTTACCAATGACTTACTTGTTTCTTAAACAGGCTATGCCATCCGACTGTAAACTATATTTAATATAATAACTATAAATGAATAGCATATGATTTCCCCTCTGTAAATCTTTAGGAAATAGATACAGAATTAGACTTTTTTATGTTAAACGGATTCATATTTCTTCATACTCAGTAATAAACCTCTCATTTTACTCCAGGAAAATAAATCACGCAGTGCCAAATAAGCTAATAGGCCGTAATTTGTTTTCTAGAGAAAGTCATTAATCTTATTTGTATAGATAGAAAGTCATCTCCGTTTCAAACATAAATTGTGTATTCCATTTGCTCCTTTGTTGACATTGCAATCACACAAAAACAAACAGTGTCAGAAGTACATTAGACACCTGATGTTGTAATTCCTTTAGAATTTACAGACAGATTTTTTCTTATGCTTTAACTATCATAAATTTATTATATTCTGTTGCAAATGCATTCAAGACCTTGATGTTAATCTGTGTTGTTTTCAGACGTTTGAAATCAAGGTATTTTATTCCGTTTTTGGTAAACAGATACAAAAACGTAATAATTCCGTCACTGAAATATGCGTTTCTTATCACGTATTTATAGCAGGGTCTAAACTACTTGATGCTTGATATCCAAGGACGAAAATGTAAAGGCTGGAAATTGAAGATTATGTCAAACATTTTCTCAGTCATCTCTCTAGACCGTGGCAATGAATTGCTAAGAATGGAAATTGAATGTCTGAACTTTTTTTTGATTTGTGGACATTTTGTCAACGACAATCGGAGACACCATTGATCTTTACAATTATCACATGACTGCAACGTAATTCTACTTCAATACTTTCAATCTACATAAAAAGAAACGCTGTTGAACTGTATAAATGAAATAAATAATGATCACAATTTTGTCAATGTTATAGTTTAATTAGTTACTTGTTCTTGTTCATATATACAATTCTTGTTCTTGTTCATATATACGGTTCTGATTGTTTTGATTTATACTGCCAGAAAAGGTTCATTTAGTGACCTAGCTTCTCCCCGCTCTGGTATCTTTAGAAAACAGGAAGAAATATATAAACAAGTATGGCCAAAATCAGGCAAAGATTTTATGATCAGAAAAGAGGACGAAAATGTGACTATTGCATTTGTATTGACAATAGGACAGATTCACAAGTTTAAAACTTTCTACATTCAATGAAGTATTCTATTAAACTATAAAGCTCACGCAATTACATCTCAATAAAATATTTATAATAAAAATGCATTGTTTCAAAGACAAAAATAGAACAAAGATATCTTTTGCAAATCAAATACAGTAAGAAGTATATATTCATTAGATGAAAAGGCGACTAAAGGTGTCAACTTGTGCTTCTGATCTTACACAAGCTACGTTTTACTAACAAAATTGGCTTCCATTAAAAATCCCTGTCCATTTCCCACTTTGTCGTCTGGGTCTGGTCCATAATTTATTACTTTTAGAAAATTGCAGGTGATATATCAAATAACAGCAAAAAGTAAATAATTAATATGCAGAATGAGTGTCTAAAAACGGTTAAAGTTCGTGCTCTTTATGTTACATTGCTAGGACATGCCATCACTATATAGGTTACACTTTTGATATTGTTTTTGCAACAATACGTTCTTTATGAACAAGTCAGATTTAAAGAACGTTATTGCAACAATGCGTCCATTCTTATTTAGTCGGACTAAGATGACGTTTTTGTAAGATAACGTTCTTTCTAATCAACTGTTACTTACGTATTGATTAAAGCTGTCGGTATCCATATGTGAGTTAAAAATGATTCTGTTAGGTGTTTAAACATACATTTGTTAACCCTAGTATTATAGATTATAGTTGTTTCACAGTATATATGAGAAGGCTTGGGAAAAAAACGAATTAGAAGAAATGCAAATCAGAGTTCATCAAATCAATTATTGTTGTTAGAGAAAACAAAGCTGATCATATTAAACAGATCAACTTAAGACATGGTCTAACATGTATAACAGCACAGAATATAGTTACAGGTATATTTTAAGGCCATTCCCAAAACTAGAAGATTACCGTTGGTTTGGTTTTAAATTAGATCTTTTGTTTTTTCTGGTCACGAAAAGTTGTCTGAAGGGGATAATGATTTTTTGTCAGTTAAAATCAAATTGCAATTCCGTTCACTTTTCACGAATATTTATTGCTTGCTTTAATTTCTAAAACGAAATCTAAGTTTGTTTTCACAGGAACAAATTAATGTTAATTTCTTTAGATGAATAAATATATCTTTGAACGTCTGAATTTAGTCAGATAGCATCGAAAGATATGGCAGAATGTCTACAGTATAATAACTAAAAATACTTTAAGTTCTCGTATTCTTTACAGACTTAAAAAAAATAAGGTCGATTAGATCTTACCGCTTCCAACTCACTTGAGGACAACGTACTCAAAGTGAGATTTTCTACTTACTTTTGTTCTCGCCTGAGGTGAGAAATCATTTTTTAAACATGCGGGTTCAGAGGCATAGACCCTGATGTTCTAACTTACATTTTAAATTAGATTGCGATGCCGTAGAAGTGCAAATTTGGAGTGTTTGATAAGCTTTGGCAATATATATCCAAATTGACTTTTTTTAATTTGATCTTAACCTACTGAACTAGTGTCTTATTTTTGATTTTATAGTGGCTAAATTACAATATATATACATACAATATTCTACACTCACATTTCAATATTTTTTTACATCTAGCATATGTGATGTCTGCTGACTTACTTTCTGCATTTGAATCAAATATTAAATAAATTTGGATATTTAGTAGACTTACTGCATGTTTTACACTTATTTGCGGCTTCCTGTGGCATTGGCCAACACAGGTGCTTACATATTTTCGTAATTGTGTTGTGGTTTTGAAATTTTGACAAATAAACATATACATATTTAATGAAATGCAAAGATGTGTTAGAGATAAAGAGTCTATTATCTTGTTTATCCTATTACTCTGCTTTTCTATAGTCTGTGGGTGTCATGTTGTACCTACGAGATAAATTTCTGTCTGTGAGCCTGTCTTTCCAACACATCTTAAGTATTTGATCATATTACAGTTTGCCAAATTGATCACTTAATTTGTATTGTGTAATAAGCTTGATAGTTAAAATACATTATACTGAACTGCTTTATTTTCAGTACAGAGTAACATTATGCCTGTTTTTTAAACAATATGGGAAATCGTCAAAAGTTGTTTATGGCGCCTCTGGTTACATTTAAAACGTCGCCCTTTGTTCGAAGATCTGTATAGAAATGAATAGCGTCTGTTATGATACACGATAAATACGCGACCTATTTTGTTGAAAACTCATTAAAGTTTGCACTTTTAAAAGAGAATGCCACAACAACATGCAATGTGTCGCAATTAAATCATCATAGGAGACTGCTGAATTGTGTCATGTTTAACTGAAGAAGAATTTTATAACTGACTAACTCAGTATTGATCTTAAAACCCAGCAAAGAGTACACGACGATCTCTGTGACCTCGTCCAAAGCATTTCTTATGTTCTACCTACATTGTTAATGTCCTCTCATTAATTAGTAAGAATCATTAAGATAAGTCCTAAAAACCTGTAGGAATACGCCTCCCTTGAAATGATAAAAAACGTTATGATATAAATGTTGGATCTGTTTAACTTACCTGGTCATGTATTGCACATGCTGTATTGTCATATAATATAATAAAGTTAATAAAATATAAATTTCATTCAAAAGCTTTGTAAATAATAATCTAGATACTCTACTGTATAATAAGGTTTCTCTATTGACACTTTTATGATTCGCCATGCGTCCTTCGTTAACTTTTAATCTAAAAAAACCCATTTCCACTTGGTCATATCTGATGAAATTTTGCAGTGTTCAAATTATTGTCAACAAAGACTTCTGGTTACAATCTCAACTAGAAAGAAAACATCCATTTTCGTACTTGGCGTAAACTAAGCCATGATATCAGGGACCACTTTTTATATAGACTTATTAAGGAAAGGTAAACTACCCTTTTCTCAAGAATGAAAAAGCCAAGAGCCTAAATTATATTTCGTATCTTCAAGTCATCTACAGAAAAAAACCTATAATAAACATAAATTTATAAAAGACAGACCCTAGATTAAGACTGGGCAAGCACGGTGGTGGCGAGATTAACTCAGGGACTTTCTGCTTCAGTTGGAATCAGATTAATGTTTCGATGCGGCCAATACGTCATATACAGCAAATGATATACTCATAAGCGCGCTAAAATGTTCGCATTTTAACTACATGATAAAATGGGGTTTGCATTTTTAACTGCGTCGAAAATAAGGCTTGCATTTCAGTTACTTGAAAATAGTTTGTACATTTTTGTATCAACTGCCGCGGCAATAAGTATTCGGATTAAACAAACAATTTAAGTCCACTTCTATTCAATACATAACATACAATCTGTCTTGCCATTTGGGCCTTGACATATTAGAAAGCTACATTTTTTCATCACATGTCTTCTTGGTTCGTATATATTAATATCAGTATCAACAAAGCGTGCAAGATACAAATTTACATTTCAATGTATAAGCAATCAGCAATTCAGTTGCATTAAGGCCTGCTACAACAAAAAACAACACAGAAATCAACTAGCACCCAGACGGAAAAAATGCACTAAGACGTGATTCCTCTAAGATCTTTGACTTTTATCAAATATTCCAGCAGACTGTAAAGTCACACAAGTTCAGTAACACACAAAGAAATAGAAATTGTGTTTTATCAGAAATATATATATTCTCTAAATAACAGCTACTGAAATTTTTTATATACAAGCACAGTGTATAAGTAGATAGAATGAAATTATCTTAGTCTTAAGTTTCACTCATATTTCTTCAAGAACAAAGTACGTGTGTGTTACTGTTATGCATTTTGTACATACACAATATATATTCTGTCTATTCACTGCCATGATATACATTTTGAATTTTGATAGAAATCTCATTATTTACTTGAACAGCTCAGGGATTTTCCGAAATTTGTGCGTATGTTATTTCTAAAAAAATTGTTACACTAGAAAGATATTAAAATTTAATAGAGATTTGTTTGTAATTTCTTTAAGAGAAAAACAACAAAAAAGCAAACATACTCGATCCGTATAACACACTTCCGCAGTTTACCATATATCATTCCCTGTAATGGAGTATAAAAGTTGTATTTGTCTTGAGAATTAGTAGCATTTTTTAAATCTTCATGTAATATTTTTGGCAATAATGTTTGAAAATATTATTGTTTATGTCTCCCCATGCAAGCCAAACGCGTACGCATGTTTTCGACTTAACAGTTTTAAACAAGAAAGTGAAATGTTTTACAAAAATAGAAACGTCAAAGTTGAACAGGTAGTTCGTGGAACAAAAAAATACAGAGGAAAAAATATAACCGTTCTAGAAAAGAGAATGGCGAAACACTAGGTACATGTGTTTCAAGTACTGTGACTAGTTATTATCATTTTCAACATATATAGGTTCCTTTTAAAACATATTCCCTTTGTTGATCACCCTTTGAAAAATGATGTCGATCAGGTTTAGTGTTGGCCTGGGTCGTCGATACTGAAGTTTTTGAAGTCATCACTTGTATAATTTTAAAAGTCTGTGCCATTTTAACCATTATCGCGTTTATCTATATTTTCTGCTTATTTTAACTTTCAAGAGTTTCAACAGTATGAAGGGTTTACTATTAAAAAAATAAAGACACTAAAATATGATCCATAAAAAGATGGGTCAGGCACAACTATCTTGAGCATCTGTCAGTGGTTATTATCATTATTAAAATACGTTCTGTTTAAAGCATTCCTTTTGTTGTTAATCCCCTATCGTGAAATGATCGTTATCAGATTTAGTGTTAGTCTATGTCGTTGATACTGATATCTTTGAAGTCAACACTTGTAAGAGTTTAAAAGTCTCTGCCATTTTAACTTCGAGTATTTTAATCAGTATGAATCACTTACTATTAAAAACTCATTTTTGTTAAGTTTAAAATGAAATACAGAGACAACCGTATTTCAGAAATATTCACTATTCGGTACTTTTCAGTATTTTTTCACTGAAAAGAATCTTATCATATCAAATCCAATAAAACGTTTTTCTGCTGGTGTTCTGTTACCTCAACTGTTATACAAGAAATGTAAACACGTTCTGAATGTAGTGTTCTTTTTAAAACCTTTCTTGCAAAATATCTTAGGATAGCCCTTATCGATTCTTCACAAAATAATAATTTGCAACATAATCTGCATTTCCGCCCTAACTGTTTCTCAAAAAAAAAAAACATGATGTCAAAGGACAAAGGAAATTGTCTAGACTTAATTGCTCGTAATGCTAAAGTTACAATTTGCCCGTGTTTATTTCTTCTCTTCATATATATGTCCTCTATGGAGAATAAGTTAACAATCTTAGAACGTTTCGCTTTGAAATAGTTTCTTGGTATCAACTATGCGATGAAGACTGTGAAATAAAGATGTCTGAAAAGCTTTTACATTTTAAAGCAATGTAAGTGTGAACAAAATTAATTTCTCGGGATAATCCTAAAAATTGTGTGAGTTTAAATAAAATCTTTAGAACAGTATTAAACTGTTACGAGCAGGGACAGTCAATAACAAACTTTATAGTTTCAAGATTTATTAAAAGCAAAATATAACAAAAATCGTAATTCAGTATGATAAGCCAAAGAAATTTCTTACCAAAATCTAAAAGAACGGGATAACAAACCTGGCGTTTACCTGATTAAAGTTGCAGAAAAGTTTTGGATGTACGAGCAAGGTATACCGAGAAGGAATGTCAGCAACAAACTTTTCAATTAACGAGATTTCGTATTAATACAAAGATTAGGGTTAAAATGTTTAGAAAGCCAAGAAAAGTGGGAATTACTTTCGGCCGCCATTATGCGGGCACCTTTTTTGTTTCAGTTGTGTTAGACTGAATTGGTGATTTCATACAAGCAACTGCGAATGTAGTCATGAACATGAACTCAACTATTGATTTTCGAATAATGTAAAAATGGCACATGGGAAACCAAATACAGCATTAAAATAATGGCAAATAGACTCTTACCATTAAAACGACATCTCTTTCCTGTCATTGTTAGAAGTGATTGTACTTGTAGGCAAAGCCTCCTGCGAAAATGTAGCTAACAGTGATCATTTGAAACAAGTAAAACTGGGGTAAATTGAATTTCTCTATATTTTCGTAAATAAGCAGCAACTAATTTCATATATAATGACAAATACAAAACTTAAATTCTAGTATTAAGCAATGATAGGCAACATGAACATTCCTTCTGCCGCCGTATTGGTCATTTGATTTTAGTAATCTCATGCAGAATTGTGCTGTACATTCACCCCAATCACCTTTAGCTATTGTTTGATTAACTTGTATTCAGCCATTATATTATTGGAAGTGACATTTACTTGTGTTGTAGACACAAACGTTGTCTAAATGTCCAGCATTAGAGACAAGACACATTAAGTCTCTATTGGCAAGCCGGAAGCATTTCACGTTTTTCCAACAAAACAGGGGCTTTCAACCCATTAAGCAGTTTGATTTGAAACAGTTACTGCCGGAAATAATTCTCGACAAACCGAAGCCAAAAAAAAATGCGTGTAGCGACTACAACTTCATTAACCTAAATATGTGATGATCAAAATGATTTCATCTGTTTTTCTAGCTAATTTTTCTTAAGATGATATATATATCGCTGGTCAAATTAGATTAAGACGATGAAAATTGTTGAAGACCAGTACTTACCTCTAACAAAACTTTGACAAATTTGAAATAAAACTTAAATGGTATCAGTAAGAAGCGTCTGTTAAGGTATATTTCAAAGCAACCAGCTCTAACACACCAGTAAGTTTATTGAATATTTATTGATTTCCTATCAAATACGCCATACTTCCTAACCTAAGCTTTCTTTAAAAAAATAAGTGTCGTTTTCCCCTGTAATTTCATGAAGCCTTTACCGAAAAAAAGTTGAAGCCGACAGCTAAAAGAGAAAGTGATTGTTTCAGATCTGTGGAAATAAAATGTAGTTAAATCAGCTGTCACAGTAAGCGAGCTAAGGTTAAGTTTTACCACGAATATTTTTTTCCTTTTTGTGCATTTCATTGTATAGTAATTCATTGTATAGTGTGTATGTATACATTATTATATTATTCGAGACACGTTAGATTAACAATGTTTTAAAAACAATGTTGAAAACATGATGCAAAAAGAATCATCTGGTTATACTAAAAGAACTTGGTACAGCCGTGTTCAATTTTTTTTTCATCCAAAGCATTCTAGACATACCAATAATATTTTGATACCAAAGCAATCTGCATATTTGTTAAACGGAGCCAAGCGCTATGAAAAGTAATAGAGAATCAATTTACATCCAGACAGAAAAACATCCAGTACCAAAACTAGGATCCTCCATGAACTTTGAGCTCCTGCATGAGAGTCCTGCAGTGCAATAGTGTGCAAATCAGAGAAATCAATCATAGTGAAAGACTGTAAAACATGTCGCCGTTTCTGATTTAGCAGCGGCTATATTCTTTTGGAATAGGTAATCTTGCAAAACACCGTTTTATCATGTATTTCATACTTTTAGTCTGGTATAGTTTGTCTTAATCCTGCCAATAATAAATTAAATTAACAGTTTATTTTATAGAATGTTTAGCTTCCTTGTGATATTTTTAACACATGATCCTGGCATTATCATTGGTAGTGTCAAAGGTAAGGTGAGGCTGTTCGCGGATGATACTGTTGTCTACCTCACAATCAAATTCACACGAGATGCTCAAACCCTACAAGAAGACATAAAATCACTGGTATTTTGGGAAAACGATTGGTCCATGGAATTCAACCCAGATAATTATGAAGTCCGTAGACTACCTAGAAAAAAAAACCCAGTAACTTCACCGCCAAAAAACAAGATGGCGTTGACGTAAACATATAAGAAACAAGTCCTTAAAGAGAATACCAGAATGAAAAGAAATGAAAAAAACAAAAATCTGTACTTGAATTAACTCCACCTTTGTGTACCTGTGATTTGTATATTGGACAACTCAACGTAGTGTCTTTGGGAGTATAATTCTTAAGTCATCAGAATCTGTTTCATGCCTTACAGATCAAGAATGTATAACTCTCCCACACGCCTGTGAGTATGTCCTTGACCAAAAATATCATAGTCTTGTCATATTGGTTAAAGAATGTTAAGAACTTCAGACTCTGATATTGAACTTCTTGGAATTTCTATACATTCTAATGTGCACATATAAATACCATTGTGGGCTACAAGCTGCTACCTCAGACCCATTAAAAATCCTCATAATTTACAAAATTAGGTTTCATTTGAAAACTTAAGTCAAACAGGAAATACTAAGGTTTATTCAGGAAAATTTCATAAAATGGCAAAATTAATGCCAATGATCGGGCTACGGGGCTTTATTGAGTAATTATTACGGATCTGAAGCCATAAAAATACAGGTTGTAGCTTCTGCATTGTCACTGTGTCGAACTGAAGGCATAGTAATCATTCAGTTCTTTCAGACACTGCCCGAAGACGCCGCCGTCTGGGATTGATTAGAATTACTGGCTAATTTCTACCTTGAAGGTTTCACTAATAAATTAATACTTTCCTGTAGCGAATTTAAAGTGAGAACGAAATAAAATAATTAACAAAAAGACTCATTTATCAAACTTAGGTTGACAGTTAAAAAGTCGCATTTACACATTTTTCGACAAAATACAATTAAGCCCACTACCTCGGTAATGTTACCCTACAGTTACAAGGTAATTAGTATTTAAGTAATGTATTACTTCTTCCCTACTCAGTTCCTTTATCTTTTGTCGTATAAGTAACTTTTTCAATGAAAGCCACTGGATCGATCCCAACTCGAGCCATGTTTTCTTCATTATTTTCGTGTTCATTTTTTTTTTTAAAAAGCAAAATGTTTTGATTTAGTGTAAAGTTCTTCGTTTTGAATATATATTGAATGTTAAGCTTTTCAACATCATACATAAGGGAGAACTGGGAATCAACTTATTGAGTAATTTATTATCAAAAGCTACATCATGGTGAACCTATATTATGTTCTGACCAAATATTCACTACGGTATAGGAGTTGAATTAATTAAACTTGTTTTATTGATATCTGATCATAAAGGGGGTGAGGTCTGTAGTTTTAAATAGTTGATTTAACTGTTTGTATTAAATCATTGTCTCTTTACTCTAAGTAGGGACTACATTGCTGCAAAAATAATTCCTGTCTGTCAGTGAAAAACCCAACAAAAAACAAAAGAAAAAAAGAAGAAAAAAAAAAAAAAACAAGCTCTACGTAAGAATAAACGCCATGCCCACAGGGGCGTTGAATTTTTACCCAAATTCCTCTAAATAGATCTGGCGTGTAGATGCATGCACCTGTGAAGTTTGAAGGCTGTAGGCGGTAGGATTTCGTGTCGTGGTCAAGGTTAAAGTTTTATGACAAACAAACAGACAAGCAAACGGACAAACAAACAGACAGACAGACAGAAGAAAACAATATGCTCACTCCGGTGGGGGGGCATAAAAAAGTAATTTGAGGTGTATGTTTCCCTTTTATGTTTCCAATTTAGTGGCTGAAAACGTTTGAAATTTTTACATACCTGACATCTCTTCTGAATCTCTTGGTTAAACGGAACGTTTTATCTATATTTTGTCCTTACATTATATGTTTCTTAAAACAGCTAAATAAAATCCCCACTACTTAAAAAGTAAGATTTATACAGACACTGAGATAGACGTGCTTTTATTTATCTAATTCCTACTTATTCTTATTCATTCTAATTAAAAACTTATTTCTCACATTTCTTTTTATATTGATCAATCGCTTGCGTACATAATCGTCGCCAATTAAATTTCCAATTTTGAGATATTAACTATTTATTGCTTTGCAACATTGTGCTTACGAATGAGTATGCCAATGGGTGTTTAAACTGTTCAATAATTTAAGAGATGTCGGCGAGTAACCGGTTAAACGGGCTTCGTTCAATAGACCGAGTATCGGTTTCAAGAAGTATTATTTGAATACTAGAATAGAAATAACCGGAAAAGTCGTCAGTCGGTTAAGAAGTTGCTTTAATGTACAACGTGTCACGGCTTCGGTATATTTAAAACAGACCTTCTATCTATTTGAGCTTATTTATCGCCGGTACCGGTTGCCAATATGACTGACGCCCACTGAAGAGATTAGTTATTTCATGTTGTGAGAATAGTGCAAGATACAGAAAGCATCCCGTTCCAGAGACACCCCAGCACTGTAAGTCTATGACGGTTATTGTGTTATATTTAAACTATCGTAAAATCAAATTATGACAATAATTAACGTGCTTAATGCTCCAGTTAAGCTATGCTTTTTCTAACTATATATTGCTATAGTTGTTTTTGTGCAAACATGACGTTGAAGCAAAACATTTGACCGATTGATTTCCGAAGTTCGTTTGTATCTACATTTTACTGCTTCAAGATCGTTCAACGAGCACACTAAGCGGTATAAAGAACATAATTATGATTTTTAGTTTAAGAAATGTTTATCCTTGGATACTTTGATAAATCTAAATACAATCAAGTTTGAAGAATAAATACAGCATTTCATAAACAGATAAAACATTGTGTTTTTTTTTCCTTTCTTGTTTATAGTTTATTTTGAAATAACTCCCCATCACTTTTAAACACGTGATAAATGTAGCGATTTGTAACAAGTATAAGTCTAATGTGTTACCAATTAATCGTTCAAACGTTTTTTGAGTACTCAAATAATACATTTGATATTTTAGACCTCCCTGTATAAACATCTTATTGGGAAAAATTCTTTGAGAGACTGTTCCGTAACCAGAAAAATCAGACTGATGAACGAAAATCAGTATTCTATTTATTTTTCTTAATAAACATTATTAAGTATTCTGTTTGTCTTACCCAGTTGAATAAGTCCGAACTAAATTTTGATCTCAGTTGATCAATTATGAGCTTGTGGCCCATCTTTATTGTGTATAAACAATCGTAATTGTTAGTTGAAATGCCTCTGGTGATAATGAAAGAATGATAACATAAATACAGTCCTTAAATAAATATCAAAACGTTTTTACCATGAAAAAATATTCTTGCTGAAATAAATATATAATAAATATGACTAAAATTTAATTAATTTCATTGAAAATGATATTGACACTTTTAGCATTAAAGTCAATATATATTTTTACAGCCTAAACAGTTATGGACATAGATAGGACTTTCGATTACTACATGCGTTAAATGTTTGCCAATGTCAGAAATCTATTCTCTTAGTGTGAATACGCTGATCAACTTTAGATATCTTTAGAATATATAGAATCTTGTTTTTATGCTGACATACAATTTGCAAGGTATTGGTTCTGCAATGAAGAGTTGTTTTTCATGTGATCAGATGTTTTATTGTTATAGCTGTGTAATTTTTTTATTTGAAACACCATAAATGATGCTTCAGGGAATATATTAAAAAAGGGCTATAACTGCCCTTAAGAAGCTGTTTTGCAACTCATTGTATTTCTGAAATGAGACTGAATTAGTTTTATTTCACACCAAGAGGAAGCAAAACGCTTGTGTGAAAAGATGTCGCTTCATAAACTGCTACAAAAATTACATTTGAGTATGTAGTCTGCTTAGATAAAGAAACTTAGACGGCAAAAATTTAGGAAAGATGGCGAACACACTTTTTTGCTGCATAAGGTGATAAACAGAGTACACAAACTGATACATCCTAAATCCTTGTCTGACATGAGTTGTTAATTTTGCTATCTAGAGAATGCTGATATGTTTTGACAACCATCTGACAAAATGTTATTGTATTCAGCATCTAAAATAGTTTATTTCTCAAATCTATAAAAACAATCAACTGCATGTTTAAACCCTTATCAGATACCTATACACAAGAAAGGCTGTTCAGGTTCAAGAGATAATTAGAAAAACTTAACATTTTCAAAAACGTGTTTTTTTTCTATTCTGTCAATTGACAGCATTTATTGTACAATCTAAAATAAATCCTGCTGGTATCATCATCAGGACGAACCGAGCATGTGAAAGTAATGACTTTGATGGCTTTGCTTAGCTTATCATAAAAGTATGATGCTATCATTCAGAAATACATGAGTGTCATGGATTACACTGCAAAACCATTTTACACAAAAAGAAAGTTAGAATGTACATTGCATGAGATTTCACCAAAGTTGTTCAAATAATTCCTCTGGCTGCTAAAGAAACAAGAATTATTATTTTTTTACAAATATTCTTGTCTTAAACTACTCGACCTAGAGGTCTTAAATTTAGTGTATAGCATTGTTTAGTAAACCTTTACCAAGGTTGTTTTAATAGTGTTCTTTTGGTCACTACTGATACCGTCCGATGGGTGACGATGTTTTACTTCTTTAAAAAGAATATTTAAAGTCTGAAATCACAAGGCCTAGAGATCTAAAATTTGACAAGAGGCATTGTCTAGTAGATCCCTTCAAAAACTGTTAAATCTTTGACTCTGGGGTGATTTTGGCTCTACCCTCTCTCCCGTTTAGGAGAGGGACATATGTTTTATATTGACTTGAAGTAAAAGTGCGGTGCACAAGAACCATACCTCTTCCTGGGTCTATTTTTGAATTATCTCCCCTCTTAAAAAAGTTTGACCGGATCATATCTTTACAATATTCTCTATGAAGGGAATTGATGTGAAACTTAAAATAATGATCGCTGGCGACAAGGAGAAGTACAGTGCTCAACCTTATTCAAATTTTGAGTAATCTCCCCTTTTTAAATTTCTGAAATGATTTTTTGTCCGGAGCATCACGTGAACACTATGAAAGGGATTGTTTTGCAACTTAAGATAAAGATAGATGGTAAGAAGTAGAAGTGTGATGCAAAAGAGTCATGATTCTTCCTGGCTCCAGTTTTGAATTATCTTAAAATTGTTTTGTAAGGAGAATATCTTAAAAACTATGAAGTGAATTGATGTGAAATTTAAAACATAGATAGATGGCAACAAGGGAAATTGTAATGCTAAAGAAGTATAACTCTTCCTTATCCAGATTTTGAGTATCCTCCCTTTTTATTTTTTTATAATTAATTTTTGTCCAAAGCATAACTTGAACACTGTAAAGGAGAATGTCTTGAGACTTAAGATTAAGAAAGATTTTAAAAAGTAAAAGTGCAACGTGCAAGAAATATAACTCTACCTGGTCACATTTTTACTTATCTCCCTTCTTACTTTTTCCAGAGCATAACTTTATAAGTCTGTAAAGTATGAAGCAAATTGATGTGAAACTTAAAACATAGATAGATGATGACAAGGAGAAGTGCATTGTCCAAGAAGTATAACTCTTTATTTTCCTTTCTTTGAGTTATATCCCCTTTTCTAATTTTATAGTGATTTTTTGTCTGGATCTTGACTTGAAGACTATGAAAGGGATTGACTTGAAACTTAAAACTTTTTTTTGACCGGAACATAACTTTAGATATGTAAAGTGAATTGACGTGAAACCGAGTGATAAATAGCTGGCAACAAGGAGAAGTGTAGTGCAAAAAAATCATAAATCTGCCTTGTCCAGGTTTTGAGTAAGCTCCCCTTCTTTAATTTCAATAATGAATATTTGTCCTGAGCATAACTTGATCATTATGAAAAGTGATTGACCTGACATTTAAAATAAAGACATTTGGGTGATATCAAAACAAAACATGTATTTTGAAGTGACAATATCTATGATGCTTTAATTTTATCAACTACAGTTCTATGATAACTGAACTGTCCATTACTCCTGGCATATATTGCATCTGTTCTGCAATGCTTTTTTCTTGTTAATTTTGATAATGAAATCATTGCATGGCACTTATCCTTCTTAGTAGTTTTACTACGGTGAGCGCTTAAGGGTCACCATGGCCCTCTTGTTACATCAAATTTTCTGCAAACTGTTATGTAAGCTATCAAACACGTCTGTATTTTAAGCCTTTCGCGAAATAAGCTGTTTCCATTTTTGACAAACAGATGTTTTGTTCATGTTCTGACAACATATCGTAATGAGCATTAGATATTGTTTTGTTTGTCTAGACTGCCAAGAGGCAAGCTTTATTAGATATCTACAGACAGAATAATTAAGGGATTTTTAGGCACAAAATGAACTGCTGACATTTTCTTCTTAAAGTACAACGTAATTATATGTATGTATGCTTTAGGAGAAGAAGGAAGAAAAATCATTTGTTATGGGACTGCTTGATTAAATATCTAGTTTCCTTTGCAAAGTTAAATATGTCTCAAAATCACACAAAATTCATCTATTATAACTATTCTTATAACAAGCATATATATATCTTATATACAGACATTGAACAATCATTACGTTTGAATGAGTAGAATTTCGTGACTAACCACAGAGCCGCAGCTTAATTGCGTGTTGTGGCTAGATCATCCAGTTAGTATAATCGTGTTTGTTTTCTAAAGATTTGTAGAACGTGATTCTATTAAGCTTTTTAAATAAAAGGAATGTTTGTTAAAACATGGTTGTAACATATATTTAAATCTGGTTCCTTTAACATATTTTATCTTTGTCAGTGATAATTGGCCTTTAAATAAATTTTCTGTCGAGATTTGAGTGTCTTGTGAAAATAATGCCATTTTATGTAGGTGTGCAATAAGATAGAAATATTGTCAAAGTGTCGAAACTTTTATTTACTTTAGACAAGAATCGATTTATATCCACTAACATTAACTTGTAGATAAGTGTCTCATTGTATTTGAAATTTTAACTTATTCACAGGAAAGGGTCATTTACACATCTCTTAGTAATAATTTGCAAAATCTCCAATTCAGTCGTGCGTCATCTCACCTGTAATGTACTTTTAAGTAAACAAAGTGAATACCAAATGAATTTCGGAAACTTTAGGACATTTGTGAGTTAGGGTCTACTAGGATTTGCTCTGTGTTTGATGAATTAAGAGACCTAGATTTTTTTCATAAGTATATCGACATCGTGTTATTTTTTTAAAAAACAATATTTTCACATAAAATTCGGATATGAAAATTTTGATATGCATGATAAAATCTTGCAACATACAGAGCCATAGTCGGTTCTTATCGGTTCTCAAAGAATTTAAGAGATGATAGCCAATGGAACATTCTTGACCTTTAAGGATTTTCATTTCCCTTATTCGAACTCTTATAACTCTCCCTCTACTAGTTCTCTATCAGGTATGGTCCTTGCTGTTTGTTTGATTTGTACTTATCTTAATCTTTTCCAAGTTATCTTTTTTGATGTTTCCACTCTAGAAATAAAACGAAAAATAATAAGAAACAACAAAGACAGGTTTTCAGATATGCGAAGTTTAGGGAAGTCATTTTATATGGCATATGTAATATAGAATAATATCACTTAATGTATCCATAATTAGTACAGTTGTTTATCCATCATCGGTACCGGTTTCCCATATAACCGATGCCCTCTAAAAGGTTTATTTATTTAAGGTTGTGGTGGATAATACGAGATACAGAACGCATCCTATTCCAGATAAATACTCCTGGTTCTTTTAAGGGTAAGTGTGTAGCTGCGATATATGGGACCTCGTTTTAATGACCCATCTGAAAGACAGTAAGTAGTGTTAGTGCAGGAGTGGGATATCGAACTCACGACCCCAGGATTACCAGCTCAGCACGTTATCCACCCCATAAATGGTGCAGCAGATCTTACATACTTAGATATTAGAGAATTAATAAACTATGAAGACCCGGTGCAAAACAACTTTTGCTAATTAAGCCAAAACATGTGAAAGTCAACGCGAAGGATTAGAAAATTGAAATACGGAAAAACAACTACGCTTTTACGACTCTCTAGATGCGACTGGAAGTTTTTGTTGCCATTTTGTCAAAAGGAATTTTAATGGATAGAAAAGTGAAATTTAAATTTGCACCAAGGTCGTACAATAATGCACTGCGTTTTTTTATGTTAGTGAAGCAAGTAACAGATACCGTGATGATACAGAGCTTTACAATACAGGTCTATAGACCATGTTACACATCAAATATCTTTACAGTTGGCCTTTCTGACAAGAAGATTTTTAAAGATTTTTTTCAGATGCAAGTCATTAAAAAATCAAGTGACCCCTCTGGCGGGTTTAATTTTGACCTTAGGAGCACAATATGAACAATTTTGTTAGGACCTCTAGAAGATGCTCCACGCAAAATGGAGGGTCTATTAATGATATAATTTGAATAATCTTTGTAGAGGACATCTAAGTGAACCTGTATGCCAAATATCAAATCACGAGGCACAGTAATTTGAGCCAAGAAATTGTTTGAGGAGTTCAGTATATAAGCCTATTTAAAATCATATTGCAGCTGGGGCGGGGTCAATTTTGAACCTGGGGCCAAGGTTTGAATAACTTGGTATATATCCATTAGACGATGCAACATACCAAATGTCTCAGCGCAAGGCCTTGTGGTTTCTGAGAAGAAGATTTTTTAAGTTTTAACTTTTAAAATCTATTTTAGATCATGCGGCCTTGATCTGCAATAAAATTAAACCATTTGAAGAACTTTGATAAAGCTTCATGCAAGGAACATTCCAGGCAAGTTTCATCAGCTTTGACCCTGCGGTTTCAGAGCAGATGGCCTTTTAAGTAATTGTGGACGACGGACAGCCATCGATCCTAAAAGCTCACTTGATCTGTGTTTAGGTGAGCTAAGAAAAAATAGATAGGAAAAACAGTGACACATTTTACCTATACAAAAACTATATTTCGTTTCTTTTAATAACGTTAAATGGTAAAATGGTATATAGTATTCACAACGACTAGCAGTTGCGTGTCATATCTGTTTGTTTTATGTTTGACAAGTTACAGAAGTTTTATATGTAAGTAAAATATTAAAAAGACCATTACTTATGGGTGAGATGTTGCGATATTTCACGCAAACATCACGAGTTACAAAAAAATCTCCAATCCGTTTTTTTTTTCAAATGACGCTGCAAGTTAAATTATATTGATTACAATTTCAAGGTGTGTATCATCTCATTTTGCTTTTCCTTTGACAGGCAGCAGACAGTTCTGTAAAGTAAATCAAATTAGAATGTAAATGCGAATAAAAAGGAGTGATCCAGTATTTCCGACAAATAACCCGACTCATAAACAAACTTTACATCTGCGGCCGTCTTATAAGCTGTAGACGATGTTGTAACTTATATATCATCAAACAACTGTATTTAATGTGTTTTACCTTATTTTTATGACTGTAACAGAAGTCTAGCTTTGGTTTTGTGACGTTGTCTGGTGCTAACAAATTAATGAACGTAGGACACGGCAGCAAAAGTATTTAATTTCAAATCAGTTTATTTTACCATGCGAACTTAATCTTATATCTCCCAGGAAGCGAAATAAAGTATTCCATAAACTTTATATTTAGTTTGTCACATGGCTTCTCTGAAATCAGATAAGCCTAAACCATTTCCTAAGCTTAAAATTAATAAAGGGTGGTTTGTTAAAATGAATAAGGGTGGTTTGTATGCAAAATATATAATGCGTAAATTAATTGACCGACGACACGGGAAAAACGGGCATCCGGACATTTGCTTACTATTGAAATGAACTGAATTGAAAATCAGCAAAAAGAAATGACAAATTTATCGTACTCTTCAAAACCAAAGATGAAGTAAAAAACATGATAGCCTGAATATTGTCCTTCATAACAATGCCTATTTTGTATCTCCGTGATCATTACCATGGCGACAGTTTTTTTGAAAGAGTTCTTTTTTATATAAAAATTATGATAGCTGAATAAAACGCAACTTTGAATGATTAAATTTATATTTCTATTAGAAGGTGGGATACATTGAAAAGGTATAGAACTTTACAATGAAACAGATAAAATTCAAATATATAAAATGTACTATATTAATTTACTGCCAGCCGGAACTTAAATAGAATCTGACGTCAACTTTGGGTAAGCGATGTTATTTAGCGAATTTTAATTTTGCGCGTCAATTTCTACTTCAATGTGATAGAATATCGTTTCTTTTCTTTGCTAGAAGCTGAAATTTTACTCTATACTATTCATTTCTACTGACCACTGAATTTCATCACAGCAGCGTTTCTTAATGACACGGTTAATGATTTTTCTGTGAAACCTACAAAAGACAAAAGATTTATAGTATTTTGATAGATTAGATTATATAGTTTCCACTCACTCACACATCTCAACCTCTTGTCAGGCTAATTAATCAGACAAATAATCAAATATGGTTTTAGTTTGTGTTCCTTCTAGATGTCAATTCATCTTCTCGGTTTTATCAAATAGGTCATCTCGAGTATCGACGGACATATGAAGGAAGCTTGTATTTTGTCTTCAATGACAGTCAGCAGAAGTTGTTAGTCAATGAAAACAAATCTGCTGTTTATATATAGACTCTTGAGGTAGTATTACTCTTAACACTTCAGTTCCACGTGTGCTGTTACATTTCCTTTTGTTTATTTTATTTTAAAAAAAAAAAAAAAAAAAAAAAAAAAAAAAAAAAAAAAAAAAAACATTCCTTTTTATTGATTTATCAGATTCTTGTTCTGAAAAAAATATCATAAAAATTCAAGCGATTTGATTCTTACTTTTCTCCTAATACTTCCTGCTGCTTAATTTGTACACTTTTCTTTTTCATGGCTAAATATGCTTTGTTCTCCGACTGAATATAAATAAATCGGCCAGTTTAAGGTTCAAAGAAATCTGTAGTGTTGCAAAAAATGTGCACCGAAGATTGGCTGGTGTACTTTGTATTTACGTAAAGATTTTTAAAGCATGATTTTAGAAAAAAAAAACTTTCACACGTTTTCAGGCCTAAACTAGAATTTTACATTAAAAAAATTCTTTCGTAAATACAAAGCATACCAGCCAATCTTCGGTGCACAACATGATTTTTTGCAACTGTACAGATTTCTTTTTGAAAAAGACCATTTAACCTTTCAAGCGACGGATTGTCGATCCGCGAAAGAGCATAAAACAGGTGCGTGATGACGTAGTATCCAACTATTGTTTATGTTCTGAAAGAAATTTCATTATTTTGTTTGAAAAAAAGGTATATCAGAATCGCTTATAATTCGAACAAGCGCTTTTGCTGTATAAAACTGACCGGTCTTGGTATTTATTCCTCGGATGATGGATTTGTATTTCATTACTTGTTGACAGCTCCAATCTTATAAAAGGCAAATTAATCAGGCGAATAACTGTTAAGTTACAGTCCAGTGTTTCTCATAGACATCCATTTATCTTTTCGTGACCAGTACTGACAGAGAGCAATGAGGCTGCTGGCCGCAGAAATATGTCAGTGAAATAAAACAATTCATAGTTTTTCGAACACGTAGGTAAAAGTATTGGAATTTCTCTTTCCTGTTGAAACGCTCGTTGTAATGAAGTTCCTTAAGAAACACTTTATTATAAACAGATCCGGAATATATTATCGACAGCTGTCGAGACGGTTGTGAAAGGTTTTTAATTTTCTTTTGTTATCATCGTCATATTTGTTTGATCCAACTAAATAAAGGCACCAACAATTATGTTCAGAATAAAGATTGGGCAAGTAGTATGTACTAACAAAAAGCAACCTCATATCTCATTCTGGAATTGTTTACCAATGACTTAACTATATTGATTAGAAACATAAAACTTACATAACGAATGAAATATGAGTAATATTTTTTTAAAACTTGTGTACATGTACATATGCCGTTAAAGCCGTTAATATTAAACAGCCAATGAGAGAAAATAAAAAACAAATTGCAGATAAATTCACATAAGAGACACGGGATACGGTTGCGCATTTTCGATTAGATTGATTAGTTTTATAACACAATTACTTTGTCTCTTTTTGTCCATCAATCAGACAAGATTAGATCGTGAATATAGGTTAATTTCTGATTATGGAGTACTGAACCTATTAAATGGGACAGTAGTTAGATATATCTGGATAATATATTTCAATAATGGAAAGACACTAAAATCTTCCTCAATTTTATATGTCTGTCATTTTTGTCAAAATGGATGAAGACATAAATGCTAAAAAGAACAACAATTGTTCACTCACCACTATAGTTAATACAACAGATACAGACATAATGTACTTCATAAGTCTTAGTGTAAAAGAATATTTGATATAAAGATAAGACGGAAACTAGTGTTGTACTTTTCCTTTAAAATACCCTTTTTTTCAGTTAACACACACACACACACGCACGCACACACACACACACACACACACATTTTTATATCCTCTCCGTTAATTAAGCTACTGTTTTATGTGCAAATACTTTATCGTGACGGTATTAAAACTGACATTACTTGACAGTTTAATGCTTAATTTTCAGAATTATCACCAAGACGAGACAATTGTCTTTTAGCCCCTATTAGTTTCCCGGATATATTTCCTGCCCCAGTCCTTCGATAGCGTCTGTAAACTAATTAAACAATAGGACTTGTCAGAAAATTCCAGAGATATCTTTCCTGATAAATTGAAGAAACCAACATGACGGGAAGTGGTTGAAATCTCATTTACCCAGTTAAACAAAAGACCTTTACATTACTCTAAGGGAAAAAAAACAACTCTTTTATAACAATATGTTTTTACCGTTTTAAAGCCGTGGAAACCCTAAATGTTTATTTCTTCATTAAAAACGGTGTCTTTGAAACAGTATAATCACTTTTTAGAAAATGATCGAAGTCTGGTTTAAGACATACTAAATTTTGTTCTTTTGAAATGGAAACAGAAATTGAAACAAAATAAGCCACTATAAAACTCCTCTGGCTTTTAGTTTTAAACTTAAACTCGTATCAGTAAATAAATAAAACAAACAAACAAACTGGTCACGCTTACAAATTTATATTGTGAGCTGAAGGTCAGGACATCTAAGTTTCTCTAAAATTCACACCGAATGCAAGCACCCACTGCCTTTTTTACTGTTTTTCGCACGTACATGTTTTGTGTAAACGTTATCATGGAGATACCGGATTATGACGTTGCTGTTTTCGCACATACATGTTTCTACTGTGTAAACGTTATCATGGAGATACCGGATTATGACGTTGCTTTTGTTGTTCTTGTCGTTGTTTGTATGCAGGACATGCATTTAGTGTATTGATAAATATATATTTCAAAGTGTTGCTTCATCAATGAAATCTTCCCTACAATTTCAATTGGAGTATCACTATAAATGTGTTCCCTCTCCCCACAATTTCAACTGGACTATCACTATAAAGTATTGATGATTGAATGCAAGCTACACATCCGTCTTTCTCTAACACTTGTTTTTTTCTGTCATCACAACGCCTAATTACAGTTAGGAAATGCTGACTGCAATCTCCTTAGACAGTGAATACTGAAGTCTTGGTGATACACGGTTCTTTCTTAAATCTGACAAATGTCAATAACGATATCAACAAAACGAGAGAGAGATCCCGAAAACACACCAATTACAAATTATTGTTTATGTATTTCGATTTATGCTAGGTCTATTAGAGACATCGAGCTTGGGTGCAAAAAGTCCTGTAATAGATTAAAAAATTCCAAAAAGAAAAATGCAACATTACTGAACTCATGTAGCAATTTCATTTCAATAATTCAAGGACAGAAATCAAATATGAAGTTACTAAAAGAACTTTTTGAATTAGAAGTCTAGAAGCCAGAGTTCTGCAAATATCTAAGAAATATCCCGGTAAAAAAGTTGGCAAAATTAAGGCCTATTAGTTTCGGAGATGTTGTTTTAAATGTAATTGTTGACGGACGGTAGCTGACTTGAGACCTGAATAACAATTTCTAATCAATATAATACTTATTGTAGCAACGACTAGAGGATTTACATGATCTTTTATTAACCTTTCACCTTCCTTAGCTTGTTCTAGGAATATTTATACTGACACTACTTCCATTTGCTACTTGTATCGTTTTCTACCTTTAAGCAATACTTAATGGAATTTCGTTCTGATTTTTCTGTAAACTTCACGGTTTGTCTTTATTCATTTTGCGATGAAGTTGCTATTTCTGCGATACTTATCACACTATTAAACATAAGCAACATACTTAAGTGTCTAGTAAAAAAAGGGAATGGTAAAAACGCGGTGAAAACGAATTGTTTTGATAACTTTTTGCACAATTTATGTTGATACAAACAACTCAATTCCTTTAACGAAAACTTTTAATCTGCCTACCTGTCAGGAGACAATTCTAAGTTTTACAATCAGATTAACACTTCTGTATTCTGTGAGTATATTTAGAAACAAAAGTAAAGATGCTGAAAGAATTTGAAAAATCTTTCTTTCTGTTTAATAAGAAATCGAATCTAAATAAATAAATACCAATTAGCTTGGAATTTCCTATAACAATACAAAGAATCTGCAAAAAGTGCACCATATGTTGAACGAAAAATGCACACATTTTTAAAATAGAATGTTTTCAACTGAACACATGTTACCAATGAATAACCATTTATCCTGATTTATTAATAAAGTAAAACGCTTTTAGAATGTCTTAAAAAGCATTTTACTGCAACTTTTTCACTTAGGAAACGACTTGTATCTTTACGAAACGAAACCTTTGTAATGTGTAAATAAAGATATATAAAGATATACTATATAAGCCTTTCATTTTGTATACGACATTACTTTTAATATATTCCTAATAGAATATAACATTAATATTAAGTGAATAAAGGCCAAGAAAAAAAGACAACGAGCACTCAGATAATTACTCTTTTCGTTTTTGTCAAAACTAATTTGGAACCAAATATTAGGGATTTTTTAAAACGTTTATTCATAAACAGAATAATTATAAAAAAACTGCAATAGAACAGGGCCTTGAGGGAGCAATAGTTAATGTCTGGGTTCTGTAATAATTTTACTGCCAATGAAAGTCTCCAATTCCATTTTATAAAATAGAAAGGAAAAAACGTCAATGTAAAATATCTAATAAACAGCACCAATATGGCAAAATCAAATAAAACTCTGAGGAAGAAAATGTAGTTCTGCACACCTTTCAGACATCGGTCGGCATGAAAGAGTATGCCGAGACAGCCGTTTTATACAAACTGTTAAAAATTAATGCTAAATTGGTGTTCTTGAAGGTAAATGTATAAATGTTTATCCTCTTTTTTCAGATTTCAGTTAGTTATGCAGCTTAAACATAAACATATTTTGTCTAATGCATTTTTACAGAAAAAAAATAACGACCTTCGAAATGAGGAAACCAATTGTAAGAGAAAATTTGGGACACTCAAAATATGTACCAAAAATATTCTGCAGTAACTATAGATATTTTAGTAACGCTGAAAAAACCGTTTCAATAGATCTGTGACGGGTCAACGTTCTCTGAAGAAATGTTGTTTTGCTCATGATCTTGTGTAGAAAGTAGATACTAAATAATTGATAACAATAGAAACTGTAAAATTTTATTTAATTTTGTATGCGGAAACTCGAATTGTTATTGATAGCTTTATCATAAATTCACAGTAAATTTACGATGTTTTTTATATTCTTGTTAAGAGCAGTGTCAGCTACAAGTCGCTTAAAGTCGACAGCAGTGTTGAACCGAAATTTTCACACAAACGAATTCGTCACACGTGTGAAAAATTCGTACGAATTCCTCACATACGTGTGAAAATTTCGTACGAAAATTTCACATATTTGTGAAAATTTCGTACGAAAATTTCACATATTTGTGAAAATTTCGTATGGAACTTTAGATCCCCCTAAAACAGAACGAAATTTTCACATGACAAAAAAAGTAGAAAAATGATTTGACAAAATATTGTATAAATTCACATATTTTTTTTTAACAAAGGTACGTATATCAGAGGATCTATCAAACACACGCACGCACCAGCCCAATGAAAATCACTAGGACCTTTTTGCGTATCAGGAGAATTTCTTCAGGATGTTTTGATTCAGTAATGAATCTGAGTTATTCCTCTTATAGCCCAAACAATGAAGATACGATAGCGTCATGACGACTGCCTTGTTATCGGAGGAACGCGAGGTCGAGTATCACCGGCGGCAGTGCACGCTGCCTAGAGTAGAATGTAAGAGCACCACCGGCGGCAGTGCACGCTGCCTAGAGTAGAATGTAAGAGCACCACCGGCGGCAGTGCACGCTGCCTAGAGTAAAAGGTAAGAGCACTACCGGCGGCAGTGCACGCTGCCAAAAGTAGAATGTACGAACATCACCTGCGGCAGTGCACGCTGCCAAGAGTAGAAGGAACGAGCACCAACGGCGACAGTGCACGCCGCCTAGAGTTGAATGTACAAGCATCACCGGCGGCAGTGCACGCTGCCTAGAGTAGAATGTACAAGCACCACCGTCGGCAGTGCACGCTGCCTGATAATTTCGAAGTTATTTGACTATTTCATTAACGTTAGTCAACGCTGACGTCAACGAACTGGTGATCGTAATAAATTACATGTATTTATGTTTTGTGATATAGAAGTCATGTGTGAACTTTCAAATGAAAATCTTTAGCAGTTTCAGAGATATGACTTCATTCCAAAAACTTTAAAACCTAGGTTTAAGATTTTACTGAGTACATTAAGGGGAATAATTCTGTTAAAATCCAACCAAAAGTTTTGGGACTTAATTAGTAATCTTACATAATGACCAAGGAGCCATGTGTGAACTTTCAATTGAATTTCTTCAATAGTTTCAGAGATATGACTTCATTCCAAAAACTTTAACTTAGGTTAAGTTTTTTTCTAAGTACATAACGGTGCATAATTCTGTTAAAATCCAACCTAAAGATATGGGACCCGAAGCCATGTGCGACTTTCATTAATTGAATATCTTAAGTAGTTTCAGAGATATAACTTTATCCCAAAACTTTAACCGGACGCGTGTGCCGACGCACGGGTGACTGTAACAGCTCTTCATATTCTTAGAATAGAAGAGCTAAAAAGGGGCAAAATTCAATAATCATGATGGAGTTATGTATGTAACTTTCCACACATTCAATTGCATGTTGTCATCATTAAAGCGTGTTCCAAGTTTTGAGGCAATGCATCGAGTAATAGCAGAGATAATATAGAGGTTAAGATTTTTACGTGTAACATGTACGTGTACTTGTAGCATTTTCCCACGATGCAATGACTCTCGCTATAACCACACGTTATTCGTTTTCAACAAGTAGCAAAATCGCTATTTTACGTGTGAAATTGCAAATTTTAAACCCTTCGTAACTTGTGACGTGCAGATATCAGGATTGTTCAACGATGCGTTGCTAAGCGCTTATTGAATTAGTGTTGAAATCTTTACACGTACACGTACACGTTACACGTAACAATCTTAACCTCTATATTGTATCTTTTAAAGAATGTTCTAAGATAAAAGGGGCATAATTCAGAGAATAACCATGATGGAGTTAGGTAAATTGTCTAACAAATTCAGGAAGTTTTCCAAGTTTGAAATGATACATGGGATAACACCAGAGATATTGGAAAATGTCAAAGTTTTTGCACGACAAAGACGACGACAACGACGACAACGACGACATTTTGTCTGTGGTTATTTACATCGACATGTTGTGGTTTGATCCCACTGCAGGGCCGCCTCCGGGTATACACAGCGTCATAAATTTAATGGCCCGAAACGCTGCCGGAGGTATTTATTTGAAAATGTCGATGTTTGAAGGTCATCCTTACAAATTGATGTGTCCGGTCTGTCAAATGGTGTCAGACTGATCGACTGCGGTTTAGTTCCATAATATGGAAATACAACCACTTAATAAATTCTAAAACGACATCTCTCCGTAAATACCATGCGACTAGCGACAGCGGAAGTGCGATAAGACATCGCAACATGGCGAAGCAGCGCATGACAATCCGGTACGAAATTCGGAAAATGTCGCAATGTCGTATCGCATTGCCGTGCGTCGCCCAGCGCACGACATGTAATAACGCGATACGATATTGCTTAATTGCAATACAACATCGTCACTTTACGATACGACATGCAACATTGCGATTCGTCGCGTGACGTTTGCTTGACGAAAATTAAGATTACGTCAAGATTACATTCTTACAAGTTCTCATTTTACAAAATTATATTGCATCTACCTATGATTGAACTAGGAAAATATCTATACTGACTTCCTATATAATGCAATACGACTTATAGGTCCTTTATTGTTGCATCTTGTTTAAATTATGCTTTCCCGAGCAAAGGAGCGATTTCATGCATCAAAAATGCACGATACCGAGGAGCTAGAGATATTTTCAAATGCTGAGAATCATGTAAATCCATAATAGCTAACAGTAATAATTATAGTTTTCAGGATTTAACTTCATAACATAGTCATGTGTGCAAGGCGTTGGAATGTGTCACATAATTATGTGAAAAATTCGTTGATACCTAGTGGTGGTTAGAAAATAGGCCTCGAAATTTTCACAGCACATTTTTTGCCATTTTCGTACGAAATTTTCACACGTATGTGAAGAACTCGTACGAATTTTTCACACGTGTGACGAATTCGTTTGTGTGAAAATTTCGGTTCAACACAGCAGACATACATTAACAATAGACTCAGCAATCCTTTTGCTTTAGCAGGTTTTCAATTAGAACTTAATTTGTTCGCATTAGTTAGTGAATGCTACACACAATATACAACATATTCAGAAGTATATGTATTTACAAATAGTTCTAAAGTAGAAATGCTGTAGCATTTTTTACATATTTGTAGGCTTGTTTATATGTCCCATATTTTTTATTAGTTTCTTACAAACATCTATAAATATCGTTTTAAGCCATATATGTAGAAATGTTTGATATACTTAAACTAGTTCTTGAAGGAGGCAACGCAGGTCAAGTCACATAATGTCGAACTGTTTGTACTCCCTTCCCGTACAAGCAGTTTATTACAGACCCTTGATGTCAGTAGCTTTGGGTCACTTCAGGGGATTCACAATAGCGAATGCCAAAAATATGTCAGGACATATCAACGGTCAACAGTCATTAGGTATGATGTTGCCAAGCTAACTGACCATCGATATGAGCAAACTTTGCGATCCAGTAACTTGAAGTCTGCTCTTTAAAAGAACTGGTATTTTTCCCTACACGATTTGTACTATCTTCAGCGTTTAGATTTACTGTCGAACAAGTAGACATGAGCTCAGTAGAACGAAACTAAAAAGATACGCCAGATAGATACACCGATGTTCAAAGAAACAAAGTAACACCAACTTAAGTCTGAACAACAGAAATTTTTATGTAAACCTTCGTTTAAGCATGTGGAACCTGACATACAAGTTAACAAGTTCTGCGTCTGTCACTAACATTCCTGGATTGGAAAATATTTGATGTGTCACAGACACAAACCAGATGAGCTGACCAGATGTCTTTCTTTTATGTTTGAAAAATGGGCACTAAGTATCTTATGTGGTCATTTGACACTTGACACATTCAATGCTGCAAACAACGGGTAATTAGAAGAAGTTGTTATTTCTACTGCCTGTGGCACCTACACGCGAATATAAACTTAAACACTAACATCATAACATTTATGAATACGTTTTCAGTTGTGAACAGTTATGTTCAGAGTTAAGATTTTGGACAAATAAAAATCTTACAACTTTTTTTTGTTGGTTAAGTATCAGAGGAACCATTTATGACTCAGCATCACTAGAGGCATTGTTTGCATTATTGCGGCGGGAGATTTACACGCCATGTAAAGTTTCACTGCATTAATTTTTCACTTACTCGGACTACCCATTATTCTTAGAATGTTATGCAAGGTCTTTACCTTGTATGATTCCGCTCACTAAAATAAGATTTGAGTACAAAACTCGTATAAACGTCTTTTTTGCAGTGTAGAATTTATAGCAACTGAAAATAAGAATCTCATAGCTCGTATATTTTTTTTACAGTTGGATATTAGAATAATAATAAAAAAATAATAATAAGCCTATTCAACCCCTCGCTTACATGCACATGACATACTGGTTGAACACTTAACACTCACTGTTCATCATGAGAGAACACGCCGCCCTAGAGAATAGTTAAACTGACTAAAATAACAAATATGAACACACGTATAAGATAGAACTTCACTAGATAATGTCAGGTTCACTGAAACTGATACTTCTATACGTACTAGGGTGGATCAATACATACATGACCTTCTTCGTGCTATAAAACATAACACGGCATCTTGATCAACTTGAAGACTCATCCCTACCCCTTCATACATATATATATATATATATATATATATATATATATATATATATGCTACAAACATCACTAATCATATGGCGAGATAAATAAGGAACTGCATGGGAAAAAATCATTTTCATTATGCTCCATTCACTATTATATGAGACATGGGCAACAGAAAACTAAAGATGTGTCCATAGGACACGGATACCCCCACATTCCGCTGTGTTGTCACAAAAAATCTGTACAATAACAAGTGTGTATAAACATTGTCCTCAACATTAGGGAGTCAAAAAATGCTATTATATTTTTGCTTAATCAGGGGAACAACTCTGTCCATCTCCAATAAGTTTACGTCGAAATATTTAGGTGCGTAATTTACATTTTGACAGCCATTGTTAGAAAGTTTCATGACGCTAGCAGAGATACGTTTGGAGTTACACGCGACACAAGTCTAAAAATGCTATTTTTGCTTAATGAGGGAGCATAACTCTGCCTATCTTCCATAAATTTGCGCCAAAATGCAAATGTGCGTAAGTTCACATGCTGACAACTATTCTTAGAAAGTTTCGTGGCTCTAACAGTACATGCGACACAAACCAGTCTACGTATGGACAGCGTGAAGCAGGACAGTGTGACAGCGGACGGACAAAATCCTAGGGGAATAAAAATGCAGTCCTCATAGCTTTATACGACTCTCAGATGATAAAGAAATTATAATCTTCTCCGATTATGTATGGAATGTCCCTTAGCAGCTATGCTTATCAAATAATAAATTGGCATGACAAATTATTAGCGTCCTTGCCTTAAGTGATAGATTCTCAATTGGATTTACAGCACGGATGTCTCGATTTGTACGGAACGAAAAACAGCATTAATTCAATTTGTTACCCGATCAAAAACTTAACGTTTGTTTATCAAATGTTTTAAGCAGACACTTAAATCCAAGTTACATTATTTATATAATAATATTTGTATCTTTATTTTTAATTAGAATCGCTTTAAATATAAATCATGATGACAAAATGAAGACACATTTCAACAGAGCTGATGTTCTTAATTCCTAAACAATTCTTGCTGTTTCAAAGTGTTTTGTCTTGTTTCTTGGGACTTTTTTGCGTGCCCTACATGTGTGCGTGCCTGGCTATGCGCGCGTGGTTGTGTGTGTGAATTTATTCTTTCCATTGATTTAACTGTATTATATAACGTTTATTTAAGTATAAGAGTGAAGTGTCTGTTACAACATGGTATATGTTGTTAATAAAATCCAGATTCGAGTAGCCAAAATATTAAATTTCTTGCTGAACAGATATTTTTTATGTTTAGTCTATGTTTGTAAGCGCTTTATAGAAACCAATATATAACCAGCGGCCTGTTTGGTATTCACATGGAAACTGCAGATACAAGTTTATCGTATTTGACATTTTTCTGGTCTTTTCGAAAAATAGTCACAGAAATGCTAATTACAGTTTAGAAAATGTTTATGGAATGCAGATGGCAATTCAAGTTATATATTTTAAAAACCATTTTTCGTTTGTTTGTTTGTTTTTTCATCAATTGTTTTGTTGTTAGGTTAGTGACTATAAACGGTGTTTTTAATGATATTCGAAGGAGGTAAGATTACTCTTACATAAGTTGTATCTGTGTATTATAGAGACGATTTCTCGAGCTAAATGCCGTAAACAGAAATAAATATTGTACTTTTTACTTAACATTTTCACTTGCTTCTTAGCTAAAGGGTCACTTAAGTTAGTGCTTTTCCATAAAATCTGAAATGTTATTTACACTTGCGTGCATCTCATGAATATTGTAAATATTCTGATTAACTTAAATGGCTATGTTGCAATGGTTAATAGGTTTCTCTGATCTTTCTGCCCTGTTATCGCTTAGATCACTTCAGAGAAGTGTCGATTGGCTGTCAAGTAGTAAAGTTATGGAACGCCTTAACTGTCTTTTTATGATTGTTTACTCTGTCAATTTACAAGACCATCTTGTGCCGTTTACAATTTGTTCGGTCCTATATATAGCCCTTCGTGAGCAATTTCAGTTGTATTCTGTGCAATGTTGATAGAATATGATCAGTTAAAACTAAATAATAATAAAGTGCACGGAAGTGCATGAAGGTCCATTTGCAAATTCACCTGAAAACACTAGTGTCTTCGTATGTTGTAAACAAACGTAAATTTGTAAGTGATTTATAAGGCAGTTATTAATTAAGTCGCAGATTTGAAATAAAGTAACTGAAAAACTGTAGGGTAGGTTTTCCACAGTGTTTTTTTTTTATCAAAAACTAGCTAATATCCATTTTTGCCATCTCTTTGACGTGTAACTTACAACGAACGAGATCAAAGTAACTTGACGAAACGTCTGTTGGCGTCATTTGGAACCTATAGCGCATTTTTAGGATCTTACAAAACGTAAATTTCTCTGAAGAACCCAAATCGATCCAAAATATGCTCTTTGATATAACAATCCTGGGAAAACACGTGGCAATATATGAACGCATATATCATGCAAGAAATCCCTAGTACGAGCAGCTACATTTGGCCTAGCGTTATCGTGAATAATCATTCCGAAATGTTACTGCTACAGGACGCCAAACTATATTCACACAACGCCGAGCATTCAAATTTTCACTGGTAACAATGCTAGTTTTTCGTTCTCCCATAATCCCACGAATCCTGTCCCCTGAAAATGTCAATACAAGTGAAATTCGTTGCTAAAAAGCACTCTTGCCCATAGCGCATTAAATGCATTTTCTTCAATTTGTGCATTTGAATTTTCTTTATATAATAGTCTGTGTAATACAATACTTGTTCAGTAAATACAATTATAGTTTTCTATGTCCATTTACTAGTTGGCGCTGAAAAAGGCAATAGTTGGCATTTGTTCTGTCAAAGTAGTAGTTCGTTGATTTTGTCGTTACATTCGACACGAATTCGCTACATCCATTGACAAGTTTGTGCCGTGAATATTCAAGCTTGCGCTATGCAGTTGTAAGTTTGGGCTGTCCCAATTATGAATCTTCTGTACTTGAAAGACTATCGGAAATAAAATATGGGCAAACACCCTATTATAAAGAAATGGAACAATTAATATTGTGTATTGAAATATGAAATGTAGAACATAATGTTTTCTTTATATTTTACACTGAATATGCAAATTTAGAGCAACATTGGAGGTATAGTCTTGTTTTGCGTAAAAATATGAGAAAACTTACAAAATTCAAGATATTAAAGTCCAGAAGTTGCCTCTGTAAAAATATGGCGGTTTCTTGCTTTTATTTGCCCATTTCAAAGAAGAGGGTTAAATTGTTTTGCTTATTCCTGTTGGTCCGTTGTTTCGTCTGTATGTCGGTAGACAAGTGGTTTCTCGTGAAAAAAAACTGAAAACGATTGTACTTAGGACATTTATACTTTATTGAAAGGTTAGGTATGTTCTGTAGGGTCACAGATCAAGCTCATAACGGTCCACAATACAGTTTCCGATCATTAACTGAAAAATTTTTGCAAGCCGGATCTTGAACATTTGCAGGGTGGTTAAACAAAGATGAGCCCTATTGTTTTGGAGCACATGGGAATAAAGGGCAAGCTCATATATGGCCGTACTTCAGAAAAAACAGATCCTGGAAAATTACTGATGACAAACCGTTCCCAGGACCTAAAATCTTACTGGTTGGTTGAGCATTATAAATATTTGAATCCCATTTTTGGGGTCATATAGAGTCCAGGGCCAAGCTCACAGGGTCCCACGCTGAAATCTGTTTCTGATCAATTACTCAAAAACAACTGGTTCCAGGACATTCAAACTCTACAAGATATTTGGATTGGGTAAGTAAATGATCCGTTACATTTTTAGTCTAGTCAAGAAACTAGCTCACAAGCGTCTGCATTTTGAAAAAGGTTTCCGGTCAATAACTCACAAAAACTGCTGATATTACTTTCAAATTCCAAAGGATTGTTAGGCATGATCAATATATAAACTGAGGCCAAGCTCACTGGTAATAAATTAAAAATATGTAACCTCTAAAACTTCTGTTCATAGGTACCTCATTTTACAGGACAGGGCATTGTATTTTTGTATTCATTGCATCACAAGTCAAGTTTACAGGGACCTGTACTTCAGAAGTGATTTTAAATCAATTATTTAAGAACGAGAGAATCTTTGAATTTCAGATAAGTTCAACTGTATGAGTAGTTAACTATGGATCCTACTATTTTAGGCTCACCGTGTTGAGTAGCCTTCCTCATTCACTCAGGGTTTTCAGATGGGCGTTAGGGGTGCTACAGTGTCATTTTGACAGCTCTTTTGTTTCTGACTGCCTTTATCAGTCTTAGTTAATATGAAATCAGCATAGTTCTGTTAGCTAAGAGTTTTATTTTTGCACATTTTTTTCCATGTTCTGTAGAATGAGATTGTCAAATATAAATATCACGTTTAGACTTCAAGGACACATGTCTTCGAACAAATCAGGGGGAGAAGTGTCTCAGTTTATTCTCATTATTTTTCAGTCTAAGTGATCTTTCTTCCTGCTCTGTGGTAGTAAATTATTCAACAATAAATTGTTGTGTATTGAATTGAAGAGTACATATCCTAGCGGGCAAACTTTAAATCATTTACCAAATCAAAAAAGCTGCATGAGGTCTTCGACGGCTTCCCTATAGGCTTCCAAGAGACAACAAGAGAAAGAAATCACGCTCACAACGATGGCTTATATTTTTGCAATTTGATTAATCAAAAATGGAAATGGAAAATATTTTTCTCGAAATATTTTGGAACAATGGAAGAAGAAAATAGAAAATATGCTTCCGAAATAAAACCAAACATTTCTTACAGGTAAATAATTTAAAATTCTGTCTACATTTTTTTCCTAATTGCGTCGTTTTCCTTTTACAGCAACCGTTTTTATACTGCTTTAACAAGCAATCGCTGTACTGTGGCAGTAAACGGGTTTGTAATACTGCAGTTTTTCGCTATTAGGTTCATTTTGTGAAGGCGACATCAACTGTGCTATTGCCGTCTTTATTTTAAGTAACTGTAGCTTCCCCACCGCTAATGGACTTTTAGTTTGTTGTTAAATATATGACTGAAAATTATACTAAACCTTTCATGGAATATCCATGCAATGTTTCATGCATTTCCTGAATAAACAATATATTATGCACTCTTACAGATGAGACACTGACAGCATGAAAAAGGTTAACGTTGTTTTTTATAGACAAAGAAACATTTAAATTTATTCAAATTCCAAGGAAATTGACTAATTGACTGTGATAAAACCATTCATGAAATTTAAAATAACTACGTTTTATTACAAAACAATGTCTAAATGACTAGATCTTGCATGAAATGGCTACATCATTAAAGCCAGTTTGATCAATAAGTCTTCGATTTAGACAATCACACGTATTTTAACAGGATCTAAAGGAGGCCTATATTATTTTCGGTAAACAAATTAAACACTGTTTCCGTAAATGACAATAACAAATAATGGTAAATATGTACCACGGAGTAAGAAATTTAGCAGATACCATAATGAGGAACGATTTAAGACATTTATCTGTAGAAACGTCATTTCTGTTTTTGCATTTTACCTTATTGTCATTTGACATTGTTGACATATCCATTTTATACAAGTTTTCAATATATTCAAATGTAATTCCATGATAAAATAGCTAAAAAATCGATAAATCAGTATGCGTTTTTGTGTACAATCTTACTGGAAATTATTATTTGTCTAACATCAAATGGCAAAATATGTTTATTAACGATCGTGGAATCTATATATCTTTCATTAATTTACAAGCAATACTTCAAACCTTAGTATTAACATTCTGACCTGATAACAGGATGATTTCATGACTAGAAAACCCCAACTTATATGGATCTCTTCTTTGCCTGGAAAGTATATGGCACATGAACTTTGTAATAGTCCTTCCAAAGTGACTATGATTGCAAAAGGTAATCTATATTTGATTTCAGTTTGACTAGAACATTTTCTACAATCTTCAGTGTAGAAAACTTCGACTTTGAAATGCACTGGTACCTTTGTGTCAGATATCAGACAAACGTAGCATGACAATCGACACTTACAGTAATATTTTTCTACGTAAAGACGTTTCTTTACGTTATAACACTGATAAATGCACTGACAAATTATCACACAGTTTTACATTTACCTTGAATACCTTCTTTGATTATGCCATTAGCACTGTTTGAAAACAACATTAAAACAGAAAGCAATCACACGTTTCTTTCTATTTCTTTAATCATGTTTTTATGAACCAGTTAAATAAAGAACTGCACTTCCTTTTTGCTATTAATGTAAAATTTTATTGATGACATGGTTTTAGTGACTGAATCTCTTTCAGTCTCTTTAGTTCGTGTAAATATATATCGGTAGGAAGTCATGGGCTATTGAACTAATTGCATAGTATCATATAGACAAGAAAACATGATTGTCCCGAGTTGAATTTATTCTACGAAACGCATTAGTCGATGTTTATAAACTCGTGTTTTTTATATGAAGTATTTCAATTTTGATTTGTAGATACATTTACATTAGATTCCTATCTAATGAAATAATAATAATAATAATAATAAATAATAATAAATAATAATAATACAAGGGCGATCAGTGATCACATGTGTCGCCTGATGATGGCCAATTAAGCAGTTGAATTGACAGGTGATTGGACAGTGTTTTAGCCAAAACGCCTTTTTATTCAAGGGCCATAACTCAGCCAAAAATCATTCAACCATAAAACCCGGCAATAACTTTGACAAAAATCATCGAACTGGAAAATGCCGACGATATGCACAACATGACTTGGTACTGATCATTTCTGTAAAGTTTGGATGAAATCGCACCAGTAGTTTTTGAGGGGTATTCCGGATAAGTTTTGTGACGGACGCACAGACGGACGGACGGACAGACAGACAGTCACGCTGACGATAGAGAAGTAATCCCTTTATGTCATGGCTAGATTGTAGCATGTTGCAGCTACTGTGAAGCCTGCAACACAAAAATCATTTATCGGCCAAAAAGCCTTTTTCATTCAACTGGAAAAAACCGTTAAATTTTCGCAAGTACTTGAGGTACTGATCAATCCTGTAAAATTTCATTCAAATTGCATTAGTAGTATGAGAGAAGTAGTCGGGACAAACTTTAAAAAATAAAAATCATTAAAGGGCCATTATTTGGACAAAAATCATTGAACAGAAAAGTGCCATCAATATGCACAACTAGACTTAGTACTGTTCATTCCTATAAAGTTTGGATAAAATCGCATCAGTAGTTGCCGAGGAGTAGTCCGGACAAGTTTTGTGACGGACGGACACACGGACGGACAAACGACGGAGAAGTGATCCCTATATGTCGCGCTACTTTGTAGCAGGCGACACAAAAATATGTATTTATAGAACGTAACATACAAAGTATACACATAAACATAACATTCAAACTTATTTACAGTATTGCCATTTGATCCAACAATAACAAAGAAATCCAACCAATATATGTACACAACATTCACATTTCACTCAAGTGTGGAACTGAAACAACACTGATTGTTTCACATGTAAAAACAAACATATTATTGGATTAGTCATAAAGCATATGTCATCAATAAAATCGTCTTAAGTAATTTACTACTTTTATTTACTTCATATTTGTAGCAATGTGAAAAAGTGAATATTTTTTCAATATTTTTAGTATTTACTTTTCTAAATTTATACGTACATACTTATTGCGATGAAAGCCGTCCAGGCCCTTGAAACACCTACCGGAAATTAAAAAAAAAACCCTAATGCTGTAGAAATATCTTAACAAACAACTATAAGATAATAAAAATGAAATGTCTTTGCATGTAATTTTAACGAAATTACATTTTAACGATGTGGGTCTTTTAGGCTTATTAAACTGTTTAAGTGCAAATTCGTTCATGTTAAATGGATTTAAGTTTCTCAAGAGAAAACTTCGTCATGACACTGTGATGATAGATTTATTAATATGATTATTTTTTCTGGTTATTAGATTTTTCTCAGAACCTTTATGCTGGCTTATTTATTTGTACCATTTCTTATTGTAGTATCGGTTCTCGATCCACAGTTAAAATAGCAAGACCAATAATGTAACGTTTATGAAACTAAGACAAAACAATATTTAGACCTTTCTGACCTGAAACTTGAGGACTTCTATCATGCCTTTCTTTAATTAACTACCGTACTTGCGATTAAACAGATAAAAATGATAGAAAATACCAGAATAACACACTATTTCAGCTGTTTTTATTGTTATAAGAATACGGCGTACATGTAGATCTCGCTGCTATGAAATGTACCATCAGGCACATTTTAAAAAATTGAAACATTTTAACGCAAAGCTGTTACATTGAGTTTAAATGATATACTTAGTAACTGTGAAATGCAACAGGCACTATTACACGGATTGTCAGCCTGTCCACTTCCGAAGATGTTTTATATTTTGTTTGGTTTTGGTTTTATTGGGGTTTTAACGCCCGTTTTAACAGCTAAGGTCATATTCCGCCGGTCAGTCCACCTAACCAGTGTTCCTGGGTATCCAACTAGTTAACTAACCAATTTCTCCGCAAGTGACCGACTACCTCCTCACTTGCTTCAGAGGTGAGGGACACATGACCTATAGACGGACTGTCTGATATCAGTTATCACTAAGAAATTTTGCCGGCCCTGATGGAGACTGATCCGGGATCGTCAAGATCGACAAACTGAAGCTTTACCGATTGAGCTAGCCGGGCCGGCCCTTAATATTTTGTAACGATGAGTCAGTTGTAGTTTTGATAATGATACTTCTACACGTTTGAATTATCAGGCTGTGACGTTATAGCTTCATTCTGATTTGGGCCTGGTTCTGAGAATAGTTTACATGTTCAGAGATATCTTTGAATATCGGATCATTTAACTGTGTTTTTTGAAAGACCAAATAAATTAGCTTTAATTAATTGAACTGCTTATAGCTCCTCAGTAACTATTTTGCAAGTAGAGTTATATTGAGATAGTATTTATTAACACTCAGACGAAATGAAATGTCAGTGGAAGAATAGGGTCCGTTTTAAATTAAAACAAAAAATATCTAATCAAAATGCAGACACCAACTCTAAAAAGAAGGAAAAAAAACAGACTGAAAAGCTTTTGATAGACTAGACAAGAACTGTCAGATCGATGATGAACAAACCTTACTTTATTTGCGTATGGGTTAAGATTTATCGCACATTGCAGTTTCATAATTATATCCAGAAAGCTCAGATTTGGCGAAAATGGGAAAAAGAGTTTCAAAGATATATACTGTCTGATCAATATGTGTTAGTTGAAATAGAATAACTAGCTAAGGGAACATTATAAAGGTAACCAGGAAAGTCTTACATGTCATACATCTAACACCTGTCACCGATCAGGTGTGAGGTGGACACTTATATCTTGGTTATTTGCGCTACCTCTATTTAAGGTTGTTGCAATAGCCGAGTGCTATAAGGTGTTTTTACTTTGCTTTGCTCCGCGGTTCTTGTCATTCGGTGCGGGTTCTAATCCCCTGGAATTTTGATTATTTACGGTTGCTTCACTAGAGAAAAAGCGATTTGTTGGAGGGATTTCTTATTTTGCCCATTTCCTGAAAATAAGATTTGTCTCTAAATTCTTTCCTTCCATATATTTAATATTTCGTCTTCCGAGGTATTTTTTGCGACTTTATCTGAATTATTTAACGAATGTTAGTACACTAGTCGCACAGAGCAGGCCAGTGCAGGCAATATACGATACTGTCTCACTAGCAGAAAAATTAGAACTTTATTGAACTCCTACTGAACTAGGCATATACTTTTCAGTGTAAGAGTTTGTCATCGTTGATTAGTTTGTAGAAAGCACGACAGTGCTACAAGTGTTTTGTCAAGATAAAAGGCTCCTAATGATAATGCTTTTAAACGTATTGAAATGTTATAACATATAAACCAAACATTTATTTATTTACAGGAAAGACAAACAAAGGTAGAACAAATTAATAATAATCAACTTAGATAGATAAGTAATGCACTCTATGCCGTGTGTCATTTAATCTTTATCTTGGAGACATTTAAGTTTCTTTCAGAATACATTGTAAAACGTTTCCTAAGCTATTGTGTACTATATAATATTCATATTTAAAATTACATACAAATCGGACATGGTTTCTTATGTTTTAACTTTCAAGGGTAGGGAGGATATGGATATGTGAACTATTTATTTTTGGTTCAAATTTCAAATATTTAACAACAAAACATAACACTTTTGTTACGTGTTCTTTACTTTGTATTCTTTTTTTTGTGTGAATTTAGAATGCTTGTTATTCTTATCACATCACCATAACGTTTCAATTTTATTTTCAAACTAATTTCCTCATTTTTACGACTCTGATTTTAGTTATATGACGTGAATGCTGTTATACATCTTTGCATCATAAGAAAAGCAATGAAGAAAAAAAAACTTTTAAGTTCTTGACCGTCTTATTTCCTAGCAAAAACGTATATTTAGTGATGGTCTTATTTAAGGCTACATATAAACAGATTTGACATTAAATTTCCTTTCTAGTTTTGTTACACGAATTGGTAAAGAGTAAAATGAAATTTAAAATAATAATAATAATTAAGCATCAACGACATGACTGGAAAAGCAACAACTGCAAAGCACCTTCATTGTTACTTAAGAAGTAGTACAATCTTGTAAGACATACATGTAATGATAATTCTTAAGTACAGTTACCATGATATGATAAACCTCCTCAAGTGCAGTATTTAGAGGCGACCTTATTGGTATCAACAGATATTGTAGTCCAAGCAATGGAACAAGTGTAGGACTTAGTGTAGCTGTTGTATCTTTTCTGAAAGCAAAATATGAAAATATTTCATTAAGAGAATACAAGCATCAATGAAAGGTACCATTACAATCTAATCTTTGTCTAAAAAGAAGCAGCCGATGTTTTGTTGTGAAACAAATAACAGGACAAAACGATATTGAAGAAGTGCTGGGACATATCAAAAACAAACAACAAACCAACTAATATAAAGTGCAGCATCTTAGACTGTCTTGAGTTCGTACAGTTCTTTGTCATTTTATATGGTAGAGATGTGATCAAAAACATATGAAGGCAGAGCTATCCGCAGACATCATTTCTGTTTGATTATTAAGAGACAACAGTTTACTGGTGTCTTCTTTAGTAGTGCAACTGTCTTAAACGTGCTTTATCTTTCTCATGTGACTGCAGCGTTGGTATTCCGTTGTCTAGTGCTTAAATATTCATAGACGTTGATCTAGTCACAAAGAACTTTAACTTAAAAATCAATGCATTTTCTAAGTCGAACATTGATTTACAACAATAAGACAGGATTGAAATGGACTAAGCATCAATGAAACATACATATATTACATATCGTGTTTATCTATGTTAACATATACTTCGTTTTAACAGTATTTTGTCGTGTCTGACTTGTGTAGGTTTCTATCGATATAAGAGTATGAAGAAGTTGATGGACCTGATACCAGTTTATGTACTATACGAGGATATTTCATGTAACAGAATGTCATGATACCGCTTGGCTCAGATTGATTTGACGGCACTCCGTCAGTAAATAAAAATTCGACTGTACCTAGTTTTTAAGACATTTGAGGTCATGGTGTTCTTATATTTCTTTCAAACTATACAATCAATTTCTAAGTATATCCACAATAGTGATTCTATCCAAATCTGCATTAAGGGTTACCGTTTTTTTAAAATGACATCAAACGGTTTTTTGAATGTAATTTGAAATAATAGATACATATTACGAGTATTGACAGATTACTTTGTAAGTCTAATAGACTTATGAATACGAGATGAAAAAATCTAATGAGTCTTTGATTTATACTTCGGATAATTTATTCATATATGATTAATTGCTGACTCTTTTAATCTCAAAGGAGCAAAATCTCTCAGTCCAATTAACAATATGTTGCGGTTTAATGTCTCTCAGAGACTGCTATTTATTCTTTTTCAATCAATCAGATATACACAACACTGACAAAGAGTGGCAATATATTTTTCAGATGACCACTGTTATCGATATTCTGTAGATAAAATGAAAATAATCTTACTTTTCACAGGCGTTTGGGTAAAATACTTTTAAAAACCTTAGTTTGATGAATTTTCCAACGCAATTACTTTGTTTCTTTTTTCCATTAATCAGATAAACCAAAAAAAAAGGGTTTCATCAACAGTTACTGAAAACAAAAGTAGGAATTCCTGTCTGAATGCCATATACCGGCCAAATTCGTCGAAGAGAAAAAAAGTTAAAACTTAAGAAAGACATAATTATTATTTACTCACCACTATAGATAAAACAAGAGGGCCATCATGACCCCGAATCGCTCATCTAAATACTTTGGCTATGAGTTTGCTGTTAAGCAAACATAAGAAGCAGTATTTCATTCCAATTGAAGATTTGTAGGTGCCTTCAAATCAAATATCTAAAATATATCAGTCAATAAATAAATGCTCTATGACAGAAAATAGAAATATATTTATTAGCTATGGTGATCTTGACCCAGTGACTTCAAAACTCACCTATTGGTAAAGGTCCATGCAAGAAACCTACATACCAAATATCAAAGATATTGGTCAATAAACGAAGGCTCTATGAGGTAAAGTAGATAAAAATATTTTAAGCCTCGGTTGCCTTTACCTTAATCTAATAATTTAAACAAGCTTGATAAAGGTCCATTAGACAATTCTTCATGCCAAATTTTAAAATTCTAGGCCTTGTGGTCTCAGACAAGAAGATTTTTTTAAAGATTTTGTTGTATATTGCTATGTAAAACTTGTGACCCCTCAGGCGGCGACAAAACTGTCTCAACGGACATTGTTTGAACAAATTTGGTAGATGTCTACTAAACAATGATTCATGCCAATGTTTAAAACTGTATGCCTTGTGGTCTCAGACAAGAAAATTTTTAAAGATTTTCTTCTATATTGCTAAGTAAAACTTGTGACCCCTCGGGCGGAGCCAATAGTAACCACAGGGACGTTGTTTGAACAAACTTGGTAGAGGTCTACAAGACAATACTACACACCAATTTTCAGATCTCTGGGCTAAGCAGTTTGTGACAAGAAGATTTTTAAAGTTTTTCATTCTTGTTGCCATAGGAACCAGAATTCTTCTTGGAATTGAATTCTTTCAACAACTTTGGTAAAACTCTATGCAAGGATCATTCCTGCACATTTTTATCATCTTTCACCTTAGAGGCTGGTAATGTTGATTAAAGTAAAAAGTTGACGCACGACGAACGACGTACAGCAGACACAGGGCGATCACAAAATGCTCAGGTGAGCTAACAACAGGTGCAAACATGATCCATTGAAGATCACTTTCCCCTATATAGCAAAAGTTCAATTTTTTTCTGTATTATGGATTGTAAAGACTTTTATTAGTACCTATGTCGTAGCATTTCTAGGCCTAGGCGGAGCAGTACATGTAGTTGAGGAATGTCAAAACTCTGCCATCATCCTACATCTTAAAGGTAATATATTATACTGTCATAATTGCTAATTTGCTATTATTATTAACGAATTGATCCTCTTAAGTCCCTAATAAAACAAGCTATGACTTGCGTTTTATGAACATCTACTTGCTGTCAAGGTGTTCTTCAGATGAATCGTAAGGTTCAGAATTATTACTGAGCAGATTTGTTTTTAATTAGCGTATTATAAACTAAATTCTTGCCGATTAGTTCCTCAGTAAACGAATGTGTCAAAATTTCATCTCTTTCGCTTCCTGTCTTTTAATTAGCTATGGATTAATGTTTTTGGATCCATCTTGTCGATATCAAAACTGATTGTGGCGAGATATTTTTGATGCGTATTTTTTAAGTTTTGCCAGCACAAGACAAAGACAATTTTTCCCAACCCATTAGTCTCCCGGAAGTATTTCCTGTTCTCTTCCTTCACTAGCGACCGTCTACTAATTACACAATAGGACATCACAACAGAATCCCAGAGGTATATACGGATGACTTCACGAATCTACTTCCAGGGGAAGGAATTCAAATCAAATTAACCTAAATGTCAAACATAATTTAATACACTATTTTCTGACCGTCAAAAAACGTTTTCATAACACTTCTTAATATCTTTATGTTTCTTAGAGGCTGGTAATTTAGTGTACCATCACAGAAAACATTCACAGGAAACTCGTTAATTAATTACATTTTTGACATATGAAATAAGGATAATGCGTATGGTAAATGGTTTATCAGTGCCTTAAAATCATTCTCTAATTTCACACCCCATCTTTAGCAAATGAAAAAGACAGTTCTTAAAAATGAACATGAATAAAAAAAAATCTTAATAAATGTTTTTGGCAAGTATACTGTGCAACTATGGACAACTAGCAACGGCAATAAACTACAATACATATTGTATAGAATATTTTTAAAAACCGAAAGGAAAAATATTTAAGAAATAAGCATTCAGGGATAAAAAAGTGTGAAACTTCTTTGCTGTCAGGATTACAAGAAACTAAACATTGCAATGAGAATTTTTTTATAATTTTTTTTTTTTATAATTACAAAGCACGACATTGTAATAAATACTAGTAGTTCATTTCGGCGCTATCTTCTGCTAGTCACATGTTTATGGACCTACTCTGTTTACAATACCATCGTGCTTAAAGTTTCCAATCGTAAATAAACACTTACGAAAGGTAAAAAATAAATTTTAACCGAGTCCTTAAAACACAGCACTTACTCAACAATAAGATGTTGCGAGTTATTTCGAATTGCCGGATATATTACTGTTAACACTAGTGGTAGACCTGAAAAAGAAAACAAAATGTTTTAATTCCTTAACATTTCATGATTCAATGAAAATATGAAATGTTCTTACGAAGGGTAGGGGAAGTACTGTCTTTTACAGTAAACTGCCCATCTGACAGGACTGAATGCTAAATAGAGTTAGACTTATACATGCGTTTGCCTTGACTAATCACTTTGACAACGAAAAGACCTTTGTTACTGATATACAAAGATTAGAGACTTTTAACTTTTAGATCTTGGCTGTTTTTGTTATTTGTTTTTCTTCCCTCGGGAAATTAGTCGGACAAGTATTTTTTCTGGCAAATGACTTTTAAGTGTAACAAAAAGTCGATGAAGTAACAGCAAATAATAAACTTTTTGCCCGAGGCATACACCAAAATTGTATTTATGTCAAGACCGTCTCAAAACATCCAGAGAAAATTACAAACAGAGAACGTGCAAGCACCTGTACCAGACCTGAAATTGAAAGAAAGAAAATAAATAAATCACTTTGACTCTATATCGTATTGTAATGTGTCAAACAAACAAATGTACATGTGTTGCCATCTTATTTCAGAAAGTCAATATAAGGCATTTGATTTGTATATTGGACGAGTCACATTTTTGCTTTCATCTACTAGTATGTATTTGATAACTTTTGCAGCCATAAATCATTTAAATAAGTTAAGAGTTAGATACGAACCCGCACCGATCGGCATCGCCTAGCAATGCAAAGTTAGAACGCCTTAGAGTACTCGGCCATCGCAACAGTTTTGTTTCATTTTCGATAGTGAACACTAAGACAATCTGAGTTTCGACATTTAAGTAACTTCGGTTAAAAATTCAAACACATCATCCTCGGTCTCACTAAATTATCACAAATGAAAGTCTCTACCTGTCCATCCAAAGCAACCAGCACATAATAAAGAATCCACGAACACCAGTCAGTACATATGATACACACAGGTTATTGTGTATTGTGGATGAATGAAGAGCATAAAGACATCCTGTATTTCTAATACCATTTACAAATACTGGTGTGTCTATAATTTAGTTCTCAAAGTTGGGACGGACGCACAGACGGAGGCCATTTCTAATATTCCCTTCACCTTTGGAGGGGGATAAAATAATCATACACGCAAATTGTTCGACCTGTGACTAATCGGTCACAAGTAGCCTCTTATGTTTTAAGCTTAGAATTTTTTCCAAAAGTGTTGATAGAAAAATTCTGCAGGTATTCTCTCATTTAATTAGATTTCTATGAACAATATTGGATTGAATAAAAAAGTTTGGAAGCCACTATGAAATTTGACAACGACTTGTGTTTCTTCTTTCAGAAAGCCGTATTGTGAAAGGACTATGGATATGTGCGGCGGATGTAATTTAAACAATTCCAGCATTCGACACAACCAGTCGGTTTTGTATTTCAGTCTAAAGATGGCGACTGAGGACTAACCTAACATGACTGTCATAAAAAGGGTACCATCTATAAAAGTATTTTAATTTATTATATTGTTTGTACATTTGTGGTAGTAAGCATAGACTTGGAAATATTTTTCTAAATGCTAAGATGTAATACATCGCTCGTTTTTCAAATTCCCGCTGTTTTTTAGTACAATAACACTGACCAGTGCGCTAGGGTTGTATCTACTTACAATTGCAAATTCTAGCTGCCATTCCTTACTGTCTTGCAAGTAAGAGGTAAATTGTTTGAAAGAAAACCGCGTCGCGATTGAAATGCTTAAGTGTAATATGAATTGAATTGATTTTATAGCTTTAAAAGCCTGATAAACTTTAAGAAAACAATTCATTCTGAAGCATTCTTCCCGAGCAAAATAGGTTTCTAGTATAATAAATTATTCAGTGTCTGGCTTCTGTTCAAGATCGCTTTTCAAAGAAAACTTTTTTAACTGAACGTTGGCTTGTCTCAGTGTCAAATGTCAAATTCGAAAATGAATGTTTATTTATTTTTAGACCAAAATCTTTTACAGTAATTACTCTTGCAGAATTATTTCGAAACCATACTGATTGTAACTGCAGAAAGTTCTTAGAAGATATTTTAGGAAGTGCCAGATTTTTCCTCTCAGATTAAGTTTTCATTTTTAATGTCCGATTTTCCTCCTGACCACGAATTTCAACCTACCTACTAAAATGTAACATCTTAAAGAAGTGCAAGTTAAGATACCAAAAACTGTTCAGTGTTAAATATTTATGCTGCTTTAAAAGAAAAATGAATTTGTTGTTATTATCTTTATCCTTAAAACGCTCAGCGACAGATATCTTTATATTTGCCAATTTTCTCCGATGGTTTATTGAAGCGAATAAGAAATTACATTTAATTTATCTATTCAATGAATAAATCAGCTCAGTAATGTCAATCATCTTGGTGTCTTCCTTTTCAAGTCAAAAACCCCCGTTCGACAGGGGGATGGCCATGTCACACATGACTCTTGTTCTTGAACAACTTGTATGCATTGGTATAATAAAAAATTAACTTCTTGCCTTTTGAATATAACACGTTTTTGTTAGTAAAAGCCGTTAACTGCATGCAACTTGAATCAAATTGTTTACAGTGTTTGTTTGTTGTTGTTCTTCATTCAACGTTAGATGCATATTCTTGGTAATTCTTTGTTGATTTTTTCACTGATAAAATTCCAGGCAAATTGATATAAGATTTTATTTCTAAAACAAAATTGCTTATCAAAGCTTTACGGGAATATTCCAGCAGATATATTTTTGTAAAGTGTTTGCTCAGCTGCTTGTAAAATAAAAAAGTTGAATCCTGAGAGGTAGGTACATAGGTAGGGTTTGAGGAAAAAAGTGGTTTATATCAACACATGTTGTGTAAGATGCATAATGTCAAAACAAATACAAATTTTCAAAACTACTGGTCTTCATCTTCACGAAACGAAGCTTACAAGAAACAATCCAGATACACAAGTGTATAATGTACAGTAAGATTATTTTGTGTTTAACAAATATATTGAACATTTTTTATTAAAAAGCAAAAAATATATCTAACAAAACATATTCATGATTGTAAATTGCATATATATTACACTGACATGAAAATAATTTTGAGAAAGATTGCATTTAAATAAAGACTGAGGGTACTAAATGGTAATAAATTAAGTGCATGTACTGTATTTATGAATACGCAGAGTAAGTACATATGAACAAAAAAAAAAAACATATCGCACATGTAAAACTTACCAGTCTTACTCCAGTTACCGTTATTGAGTACTGCCGAAGTTGTGATAGAATGAACGGAGTATTTTATGTATTGCTATGTCAACGAACACTGTTTTACATTTAATTGTGCTATCTTACAGGAGGAGGACACATCGCCTCATTACAAATTATTAATAAAACCGTCAAGCGAACCAAGACTATATAACACTTGGCTATGTGCGCTAATTAGAATATCCCATAGAAAAAAAATGAAACCTCAGCATGCACAAACCGTTCTTTGCGTAAAAATAGTTTGAGCTTTGAACTTCGTATTTCTACATGATTGTTGACATTATTTGGATAAAAACTTCATTTAACTTCTGCTCTACCTTGCCTACATGTATGTTTTGCAGATTGCAGTGTGTCACAAGCATTTGGTGACAGTTTTTTTACACTTTAACGAAATCTTTGAAAACAATTATGCACTCTATGTGAATCTCAGTGCTGTTCTTTTTCAGAAAAATGCCTACAGAGAGTGTACCAAAAATGGAACATTGTTTAATAACGTCACGGCAGGAATAAGACGGGTTAATTATAGTGCGTGCCGTTCAAAGGAATATATTGTAATTGCATGGTTTTCTTTCTCTTTTTTTCTCCAGAAAATTCCAAATCTTATATTCTCATGTCATTCCATGTAAGAGAGTCATTTGGCAAGACCTGTTAATCCGTTTGCTTACAAATTTCAGTTGATCGTGGTATTTGATTTACAGTTTTTAAATTTAATATTAATAAACAAAATCTATCAACTATTTTTTTTCTTAAAAAAGTAAAGTGTGCAAAGTGTAACAAGAGCTGTCGTTGTAAACAGACATATGCCCCCGACACCCAATTTTTATATAGAAGGCATTTGAAGTCGAAAGAGTAATCTTGACCTCAGTACATCTCATCTAGCGGCCTATGCAAATGCAAGGACTTTAGGTTTAAGCACTGTCACTTAAATAAGATATTAGTAGACACAAAGTCTTTAATAACAAAATATTTGTACGATATATTCTGCATTCTCCATGTCTATCTACTGGTCTATGCAAAAACAGACCGGACAGGACCATCACTGCATTATCTCAAAAATGACATTTGAAGCCTAAGTGTCCTACAGACCCATCAACATAATGTGCAACACATTTATGCCAAGTTACCTTAAAATTCATTCATGAATGACAAAGATACAGACCAGAGAAAACCATTACTGCATACTGCATTTTAATGAGAATGAGGTTTTGAAGCCCAACTGTGACCTTGACCTTTGAGGTACAGACCTGGGTCTTGTGCAAGACACCGTGTCATAATGTGCACAAATTTAGGCCATTAAAAAATCTATCCATAAATGACAAAGAAACAGACCGGACACGACCATCACTGCATTATCATGAAAAAAAAAGATATTTGAAGCCTAAGTGTGACCTACAGACCTAGGTCTTGCGCATGACACGTCGTCATAATGTGACACACATTTATGCCAAGTTATTATAAAATCCAATCGTGAATGACAAAGATACAGGCCGGACACGACCATCACTGCATTATCTCAAAAATGACCTTTGAAGCCTAAGTGTGACCTTGACCTTTAAGCTAGAGGCCCAGGTCTTGCGCATGACACGTCATCTAATTGTGACACACATTTATGCCAAGTTATTTTAAATTCCAATCGTAAATGACAAAGATACAGGCTGGACACGACCATCACTGTAGTATCTCAAAAATGACCTTTGAAGCCTAAGTGTGACCTTGACCTTTAAGCTAGAGACCCAGGTCTTGCGCTTGACACGTCATCTAATTGTGCCACACATTAATGCCAAGTTATTTTAAAATACATCCTATAATAACAAAGTTATTGACCGGACAAGAAAAATGCGGACGGACAGAAGGACAGACGGACAGACGGTTCAAAAACTATATGCCTTCCTTCGGGGGCATAAAAAAGTAAAATAAAGTAAGAAGTTCCAAGTAAGAAAGAAAGTTGCAGAAACATATTTTCGATACGTTTGTAATAATATTCGAACATACACCCATTTGTAATTCTTAAAATATCTATCACTTATCTATATATTAATAAAAAAATAAAATTTAAACATATTATGACACATTTATTATGGTTATCAACTAAAACCAAAAATAGAAATAAGCCCAAGGAAACTATCTCGTTCATATGTCTCTTACAGGTTGAGGATGAATCGAAATACATTTACATTTTTATTAGTGGAATTTCCTTATCTCTCGTAATGTTGATCATATCTCTGGCAATCTTTTTCAGATTTGAGTAAGTACAATCTTTGATTTAAGTAAGAAAGAACTAGTGACTGGAATCTTTATTTCTTTCTTTCTTTGTTTTTTGAAATAGGGTGTCTCTATGAAGCAGATAACGGGATAACAAGATCTAGGTCTTTGTCCCTGGTAATAATGTAAACCCTATTATCTACATTGTCCGGAGTATAACTCCACAAGTACTTTGAACGATTTTCTTCAAACTTCATACTCTGACAGGGCCCACTAAAAGAAAGTACAATGTTTAAGAACAATAACTCTACCTTGCTTACTTTTAGAGCTATTCCCTTTTATCAGATTTACTTGAAAAACTTTGTCCGAAGCTTAACTCCAAAGGTACGTGAGGGATTTTCTTCAAACTTAATACACTGACATAGCACATTGGTAGAAAGTGCAGTGTGCAAGAACAATAACTCTACCTTGCCTATTTTTAGAGTTATTCCCATTTATCAGATTTACTTGAAAACAAATTCCAGAGCTTAACTCCAAAAGCCTTATTCTTTTTCCACTTAAAAATACTTAAACAGTACTAAGAATGACCTTAACTATACAGCTTTTTAACGATTTCCTCTCACCAAGTAAAATGTACGAAAATACAACCTTCAGGTAACTTCTTCACGGGGGGTGGGGGGAGGATTAACTATGTGAAACATGTCTCTTGTTTTATTTGATTCTACTTTTCTTTTTATTATTTGTCTAGATTATATTAATTAAATTATATATCGGTATATAATTCACGAATCAGGACAAAGAGTTGAACTAGGGTCTTGTTTGGCTAAGAATTGTTTTGTTGTTTGGTCCATGCATTATGCAAAAAATAATATTTAATATACCATTTAGTTTTCTTAATCAATAATCAGATACACTGGTCTCTTAAACAGAGAGAGAATGACATTTTAAAAAAGCAATCATTAATACGTATTAAAAGTGGATAGCCATGATTCAAAGTACTGTAATCTTTTTTTTTATTTCACTTTGCCTTAAAATGAAAACAACTGTTTCTTTTCCACTTAAAAATACTTGAAAACAGTATTAAGAATGACCTTAACTCCTTAACTATACAGCTTTTTAACGATTTCCTCTCACCAAGTAAAATGTACGAAAGTACAACCTTCAGGTAACTTCTTCACCGGGTGGGGGGGAGGATTAACTATGTGAAACATGGCTCTTGTTTTATTTGATTCTGCTTTTCTTTTTATTATTTGTCTAAATTATATTAATTAAATTATATATCGGAATATAATTCACGGACCAGGACAAAGAGTTGAACTAGGGTCTTGTTTGGCTAAGAATGGTTTTGTTGTTTGGTCCATACTTTATGCAAAAAATAATATTTAATATACCATTTAGTTTTCTTAATCAATAATCAGAAACACTGGTCTTTAAACGGAGAGAGAATGACATTTTAAAAAGGCAATCATTAATACGTATTAAAAGTGGATAACCATGATTCAAAGTACTGTAATCTTTTTTTATTTCACTTTGCCTTAAATTTAAAACAACTGTTGTTACTTTCTCATAAAATAGTTACTCTTGTACTCGGATATATAACTATAAGAGGGCATATAGTGATATTTAGGAAATCAGTCTCATATTTTACATATGTGCACTGCTAATGAATTATGGCCAATACCCTATTGTACTTCCGTACTCAACCCGAAGTATTTATGTACTTAATGTGAACAGTCTTCTATGATCTGTACCGACGATAATCGCTTAAATCACAAAAACATGTCGATTTATTGTCGGTAAACATGTGTTTATGGGCTTATTTTAGACATCTGTTACAATCCTTTACTCATTAACATAAATGTTAAGTCGGCCAGTACTAAAGCCCTAACCTATAATTGATCATTGTTTTGTTTTACATCTAAAACCGGAACAAAAACAAAATGGAAGCGTTGTTTAAACTAAACCCCTGTTGTGATACAATGCAGAAAGATATTCCACGTTTACTTTGTCTGAACCATTTTAATCTGTTTTCCAACAAACTATAAAAAGAATTGTTTCTATTCTTGGCCAGTTTTCTGTTTCAAGATATGTAAAATACATAAACGAACAGATTTAATGTGACATCAAGAAATGACAGTTCGCCACGTTTTCTTAATGTATGCATACAGTGACATACATTCATCGATAATACCTTCATTTTATAAATTTCGTAATACTTAAGGCAAAAATATCTTAGGAATTAGGTATGTTAATGAATATGTAAATATCTTGAACAGTTGGTAAAAATTCAAACTTGATATGCGATTTTCTTTATTATACAATCAAAAGATATAACACTAGAAAAACCGGCAGATCCATAACATAAAAAAATACTTTCTTTTCTATTTTAAACATCAACGCAACACAAATAGAAGCCTTGAACGTTATGATTCAAGAACCGGTGTTTCATATTCTTATCGTGTTTGACTGGTTTTATAAAAAAAATTGTGATTACCTTACTCCAAAGCTTATCACAATAAGATTAAGAAGCAAGGTTTAATTTATCACACTTTTTGTAATATCCATGTAAATTTATATTTGCAGTATTAAGTATTTTTAAGGCATTTGTCTGATATGCTAGAAAATAGTCGCTGGGACAGCTTGATAAAGCTATCTGGTGTATTTTACATACTTCCTAGATGTCACTGGCAAAAATAAATCAGTAATAAGGACGCCAGTGTGGATTGAACAATTATGTAAAAGAAACATAATTTTATAATTTTATTAATTTTTCATCGTATTTTGTTTATAAGAGATGTCATTCACAATTTGTTCTATTACTTGGGTAAACCTGGAAGACCTTTAGGTACATTTTTGTTAAATATAATACATTTGTGGTCTCAAAAAAATGTCGACAACCGCTTTTCTGGCTGCTTTCTCTTGTTTAAACTTTTTCTATGGGGGTGGGGGCATATAAAGTTGACAAGCTTGGAATGTTCTTTTGTCTCAGGCTCTTTAAAATGAATCCATGTCTCATTGGAAGGTACAATATAGGTCATAAATGGTTAGAACTGTTTCTTTCTAAAAACTGTACTATAACTCTTATTTGCTTACAGTCTGTCCTCACCATTTCTTTTTTAAGTGATTGTTTCAAGGGTCCTGCCAGGAAAAAAATGACATTTTGTTCTTCAAACCCTAAATATATCATAATTGAAAATATTAAACATTATGTAAGCCTAAATACGTTAATCTGATTTTTTGACGCTGAATTTTATCCTTTCAATTTTATAAAAAAAAGACAAATATTTAGAGCACGATACTCGTCTTCAGTCGAGTCCATCCAATGACTCAAACAAAGAGTATTCAAAGAGAATACATGTTTACTATTTCGCCAACAGTAGCTACAACAATCATACTGAATGATAGAGAAGGGAGTGCATGAAAATAACACATTTACTTATATGTATGGCACGGACGAAGAACAGAAGTGCTTATTTTTATTGACCCACCATCGTAGCTTCATACGAGGCTGATAGATTTAAGAAATTTCATTATTATCTCAGATCTAGCATGTCTCTAAGCTCTGTTAGGCTAACTCAGTTAAAGGTTTTTTTAAGACGAATTATTAGCGACGTTTGCCTGAAGTAATATATTATTGACGCAATAATTTGGACAAGTATTGAACACACATTGCATGAAAACTGTCAGTGTGAAGTAATTCCAAAGCGAAGCATTGTTTTTTATCTTTACAGCTTTAACTTCTAACAAATTTATCCACAATTTAAAAACTGACTCCAAACAAATTCATTTTGAGCATATTTTATATGTTCACATAAGGAAAGCAAATCTGTTGCATAGATATCTTTTATTTTTAGGAGTATGTTTGGAATCTATCTACACAGTGTCGTTAAAATAAAATTGAAATAAAATTATAAAAAAGTAAAAGCTGTTTTCCGCTATAAATTAATCTTGTATAATCGAGTATTTTCACTCAAATACCATGAAAGACGGTTATTACAGTCTTAAATTATTAGTTTATCATTTTATGAACTTCCGTCTTAAATCAGAACAAAAATCTCTATTTGTCAATATTCAGACAAGATTAAATGACAGTGCCAATTAGGTTGATGGTTTTGTCTGATCTTAATATGTGTTATCACAGATACTAGTCGATTTTCTGTCAGAATGGAGCTTTTTATTAGATTATCGTACACATTTCTTATGAACGTATGGGCACAAGTTGTAATGTTTTTTTACCAAATGCCTTCTTATTAATACTAGAAGAATAATGCCTAGACAAAGTCTTGATAAAGACCAAGGCATTTATTTATTGAAAGACAATTTGTGAAATATATGATTTGATAAAACTAAAGAAAAATTTCTTAAGCTTTTTTTCTCTTGTACATTTGACGGGTTATTGAAACAACCTAAAGAAAAGTTTCATAAGTTTTTATTTTTTTTGTACACATGACGGATTCATTGAAACACTAACATAATAATTATTTATATCTACATTTCGTAACGTTTTTCAGTCTGATTGTTTTTAAGTTTCAAATTGGTTTGAGTGTCCTTACAAATGGGACAAAAACGTGTTCTTCTCATATACAAATTACAAAGATCGTTAAGCTATGAGTTACGGTCATGTAAAAATGAAACCAGAACCTTTTCTGTTAAAATATTAGTAAATTCGTAGCAAACGCGAACTTTGAAGTAATGAAATACAAACAATAAATGTCCTTCATGGGTTGTTTAGGAAAGTAAATGAAATACCTGATGTTGTTCTACAGGTGAATTCTCATTCCTTAATTTGCCCCGGGGAACAAAAACGGTAAGCATTTTTTTCTTGTTTTTTTTTTTTGACTGCCGCGTTAGCCTAATTTAAAACAAATAAGATTGTTTAAATAACATTTTTTCTGATCGTGAAATTAGTGAACAACAAATACGTAACTCTTCTTTTATATCAAAAGAGTAAATCATGACATTTTGTAAATCCTGTAAGCTTATAGAAAAAAAAACAAGCATTACCCATTGCATTATAACCATGAACAAGACGTCAAGACAAAAAAATAAAGCATCTTGACAAAATGGTTAATCACTCCAAATAAATTGAGGACCGAGGTGATGATAGTGTTGCAAGTATAAAACGTGTTTCAATCATTCATGATATTATTGCAAGTATAAAACGTGTTTCAATCATTCATGGTATTATTTTAAGTATAAAACTTTTTTGTTTCAATTATTCATGATATTATTGCAAGTATAAACCTTTTTTGTTTCAATCATTCATGATATTATTGCAAGTATAAAACTTGTTTCAACCATTCATGGTATTATCATGATTATTGCAAGAATAAAACTTGTTTCAATCATTCATGATATTATTGCAAGTATAAAACTTGTTTCATTAATTCATGATATTATTGCAAGTATAAAACTTGTTTCAACTATTCATTCACTTTCCATTAAAATCCAGTAAATTGTAGCGATTTTAGACGCCTTACGAAACATTGGATTTCCACAATAAAAAAAAGGGGGGAGCGAAAACTACGAATACATTACTTTTTTGTAGACTGGAAATCCGTTTCTTTAAAAAAATATTGGACTGCTTGTATGAAATGTTATTACAGTTACTATTAAAGTGAACTGACTGTTTCGACTAGTAAATTTGTACATAATAAACGAACAATCTGAATCAAAGTGTTTGTAGTTGATATTTCGTTTTCTGTCAATAAGAGTTTTGATTTTTTGTTTTATTTTATTTCATTTATATGTAGCTTTACATCCCAATTTATGCTCATATGAAATAAAAATTGTTTTTCATTGTGAAATACTGCCTCATTTCTGTTTCGTCGATAACAAGTAATAAAATGTTATGACATAATATAAAGATTCCACTAACAACTCTTTGGTATTACAATTAAGTCTTATTTTAGACAGTAATAACAATATAATTATATTTAAAGTGTGTTAAATGATTGTTTTGTTTACTTGCTTCAAAGGAGTTTTGTGACATGTGACCGTTGCGTGACGATATGGAACATAAATCAGTGAAACAAGCGAGATCTTGCTGAAGGTGGCAATTATTATTGCATGACATTTCACAATTTACTTCGATAATTCAATAAATAAAAAAAGAAAAAGTAAGTGCTATTCCAGTATACAGGCAAAATGAAACAAACAGCTAAAACTTAAGGCAATATGTTTGAAAAGAAAATAGTCGGACAGAATGTTTTGTTGTGTTTGCTTTTGAAATATGCTTTTTTTATCGATTGAAACTGAACATAGCTTGGGTAAGGTATCAGAAGGGATTACAATACATTTCAAATCAGCTCAAATACTTAGAGTCAAAGGTATGTAATATACCTCAAAAAAACTAAACAGTGGCATTCTTGGACTCATCAATCATTTAGATTTTCTGTAATGTATACCTTAGAAAGGGTTCTTTCTGTCAAACGTTTAAAGTGTTTATCAAGATAAGTATCTAATTGGATATACCTTAGTTATTGCGAAAACTACATTAAATTTTATCTTTCTTGCATGGTATTGTTGAAACAACTGTCATATATAATCATATTTTAACTAATGCATTTCATTAAAAAGTGTTTCTAGGAGAACAAAAAAATATGCAAACTATTCCACAGAAAAGAAGACCAAAATCAGTCCAGACCAAGTGATTTTATTATTGACTTATTTATTGTTTTTTTTTTCTTTTTATATGTTTTCGTTATCAGTTTTCAAAATCAGCAATATTGCAAAGTAGGGAAAAAATTCCTGTACCCAGATCTTTAAAACGTTAAGTAATGTGATATCCCTCTATATTGATTTCAAAGATATAAAATATGCATAGAATAATCTGAACGGTACAACTTGCTTTTAAAAGACCTCCTCTGATGTCTGTTTAGTGTGCAACATTTCATTATGAAATACACAAATGTTTCAATTGCAATCCCTAATGATTGATAATGTCTGTCCGTTCGTAAATTAAAAACATTAACAGTCTTTAAAGAGACACGACGTTGTGATGTTATTATATAAAACGCAGAGGAAGCACCGTGGTCCAGGAGTAGAGCACAGGGCTCCGGATCCGGAGGTCGCGGGTTCGAATTCCGTCAGAGGCGAGATTCTCTCACGATCTTCACATTCCTCCACGCTGCGCGAATACTGGTATGGAACCCAGGAAGCAGTCATCAAGCGTGATGAATCTAAGTTGTAAGAACCTATATCGCAATTGATGTAAAACAAATGAGTTTAAACTAAACAAATATAAAACGGTTAATTCGACTTGTCGCCTAGTAAATGGTTGACCTGTTACTTTATGACTATTCACTTAAAAACTTTTCATATGTTGGTTGTGTTTTGATCTTTCTTTATAGTAAACAATGCTAAGAATTAAATTAATGTGTATTGCCTAAATTCTGAAAAATGCTAAAATACTTAATAATTAAATAGTTTGCATTAGAAAATCTTGGAAATCATTGATTTTGTACATGCGTTGACATAAAATTAAATTCTGTTTCTAAATTGTTTTAGTGGTAATAACGTCAGACTTCCTCTTATAGGAAAAAGCAACAGAAAAGTATATTTAATTCCGCTTAAAGTAATTGGTGTAAGTTGCTCAATATTTTTTCTTGCCGTTGCTCATCCATAGAATTCTTGCTTCTATTTAGCCATATAAATGTCAATAGTGTCATGTAATAAGTCTTCCATGAATTACAGTCGAAGTTTTCACATATGCATCTCTGTTGCATGTTTTAATTTATCCAGGATTTTATCGCAGTCGTATCGCGTTTAGAAAACCAGATATATCGTATATGTATCGAAGGTAAGATTTGAAATGTCTTAATAGGAGTATTTTACAAGGTTACAATTGCATTGCTGAAGTAAGATGTGGAAAATACAGTGTTTAAGAACCTACTGTTCTTTTTCTTTATTTGTTGGTAAAAAACGAGGTTTTTACCTTTAAATAGGCGTTCGAAATAAACAGATATTTGTAAATCAAAACATGACTTGAAATACAACCTTATTTTTCTGAATCCACTTTCTAAAAGATGGGATTATACTTGTTCCTTGATCTGAGCCATCGTGCTCACCCGTCATGGTTACGTCACTCTTGTTATCACCGTCTTTATGTTAAGTAAGTGTGGCTTCCTGGTCACTAATGGACTTGCAGTTTTCTATTACATATATAATAAGTCAGCCAAATACTTTCCATGAAACAAACATGCGATGTTTCGTACATTTGCTGCATTTCTTCAACTGAGACGCTGTCGACATTAAAATGAGTTGTGTTATTTTGATAGACAAAATTATGCTGATGCTGAAATAAATTCAAATGAAAATGTCTGAAACAGGCCGTTTACGAATATTTAAACCTAACTGAATTAAGTTGGAACACTTGTCTTTATTACACAGGTATGTTTAAACACGTATATCATGCGAGAAATAATACTTTAAACTACCTATACAGAGTCAGTTCGATCAAATCGAATATTCTAATTTCAGATAAAAATTTTCAAGTGTTGTTCTAAGGTCTAAGAACATGTTCAAATTTTGAGGTGAACACATTTAACATCATTTCTGAGCAGTGTACGCAAATTAAATGATACAGCAGATACTATAGAGAAGAAGGTACATTAATTTTACCAACGTCACTGCTGTTCTTGTACTTTTTGTACAAATAACTAACACGACTTCAAATGCGCAGTCAGTGTAATAAAAAGCAAACGTAATTTCACAACAGTGATGCACTCCAAAAGTAAAGTGGCACAATTTCTACTCTGAACTCACACACATGATATCTTTGTCGATAATACATTCAGCTTGTAAACATTTATGTTAAGAAAGATGTAGGTTTATATGCTTAGTTTTGACAAATATTTCTACTTAACGAATAAAGATATCCTTAGTAATAAGATGGATGCTTTCAAATTTTCGTCCTTTTTTCTTTTGCCACTCAACTCTTTTAAAACTCAACACTAGCGTCCTCTTTATACAAAATTTTAACAATCAAATGAATAAATTTTGTAATGAAGCATAGCTATATACCTATGTAAGAAATCAAATTTCAAAACGGAATTAACTTACGTTATAAAATAGTAGTAAGAATGTCTGAAAACCGAAAGAGATTCCTTTTTTACCATTTAAGATGACAATAGACCTTATTCATACATGCAGTGCTTCTTAATTTCGGACGTGTATACAAAATTTGCTTCAAAAATATCTATAATTACATAAGAAATATAATCAATACCAAGTTTTATATGCCCCAGGGCCTAGAATTGTCCTAATTTAACGTGTGAAATTTATCATTTAATAAAAGTCTTAATGCATTACCACGGTAGAATATTATCATTCGACACGAATATCACAATCACGCAACGTTGTTTTATGACCAGATGTTATTGCGCCCGGTCGTTATTTGAGTTTTAATCAAGCACATTGTAAAAATACACGAATTTGAAAGAGATTTGCGACTTGATTATGGGAAAGCTTTTAAATACAAATCTAGGAACAGTTCAGCATCTCTAAGTGACATCTCAGCACAGAAAGATATTTTTTTGCATGAAAATTTGGCCTAATTTCAAGTTCAGTATCTATAAAAAAGGCAAAATATATATATATTCCCATATTTAGTTTGTTCAATGAATGTTGCACTGCATCAAAATATCAGTCCAAAAACATATATGAACAAGAAATATTTGTAAAACATACATGCCCCCCAGCAGCACCTAATTGCTTGTGGTTAGGCCAAAGCATTCTCTAGTTATTGATAGGAAACCGTTTTTGGGATCAAGGTCCCTGTGACCTTGACCTTTGACCTAATGACCTCAAAATCAATAGGGGTCATCTACTGGTGATGATCAACCAGCATACCAAGTTTGGTGAACCTAGGTCAAAGCATTCTCTAGTTATTGATCGGAAACCGTTTTTAGGATGAAAGTCTCTGTGAGCTTGACCTTTGACCAGATGACCTCAACATAAATAGGGGGTCATCTATTGGTAATGACCAACCAGCATACCAAGTTTGGTGAACCTAGGTCAAAGCGTTCTCTAGTAATTGATCGGAAACGAAGTGTCTACCGACGAACAAACCGACCGACCGACCGACATTTACAAAACTATATGCCCCCTCATCTTCGATGGGGGCATAATAAGGTGAAATATTGAGAGAATCTATACCAAACATGCTAAATACACAAAAGAAAAATCACAAGAAAGAGTTGATCATTTTTGCTCAAAGATGTTATTGTGTGCAACTCCTCCTACACTCATGGATGGATTGGAACCAAACTTGCACACATTATAGAACAGGATCGGTTGTGCAAAATTTTTTTTTCTCAGATCAGTTTTCACTGGATTATTGAACCTTGTTGGTTTTTCGTACATGCCATATAAAGTAAATCTTGTGTGCATAACTCCTCCTGCATCCATGGGTAGATTGAAACAAAACTCGCAAACATAATAAACCATGATGTGTAGTTGTGCAAGAAGTAAAGAATTTTTTTCTTAGATCAGTTTTAACTGGATTATTGCCCTTTGTTGGCTTTTCGTACATGCCATATATAGTAAATCTTGTGGGCACGACTTCTCCTACACCATGGGTGGATTGAAATCAAACTTGCAAATGTAAAAGATCACGATGTGTAGTTGTGCAAGAAGTAAATATGTTTTCTCTGATCAGTTTTCCCTGGATTATTACCCTTTGTTGGTTTTTCATCTATGCCATGTATAGTAAATCTTGTTTGCGCAACTCCTCCTACTGGCTTAGTAAAATTTAAACGACGATACTCTTTTCTCAAGCATTTCAAAATCCGATTAAGCTGTTTATCATTTTTAAGAGATATAAGCATTCTTGAAAATTAACGTTTGCATGATCAATTATCAAATTGAATAAATAGATTACACGTTACTTTGCAAATAGATATGTTATTACTTGATTTAAAAAATCGAAACTGTTTTATTTCAAAATGCAAATACACAATTTCGGCTTGAAAAAAACAAAATCTTATATCTATAACTGTTGAATAAAAATTTCTCTGTATCGATTTTGATTGCAACTATTTGACAGTTAAAATTCAGTGCAGTATTTACCACTGTAGGGTGGAATATTTTCTAATTTTAATTGACAAGTCAAAGCCATTCATCTAAAACGAAAATAAGTGCTATGAAAGTGAAGTACCATGCCAATGTCAATTATCTCGGTTTAACAAACATGAAGGGCTCGTTTTTTTTTTCTTTCCTTTCAAAAGCTTTAACGTCAGATGTTACAAAAAAAAATAATGTGGGAACAAATGTATAGAAAGAAGTGTGTAACTCATGTAAAATTTTAAATATTAAGATTGATACAAGTAGATTTTGTTTTGTTTCATCAATATATATTTGTAGATATCGGAATTAATGGAATGTTATACATAAAACAATACTTCCTTTTTCCCCCCTCTCTCTCTCTCTCTGTGTAAAGTGTTCTCTTCTTTCAGATGAAGAGCGACCAAAACTAAAAAATAAAACTGAATTAAGTGTTAGCATTGCATGGAACTTAATGAAATGCATTACAGTGTATCAAAACACATGTGACAAGGGTTTGATAAAAATAAAGAAAGAATTGTATCTGTCAAACCACGACATACTAGTTTACGTTAATATATATACATGGATAAAAGGCCTGCTGTTTGGAAGAGCGTACATTTCCGGTAAAATGTCTCATACATTTTTCCCGTAGAGTTTTTTTCTGTATCGTTAATTACTTAGTTCATAAACGGTGCTTTCTATTTACTTTCAAAAATCATCTCGCAGACAGTGGTAAGTCAAACAATGCTCATAAAAACTTCTTTTCCAAACATAACATTTTGATGTAGAGGATTTCCTCTTCGACACATCTTTTTGCTTAAGTCGGCAACGTCTATATTGCGCAAAAACGATATCTTTATTTCCATGCGTGAACAAACTAAGGTTTTTGGCCATGTGGATTCTCAGTTTTACATGAAATATGATTCAGATACCATCTGGTAAATAATGGTGAAACTTGAGAGATAGCAAATTCTGTATTAGAAACGGTTCCGCATTATATAACAGAAGCTTTTTCTGTTCCTTAAAAAGGAATTTTGAAACGCAGTATTAAAATGTTGATTTGCAGTCATCTTTAAGTTAGATTCCTGTCTAAGGATTAATTCTAGACTGATTGATTGTTTGACATGTTAAAAATTAAAACCTTATTAGATTTTATGGCAACGCATATGTCATCATTAAAATCGCTATGAATTAAATTTGCTACTTATATCTGCTTCATATTTGTTTGAATGTGAATAAAGAGATTTTTTCAGTATCTTTAGCATTTTTTTAAAATTTATAATAATTTACTTTAGTCTAATTGCGATGAAAGCCGCAAGATAGCTCTCGAAACAGAACCGGAAATAAAGATCTTGATGTTGCAGAAATAACGATACAACTGTTTAATAATAAATATGAAATATTTCTTGGTGTAATTTTAACGCAATTACCTTTTAACGATGTGGGTCTTTTAGGCATTTTAAACTGTTTAAGTGGTAATCGTTCATGTTTGATGGATTTAAATTTTTCAAGAGAGAAAGAAACCCGTCATGACACTGTCCGTGATGATAGATTAACGATTATTTTTTCTGTTTATTTTATTTTTCTTATAACCTTTATGCTGGTTTGTTTGTACCTTAATGTTGTGTTCGTATTCGATTCATAGTTTTTTTTACCAAGACTAAAAATGCAACGTTTATGAAACTAAGGCAAAACAATATACCGAAATTTCTGACCTGAAACCCAACGACTTTCATAATGTATGTCTTTAATTCACCACCGTGCTTGCGATTCAACAAAGATAAAGAAAATAACACCCTATTTCAGTATTTTTGCTGTTTATATTGAAAAATATATAAACGTACGGCGTACAGGTATCTAGATCTCGCTACTATTATTAGGCACATATGCAGTCAGAAGGGAAAAACATTTTAGCAGGGCTGTTACTTTGAGTAAAAAAGATACGACTATAAAATGTAACATATATTTTGTTATAAAACGACAGCGATTGACTGCCTGTCCTTTCCTGAAAAAAGTTTAGTATGTTGTAATGATGAGTTAGTTGTAGTCTCGATGCTTCAAGTTTGTATTTTCAGGCTGTACAATTTTAGCTTCTTTCTGATTCTAACAAAAATATTAGAAATGAGGCACTGTTTTGTTTTCAGAATGTGTTTACAGTTTTTTCTTAAGCATCTACTAATTGTCACGTAATATAGGCCTGGTTCTGTAAGTAGAGCTGTTTCCATGTTCAGAGACGTGTTTAAATATCGAATCGCTTAACTGTGTTTTTTTGAAAGACCAAGTAGAATTGCTTTAATTAATTATTTGAAAATGTTATATCTCTTTAGAAATTGTTTTGCGAGTGGAGTGATACTGAGACAGTATTAATATTGAGATAGTATTAATTAACACCCAGACAAAATATAATGTTAGTGTAAGAACAGGTTCTAAAACAAAACTAAACCAAAAATGTTCTTTTCAGTCTAATCATTAAATACCAAAAACCACAGATTTCAAACCATTTGACAGAACAGAACTGTCAAAACGAAGATAAATAAACATTGTTTTATTAGTTTGTATGTTATCTCACGCAAAATATATATCCGCTAGTAAGACACAAAGAGCAAACGTGTGTCTCCTCTTACGCCAATCTTTTTTCTCCTTAACTGAGATATATTTCGATTAATGTCTGAAAAAATACATCTGTAACGCATCACACAATGGCAGAATTAACCAGACTTTAAGAATAGATTACGACTTTAAACCTTTATCTGATATTTACAGCCCATTACCAAAATACATGAAATTGCGGCAGCGTTTTTAAACCTTTATCAGATATCTATAGATATTAAAGATTTTTCTTGTGTGAGTGATATCTAGACACAGAAACGTATTTCTTAACTTTTAAACTTTGTCGACCATGTTACTTTCAGCTTGTATCGTATCAAAGAGAATTATAATCTACATGTTATCCAAAAGGCAACAGGTCCTTACATGTGTATAATGTGTATGTGATTGCATCTTATAGTCTTTTATCAGAACACCCGTACAAAAGCTTCACCAGTGAAACAATGAATTCCTCGAGGGGTTGCTCTTTATAAACTGCCTGTTGTCATTTTCCCTTAATTCTATCCTTCTATCTTTATCAAATAGTTTGTCCGCTGAGGCATTGTTGGCATTTTTTCTGAATAAGGTAACACACATTCGTACACTAGTTCCACCAAGCCGCCCACCGCACACAATATACGGTAATGTTTCACAAGTTGACACATTGAAATTTTAGTATCTCTATCCAACGAAGAAAATACTTTTTAGCATAAGATTTTCTTGTTGCAAATTGGTCTACAGACAGTGCTATAAGTGTTTTGTTAAGTTAAGAGCCTTCTAATACAAAAAATGCAATGAAATATTGGATGGAAATATCAAAACATATATACCAAAACACTTTTTTTTATTTACATGAAAGACAAGAAAAGGTAGTACAAATTAATAATAATTGATAACTGAAACAGATAGATCAGTGCTGCACTCCATGCCACTTTTTATTTTTTTCTTATCTAAAAATGTTTAAGTTTCTATCTGAATTCATTTCAACAAAAAAGTTTCCTAAGCAACCATATGTCATCTGTATACCATCTAGTATTCAGATTTAAAAATACATACAAATCGGAAATTGTTTCTAATGTTCGAACTTGAAAGGGTACGGAGGATATACACTTGTCAAATTTATTTTTGTTCTGTACAAATTTAGTGATAAGAAAATAATTAAATACAAATTACAGAATGTAATCAGTGTAGCAGAGTTAAAAGTTTTCAAATATTCATCACCGATTTTGTTACGTGTCCTTTGCTTTATATTTTTTTGTGAATTTAGAATGCTAGTTATTCTCACACACATCACCAAAACGTTTCAGTTTTATTTTTCAAAACACTTTCCTCAAGTTTACGACTCTGGTATGTTGAGTTATATGATATGAATCCTGTTATACATCTTTGTTTTATAACAGAGTCAGTATTTTCCATCGCTTTCGTAATTATTGAAGACATGAGATGAGATAGAACAATATTGACCTTTCCCGTTTTCCATGCAGGAATTCGAGGACTAGTTACTCGTTCTCTACTGGTAATGCATCTCAGTTCTGGTCCCTCATACGGAATCTTTTTCTAACAGTGTTCTCTCAGTTTCTTCACTCTAGAACGGAATTGAAACGCAATGAATAAGTACGAGTTTTGAACAACAAGCAAATAAACACATACATGTTAGAATAACCATCTGCCCTTTCGACGTCAGTTACAAGTAAAAGATGTTTTTAATTCCTATTTTTAGTTTAACTTTGCACACAGACAGGAGGGCGTGCAGAATATGATAAAGCATTAAGAAATTTCTGCATGGTTTAATTAGTCTGTGAATGCAGTATGAATGTCCATTGCAAAATAGCATGTACACAAAAAACTCAAAGGAGAACAAGCAGATTTTACTAATTATATAGCTATGGGTTTACCTTAGAAAATCAAATTTTAAGCTTTCCATGTAAATACCATGTGTTTATATTGTATTTGCCTATATCGTATTCTACAAAAGACACATTGTGACAAATTTTAGAGAAGGAAATAACAAAGCCATTAAATGGACCTTGTAAGACAGTCTAGCGTGACCATTGTGATGTAAAGGCACATGATCTGTGACAGTATTTCCGTGTGCAGGACCGGAAGAAGACCTCAGACTGTTATGCTTCTTCATCATCCTGTGCTGTTTGTATTTCCGACGCATAAGGTTTTTAACCTGTGAGAAAAAAGTGAATATACATTGTACAATTTAAAATGATAAAGCTATTGATTAAATATTCATCTTATTGTACAAAGAATGCATATTAAAGAGAAAACATTTCGAATAATTTAAGACAAACGAAACAGTACGGGTTGACATTGTACAAAAATATACTATATCTGTTTTCACAACTACACTACGATGGCAGCTGTATATCTGATAAGTACAAACCTCTCCGTTACAGAAGCAATACATCAATGAAACAAAACCACCCTGAAAATAAAGAAAATACTTGTACATCACTGACTATCCTTTTTACTCATCAGAACGTCATTCATTCAATGATTTGTTATTATAACTACTTGTAAACAATATGACGATGTGACATTCAGTTTAATTTTTGTGACAAGAATTTCTTAAGAATAAAATGAAATTAAAATCAGCGACAAAAAACACATATTAAAAAAGACATCAAACGACCTCCATTGTTATTTAAGAAGTAGTACAGCCCTGTAATACATACCTGTGTTGATATAAGTACAGCTACCAAGATATGATAAACCTCCTCCAGTGCAGTATCAGGAGATGGCCTAATTGGTAACAATAGATATTGTAGACCAAGTAATGGAACCAGTATAAGTGTAGCTCTTGTAGCTTTTCTGAAAGCATAATATGGAAATATTTTATCAAAGGAATACAAGTTTAAATGAAATGTACATTGTCAATCTGATCTAATTCTGAAAAGCAGCAGCCGATGTTTTGATGTTAATCAAATAACATGACATAAAGATAAGGTAAAAGTGCTACGACATGTCGGAAACAAACAACAAATCAACTTATAATAGCGTATTAGCACAGAGTTCTTTGTTAGCTATATGGTAGACGAGGTGGTCATAAACATATGAAAGCAATGTTTTCCGTAGACATCATTTCCGTTCGATTACTAAGAGATAATAGTTTACTGAATTATGTGTTTCATTGTACAGCCGTGTTAAACGTGTTTTATCTTCCTCTAGTGACTGCAGGGTCGGTCTTACTTAACATCTGTGCCGTTGTGTAGTATTTATATATTCATAGACATTTATCCAGTCACCGCCAACTGTTACTTTAAAATCAATGCATTATCTGAGTTGAACATTTACCGGGTAATTTTTCGAAAAGAGAAATAACGTGCACCATAAACGCAACGTATGAAATGCAACGCTCCAGTACCCAATTAGTCATTTTGAATTTTGTAAACCATTTTTTTAATTATTGATCAAAGCTCGTGATTTATTTATATTAGAGTGTAATCTTTTTCCTTCAGTACATTTTGTTTAAGGATTCTACATTATATAAAACTCTTTTTTTGCCTCTGACTGATGTGTGGTTGAGTGCGTTAAATGCTTATGTCAAAGATATATTTGAGGTTACTGACATTGATTGTGTCAGAAGTGCAATGCAGTTGAATAATATTAGGATTAAAATGAGCTAATTATCAATGAAATATATTACTTACAATATATCTAATGTATCTATTAATGTTAACATAGATTTTGTTTTGATAAATTGATCTTTATCGTGTCTTCCTTGACTTGGTTAATAAGTTTCTTTCCTTTTGTTGTATTAACTGCAAAGTAAAGAAGTCGTTTGGTCCTGATACCAATTTATGTACTGTAAGAGGATGTGTCAGTTTTTCTTTTACCATCTTATTCATGTCACTGTAGACAGATTTAATTTGTGCATAATCGCATAATGTGATATTATTTCAACTCTTCACTAAGGAATGTCACCAAACGTTTCTTTAAATGAGGCCTGAATTATGAGGATGTAAATTCTATCTGTTGATGGTCTTGCAAGAGAACAATATAGGTCTAATCGACTCTATGAGTTGTAAAAATTTAATGAGTCCTGTATTATTCTTCATATGATTTATCTATATTTCATTTTTTACTGAAAACTTCAATATCACAGAAGGGGAATCTATCAAGCCAATTAAACAGTACGTTGTAATTCAATGTTTCTCGAAGACTGCTATTTAGTTTTCTTTAATCAAGCAGTTGTAGACACTAATATCAAAGAGTAGCAATTTCACATGACCGCCGTTCTCTGAATTCAAGCGACGAAATGAATACAGACTAACTTCCATAGACCTTTCGGTAAAATGTTTTCTTCCATATTACATGCTTCCACTGCTAAGATTCACTAACAGACGTTTTTATGAATAAAATGTCCGGATAAATTGTCCAGGCTTGCAGCTAACGAGATAGGTACATTCTCTGATTTATTTTCTCCGTTTTTGGAAATCTTTATTTATAATAAAATCATACAGCAGAGATTTTTCCTTGTTTCCACTACTATTTTTGGATGTTCCAATTTCAGAAATAGATAATTCATTGTCCAGATTGCAAGCAAATCTTATACACTGCCATTCAGTTTTCGCCTTATTGTAAAAATAAAATGCTTTAAAAAAATAAACAAGTTTGCACTTACTTTGTTTGAGCAACCTCAGGCATCATTCTAAGTTTAGTCACCAATAATCGAACAATATTGATGAGAAAAATAGCATTCACCTATAAAACAATAACTTGTGATAAGTAACTTATTAATGTATACGTGTTTTTAATATTCAATATAGCAAAGAGAAGTCTACTTTGTGTATATCTTATTGACTCACTGGCTATAAAATCAAATAAAAAATATGTTTTATAAATGTTTTTGCTTAGGAATTTAGACACTAAAAAAATATCTTCTGGAAGAATTATGATTAATCTAATAAATATGGTACAAGAGCAACTCTCTATATAAAAATGTCAAATATACAACTGTTATAAGTTTTTCTGTTGTCTTCAGAGATTTTGACCGACAACTTGACATCGCGTAAGAGTTCATTCAGTATTATTCACATTGACACGACTGAATACATCTTATACTCTAGATTTAGATATGCCTATTAATTATTTGTCGTTTTTTGACAAGACACAGAATGGATAGTTTAGAACGATAGACCTATCAGTATCACTTAAACAACAACAAAAATATTAACACAAATAATAGCAATTTCTACAGTTTACAACGTTAAGAAAGAGATATCCTTATTTAGTTATCATGAAAATGAATTCACACCAGAGATATGGGATATGGTTCCACGAATTTTCGATGAGATAGATATAAAACCTTTAATGAATTTTCCAACCATTACCTTGTATCTCAGATCAGACACGATAAGGCTTCATTAATAATTAAAGGAAACAAATGGTGAAAACAGGTTAATTTCTTATTATGGAGGACCGAACCTTAGAAATGAGACAAAAGAAATATGTATTTCGAAAATATTTTTCGATAATCGTCAGAATTAAATTCTGAATTTCAAATACAGGCTAAATTCGTCGAAAAAAATAAAAATAAAATAAAATGAAATAAAACTAAAGGAAGTATTTACTAACCACTATAGATAAAACAACAGGTCCAAACATGATCCATTGTAGATCACTTTCACCTAACCAGCAACTGTAAAAAAATAAAATAAAACGTTTTTGAGTATATCTTATTTTATTGTTAAGACTTTTATTGATTCTTATGACACGGCATATCTAAGCCTAGGCGGAGCAATTATCTGACGAATGAAAAAAGATCTCTAACTGCAATCATCCTGTGTCTTAGATGCACGACTTAATTTATAATTAAATGTTGTTGTTTTTTTCATTGTTTTTTTTCTTTTTGTTGGTGACAGCCTAATCAAGTCGACTAGTGCGAGGTCTGTTTTTACTTCAACAATATATTACGTTCTCATTAATGTTTTGTATTGACATTGTTTTGTTTCATCTTTCCCTGTTATCTTAGTTTAATTCAGTAGCTCGGTCATTTGCAAACAAAAGGATGATCTTCCTCAGTCCCTGATAAAACAACTTGCGTTGTATGAACTATCACTTGCTGTCAAGACTGAACTTCTATATATATTCTTATATATACCTCAGTGAACAAATGTGACAAATTTCAACGCTTTCACTTCCTGTCTTTTAATTAGCTATGGTTGAATGTTTTTGTCGTGCCGATATTAAAACCTACTCTGTCAAGATATTTTGATGCCTTATGTTTGAAGGCTTGCCAGTTGAAGAAGAAAGACAATTATCTTTCCCATTAGTATCCCGGAAGTATTTCCTGTTTTCTTCCTTTACTAGCGACCGTCTGCTAATCACACAATACAACTTTTCAACATAATCTCTGGGGTATGTACGGATGACTTAACGAAATTCTACTTCCATGCGAAGTGTTTAAAATCAAATTAATCTAAATGTCAAACAACATCGCAAAGAGTTACACATTGTAACAAATACTAGTAGGTCATTCCGGCGCTATTCTTGCTGTTCATTTGTTTCTAGATTTACTCTACCTACACCTTCATGGTTCCTAAAGTTCCCAGTTGTAATTAAACTCAAATACTATCCAAACTAAAAAAGAAAACGCCTAAAAGATCCAGCTTTTTTCCCAAAAATATGTCACATTTTACTATCCTCTCAGCAATGAAAATGTAAACGAATAAATGTTAACTAAATGCTTAGAATAAAGCACTTACTCAACGGTTAGATGTTGCGAATTATTTCGAATTGCCGCATATATTACTGTTAACACTAGTGGAATACCTGAAAAGTAAAAATAGTAATGTTATAATTCATTAACATTTCCTAAAACAATGAAATTTTCTTACGGAGTGTGGGGGAAGTATGTGGGGGGAGTATGTGGGTGAAGTATGTCCCTCTCAGTAATGATGGTAAGGTACACTGTCCGTGTTATATAGCTTAAGACTTAATACCTGAATTTGCTTAAACTAATGATAAGAGCTTTATTCTGATATAAGATGAATCCTGATTGAAAAAACTTTTAATTTTCAGATCGGAACAGTTTTTTTTTTAATTTTTCCTTCCCTCGGGAAATTAGTCAGACAAGTAATTCTTTGGCAAATGACTTTTAAGTATAATAAAAGTAACTTACCCCAGCCAATGAAGTAACAGCAAATTATAAGCTTTTTGCCTGAGCTAAAGGCATACACCATAATTGTATTTATGTAAAGACCCTCGCAAAACATCCAGAGAAAATTACAAACTGTAAAATACTGACAAAGAACGTGCAGGAACCTGCACCAGACCTGAAATTGAAAAAAAAACACGAAATGGCTTGATATTGAATTTTAATGTGTCAAATATACAGAGGTACAAGTGCTGCAATATTATTGCAAAAATTCAATATAGTGTAACAGTATTTGTTATTTTTATATTTGACGATTCATAGTTTTGCTTAAATCTATGCATTTACTAACTATTGTAGACATAAATCTTTTAAAGTTTTGTTTTATTTTCGATTACAATATTTACAATGAAACTCTTGTGCACACTAAGACAGTCTGAGTTTCGACATCAATGTAACTCTGGTGAAAGCACATCATCCTCGGTCTTGCTAGATTGTAATCACAAATGCAAGTCTCTACCAAAAACATTTCAGCATGAAGCCTACCGGATTACTTAGAAGCACCTCTCCATCCAAAGCAACCAGCACATAATAAAGAATCCATGAAACCCCAGTCAGTACATATGATAAAAACAGGTTTTTGTGTATTGTGATGCGTTCACACCTAAGCTGCCTGAAAGGAAAAGATTTTGAAATAATTTGCAGCTGTTAATGTTTGTTTTATTTCTTTGAGAAAAAAATCGATTTTGACTAAGCAAGAACAAAAATGTAAAGAAAACACAATTTTGACCATTGTGAGCAAAGGAACTATTTTTGTTTTAAAAACTTTGATAACTACTGATGATTTCTTTAAAATGCTGTTCATAACCAAACATTTTAATAATCAAAAACCAAACATGTTATTTATAATGATTTCTGATTGAGTACTACTATATAAGACACTTTTCTAACACCATATAACTGCAATTGTGACTATTAAGTTCTCAAAGTAGATGATATGGGTTTACATTAACACAAAACATAAAGACCTAGCATCTAATTGCAAAAAAAAATAAAACAGAGCACCGCTGGGCGGAGCATTATATGCCCGAAGGGTGTTTTCTCAAAGTATAATGCTTTTGTGTTACAAGGGAGGAAACCTTATGCTTTAAAATTAAATGATTTCCTTTAAATTTTGATTGTCTTACCTTTGACCTACTGACCCCAAAATAAATAGGGGTAATTCACTCAATATGTGCAACCATTATTTGAATTTTGAAGTCTCTATTAAGTATGGTTGTTGAGTTACATAGTAAAAATGACTCTAAACATTTAGGTCACTGTGGCCCTGACCTTTGACATACTGATTCCAAAATGTACAGGGGTCATCCAATCAATATATGCAATCATGATATAAAGTTTGAAATTTCTATAACAAATGAGTGTCAAATTACGTGGCAGAAATGGTTTTTAATGTTAAAGTCACTGTGACCTTGACCTTTGACCTACTGACCGCAAAATCAATACAGGTCATTCACTCAATGTGTTCAATCATTACATGAATTTCGAACTCTCTTAGAGAAATGGATGTGAAGAAACGGAGTGTAAATGATTCTAATTGTTTAGTTCACTGTGACCTTGACCTTTCACATACTGACCCGAAAATGTATAGGATTCATTCACTCATTGTGTGCAATCATGATATAAAGTGTGAAGTCTCTACAACAAATGAATGTCAAGCTACATGGCGGAAATTGTTTTCAATGTTAAGGTCTATATGACCTTGAACTTTGAGCTACTGACTCCAAAATCAATAGGTGGCATTCACTCAATGTGGGCATTTATCAAATGAAGATAAAAGACTGTAGGCCAAAGAGTACTCAAGTTATCCTCCAGAAACCAAATTGCTAATGGACGGACGGACGCCCTGGACCATAACATAATATGCTCCCTTCGGGCATATAAAAACAAAGACTGCAATCACCTGAAGTTGCTCTTACTTAAATAATAGGTTGTACTTACTTGAATCTAAAAAAGATTGCCAGAGATATGATCAACATGACGAGAGATAAGGAAAATCCACCAATAAAAATGTAAATGTATTTCGATTCATCCTCAATCTGTAAGAGACATGAAACTTAAATGAGATATACTTCACTGCAGATTTTAAAGTTGTATCAAAGAAAAAGAAATAAAAAGTCCAGATCACATTAAAGTTAAAATGCTTTAAACAAAATCAGCTTCTGTTTATTTAGGTTGACAATGTTTCTGCAACCAAAATAAATGTGTAATAATCTGTTTTAATTTTATCTATTATTAATATATAGATAAGTGATAGATATTTTAAGCATTACAACTGGGTTTATGTTTGAGTATCGTTACAAACTTATCTAAAATATGTTGTTTCTGCAACTTTCTTTCTAACTTGAAACTTCTTACTTTATTTTACTTGTTACACTTTGCACACTACTTTTTTAAGAAAAAAAGTTGATAGATTTTCTTTAATAATGTTCAATAAAGAACTGTAAATCAAATAACACGATCAAATGAAATATTGAGGCAAACAGATTAATAGGTCTTGCCAAATGACTCTCTTACATGGAATGACATGAGAATATAAGACTTGGAATTTTCCGGAGAAAAAAAAATAAAGAAAAATGCAATTACAATATCTTCCTTTGAAAGGCACGCACTATAATTAACCCGTCTTATTCCTGCCGTGACGTTATTAAACCAAGTCCCATTTTTGGTACATTCTCTGTAGGCATTTTCTGAAATAGAACAACACTGACAATCACATAAAGTGTATACAAAAAAAACAACTGTCAACGAATGGTCATGACATACTGCAATCTGCATAACATACATTCACGTAAGTAGTTTGTCTAAATAATGCCAACATTATGTAGAAATACGAAGTTTAAAGCTCAAACTGTTTTCAGATTAAGAAAGGTATGTGCATGCCGTGGTTTCATATTTTTCTATGAGATATTCTGATTAGTGCTAAATGCTAAGTGTTGTGTAATCTTGATTTACTTATAACATCCAGCTATAAGGTTTTATTCATAATTTATAACGGGGCGGTGTGTCTTGCTTCTTTTTTTGTTAGGTTAATGCAATTAAATGTAAAACAGTAAATGACAGTAATTCCCAACACATAATAAAGGATCTCAGATACCAGTAGTACTCAATAAATGTAAATAGAGCAAGACTGGTAAATTAAATGTGCTTTAATGCTCTGATTTCTTTCATATGTACTCAATCTGAGTATTCATAATTACAGTAAATGTACTTACATTTACTACCATTTATTACTTTCAGTCGTTATTTGAATGAAAACCTTCTCATAAGTTTTTTTCTCGTACGTCCGTAAAACATATACGCAATAATGAATATGTTTTCGGTAGATACAAGTTTTATTTCTTTTTTATTTTATAATACACGTCCTATATCATTGCTATGGACTACATTTTCATACCGTAATATATATATATCTGTGTATCTAAATGAATTGTTTCTTATAAGCTTTGTCTCTTGATGATGAAGACGAGTTGTTTTGACAAATTGTATTTGTTTTGACATTTTGCATCTTACACAACATATGTTGTTATAAAAAACTTTTTACTCAAACCGTAACTATGTAACTAACTGTCATGATTCAACATATTTAATTTTACAAGCAGCTGAACAAACACTTTACGAAAGTATACCTACTGGAACAATCTCGTAAACATTTGTTAAGCAATTTGAGATATAAAATCTATGTGCCTGGAATTCTATCACTAAAAATATTCAAAAAAGAATCACAAATAATATGCACCTAACGTTGAACGAAAAAATAAATACACTGTAAACAATATAAATTTAACTTGCATGCAATTAACCATTTCACTAATAAAAACATTTTATATTGAATACGTGAGAAATGAAAGTTTTATTATAGCAATGCTGACCAGTTAAACGAGTTATATGTGATAAGGCCATCCCCCACTATTCGAAAAAAGAGGATATTAAGGCGACTTAAAGAAGTGCTACTTAAGAGCTGATTTATTCATTGAAAAGATGAATAATGTCCTTTCTTTTATCATTCAATAAACCATCAAATATAAAGATATGTGTAAGTTAACGTTTGTTGGAAAAGGCTAAGAGAAAGAAAAAAACAACTCTATTAAAAACAGCAAAAAGATTCTTTTGATTTTTTACTGCGCTACTGAAAAAGAAACAAATCGTGTTCGGGAGATAAACTGGACCTTACAAATGTAAAAGCAAAGTGAGAGGAAAAACTGGCACTTTCTAAAATATATACTAGGAACTTCTGCAGTTACAATCAATATGGTTTCGAAATAAAGCTGCAAACGTAATTCAAGTCTAATACGGAATAAACATTCATTTGCTCATTTGACTTTTGACCCTGAGACAAGTCAACGTTCACAAAAAAGGATTAGTTTGAAGAACGATCTTGCGAAGAAGTCAGACACTGAATAATTTATTATACGGGAAATATCTTTTGCTAGAGAAGAATGCCTCAGAGAGTATTGTTTTCATAAACTTAAATTGGCTTAAAATTTTTGAAATCAATTCAGTCCATATCAAAACTTAGGCATATCAACGACAGCGCAAACTTGTTTCAAACAATCTACCTCTTGCGAGACAGTATGGAATGGCAGCTAGAATTTGTGATTATAAGTAGAAACAACCCTAGTCCACTGGTCACTGTTATTGTGCAATAATACTCAAAACAGAAGTAAAATGAAACATGAGCCATGTATTTCACCCTTGCATAAAGGACAATATTTCCAAGTCTGAAGCACCTACACCACTTATACAAACAATAGAATAAATTCAAATACTTTAGATGGTGGTACCATTGTTTATGATATGTTAGTCCTTAGTCGCCATATTAAAATACAAAACTTACTGGTTGTGTCGAATGCTGGGATTGCTGGGCATTTAATTACAGCCACTGATCCAGCTGGCGTGTCTGGCCAACATCCGCCCCACATATCCACATTCCTTTCACAATAGGGTCCTTCTGAAACCAGAAACATATTGACTTCCAGACCTCTTTATTTAATCCAGTATTGTTTATGGATATGTAATTAAAAGATCAAATATCTGCAGAAATACATAAATATTTTTCTAAACATTTTAAGGTAAGATCATGAAAGGCTAGTGGAGACCGATTAATCAAAGGCGAAACAATGTGTTTGTCTTATTACATTATACGTTAAATTTTTATTTGATTCTATTTTTCTTTTTATTATGTGTCTATAAAATATATTGTATATTATACATTTTACGAGCCAGGACAAAGAGTTAAACCAGAGCCTTGTTTGGCTAAAAACGATTTTGTTGTTTGGTCCATTCGTTATGCAAAACTTAATATTTAAACCAGTAAACATTCTTAGTCAATGAGTCGCACTTCTGTATTAAACGAAGAGGGAATTATACGTATTAAAGGTGGATATGCATGATTCCCAGTATTGTAATTAATTATTTTTTCTTCTTTTTTTTGTATTCTATTTTTAAGATATTTCAAAGTAGTAAAAAAATCAACCACATGTTGTTAATCACTTTTGATGTTAATAAGAGTTTTAACAATGACGACTAATAATGTAAACTTCATACAATGATAGCGACACTAATCTCAAAACAAATTAAATAAAAAATAAAGATCCAGTTTTTCAATTACATATGTGCTACAACTAACGAATTTACAACGAATTTTTATAATAAAAATGAATTAATAACAAACATTTGACATTTGTTCTTTTTGTAGTATATTGAGATCTGCCCAGAATCTCCTGACTACCCACGTGATCGTACGTGTATCATCAAGATACTGAAATCAGAGGTGTCCCTTCAGACTTGTAGATATAGTGTTGTATTTCACAGTTTGAGAATGTTCTAAATAAACATAGTTGTAACACTTTAATATATATCACATTTGTAAGTGAAACTGATAATTATAATTGATGATGCCGCCAAAACAATTAAAACTAGAAATGGTTTTTGATTGAACAAAAACATATGTCTCCCCCCAGCCAGTTGCTGCAGGCAGTATTGAATCAGACGATTGTAAAATTTGACATTTAGCCTCCAAGTGTGACCTTGACCTTGAGACACCACACCCGCAAAGTGGGTTCCGCATGTCGCCTTGATGAGGTGAACGTCTGACCCAAGTTTCATAAAAATCCTTCAAGGGCTTTTGAAGATACAGAGCGGACATGATTTTGTGGCATTTGACATTTAACCTCCAAGTGTGACCTTGACCTTAAGACACCACACACGCAAAGTGGGTTCTGCATGTCGCCTTGATAAGGTGAACATCTGACCCAAGTTTCATAAAAATCCTTCAAGGGCTTTGGAAGATACAGAGCGGACACGATTTAGTGACGGACAGACGGACGGACAGACAGACAACCAAGAAAAATAATATGTCTCCGCCCATGAGGTGAACATCTGACCCAAGTTTCATAAAAATCCTTCAAGGGCTTTTGAAGATACAGAGCGGACACGATTTTGTGGCATTTGACATTTAGCCTCCAAGTGTGACCTTGACCTTGGGACACCACACCCGCAAAGTGGGTTCTGCACGTCACCTTGATGAGGTGAACATCTGACCCAAGTTTCATAAAAATCCTTCAAGGGCTTTTGAAGATACAGAGCGGACACGATTTTGTGGCATTTGACATTTAACCTCCAAGTGTGACCTTGACCTTGAGACACCACTTCCGCAAAGTGGGTTCTGCACGTCGCCTTGATGAAGTGAACATCTGACCCAAGTTTCATAAAAATCCTTCAAGGGCTTTGGAAGATACAGAGCGGACACGATTTTGTGACGGACAGACGGACGGACGGACAGACGGACGGACGGACAACCGGGGGAAAAACAATATGTCTCCCCCATTTTTGGGGGGAGACATAATGAGGTGAGAAATGTTATAGCACTGGGTTTTTTATACCTTTGTACTCGGTTATTTATCTATAAGAGGACAAGTGGCCCTTTTATGCTATAAGGATGTTAAGGAAATCTCCCTAGTATTTTACAAATGCATACTGCTAATAAATTCTGGTCAATATTCTACTGTACTTCCGCACACAATCCGTAGTGGCTATGTAGTTAATGTTAATAGTCTTCTTTGATCAGTATTCAGGATAATCCATTAAATCACAAGAATGTGTCGCTTTCTTGTCCACAAACAGGTAATTATGATTGTAATGTCGACATCTGTTACATTCCTTTATTCATTAGCATATATGTGAGGTCAGTCAGTACTCTAAAGTCCTGACTTTCAATTCATCATTCAATATATATAGACATTATTTTTTTTTGGTCTTACATCGAAAACATGAACAAAAATATTAAAGCGTTGTTTAAAGTGAACTCATGTTATGATACAATGAAGAAAGATTGTCCATGTTCTCTATGTCTGGGCTCACTTTAGTTATGTTTTGTTTTCAACAAACTGTCATAGAATTGTTGCTATTCTTGATGTAACCAATGTTTTTATTTCAAAGGAAGTAAAATAAAGAAACGCATTCATTTTATCGGACATCATTAAATGTCAGTTCACCACGTTTTCTTAATATATGGAAACGGTGACATAACATTCATTGATTTTGTCTTCAAATGCGCATGCAATACATTCATTACATGAATTTCGTAACACATAAGAAAAACAAATCTTAGAAATTTTAATGAAAACGTTAATATCTTGGAGCAGCTTGTAAAATTTCTAACGCGATTGTCCTTATTATACAGCCAAAAGATGTAGCACAAAATCCAAAGCAAATGGTCAAAATTAACATTTCTTTCCCTTCAATTTAAAACATTAACACAACACATACAGAAGCCATTAACGTGAAGGTTCCAGGTCTATTGTTTCTTACTGCATAAGCCTTTACATTATCATTTTTCTTAATTTAAATAAACAATTTTTGATTCCCTTACTTCATAGCTTATCTCAGTAAGATCAACTTCATACCTTTAGAAGCAAGGCTTAATTGGTCACAATTCTTGTTAATTTAGCATTGCACTATTAGGTATCGTCAGATATGTTAGGAGAGAACAATAGTCGCCTGAGCAGTTTCATAAACAGTTTCATTATCTATTTGCAGTGCATTAATTAATCTGACTTCCAATTCTGAATACAGAAAAAACCTGTTAAGTATACCAATAATGACGAATATTTATAGCACGATACTCACCTTTAGTCGAGTCCATCTACTGACATAAAAATACAGTATTTAAAAGAATACATTACTATAAATTATATCGCGAAGAGTAACAGTCAAATTAAATGATAAAAAAGGTACACAATGATAATGATTAATATATAAAGCATGGACGATGGACAGAAGTGCTTATTTTTATTGACCCACCATCGTAGCTTCACGCGACGCTGATAGATATAAGAAATTCCATTAGATCTAGCATGTCTCTAAGCTCTGTTAGTTTAACTCAATTAAAGGTTTTGCATGAGCAGTTATTAGTGACATCTGCCTGAAGTAAATTGTTATAAACGCAATAACTGCATCAAATATGACATTTTCTGTTTGTATCGAAAACATACTGCATAAAAACTGTAAGTGTGAAGTATTTTCAAAGCAAAATATTTTTCATTTTTCCAGCTGTATACTCTAACAAATCAATAAACTGTTTTAAATACTGAATCCAAGCAGGTTCATTTAAACATATTTTGTATGTTCAGATAAAAAAATAACTGTTGTTTTATTTATTCTATTTTTGGGAATCTGTTTGGAATCTAACAGTCTTTCATTATAATTATAAATTTCAAATAAAATTGAACAAAAAAATAAAATAAAACTGTTTTACTATATCATATCAATTAGAATATTTTCATTATGAATACCATGAAAGACGTTTATTACAATCTTTAACCATATCATTTATCAACTTCACTCTTAAATCAGAAGAAAAAGAATAATTTTTGTCAATATTCCGACAAACTTAAATGGCAATGTCAATTAGATTGATAGTAATGTCCGATCTAATCTATACACATTTCTTATATTCGCATAAGTAAACGTTTATATGCCCCCGAAGGGAGGCATATAGTTTTTGAACTGTCCGTCCGTCCGTCAGTCCGTCCGAAAACTTTAACATTGGCAATAACTTTCTTATTAGTAAATGGATTTACTTCATACTTTGAAACAACACCCCTTTGGACAAGACTTTTCCACTGACCTATATTTATTTGACCTTGACCCCTGAATGACCTTTACCTTGAAGATCCAATTGTCCAAAAACTTTAACATTGACAATAACTTCTTTATTAGTAAGTGGATTTACTTCATACTTGGACACAGCACCGCTTTGGACAAGACCTCCCACTGACCTATATTTGTTTGACCTTGATCCCTGAATGACCTTTACCTTGAATATCCAATTGTCCAAAAACTTCAACATTGCCCATAGCTTCCATATTAGTAAGTGGATTTACTTCATTCTTGGACACAACACTTCTTTGGACAAGACCTTTCCACTGACCTTTAATTATTTGACCTTGTCCCCTGAATATCCAATTGTCCAAAAACTTATATTTGGCAATAACTTCCAGATTGTAAGTGGATACACTTCATACTTAAACACAACACCCCTTTGGACAAGGCGTTCCCACTGACCTATATTTGTTTGACCTTGACCCCTGAATGACCTTCACCTTGAAGATCCAATTGTCCAAAAACTTTAACATTGCCCATAACTTCCTTATAAGTAAATGGAATTACTTCATACTTGGACACAACCCCCTTTGGATAAGACCTTCCCACTGACCTATATTTATTTGACCTTGACCACTGAATGACTGGTTCTCAGTTCATAGGTCAAAGCACCACGTTCGGGGGCATTGTCATCTTACAGTGACAGTTCTTGTTATTTCTATTTTTATACCACGGGCCTTCATATAATTACTAGAAGAATTGTGCTTACTAAAGGCCTACTCAGCAGGCATTTATTTAGTGAAAGACAATTCGTGCAATATGTAATTTGATAAATCTAAAGAAATGTTTCATAAGCTTTGTTCTATGCACAGTTGCTGGATTCATTTAAACGATAACACGTATCTACATTTCTTAAGGTTTTTCAGTCTGTTTTATTTATTGCTTTCAATTTCCTTGTATATTAGACAAAGATGTTTTCTTCTTCTATACAAATCAAAACATTGGTAAGCTTTGTGTTACGGTCAGGTAAAAAACGAAATCAGAGTATTTTCTGTTTAAATGATAGTAAGTTCTTACTAACAGCAAACTCGTACTTTGAAGACATGAAGTACAAAAATAAATGCACTTCATGGGTTATTTATGAACATATTAAATTAAATGCCCAATGTTTTCTATTGGATTATTCATATCACACTGAAGATGCAAAGTGAGGGCAACATCTGGCATACAATATAATTCTGCAAACAGACCCATGGAAACTAGAGTATTTATAATCCAGAATATAGCTCGAGAAAAACTGTGGAAGCGATAAGCGTTTCTTGACTACAACGTTAACCTTATTTTGAACAAGAGCGTTTTAATAACACTTTTTTACCAAATCATGAAACTAGTGGAGGTATCATGAATATTTTTGCGTAGACCTTCTTTTATACCAAAAGACTAAAACGTGATATTTTGTAAAACCTGTAAGCTTGCGGAAAAGAAAACATCAAGCATAATCCCATACACTATATGAACAAGACGTCAAGACAAACATCTTAAGAAAAACGGTAAATCTTTCTGAATAAACTGAGGACCAAAGTGATGGCGTTCCTGCAAGTATAGTATTTAGTTCAATAATTCATTCACTGTCCTTTAAAATTCATTCGATTTTCGAGTGAACGATACTTTATTGAAACTTGCGGAAAATATGCAAAAACTAGGAAGATGTAGCCTATTTCTTTACTCCTGGACTTCGTGTTTGAAATGTTATAACAGTAACTGTAAAAGTGAACTTACTGATTTATTATTTGTTTTTCATGTTTCAGCCAAACAATTTGTACGTAATACACGAGCGATCTGTATCTAAGTGTTTATATTTCATATTTTATTTTTAGTCAGTACATGCGTTTTGATTATTTTATCTGATTTCATTTCATTTACTAGACTAAGTATATGTAGCTTTACACCCCAATTTATTTTCATACGAAATAGAAATCGTCTTTTCAATGTGAAATATTGTACTTTCTCATTTATGTTTCGTCGTTAACAAAATAACAAGTAATAAATATTATGAAATATTATAGCAGTTCCAATAACAATTCTTTGGTAATGAAACAAAGTCTTATTTTAGATAGTAATAACAATATTCAGTGTAATAATAATATTTAAAATCTGTTAAATGATTGTTTTGTTTACTTGCTAAAAAGAGCTTTGTGACATGTGAGCTGACAATATGGAATATAATTCAATAAAATAAGCAAGATATGGCTGGTGGTGACAATTGTTATTTCATCATATTTCGCAAGTAGCTTAGATAATTCAGTAAATGAAAAAAGGAAATGTAAGTGCTATTCTAGTATGTAAACAAAATGAAACAAAAAAAGCTAAAACAAAGTAAAGAAATACGTTTGAAAAAAAAGCAATGGGGCAGACTGTTTTGTTTTATCTGCTTAACGTCTTGTCGATTGCGCCTGAAAATAGCTTGGGAAGAGTATTGGAATGGAGTTAAATTTATTTCAAATCAGTTCAAATAACTTAAAGTCCTATGCGTTATTCCAAACACACACACACATACACACACACGGGGGATATAATTCAGTAACTGCGAAAACTACACTGAATTTCAATTTTATGGTTCTTGCATTGTTGACACGATTGTCATATATAGTCCTATTTTAACTATTCCTTTGAAAATTCTTCTAGAACAAAATGAGTGAAAAACTATTCCACAAAGATGGTCCGAAATTGATCCAGACATAGCTAAATATGTTGTTGTTTTTCGTCATCAGTTTTGAAAATAAGCAATAACCATGTACCAAACGTAAGTGGGTTGTGTTTTGAGGTTTCGAAATGATTATAGTTTACATCTAGCACTCTTAAGTATACCCTAATATAATATAATAAAATGGTTAACAACAGAAAATCTTATGTTTTATCAGCACAGCTATGACCTAAATGTCTTTTTTCTATTTTAGTTTATACTTTTTATCATTTCATTAATATTGTATGTTTTAATTTAGCTGCACTTGTAATTCTTGACTGAACTGAGGAATCAATTTATTTCTAGTATCTGAGAAGCAATTGATGAACTCACTTATTCTGTATATGCACGGAAATAAAATAAAATTATTATTAATAAAATTATTATATCTAAATACTTGTAATAGTTTTTACTTTAATTAAAGACACTCATGCCATTCACGTCTGCTTCAGGGAAAAGAATAGCGCAGATATCATGTAATAAGTATTCTATTATCACTAGATTACTTTCGAAGTTTTCCCATATTAAACCCTGTTCCATGTTTTAATTGATCAAAGTTTCTTTCGCAATCTTATCACATTTAAACAAACCAAATATATCGTATAGGTATCGTAGACAAGATTTGAAATGCCTTAATTTGTGTATTTTTACAGAGTCAGAATTGCATTGCCAAAGTAAGTTGTGTAAAATGCAGGGTTTTACGAGCTACTGATCATTTTCTTTATTTGTTGATAAAAAGCAACTGTCGAACTTTTTTTCCATTTGAATATGCCTCGAAATAAGCAGACGTTCTTGTAATAGCAAACATTATTATAAATGCGATAATTCCATACTCCAAATCCACTGTCGAATTAAATGGGTGATCTGAGCAATTCCTTTTCAATTGCTGTTTTAAGGTCGAGGAGCATTTTCAGATTTTTGGGTGAATAAATCAAACGCTATATCTGAAAAGTGAACGCCTTAAAAGATTCTGCACATACCATAGATAAGAAAGTAGATATATGTTGTAACTTCACTGCTGTCTTTTGTAAGCTTGGGAGAATAAAATGTATACTTTCAAATTTGCAGTCTCCTTTCATGCCAGTCAGTTTTTTAAGCTTTACGGTTAGCGTCAGCTTTATACAATATTGAATATAATCAAACGAATAGATTTCGTAATAAAGCATAGCTATCTACATAATGTATCGAATTGATTTTAAGACGGCAATTTCTTACGTTATATTAAAGTAAAAAGAATGTCTGAAAACAGATAGAGGTTCCTTTTTTGAGGTACCCTTTAAGATGACAGTGGATCTTAAATATATATCTAAGTGCAGCACTTCTTAGTTTCGGACGTGTATCTATTCAAAGGTATCTACAACTACATAAGGAATTTAAGGAATAAAATCAATAACACTTGTATTTACCATAGGACATAAAAATGACCTAATTATACGTCTGAAATATCTCATTTAATGAAAGTCTAAATTCATTACATGATAGAATATTACCAATCGACACGAAGATCACCATCACGCAACCTAGTTTTATGACCAGTGCTGTCGTGTCCTTTTGTTACTTGAGTTTGAATCAAACACATTGCATAATAGACGAAATTAAATGAGATTTGCGACTTTATTAAGAGAAGAAAATACAAATCTAAGTACAGTTCAACGTGTCAAAGTAACATTTCTGCTGAGTGCAGTTAATAAATAAATGATTGACATCATTACAAGTACAGATATAGAATTAAAGGCAACTATATGATGCCCATGTTTAGTCTCTTGAACTGATGATGCACTGTACAAAGATATCGATCCAAAAACAACTGCGAATGACATGAAAATTTGAGAGATCTTAAAGTTCTACTTAAAAAGTGAAACATCTCAACCAAACATGCTCATAAACAAAAAATCACATTAAAAAGATGCTAACTTTTTGCTCAATGATGTAATTTGATGTCCATGAAAAGAAAAGTTCAAGTGGTGAAAGGCTTCTCTGAAGTATTAAACAAACAACCTTTCTGCACTGGGGCATCGTTCCTTTTTTTCTTAAGAAATGTATTTGTCCCGAAGGAAATTTCTATAAACTGTTTTGTCTCGACAGAGTATTACAACATCTATTTCTATTAATCCGTATACATTTGTAGTGAAATTTTAAATCTTTAACAGAAAATATATACAAAAATAAATAATCAAGTTCCCAGTTGGATTCGAACCCGCAACGAACGGCATCAACTGCCTAGCAATGCAAAGTAAGAACGTCTTAGACAATTTGGCTATCGCAACAACCCCAAAAAAATGTCGTACAAATGACCGAGACTCACACCACACTGGTTACAGGCGTTAGATGTATGACAACACTGACTTTATGCACAGGGAGACTTTTTACGACCGCCACACTGCACGAAAAGCGCTATTGTGAATTATAAATAATCAAGATCCCAGTGGGATTCAAACCCGCACCGAACGACACAGACGCCTAGCATTGCAAAGTGAAACACCGTAGACTACTCGGCAATTGCAACAACCCCTAAAAAGGTTGTGCAAATAACCGGAATATAAATGTCTATCTACCTTACACCACATCGGTGACAAGTCTTAGATGTATGAAAACAAGACTGAAAGAAAAAATCAATGTTATCAATATGAAAATGATATTTAAATGATTGTATTTCAATTAATAAAAGACATTATCACTCTGGAAAGCTGAGTCTGTTCAACCGAATGGAGATAAACCGAAAGATGAGAAGACAATCAACAACTGAATGACATTAATTTAAGTTTTAGTTATTCGGAGAACAAGAAACATCCTGATAAGCTCGCCCAATGTTTGTCATAATAAATGCATAAGATAACTTCAACAGCGGAATGCCATAGATTCAATGCAAAGAACTTCAGTTTGTATTATTCTATGAATAAAATGCGTCAACACGTTTTTAAACATTACTGGCAACCATCTGAACTTGACTGAAATGTTTATTGCAGAAATATTAAGTTATGTTTGAAATACTTATGTGTTGATTTTAAAGTAACGTGTCGTTTGTGCAAATGATGGTATATCAGCCCATAACTTAACATAACAAAATATCCTATCAATCATGTTTGATTTCATGTAAAATTTAAATTAATAAAACTTGCGAAAAAAATATGGAAGCCATACCTATACAGTTAATAATATTCTTGTTCAGATCATCATGATTCAAATCTTTCGTTGAGCATCTAATGTTGTTGTCAAACATCCTGATGATTAAACTTACTAAAACAATGATATTATAGAATTATCACGTTCGCATAAATAAACGCTATCCATTGAAGAGAGTAGAAGGTGTTAATGTCGAATTTGTCCAACTAATCAGACTTGTCCAAGAGAGATCGAGAAAATGTTTTTCTTCCAAGTCCAACCACCAGTTGCATTTTTATGCATGGGGAAATGGCCAATTAGAAGTTTTTGGGAGCGATAACTAGCATACTTTTTGGAGAAATGACAACATTACCTTTTAGAAATACAATTTTTATACAAGTTCTTCAATAAACAACTTAAGATATCAAATTTGACTAAAATTTCAATCGCAACGTTAATCGACTACACAGTCGGCCATTTCTGATAGCTGGAATGAGGTTAACATTAGCCAGTGTGTAATATAAAGATCCGGTTATCTGTCGTTTTGTCGAGAAATATTTAATTAACTCTAAATTAAAAACATTTAAAGCCGTGAACTCTCTATATTCTTTATCAAAATAAGCAAAAATAATACACAAATAATAGAACAAAAAGAACTCCATCATTACCGGTTAGACACACTAATTTCCCTACTAGTTTTCACAGTATGATTATTTTTAAGATGACAACAAATCATGCGATATTTCGCTGCGAAAAGGGTTTCGCAGTTCAAACGTGAAATAAATCGCAAATACTCTTTAAGGCGACTAATTTTAATGATTTTTGTTACTATAATAGTAATAAGATAATATATGTTCTTTCGACGTTTAGTTGAAATCGAAGATTAATTAATATCTTATCAGAAAAAGTCGATAAAAACCACCGGCAGTATTGCCGCTTAATTTTCCGTGCATAGCAATGACAGATAATATTAAGCGTTCCGATTTGACAATAATAACAAATGTCTATAAAATGGGTCGAACCGTCCACTCCAAATTAAATAGGCTAATGTCGAATAATGGAACATACTAATTCAACACTAAAATTTAGCGTTTTGCAACAGTCAAAGATACAAATAATTATCAAAAAATCATTCTGTCCTAAAATTAAACAACATTCACACAACAGGATATGCCTAGTAAATTCACCTCATTAGACACAGTGCATAACTATAACAAACTAAGATCACAAATCTCATTTTGAACATTAATTTTGAGATCAGGTAGACTTAACACAGTTTGATCCAATATGCAATAGTTGCTCAAAATAGCTTGTTATTTTCAAGTCAATAAACTTCCAAGTATGACAGAAAAAACCACCAAACTTCCACAGAGTGGAATTAAATATCTAAATGTAAGATCATTCACTACTGGCAAGGTAAAGCTGAAGTGACGATACCCAATTTTCAAGCATTTCAAAATTCCATTTAGTTAATACATAATTTTTAAGAGCCATAAGTGTGTCTGCTTTCTGGTAATCCGTTGTTGAAGGTCTCAATTTATTCATTTTGAATTTCGTAAATATGAACATTTATAATCCTTCAGACGAAGAAAACTTTAAATATTAGATCTAGGAGATTTAGATACTGTTTTATGATCTTTGGTTTTGGATTTGTTGAAAATATATTAAATGTAAAAAAACAATATTCACCGTTTAATTAGAAAATTGTTTAGATAACATAATTTTAGCATATCTTTTTTGTTAATACAAATGAAATGTTACGGATTCAATATTCACAGATTAAAATGTTTATACTTGATTTATGAGTAATTTGTATAGAAAGAGATAATTTTGAATTGAAGAAAGGAATGGTAAACAATCCCCCTTCTTTTGCCAGTAGTTTCGTTGCTGGGAAATCAAAGTGTGCATGATAAACTATCAAATTGAATAAATAGATTACTACTTATTGTGCAAATAAACATCTCATTGCTTGACGTCAATTTTGCAGAAAGATAAAACAATCGAAAATATCTTATTTCGAAATACCCATTTCTGGCTTAAAATCCTAAACCTTTAAGTAACAATTCTTGAATTAATAAGTCCACTTTATCAATTACCAATGCATCTGTCCGACACTAAAATAACAATTTTGTTCACTTCATAGCAGTCATTTTTTTCATGTACTGAACTGTAACTGAAAAGTGGGGGCCATTCAGCTGAAATGAAAATGAGAGCACTGAAAGCAAAGTACTGTATTTATGTCAGTTATTGTTGACAAAAGAAATAGAGATCATTTTTTGTGTTGTTGTTTTTTTTTCCTTTTCTAAATCATTGACGTCAGACTCTAAAAAATATGTGGAAAGAAGTGTAAAGAAAAAAGTTCGGTTAAACATCATACATGTAACATTTTCAGATCAGAAAATTTTGTTTTGTTTTATCAATATATATGTGTACATAACATCAAAATTAAGCGAATGTTATACATAAAATAACAGTTTCAATTTGGTTCGTTTTTGTTAAATTTATTTATATATAATGACAAGAGATGTTTACTTTTAAATGAGGTAGTGCCTTTGAGTTATCATTTTCCATGTGAATTTAGCGAACACCGATTAACTCCATCAGTATTTTGTCAAACAAACATGAGATATTATCCAGTTTCCAGTTATATTAGCAAATCGGCAATTTCTTGCCTTTGGCCATTTAGATATAAGTCGGTATTATTGTCTGGAATGTATGACGCCGGTCGTTAAACAGCTGTGGGTTTTCAGTATAGTTTATTTATTTATCTATTTTAGGTTTTGTTTTCGAAAACTATAGTTACTATGGACAGCAATATGGTTACATTAAAACACAGTTTGGCACACAACAACAGTCTGGTTGCCCTTTACATGACGGTAGAAAAACAAATTGTTTTCGAAATCAAAACCGATACGACGGCCTGATCATAATCGCCATTTGGAACACTTTTTTATCGTCGAATATGTGTCTGTATTTTTAATTCTTACTTGATAAAGGATTCTTTCTGTTTCTTTTCAAAAGAGATCTATCGTAGACAGCAGTTAGAAATACAGTGTTTCATAACAAATCTCCTTACCCAAATATAACATTTTGATGTAGAGGATTTCCTACTTGATGCATCTTTTTCCTAAAGTCGGCAGCGTCTATATTGCGCAAAAAAAAAAACGAATTCTCAATTTTCATGCGTCAGTATGGTTTTTGGCCAAGTTGTTTCTCAATTTTACATGATACCTGATGCAGTAACCACCTTGTGAATAAGGGTGATACTTGAGAGATAACAAAATTTTCTTTAGAAATAGATCCGCATTAATGGCAGAAGATTTTTTTCTGAACCTTAAAATGAAATTCAGATAAAGTTAAGCAGACACAGCTGTCTTGGTGAAATAAAATTCCACGAACACAATCGATTTTCGTCCGTTTAATTTCCCTTTTCCGTTGTTGTATAGAAATATCTATTTTCTATCAAGAAAAAAGATGCATATTAACTTTTTGTTGGACGGAAAACATAGACAGGAACGTGATATTTTAACAAGAATCTATTCTATTTGCTTTTTGAAATTCGAACAGCTGTCTTTTTGAAACATCTGTATAAAATTTGCAGGGTAAAACTCATTAAAACACAGGATTTTTGATATAACAATGAACCTATAATGCATTACATAAAGCCTACGAGCTTAATTTTACAAGACTTCACAGCAATGTACACTTCTATTGGATGTCAAAATTTACAAGTCTAAGGGATGTCTAAACGTACACTCTATAGGAATGTCAAAACGTACACTCTAAAAGGGCTATCAAAACGTACACTTCTAAGGGATATCAAAACCTGCACTCCTAAGAGATGTGTATGCAGTAGGATAATTTCAATAACTGAAACAAAGAAGACATATAAAACCGTATTACCGATTTAAATGGAACAGGAAAACACATTTCTCTAAATGCACAAACCCTAACACTGCCAACATTAATCCTTTGATCTTTGCTGAAAAACATCTCATATAGCTTTGTGGGTGACAAATGAGTTTTCTTTCGATCTAAAAACATTTAATAAGACGAATATGAATTAAATAATAGCTATTTACTCTAAAGGACATGCAATCTGATGTGATTTATACAGTATACTGACATGATCTGCCTCTTATCTGAGGATCAAAAGGAGATGAACTTTTTAATTAAACATATCGCAACAAATCTTATTTAGGGAAATAAAAAATGACACAATAATAGAGTAAACAACAATTTAGAAATTTAAAGAAAAATGATTTACTTATGCATCATGTCCCTTTCATATTAAAAATGTTAAAAAATGAAAACAATATATGTGTTTCAATTACACGTGTCAGTATTAATAAGATCAATATTTGCCATTTTTATACTTCAGATAATGTACTAAAATTTTCTAACTATAAGCAGTGAAATGGATTTTTTTCAACGTTATGACAAAAGATAAAACTGGGCTTATGTAACATAATAAGGACTCTTCGGTAGCCATTATCTGTGGGGAAAGATTTTCGAAAGAACTTTGGGAGATAAAATCAGACTAAAGTGTAGGACAAACCGTGTCAAAATATTAAATATTAATATTTCCTCAAGACACATGTCGTATGATAAATATCTTACCTATTTCATGACATTTATGCAAACTCTTAGTCTGGTATTAGCAGGGTAAAGTGTCGATGAAATTGTCGCATTCCTAACGCAATGGATTTGCCTTAAGGTTGAGGTTTCACACGTACATAATGTCACCTTCTGATTGTCTGTTTTTAAAAGTATTTTATCGCTACTCAGGGAACTCAGTATTGCAAAAAAAAAATACTGGGACAAAACTTAATAAAATTTGTAAAAGTTCTGTAACAGAGCCAATTACATTTTGGTACTTAAAATAATTATACAATCAGATCGTTATCTGCGTTTTATACACATATAACATTTAGCTTTATCATGCAATTAACTAGTGACAGAAATATCTTACCAATGGCGTATGGTGTTGCCATCTGAATTTTCATCAGACACTCTGTCCTTAAAGCATCAAGCAACTTTAACAACCTTTCTGGATATCTCTGCATTTCTTTCTGAGGATTCTCTGTTAAATTGCCATGAGGCACTGGTATTCCAAACTCAGATGTCTCAAATTTATCTCTAAAATCCATAGCACTTGTTTGCACGTAATCGGGCATGACTGTTTCTTTCGCTAGATTTAAATTGCTCATTCAAGTAAAGTTTGCCAAACTTGTAATATTGTAAATTATAGCACTAGAGTCTCGTTTTTTTTCAAAATCTGACAATCTGCTAAAATTCTATGTTCCTAGTGCTTGTTTAATTAAAATTACTTTTCATTCTGTATTTTGAGAAATTAAAAGTTTAACCGTTACGAGAATAAAGTCAAAGCATTGTCTTATGAACGTTTTTGAAATATATTAGTAATATTTCAAAGACATGTTAACTTCATAACGATGTACTTTTAAGTTTGTAAATGAATATATAGAAATTTCTGTGAGAGTAGTTACCCCCTAATGGATATAAACTTATTTGAATATGATAAGCAAAACTTATATATTCGCAGTAAATGTTTCATCGTTTTATATAATTTTTGACATGTTTTTTGGATTTTGGCACAAAAGTGAATAAAAATTTATCCGTTACGCAGAAAGCTGTGAAATTAAGTAAGGTTTTCCTCCTCGACTGAAACCATTATATCAAATTTTAATTCCAATTACATGTCGCCTAATCAGTTAATTGGGTCGCGTAGAAAACGCTTCAAAATAACGGTTAAACTAAATAGAAAAACATCCTTTGGCTTTAAATTTTCTTAGGGTCTGTATGTGTCAATTTCGAATGCTTTTTTAATTTTTCGTTTCAAATGTTCGAAACTGATGCCTCTCCTTTACGTTAAATAAAGTAAGTCCGTTTTTTTGACATATGAAGAATTTTATTAATAAACTTTTCTCACTAAAATATATATATAAATCCTTTAACCAATTGTCTGCTCGGTGATTGTTAACTGACTGGTTTTCAAATAAATACACGCTCTAATATAAAAGCACCTCTACTATTGAACTTGTTTAAAAAAATAAACGACAGAAATTAAAACTGCTTCTTTAAATTTCACTTTGTTTAAATAAGACATATCCTGGATGTAATCCCGTTTATTCGTGTCTTATAGAAAAAAATATAAACTGAAACAGTTTTAGCCTGTAAACATTTTAGAAGAATAAGCAATACCGGTATCGGAAAATAAACTTGTGCTGGAAGAGATATACCTTTTATAGAGCTCCTTATAGACAACTCTAATATATTAATATCAGGCAACGTCTATACGAAAATCTTTCTGTGGTGCTCTGAAGGTGAAAGATAAAAATATCGGATTAAGTTTAACATTGGAGGCTTATGTTTCCTGAGACCATACGTACTTTTATTATCTCTTCCTATAAATCGATCAATGATTTTGCTGGCCTTTTCTATGAGGTTATAACATTAATTGTGTTTTTACTTCTAAAGAGACTGTACTCCAGATTTGACATAATTTTTTTTTTTCATAAATTATATATTTAGATGCCGTGAGATTGTAACAACATAATATTTTTACTTCAAAACTGATTATAAAAGTCAAAATAGAATAAAAAAAATATTTTCGCTCCAGCCTGATTTGAACTCGGGACCCTCATGTTAACAAAATATTTCCAACGCTTTTACTGTCACCACCATCGCCGCATGGGATATTACAGATATTTACTTTAAATCTTATACGATATAGTTATACCGTCGCGTTACGGTATAGCACTTTGAAAGGGGAAAAAAATCAATTTATAATGTAATTATTTGACTTATTTTTTGTCAGTAAGTTATTTTTTAAACATTAGTTATAAATATTACAAGAAATTATAATACAAGAAAACTTTCTTTTTTTTGTCATCCGGAGCACAGCCCCTTAATAAGACATTTATTCAATAATACGGTCCATTAGTAACATTATCAACATTATTACAGTTATATTCCTTCTTAAGATCTTACTTTTTCTTCTCCCTAATTGATTCGAATTGGATTCGTAATTGCAACGTTTCATATTTTTATTTTTATTTTGAGTCTTTAAAATCCTTCACAAAAAGAAAAATGAATAATACTCCTGTGAATAATAACAACGTCATAATTTTGAGTTGCACTCAAGGATCTTGATATTTTTTACGAGTAGGTTATTAAATAAATGTAATGTTGGAATAGCATTGCAAAACTCGAAGGGAGTTAAAAATAATTAAAAGACTGAGATGTATTTTGAAATTTTTATGTTCTAACACTTTGAAAAGATATGTTATTTCATGCGAAATTCATTTTGGTTTTCAAAGATTCACAAATGATTGAAATAACGAAACATTGCGTTACAAGTGATAATTTAGTTATAGGAACAGAAGTAAATGTATTATAATCAGTGATCTTAACAAATAACAAAAACAGCTTAGGAAGCATAATTCTAAGTGTATCAGACAAAATAGAAAATCTACATGGGAATCGTTTTTTTTCTTTCGAAAATTAATTGTTTCTGCCAAAATATCCTTTCTTTTAAATGTTGATACATGGTAAGTCTTGTACATACCTCCATTAAATATCAGAAAAAATAATAAATAAATGTACTGAATGTGTAAAAATATATGTTTACATTAATTGCATTGAAAATCTGAAATAATTCATAACAACCTTTTGCAAATATATGGTCAATATAGTTGTATATATATTTAGCGTTGTGATTACTTAAGTTTTTAATTTTATTGTCATCTGGCAAAATTCTGTTTTGAACGCATAGGGTAAACGTAAAGACAATTCTAAGTCGTTTAGAAAAATGCTTCCAATATTGCTTTACATAATTAAAAAGCTTTACAGTTGTTACTGACAAATGTCAATCTATGCTACTCAGACAAAAGTAAATACGAGGACAATTATTATAGATAAAATTGACAGCCACAAAAATTCACTTGAATTGTCAAATGACATAGAATTTGGGGGGTTTTGAAAGTTTGAAGTTAACACATTCTTTAAGCAGAGTGTTTTTTTTCTGTACAAACTTGTAATATAAATAACGTATGCGCTATGACAAAAGAAGCTACATAGCTAAGATAAATACTTTAAGGTTTTTGTATAATGCACAAAGAAGTTGCGCGTTTGATATGTTTAGCGGTTCGTTTGTCAAACAAAATTAAAAGTAGAAACATACATTAAACTATCCCAGATATGCTTTTTCGTATTAACTACACTTCGACAACGAGAAAGTATAATGTTTCTAGTTTGAATAAAGAACGCGTAGGATTTATTTCTTTTATTTTTAATCAATTGCTTTTAAAGATAGGATTGCATCTTTAATGATTTAATCTATTTTATTGCTTTTGTGTGAATAGTAGATAAAACAAGTAGGCGGCATAGTAATCACCGCTTCGAGTGCGATAGTTGCGATTACGTGTTTTAGAAACATTATTTGGTTGACCTTTGATTTTGCTGTTGTTATCTTTTTAGATTTATAATATTGAACATGTAGGACGTGCACTTCAGCCGTTTTTATCAAAGCTATCTGTTAATATTCTTCTTTTCTGTTTCATCCCTTTTCATTCCCGAATAAAGAGGTTTTTGTTACTTTTATACTTCGAAGTTTCCCGCGACTCTTTTGTATACTTTAAGTTATGCTGCTAGGGCTGAGTTTACAAAGTTGTTTATTTTTCTATAAGTCAAGACGTTAACAAATAATATATAATATTTATAACTTCCAAACTATTTAATATTACAGATTTAGAAATGCATTGTATTTATAACGTGTCCAATTATTGTTTAATCTTGTAAAGCCTGGTTCCTTGCGCTGTGTTCACAAATGTTAAGGTTTTCAATAAAAAGCATTTTCGTTAACAAAACATTTCAAATAAACATTTTTCAAAAGTTTCATAAATTTTAAACTTTGGAGAAACGGCATAATGTAGAACAATAAAATTTGCACTCTCTATCGTAAATTTGACCTTGTGATATTAACTGTTTACTAAATATAACTCAGTTAAAAAGATGGTTTCGTAATATTTTTCGCTAAATTCATGATCAAAAGTTACATTTAAAAACTAGACACACTTCAAACATTCAGATGGCTTCTTGTGTTATCTGAACAGGCAAAAGTCAATGATGAAGCTGAATTAAGATTCAGTTTATTAGGATTGTGTTTCTATGTTGTTTTCGCTGAAAAGAAATAGGCAAAATTACTAAATTATTCATAATCCAATTTGGCTGGCATTTTCATGATCTTTCCGTTAAAGAATGACGGTACATTATCAGTTTTAAATGGGATTTCTGGTCAATCCAGTTGACGAAAATAGAACTTAAGAGCCTTGACAGGAACATCATCCATACTTACATTTATAATGATTGTCATTATGTCTAGCCTCCATGCAATAGCATGTCAATGGAAATCTCCAAAATGACAGTAAAATTCAGTATCGAATTTAATATTGGTGAGTTATCTTTTTCATTCCTATTATTTCGAAAATGCAATACAGATGGTGCTGGATACTTTTTGTTTGTTGGTTGTTTTAAATAAAATCAACAAAATACAACGAGTTGCAATATTTTGCTTTCGAATTTGATAAATGCAAGAGCAGCGTTCTTTAACCTGAACGTAAGGTTTTATTACATAAACTCTAAATATACCCAGTATCAGTTTTATATCTGGGACAGAAATGTGGTCTGGAGTGCTTGTCGTGAATGTCACGATTTTGGTTAATTTCCCGCCGGTGCGTGACTACCGGCGGTGTTGGTGTCGGCGGTGCCGGCCGTCGGTGTGCATGTTTTCCTTGTTTCTCCATGCTTTTTATGTGATTTGGTCTACTAATGTAATGTAACTAGTATATAAGGCGCAACTGTTTTCTTTTTTTGAGCCCTTTTCAGTTAGTTTGATATGTTACATACGGAATAAATACATTATAACATGGAATAAATTTCATTGGGAAACTGATTACTTTTACTTGGATTTTATATAGCACTCCCGAAGTTTGGTTTTTAAAATGTGTGTTAAAATTCTAATGTGGTCTAAAACGTCGCCACAGTGCTAGTCATGATTCTTTTGTGTTTTATTCTACTTTTTATATAAATTGCTGGACTATAAACGTACTTTGTTTCTGTTCAACACTATATTTATGTATTTGACTTTAAAACAAAAAGTCAGCTTTATGCACCACAGAAAATCTACAGCAATTTATAACATACACTTACAAAGTGTTACTTGGTCGATGTTAACAATGTCCTTGACTTTGACAGCGAAGGTGAATTACGTTAACAATGTCATAATGAGGTCTCTATAGCAGCCTATATCAAATCAGCTTCTAGAGATATTCGTTTTTTATTAAATCAAAATATTTTTACTTATGTTTCTTTACCTAAGCAAGTAATTTCGGTTAGTATAGATACCTATTGTAAAATGGCACTTTATGTATCTCTTTAATTGATCTCTAGACGCATAATCTGCCTACGAAACTTCCATCATTGTATGTTCTTTATATCAAAATGCTTCAATCGTTTCCGCTTTGTAAAGGTATTTTCTTAGACTCTTACCTATCCACAGCTTTGAAAAATACACATACAGTAGATATGACTTCTCACCTGACCAACATCTTAACATCCATCCCCTTCTCACTGATAAAATCTTCTACTCTTCTATTTCAGACTTTGTTTCTGTCAATGGGTGAATATCGAACCATAAGGTGTCTGTTTAGCAATGACTTGGAGTTAAGCCCTTACACCTGTATGGTGCGTCATACATTAATTCACAAATGCCACTATGGATTTAATACAGTAGCAATATGTTTTTATTCGGATATACGCCTGGCTTCCTGGTTACCCTTTATCTAATACTTAACTTTTCATTATTGTTCTTAACGTACGTGACAAACCAGAAAAGTGTCGACAGCAATGGTAAGTGCTTCAGTTGAGGCCTCACCGACATTTCTCTCGCATTAAGTTTAAGGCTTGAAATGTTACGTGTATAAATAGTATTCATCATTAAGATAAGCACTTGTAACTTTATTAAAGGAAATTGTTAATATCACTGATAAGGAAAGATAATGTTCTAAAAGGAGAAATAGTTCTGTTTTTTCTATGCCGGTGGTGGGTTTCCCTCTACCCAATTTAAATGTTCTTTAAATATGCGTATGTACTCAGAACGATTCATGCAAACATTATCTATTTAACCAAACAGTAAAAAAATAAGAAATGTTTTATCTGAACATCTTATTTTATTGTTTATGCCTACGAATGATGCTAATTTAATCATTCTTGATATATTTCACAAAACTGATTATAACCGCAAGTCTTTTGTATGTAAAACACAACGCAGTGATATATATTATCCGACAGAACAAACACGCACATGCTGAAACTAATTTTAATTCCTTTTTCAGAAAAATGGTATTTACAAACCAGACAGCGTGAGAGCCACACATTCGACAATTTTCGTCTAATTTGAAATCTCACAAGCTTTCTCAGAAAGGCAGATTATCTACATTGAATTGAAGAACTTCACTGCACATTTCATTAAACAATTTATATGTCTCCGTGGTAAGGCCAATGCTATGAAAATAAGTAATACACTTAGAGACCAGTTCTATGTAAAATTTTTAAGAAAGCATATTAAACATACTTTACCAATAACACAAATTATTCTACAAATTTGCAAAAATTTAGCCTCAACTTTCATTATCTTTTAGAAGACAAATGAGATTTCTTACTTGCTGTAGAGACACTTAATCAAACAAATATGAAGAAAATTGTAGTTGTTATGTTTGATAGCCGTTCCATTTGTTGTGATTTATATCATATCTTGATATGATCTGCATCTTAACGAAAGGTTAATAGAAATATTTATACGTTGATGTGAAAACCGATACAGTTTTTTAACAGCACATTCTTATGTTCCGGGAAACCGAGAAGACACAATAAAGGAGGCAATTTATAGAATCTGGAAGTACTGGAGGATATCTTTATAAACCGATGAAAAGTTTTGTCGATATAAAATATAATAGATCTTCTTAAATATCATAAAATAAATGCAACGTTCAAAGGCAACAACAAATATAGTATTTCTGGCCTCTGACAATTTACAAGACAAGACAGACTACAATTTACTCCTTTTAAAATGTTGTCTAGACATAAAAAGTTTATAAAAACTATACGGAAGTTTTTTCAGATATCCAGAAGTATCTATTATAACTAAAATGACGTGATAGGCATGAACTGTAAATAATTCCGTTATGATATAGTATTACTTTAATTAGCAGATTAAAAACGATCCTTTATAATCACACACACACACACACGCAAACACACACACACACATACATACACAAAGACAACAACAAAAACACAGGTCATTAAGTCATATGTTCATAGAAATAAGAAGCTAAGACACTAAAACCGTTTCCACACCAAAAAGAAAACAAGCGTAGCGTATGGGTACAGCATCAGACCCTAACCTTGGACCTCGCAAATTCTCGACCGTAAATGGGAATTGGACCTGTAATTGTCCATTACCCCTTTCGGTGCGAGTACTGGCCAGAATTCAAGGAAGTAGAAAGTAGACTTTGCCAGGACTTTTTCTGAAGTAAGAAGAATTTGTAACCGAGTTACAAACGTCTCCTGCCTAAGGGAAGTTTTACATGAAGCACAATATTGTGGTATTTCAAAAGGTAGTCAGGAAATGGTCGGTATAAGAAACTGGAATCACTCTACTAGTGCACTGTGTGTTATCAGATGCGAAAATCAGGTCCAATGTTTTTCCCAAATGATGAGTTGGCGTTTCTACATATTGTCGAAGTTGATTATCATGACAAAATTTAAAAACAACTGGATAATCAGGCATTAAGTTTAAGTCTCCACCAAGGATAATAATATTATGTGACTTAGGTATAGCATTGACGGCAGATGACAGGAGATTAAAAAAAACACATTTTTGTTGAATTGAGGTGGTCTGTAAGTAACAGCTATGAGAAAGATTTTACCTTGTTCTGAAACTGTTCTAGACATAAACTGGAGGGAACTGTTATTTTCAAAATCAGTTGACTCTCTTTAAGTGAACATTGCTAGACCATGTTGTGTCGGCTTAAAGTATCCGCAGAATAATTCTAAAGAACATTCTTCTGTTAATCAAAGAGCACTCAATCTTGAAATATGTCTTTGGGCAGTCAAGTCTGATAGGTGGGCTTTAAGGGAACGAATGTTGAGAAAACATATGTGCACACTTGCATTAGGTCTTAGTTTTCGAATGTATGTTCCCAACTGAAAGTACAGTGCTCACACTTCAAACCATCAAGTGACGTTGCTCTGCTGAACATTGTATAAGCATGACCCTGCATGACAGACTTCATGTTTGGAGGTAGTTCGAGGTTAGCAATACAGTGTGTGTAGGTCCTTCCCTGAGACTTGTGAGCAGTTAAGCCAAATGATAAAACTAAAGGGTACATTGTTCTCTCGACAGGAACTTGACATTCAGATGTGAGTAAGAATGTAGCAGTGATGGCCTGGATTGGTACACAATCTCTCAAATGTTGTGGGCTTCTCTTTTTACTTTCTCTTCCAACGCTTGGATCAGAAAACTTTAAAAATACTGTTCCTTTTAATGGTTTTTGTTCATCAATGCTTATGAATTCAATTTTTCCAACAACACCATTAATTTTACTAGACGGTCAGGAAGATCAATATTCTTTGTGATCATTACAGTAGATCCAACAGCTATAGTTAGAGTAGACGGTAATCCCCCTGTTGAGTTTATCTGACTGGTGGTTCTTTGTACTGAAACAGTGTTTGTATGCTCACCTCTCTCTGCATCTATTGAATGTATAGTTACTTTTCCAGGTAAATCTTCTATCATTTGATTATTGTATGTTCCTGCTTTAGTTAAAAACATATTGACTGTGTCATGTGGAAATGAATCGGTTGGAGTATTTTGTAGCTCTTGCAAATTCACAATATCTTCATCAGGGAAGTCACCTGTCCTTACACGAGAAAGTATGGCTGCAAATTCTGGGTCACCCTTCTGTCTAACACGTCATATACACTCCAACAGACAATGTTGACCTTTAATTATTAAGAGTGACCTTGACCTTGGAGGTAGGGGTATGGATGTCACGAACGACACATCGTCTTATGATAACAAACATTTGTGCCAAACTATTTCAAATTCTGTTGATGAATGGCTTACTTATGGACCGGACACGAATGTGTGACGGACGGACAGACGGACGGAGCCCATTTCTATATTGCCCATTTTGGACCAGACACAAAATATATCCTATAACAGACCATGTTAAGCTTTGACATTTAAGAGTGACCTTGACCTTGGTCGTAGGCGTCTTGATGTTGCGCATGACATGTTGTCTCATTATTGGGAACATTTGTGCCAAGTATTTTCAAAATCCCAATGTTGGATGTCACGCATGACACATCGTCTAATTATAACAAACATTTGTGCAAAACTATTTCAAATTATGTTGATGAAAGGCTTAGTTATGGACCGGACACGAAAATGTGACGGACAGACAGACGGACGGAGCCCATTTCTATATCCCCCTTTTTTCTTCGAAAAGGCGGGGGACTATTAAAGAACATATTGACAAAGCTTGCGGTTTTAGTTTTGCTTATACTGTAGAATAATATATCTTAATGTGCCATGTAGAATTTGTTTGCTTTTGCTATAAAACAGTGTGCAATTTCATTGCAACTGAATTGAAAGAGAATAGGTATTAGCTTTTAAAAGTTCGGATTACGTAAACAAAAAGGTATGCATTTATTTGTAGCTATCTTCAAATGAATTGAAAACAGTATGACGAATGCTTGAGTGCTTAATCAAACAAGCGTATAGTAGATAATGTGTCATATATCAGGAGCTAAATCTCCTCATGAGGATCAGCGAAAACGTTACAGGTTTTCGAAAACGTTGTGTCCGTTTTACAACCGTCTAGTAAAAGAACGTTTAATTTTTTGCATTCTTGACTCTTTTATTTTACAACAACTTAATTTTCACTTAATTATGTCTGCATAAATGATTAAGCTTCGCTTTCATTGATAAAATGTACAACAATGACAGGACGTGTTACAGTTGTTCTTCTAACGACCATAAAAGACAGAGGACATTCGTTCTGTTTCTAATATTTAAAAATCTGACTAGAATCTCTTTACTACGTTCTGGACCGTTTCTTATTTGCATTTAGTTGACGAATCATCAAGTTAATAAAACCGTTAATATTTCTTGCAGGCTTGTAGGTACTGGGCTTTATTCAGTTGTAATTGAAATGTTCGTTTAAAGCATTTTTAAACACATGTAAATCTTGTTATTAAAGTATATTTTGTCTTCGCAAAAGTGAAATCGGACCTTAAAATGTTTAGTTGTTGTTTCATTATCTTTTAATTATAGAAACATATGATACAATCCAAAGTGGGGTTAGACTGAAAATGTGTAAAAATACCGTTTACAAAGAAGCTGATGAATGCCAAGATTGTTTCTTGTAAAACAAAAAAACCCTTTATTTTCAGTACAATTCGGTAACTGCACCTTACAGTTATACCATTCGGTAACTGCGCTATTTATGTACAATTAATCAAAGGCAGGATTGAATCTTTAATGATTTAATCTATTTTTTGCTTCTGCTTGCATAAAAACAAGTTGGTATAGTCATCACTATTGAACATGTATGTTGTGCACTTCACCAATGTTTTGTCAAAGCTATCTGGTAAATAGACTTTTTTTGTTCCATCCTTTTTCAGTCCAGAATACAGAGATTTTTGTCACTTGTATACTCAGAAGTTTCCATCGACTCTTTTGGTATAATGTTGTGCTACGTGGACTGCGCTTACAAAGTTGTTTTATATTTTATCAGTTAGAATGTTAACAAAAAATGTATAATATTCTATTACGTTCAAAGCGATCAAAATTACAAATTAAGAAATATGTTGTTTTTAGAACATGACTAATTTTTAATTCATGTAAAGTCTAGTTCACATTTTCAAAAAAACATTTTCTAGAAATGTTTGATAAATTTTAAACTTGGGAGGAACAGGATACTAATGCAAATTAAAACTTGCAATCTCTGCCGTCAACTATTTATTTACTAAATATGAGGAAGTTAAACGCATATGATGAAGTTTACCTTATATATTTGTTTTGTAAAACTGATCCTTAACATTAAATCACAACAGTTACATTTAGATACAAGAGACACTACAAACATTCAGATGTCTTCTTGTCTTATCTAAACGATCAAGCTAAATTAGTGAGCACTTTACCATAATTGTGTTTCTAAGTTGTTTCTGTGTTGTTTCTGTATCCTTTTGACCGTTTCCGCTGTAAAGAAATCGGCAAAAAAATTCTGAATTATTCATAGCCCAATTTAGCTATTATTTTCTTGACTTTGTGGTGAAATAATTCTGGTACATTATTTCGAACATAGAACTGAACAGCCTCGACAGAAACATCATCTGTACTTACGTTAATAATGATTGTCATTTTGTCTAGCCTGCATGCAGTAGCAGGCCAGTGAAAATCTCTAAAAGGCAGTAAAACTGAATATCGAATTTAATGTGTTTCTTTTTCATTTAGTTCTTCGGAAATGCCAGACAGATGGTGCCGGATACTTCTTATTTTGTTTTGTTGGTATGAAATTAACAAAATACAATTAAGTTTTAGAAAAAAATCTCGAACACCGTATACCACACGGAATTCGTATTAAGTGTCAAAGTGTAGACCGATGTTAGCAATGTCCTTCACTTTCACAGCGAAGGTGAATTACGTTAACACTTTAACAGAACAATGTCATTATGAGGTCTCTATAGCAGCCTTTATTAACTCAGTTTCCAGAGATACTCTTTTTTCTTAAGTATAAATGTTTTACATATGTTCCTTTACCTAAGCCAGTAATTTCGGATAATATAGATACTTACTGCACAAATGCACTTTATGTTTGTCATTCAATGATCTCAATCGCTTCCGCACTTACCTATCTACAGCTTTGAAAAATACAGTAGATATGACTTTGCACCCGACCAAAGTCTTAACACCCACCCTTTCCCACTTATACAATCTCCATCTCTTCTATTTCAGACTTTGTTTCTGTTAATTGGTGAATATCGAAACATTCTGTCAATTGGTGAATATCGAAGTATAAGGTGATTTGGAGTTGAGCCCTTATAGCCGTATTGTGCGTCATACATTAATTCACAAATGCCACTATGGATTCAATATAATAGCAATATGTTTTTTACTGGGATATCCTCCTGGCTTCCTGGTTACCCTTTATCTAATACTAACTTTTCATTATTGCTCTTTACGTACGCGACAAATCAGAAAAGTGTCGACTGAATGTTAAGTGCTTCAGTTATGGTCTCATGGACATTTCTCTCGGATTAAGTTTAAGGCTCGAAATCTTGCGTGTTTAAAGAGTATTCATCGTTAAGTTAAGCACTTATGACATTGTTCAAGAAAATTGTTAATATCACCGATAAGGATAATGTTCTAAAAGGAGAAATAGTTCCCTTTCTCTATGACGGTTATGTGGTTGCCCGGAAAACTGTACCCAATTTAAATGTTCTTTAATATGCGTAAATAATCCGAAAGATTCTTGCAAACATTATTTACTTAATGTAACAGTAAACAAATAAGAAATGTTTTATGAGAACATCTTATTTCATGCCTACGAATGATGCTAATTTAATCATTCTTGATATATTTCACTAAACTGATTACAACCGGGCATTTTGTAAAAGAAAGAAAGCCGTTAAAATTATTCATAGCGGTATTGTTAGTTACCCGTTTTTAAAGATGATTAAATTAATAATCGAATCTTTACCATATAGATTCAAGGTAAAGTTATCATTCAAGCCTTTGCAAATGCTTCCTTCCTTTCATTCGTTTTTAAATTTAAGTGCGTTCTAAATATGATTTATATGATGTGCAAGGCTTGTCTTAGCACCGAACACATTTTAGTGGCTAAAACAGTAACTTGTTTTCACCATTTTTACTAAAACAATTTCGATGAAATAATAATATTAAGATTAAAAAATAAGAATGCTTACCACCGATACTACTGCAATTTCTATTAAACATTTTATTTTCATTATTATTTTCCCTATATTCAGGCTTTAAAGCGATTCGTATTGAGTTTCTGACCTCATACATTTCATCTACTAAAGGCATGGCACATGTTTTTATGCCGGAAATTAAATATGGGCATATAGCAAAAAGACTTTGTTAGGTCGTCTTAAAATCAAAATATACCATTCAGCCTTAAAGCGAATACATTCAATTTGAAACTTCATGTTACTAATCGATGAAAACGTCCATTCTAATGCATTTATTGCAGACAATTTGTCTACATCGGAAATAACTTACTCTGTCAAGGACGCTTCAAATACCCTTCTGTTTAAATACAAAACGATCAGTCATATTCCGAAAGCAATGACCTCATATTGATTAAATGTGTTGTGAGATTTTTTAAATTTCATTATAAAACTAGGTGCTAAGGTATATTTTTATATTAGCAACGACATCAAGGTCCTGTTAATATATATTTTGCATTGTGTAAATTTCTCACCGTTAAGATGAAGCTGAACAGGAAATGCTATGACACCTGTTACGTAGTATTTAGGTATTAAATGATATGTTCGATATCAATACTTACTGGAAAGAAAATTGCTTTATATGATAAGCACTCAGAGAAGTCTTGTTAAGATACGACAGACAATCTAAATATTTGTTCAATATCAAATTCTTTCTTTGGTATGTAAAACACAACTGTTTCACCGTAATATATATTATCCGCTAGAACAAACACGCACATGGTGAAGCTATTTTTTTTCCTTTTCAGTAAATGGTATTTACAAACCAGAAAGCGTGAGAGCAATACGTGCGTTAGTTTTGTCTGACCTGAAATCTGACAAACATTCTAAGAATGGCAGACTTTTTTTATTTGACCTTAGAAGTTCATTGTACATTTCATTAAGAAAATGATACGTTTACGTAGTTAGGCCAATGTTATGCAAATGCGTAAAACTGTTTCATCGAGGCCATTTACACATAAAACTTTTAAGAATGTATACACATACTTTTCCAGTAACACAAAATTAGTTATTCCATTACTTTGCAAAAATACAGCCTTAACTCTCATTATCTTAAAGAAGACAAATGATATTTCTTACTGGCTGTAAAAACACTACATCAAACAAATATGAAATAAATTGTAGTAATTTATTACTCTGATAGCCGTTCCATTTGTTGTGATTGATATCATATCTTGACATGACCTGCATCCTTACGGAAGGTTAATAGAAATAATTATACGGCGATGTGGAAACCGATACAGTATTTTAACAGCACATTCTTTTGTTCCAGGAAACCGTGAAGACACAACAAAGGAGGCAATTTACAGACATGGGACGTACTAGAGGATATCGTATTAACTGATGAAGATATTTTTTTTCGATACAAAAACAAAATATAACAGATCTTCTTAAATATCATTAAATGAATGCATCAACCAAGGGCAATTTAAAATAAAGTATGTTTGGCCTCTGACAACTATCAGGCATGACAGAATAAAAGTGTCTCGCTTTTAATTGTTGTCTACGATCGTTTTAAAAACGATTCAGACGTGGTTGTTTTTTTTCTTCAAATATCCAGAAGTATATATAATTGTTAAAATGACATGATAGGCTTAAGTGTAAATCATTAAGTGTCAACATATAGTATTAATGTAATTAGCGGATCAACAACAATCCTTAAAAATTACCCCAAAAAAAATATAGGACATTAAGTCATATATTCATAGAAATAAGGAGCTAAGACACTTAAACCGTTTTCTTCAGCAAAAACAAGAAAATAGGCCTAGCGTAGTTATAAAGCACCAGACTCCACACCTGGGCCTCGCGAGTACAAACCCCTAAACGAAACTGGACAGTTAATTGTCCGTTCCCCCTATCAGTGCCATATTCAACGAAGCAAAATATAGACCTATACGTTTCCAGAACTTATTCTGTAAGTAATAGCAAAAATACTGACTAAGATTAAGGTTTACCTTAATCGGTAGAACACAGTAACTTAACATGGCGGGTTGAATTTCTTGTTTTTGCAACGTTAAACAGTGTGCAATTTTATATTAATAAAGTTGAAATAGAACAGAAGAATCAGTTTCAGTTCGGATTATGTTAATAAAAGGTATGAATTTATTGGCAGCTATCTTCAGATGTATTGTAAACAATATGACGGATGCCTGGGGACTTTAATCAAACAAAACTTTTATAGATAATGTCATATATCAGGCGCTTTATCTCATGACTTCGCTGCTAGAGGATAAAGTTTGTATTGTTTTGTCCGTTTTCAAACCATCTAGTAAAAGAACGTTTAAACTTTTGCATTTTTGACTCATTTTACTGTAACTTTATTTACACTTCATATTTTTTGTATTAAAGATCCAGCTTCACTTTACTTAAATAACAAGATATATATGTGTTACAGCTGTTATAATGACCATTCTCATTTACCCCCAAAATTTGGACATTCAATTAAGTTTATGAAACCGTTATTACTTTTTGCAGACATGCTGTAATAGGAATGCTTGTTAAAGTCATATTTGAAACTCATATGTAAGTCTTGTTATTTTGTCGTTTTAAGTGAAATTGGATATTAAATTTCTTTTTCTTTTTTTTTCTTTTGTGGTTTAATTATCTTTTCATCACAGAAACATATAATTCAATGTGGGGCAAGACTGAAAATTTGTAAAAGTATCGTCTACAAAGAAGCCGATGAATGCCGAGATTGTATCTTGTAAACAGAACAAAATATTAATTACTTCTGTACCATTCGGTAACTGCACCTTACAGTTGTACCATTCGGTAACTGCACTATTTATGTACAACTGTTGAAAGAAGAATTTTAAATACAAAAGAGTTTAATTAGGCATATCGGACAGGGGTTAGTTAACCGTCAGATGTAGTAATTAAAAGTTCAAAGGTCAAAATCAAGTTCATTTATAAGCAGCTTTATAATCAAATAAAAAAACAGGCATTTTGTGTATGATATACTGTGTATGCTACTCGTTCCGTAAATCTAATATAAATGTTACTTAAATTAATATTTTAGAGAAGCAGGCTTTATTATAGATGATATCATATTCATTATGACTTACCGAGACTGGAGGGAGAGTCTGACTGCATCTTCTCCTGACACTCTGCCCTTAACTCTGCAAACAATTGTAATAATCGCTCTGGATAGTTTGGCACTATTTTTTTCGGATTGTCTGTCAAATTTGTATAAGAAGTATCAGTCGTATTTTTACCAAATTTATTATATAGGTCTAATGTATCATTAAAATCCAAAGCACTACCCTGCGTATCGACTCCTCTAGAAATATCCAAAGTTTTCACTGAAGTTACGTTTGTCAAAACTGTCATTTTTTTTAAATTGCTAATATCGGTTTAATGCGAGTATTTCGTAACACTTTATAACTTTCCTTATTTAAAATGAAATGGGATACTCTGTTCAAATTTCAAGATCTAATTAGTTCCACCATGTTTTATTTACTTTCTTCACTTCAATATTAAATAAAAAAATCGAACATATTTCATCCAATTTTTAAAATCCAGTTTGTGAACGTAAAGTATGCTTTATAAATTTTATTTGGCTTAACACATATCTAGCACAATGTGAATGGCGTAAATAGATATTTTAAACTATGTAAAAGTAATTACCCCTTGACCCCTGGAAAGGAATATGTTAGACAGTTGTAAGTTGTATTGAACCTTCAATATATGTTGTATGTATATTATTTCGACATATTTTAAAGATTTAGTTCATGTTTATTAATTGTAAAGAAATGACAAAATTAACATAAAAACAACTGGCGACTAACTGTAAACCTTCTCAACGTTTCTGTTTTTAGTTTCCTGTATCTTGCTTTTTAACCGAACTGTTCATTGTCTATCACTTAACTTAATAAAAACAGTAAGATTTCAGTGTATCGGTTTAAAATTTAACTTTGAAATTGTTTAGCAGTCCATTACACAAAACAGCAATCCATTTATAATGGTAAGTGAAGACGTATTAAAGTGCGAGACTTTTGGTAAGGGTTACAGTAGTTTTTAAATATTCCTTTATTTATTGTTTGCCAGATAACAAACTATTAAAGAGTTCATGCTATTAAGGCAAAGTTTCATTTAGTTACATAATTCTAAACAAGATTTTATAAAGTGAAAGCACTATATTACAAGTTATGCACAAAGTGACAGTGTCCATATCCAAATTCCAGATTAAAACATCTTAGCACGTCTAAATGTTAATGACATAGTTTCGCATCTTGGACCGAAGGTTTGGTAGAGCCTATAAACAATGCTTTTAAAGATATTGTTTATGACTAAGTTATTTGTGTAAGCTGATCTTTGCAAACTCACAGCTGGAATTTTATGGCATGGAAAGCATTAACATTTTTTCTACACGTTTTTATCTTGTTAACATTTTTTTTTCAAATAAGTTCATGCTGAATTTTCTACCTGCTTTTTTGCCAGAAAATAAGATTGATGAAATTGAAAAAAAAAGTCCTTAAATTCACATTTAACCCTCCTTTCATTTCTGATATGTACAAACTTAAATTAAGTCTTACGTCTATAAATTCCACATTTAAAAACTGCTAGAAACATATCCCAAGTCTAATCCAATTCTCGCTAGACATATGGAAAAGTTAATTATCAAGCGTTAGTTTTTATGGTTGTATGCGCTTCTACAGTATTAGCGCGACAAATATTGGAAAAAAGCTATGTGTTGGAGGAGTGTTATCTTATAAACAACCAAACCCTTAAGAGAAATCTAACATATTTGATCAGGCTTTGTCCATATAGGATTTTTTAGGCTCCAATTTCACGAAAAATACTTAAGTACACAAATAAATGGTTCAATGACACTTTCCATAAGACAAAATCAGAAAATAAACGATTTCTTTTTAAAAAATATAGTCCATTTATTTTAGAAGGGTTTTGAGCTATGGCATAAAATATAATTGGGTTAATTCTGAAGTATTTAAGGTTTAATTTTAGTTATTTTTTTGTTATTTGTTTATTTTTATATACATTTTTAAACCAAAGGCCGAGATTAGCTTTTTCTACACTTGTAATACCTTAATATGTTTTCGATTATTACATTCTGTGCAAATGTGTGGAAGAAAATCCAAATATAAAGAGAATAATTTGATCTTTGAATAGCGAATTCAGCTGAGTAAAACTAAAGTTTCTTTGTGAAATTAGAGTCGGCTTTTTGAAGGCAGATGGATAAAAAAATATCGAAAATTGGACACTATAGATTAAATTATTTATATGTTCTATGAAAAGATAATCTTTATTAAAAAAACAACAACAAAAAAAACAAAAAAAACAAAAACAAACAACGTATTTCATAAAACGTCACGCTAACCTATAAATAGCAAAATGAACTTTTAAAAATATTGATTAAAAAGAATATGATATTTAGTGCGAAGTTATTGATAGGTTTGACCATGTTAACAATGTTTTATGATTTTGATAAACATACTAAATCAAGATGAGTGTCAGTCAATTTCATTTGAGAAATAAGAGTTTGAAATGTACCAGGTGTAATTGCTAATAGACTTTGTTGTATTTATGCGATAGGTAGTTTATAAAAGAAAAAAAAATGCCCTAACTAAATTGCATGCTTGGTAAATTATAAACCTAAATGGGAACACTTTGGTCTAATTGATTAAAAGGTTGTGCACAGTATATAATGATGTTACCATCATTTTTGCTACCACAAAATCAAAGCGAATGAATTTTTATGAAGTAGTTGACAACTTTTTTCAAACTCACAGATTAGACATCATTGAAATATTCTAACAACGATATTTTAGCAAAATAAACTATCTGCTGATTAAATCTTTAAAGGTATCAGTTCAATCATTGATTGACAGAGAACGAGCCTATCAGCATGTCAAAAATGGAAATGAATTGTAACAAGAATTGTTTTATATATTATAAATAAAAACGTCATTAAACATGTTTTCGTTCGTCTCATTTTAAGGTAGAGCGACTGTAAAAAACTCCCGCCATTTCTTCGAAGATCGGTAAAGATCGATAAATATCGGCTGTGTTCGGAAGAATGTTTTAGATAATTTTCTTTTTTAACTCTGAAAATATTTTTTATATATTTTACCAAATTCCTTCATATCATAACATTTCCACGGTAAATTCTTAGTTTTATCATGAAATATCAATAAAATATGAAAATAAATGCAACCGGATGCAAAGATGTCTTGCCTTCAAAATCGAAAGTAGGCACGAATTACCGGTTTTCGCGAGTAAACAGGAAAATGAATCGCGACAAAAAAAGTCGTTTTTCCAGACGGATACGGAATGACCATAAGAGGAAACACATTTCTCATGATCATAATTATACTGAGAATGCTGGAAGTGACAAGGAACATAAAAAATGAAAGACAGTCATTGATTCTTTAGATATTTGATTAACCTTGATATTTATAAGTACGTGTACTTTACCCATTTACAAATTTACAGAAAGAAAGTTATCGATATTAAATAGTATTATTTTACATTTTATAAAATGTAACAAATGGTCTTCCAGCTTGTACCATGTGATCATCTAGTGTAATCATTATTGGATCTAATCTTATCAGTTAGTCTTGTTTTCATTTTCCGAGTTCAAAAAATCCATATCAATCTGTATTGTACTCATTCAAGCCTCGTTTTCATTTTTCGAATCCAAAATATCCATATCAAATCCATATTGGTCTCAAAGAAACTCTGCCTGTTGCTCTTGTATCAGTTACCTCTCTAGCAAATTCGAGATGCTTTTTTAAGTTCTGTATCCCCAAGTGCCTTATTACCTTGACTGTAAGAGTGTTTTCTTTAATGTGTTTTCTGCTTGAAAAATGGTGGTGTGAAAGAGTTCATTTTACATTGTTGTTACTGATCCACTTGGACTCAAATATGGCTACAAAACCTATATTGAACTCGGCTAGCGTCTCGTCCAATATAGGTCTCTCGTCCAATAGAATTCTGTATTGTACTCAACAATGTATAGTAACCCCATAATATTGTATCTTTATTATGTAAGGAGACCTCTCAATACTGTCTGTAACCTACTGCAATGTTTATCATAGATTTTTCTTTGACTTGGAACTTTGAAAATTAAAGTGTGCACTAAATTTCAACACGACATCTGTCAATTTTAGCCTCTTGTTGCATTCAGTAATATTAGTAGTTTCAAACTGTATTACTCTTTATAGCTAAATAATACTTCTTACATTCATACTAGTCATTTAAACATAAAATGTTCTAGAATTGGCAAGTTAATCCTTCAGTTTTTAAACTTGTAACAATACAATGGCTTAAATAAGGAGAAAAAAAACTGTTGAAAATATGAGTCATACATGTTACAGTTTTGTAAATTTTCCAAAAACTACATGGTAAAATTTGTTTATCTTCTGTATTTAAGCTGGATATAGTTTATCTGTTAAAAATATGTCCTAAATAATAAACTAACAATCATATTTTTAATTTTCTGACTCTTTGTTTTCTCTCAAACCAATTTTTACACTGCTCAGACCATTTGGATTTTTTGCACTCTTCCACAGATTAACAGGTTATGGAATGTTGTTGTCTATAAAGAAAGATTTATTTTCTCTGTTTTCAAGTTTTGACGCCTTTACTGCATCTGTAGACACCAGTATTGTATTGGTATTAGGAAATTTTCGGTGAAATATGGGACTTTTTTATACCCAAGGGTTTCAAATAAACTGAACAGAAGACGAGCTGTGGGGTTGTTTCGAAAAAAGTCGTTTATTTCTCTAAAAAGTATGGAAAGCCAACCTAAAAATTTGCAGGTAGATCAGTGAAATGATGCAGATTATGAAAATAAAATGTTAGATAACATCTGGAAAGGTGCTCATTACAGGTGCGCTACCTTAATGATATTTTGCCTAATTGTTATAAAACGTTCAATCAGGCCAGAAAAAAATGATTTCAAACCTTACAATGAATTTTGGAGACACCGTTCATGTAACAAAACTAGTGTAAATCGTTAATGGCATAATCATACCGAAATAATGACGAGAAATTACCCAGTAATCTTCGGAAAAGCAGAACTTGGAATAATGACGCTTTAATTACAGAGTGAAGTAAAATTACTCACTGTCCTCTTACGGAGAAAGAGGCGTATGGAATCATGAAATCAATTCGTAATGGAATCAATTTTCTTATAAAATTTTTAACACGCAAGTACACAGAAATAATGAAATTTTTTCAGAGAGGGTTTAAAGACAAGTGTAATAAAATACCCTTTAATAAGATCACCGCCTTATATGATTACTATTGATCAAACTTTATATTGCGGATTATCAAGGCACGGATAAACATTTTTCCTATATTTTAGTAAATACTCCCTATTAAACTCGAAGGGTATTAAGATTTTATAGTAGGGAGCTTTAAAAAATGCTCGTAAAAACCAGGAAGTAATTGTAATTACTGCAATGTCACGTAAAGCGTATTATTTGGACTTCGGTTAGAGGTAGGAAAATGACGTAAAAAACAACATTCCGAGATAAGTCATACTGTTCATTATTGGATTCCAGCAAAGAAAAAAATCATATTAAATTTCAATACGAATGGAATGCTTTAACCCTCTACAAGTGTAGTGTAAAATGCATTCGTTGTTTGTAGATATGTAATAAGAGAGAGGAGATTAAGAAAAACGTGATATACGCTAAGAATATAAATGTGCAAATTTAGAGATTCTGATTAGATTATCTTGGGTACGTGCTCTTTAAAAACCAATCAGATTAGAGTTCGAGAGCAGAACAAAATCTGCAGAACAAACTCTATATTCAAACGGAATTAATAATAGCCATATATGTACATAAACACATTTTATATCTTAACTTTAACGTTAAGTATAGGTTAAAGTTTATTAGTACGTATTTACAAAATTAAATTGGTCAGGCGCGGCGCAGCCGCGCGACCAATTTAATTTTGTAAATACGTACTAATAAATTTTAACCAGCTTAGTGTTTTAAATTATTTTTGTACACTCTTAACTTGTCTCTGCCCTCTTTCGTCACGCGAATATGATTGACACCTCGAAACACCAAAATCATGCCTGTCATTCATGTTCCGTCGATATCGGCGAGGTCTGATCTTTTACCGCCTTATGCAAATTAGAATCTCCTTTCGCTGGCACACAGAAACATAACTTTAATCGAAAAGGTCGAACACGTTTCACAACAAAATGAGTGCAGATCAAGTCACAAGTTTTGATGTCTTAGGTGATTCGAATTTCTTTAATATGCTGTACTTTTGCATTTTTGTTTTTGTTCTAATATTTCGAGTTGTGAAACTGATTTAACACGATCTTTGATGATACATGCACACTATAATTATATTGACTTGCGTAACTGAATACTGTACTTTTCCGACGGCATTCTCACCAGCAAGCAGCGGCTTGAATATATTATTTACCGTGTATTGTATATTTAATTTACATGTTTGCATTACATAAAATGAGAGGATATTTTACTTTACTTGTGAAAGCCAACCATAATTATAAAAGATGAATTCAGTTCAATGTATTCTGTATCGCATGAATGTAAACAAAAACCCAATAATCCTGTAACTCCGCCTCCAGGGCACCCATGCGGAATAACGTTGGTAAATCATTTCATTCTATTTACCTGGTTAGTAGCACTGGTTGTTAAAAACTGATTTACTAAAATAAATTCTTTCAAAATTTGAAAAATGCTGCCATCTCATTGGACAAAAAATAATTTCAAACACTAATAGCTTTTAAAGTTCATACATTGTCTACATATAAATGTTTTATCGCACCGTTGAATAAAAATAATAAAATTATTAACAGAATGAATGAATAAATCAATGAATGAACTCGAAGAACTAATGAAGAGGTTATAAACAGATTAATAAATCGTATAGTTAATAGAATAACACACCATTTAATTAATCGAAGAAACGCAGTAACACAACCTCCAAAAATGTCCGCATATTACAGCTAATTCATCTCCAGGGTTTAAAAAAATACGTAATTTACCATAAAGCACAAACCCTTGTATTAATAATTTAATTAAACACCGCTCTTATCTTCGAATAATAGCTATCGTTATAAGTTTTTTATTCATTTAATGCTTTCACTGCAGTTGTAGCGTACAGGATGAAAGAGGATTGGAGGCGGTATGGAATTCTTTATTACTGTTGCAATGCATTTACATTACATGTTTTGGCAATGTTACTGACAACGGCTTTGATGTACAATGTAATGGGCTGATTTTTGTATGAAAATGAGTATAGAAAATTTTACTTATACCTTATGTTTTTATCAAAGCTATCTGGCGAATGGTTTCCGTTTGTCTTCCTTCTCTGTTAAGCAATGAATATTTCAGTAACTTAAATCTGCAGTATGTTAACATATTCGAACTGTGTTTTTATGTAAGGTGTGAGGTGAACAGTCTTTACTGAAATATTTTTGGAAAATATTTCGGCAACGTGTTTTTTTTCAACCCAAAAGTTATATCATAACTGAAAATGTGAAACGCTCTGACAGTGAAAGAAACAGGTTTGTCAACAGTACGTCATATAACAATTTTTCAAAAACATCTCTTTTTTTCTACAATTAATAAGTCAGGAAACAGTTCTCCTACTAGTGTAAGGTTATATGACAGTTCTATCATAAATTGACAGAAAACAAGTTCATCAGCATCAACAATGCAAATTGCAATGCAACAACGGAAAATACTTTTTTCATGATAAAATATACATAAAAACGTAATTATAAATGTTTTGTTTGTCTCGTTTTTATGATGATTACCCTAATTGTCATGAAACGTTCAATCGAACCAGACAATAATCGATTTCGAACCTTACTATGAATTTTGAAAGAACCGCTAATGTAATATCGTAAATGACATAATTATACCGAAACAATAACGAAAAATCCGTCATTAGGCTCCGAAAATGCAGAACTGCCTTTATTAAAGATCGAGGGCCAAATTACGGAAATGAAGCACACAGAATCAATTTACATAGAAATTCTTTAACACGCAAGTACACAGAAATAATGAAATATTTCTAAACAGAGTTTAAATACAAGTGTTATATAATACACCTTTATAAGACCTCTGCATTTATATATAGATATTTGTTAAGCTTTATATATGTCGGATTATTAAGGCAATGCCCATTATATCTAAAAAGCGACAAACCATTTTATCACGGATAAATGTTTCACGTAACTATATTTTAGTAAAACGTTCCTATTACATTTGAAGGATCGGTATTAAGATTTTAGAGTACTGAGCTTAAAAAATGCTCGTGAAAACCAGGAAGTAATTGAAATTACTGTTTTTAATTGTCACGTAATGCGTATTATTAGGTAGGAAAATGACGTCACTGATAAGTCATACGGTTCATTATTGGATTCCAACATGGCATTTAAAAAAGATAAAAACACAAAAAAAATTCAATAAGCTTTGAATGCTTTGACGCACTGAATGTACAGTGTAGTGTAAATTGCTTTCGCTTTTGTTTATTTTTGTAGAGACATGTTAAACGAGAGGATTAGAAAAAACGTGATATGTGCAGGGAAAAAAATGCGCAGTTTTGCAGCTTCTGATTATGTTATCGGAACGTGCTCTGTAAGAACCAGTCAGATTAAAGTTTGAAAGCAGAATAGATTTTATTTTTATAGGGAATTAATAACAACCACGTAAATAAACACATTTAATATCTCAGCTTAAATAGTTTTTTAACTTCATAGATTTGTTATATATGAATTTATATATGAATGACTTATCACATCGTTTAATAAAATCATGAATTAATCAACGAAATGAATGAATGAATGAATGAATGACCCACCGACCAACTGACGGAATGAATGAATGAATGAATGAATGACCTACCGACCAAAAGACGAAATGAATGAATGGATCAATAAATGAGCCTGAAAATCTCTCAAAGGGATTATAAAAAGATAATAAATTACACCAGTTATATAATAATAATTCATCATTCAATCAATCAGTCAAACAAAGTAAAACATTTCAACTTATCGCCTCCTTAAATGTTCCTATGTACGCCAAATTCATCTCCTTGGTTTTTATGTAACATACGTAATTTCCAAGTGATGCACATGTAAAAATTATCTAATTAAACAACACACTAATCTTCTGATAATAGCTATCGTATATTTTTTCTATTCATTTAATACTTTCACTTCAGTTGGAGCGTACAGGATAAAACAGAATTGGAAATAGTAGTAGGCGGTATGGAATTCTGTATTACTGATGCCGTGCATTGACATAACATGCTTTGGCAATGTTACTGACAACAGCTTTGATCTAATGGGATGAAGATTATCTGATAATGAGCACACACACAACATTTTAATATATCAAATGCTTTTATCAAAGCTATCTGGCGAATATTTTCCGTTTGTCTTCCATCATCCCTGTTAAGCACTGGATATTTCTGTAACTTATATCTGCAGTATGTTAACAAAATCGAGCTGTGCTTTTAAGTAAGGTGTGAGTCGTGGTGAAATATTTTAATGTCACTTGGTGAAAATAATTCAGCGAAGTATTTTTCATGATATCACTCAAATGATAAGTAAAGTTGTCTAATTTGTTTGTATATTCAAACACGTTATTGTACATAACATTAAACAATATTTATCTTACAAGGAAGATATAAACACACCGATATATATAACTAAAATGACAAGGAAATATTGCCAACTGGGAGAAAGAATATGTTTGATGTATTGTTATATTTTGTGTGTGGCTTTATTGTTATTTTCATTTTAAAAAACAAGTAAATATTTTTTTTCTAAAGAAATCGTATGATTTCCAAACTATTATGATTAGGAATCCCCATGTCTCTAACCATTAAAGAATTATAGAACATTTCGTCATGTAATTGAATATTAAATCAATCTTGTTTACGAAAACATAGTCTATTTAGTGTCTGAGATTTAATATCATCTGTAATCATGTTTGAGTAAATGTGCAATTATGTCTAACATGCATATAAAAGCATGCAAATGGTTATGAAAAATCCGCATATAAATTGTAATGATGATTTAAGCTAAATCAATGTCTTTATTTCTTTAAGAATGATCGACATAGAGCTAATCTGAATGTAGCTTACGAAGCAATTTCAAATAAAACTTACAATATGACAATACACTAAGATGAAAAGTTTTTAAAAACTTTCAATACCAATCTGGTTTTTAGTATCCAACATAATTCTAAATGTTTTAATAAAAAACAGTTATGAAATTTGAATACATTGTAAAACTAAATAAGTACTAAATAAACAAACTTTAGCTACAAAAATGAAATTTGAACTATTTCAGAATTGTAACTTGTTATGATATATTTTTCTTAACATTGAACCAAATATACAGCTTTGAAACCACAATTAAAATGTTATCAAATACTAGTTTGTCAGATTAACCTACTGTTGAATACTAAATATTTAGATCAACATTTTAAACACAACTCATTTTAGCGAACAAAGAAATATCTTCCAATGAGTTAGCTGAGATATTTCTTGATAATCTGAGAAACAATGTTTTTATCGTTGTGCCTAAGAGTCTTTAAATATCTTAATATTTGACCTTTGTTTATCTTTCTTATTATATCAACACCCAAAAGCTTGTTACCCTGATTAACTACATTGGTATCTTGTCAAACAGATTTGATAAAGCGTTCAGTTGATACATTTTGAATACCTTTGAATGATATAGGTCCTCAAATGGATTTAACTTAAAGTGCAATGACGTGTTATTTCATTATTTAAGATAAACATTTACTGTGACTTTATCATTTTCTCTTGTAATCTTTATCATTATTCTCTCGGCTGAGAAATTAACTCTTAATTAGTAACCTTTAAAATAATCGCGAAAACTTATATCAAATTGCTTCATTTCTTTTTACTACGAACGGCAACAGCTAAAGAATTTGAATTTGGTATCTCAACTTAGAACATTCTCTTGACACTGTATTGCATTAGCAGATAGAGAAAAATAATATCAAATTCAATCTACTCTATTTTTTGTCATTCTTCTTTCACTAAGCTATTGTACGGACAAGACTACTACTCGGACGATTGTTATAATTGTTCTTGCAACTGCACGATTATCACACGCAGTGCTTATTTCTGAAGACTTGATTGTTTTACTGAATATATATCCAAATATCCTTTACAATGCCACTAGTTTACTTACTTACCTGTGTTGTTTTATGTTCTGAAGTTAAAACCTAAAAAACTACAAGACTTTATCTGAATGGTTAAAGATTACAATAAGTTTTAGTTAAAGATATACATTTATAAGTTGTAATATTAGTCCATTCAATTCTCTCACTGGCTTCGACGACAAATTAGTTATCTTGTAAGTGTCTTTAGAATTTTTAAGGATATAATATATACCATCTTAAGATTCCTCAGCGTATACAAGACGACTTTTTCTATTACTTCTTAAAATGAGGTAAGGACATACATGATTGCTTGAAAAATATCACTTTTAACTAATCTTCATGTTACTGACAGGAATTATTCTTTTTACACAACATCTCCAGACAACTGAAGTATTTCCCATTATGTTGCTGAGAATTTATTGAAGAAGAAATGATTTTATCTGACGTAAAAAAAACAGTTTTGATAAATAGTTTTGTTACAGTTTACTTGTACGGTATTCGAAACCTTTGAAAATCGTAATGTTACAAGTTTCAACATTGTTTACTGCGTGCATGAAAGAAACATGTCTAGTTTATGGGAATCAATTTTTCTTCACGATGTATTTTCGTCTACAAACGACGGTTTATTGCAGAATATCGAGTTTTCTTATTTATAACACTAGTGCACATTTTATACAGAAAAAAGATATGGTACGTTGCCTACATAAAACATAACATTTTTACAATCAAAGTTTACAAATTTTGTGGAATCCAGATTGTTTTAGGTTTCTCGTGCCGCACACAATTTTCATACTGCATAATCTCGTTTTTGCAAACTCGGCCACGTTCTGAAGTCTGCTCTAGAGGTTAAAAGTGTAGCAGAAAGAAACATTATGTAAGTATAACCAGATAAATCAATAATGAAGACAAGCTACATCCAAAATTTTAAACTTTCAAATCAAACTGAATCGTTGCGTAACTACGTCAGGGCCGGAACACACGAGTTGATTAATGTTTGTATCGATAGAACTATTTGTTTTGGTGGTAGGCAGAAAATTCTGGCCGTTGATAGGTGATTTGTAATAAGCTTGGTGCCCTTAGTAACATTGGATCCAAAAATGAGTTTAAAATGAAGGATTTTAGCTCAATATATTTACAAAAAAGTGTTTTAAATTATGCAAAAGAAGAACTTGCTAAGACTAAACCGTCAAAAATAAATTCTTTATATCATGAGTTAAAATGCACTGCAATTAAGTGACGCTCTATGGAAACCGTGCTTGCACATTGTATAAAGAACCGCTTCACGTTCAGGTATATGACAAATATACGATAAACGTTGATATGTTTTCTAAATGCAGTGGATAGTCAAAATATTAAATGGACATTTAATAATAAATCTTATCAATGATATACTGCATATCTATTTTACTGGCTCATCCAAAGGAAATCTATATTTTAAATATTAACATATGCTCACAAATTACTCCTATAGGCATTAAGACTTACAGAAAGTGTTCCTTCGGAATGAATTGTAAAACTATATACCATTCATTTGTTGACTTAAGAAACAGTAAGCAATAAATCATTCTGAAGAGTATATAAAACCAAAATTATAGTCAAACAGCCTTGCAGAAAAGAAAACCAGCTGGTATTTTTCTATTGATGGGATGCATTTAGCTAATCATACGCAACGGAATATTAACGTTGACGAAACATAACGATATCATTCACACAGTCGATTAGCCAGCGAATATGGTAACGCGGATAATGAGTTTTGGAACTTACAGATATCTACTACATATACTAGACAGCATAATAAATCTCACAGGAAATAAAATTGTCCCTACGAGGCTGAACGGTTTAAAGCAGCCACATGTTCGCTTGGTGATGGAAATTACCCATAATACCCTGCTCTTTTGCAACCTCCAAGCAGAGTTTTCCTCCCTATAACAATAACAGTACTGAGGCTACATATACAACTTTTGAGATTGAAATAGCTAGAGCAATAATTGAGGCAGTGCCTCATTTCATGATACTTTTTTCTTCAAAGATGAAAAATGGAAAAAAAAACTTTTTTTAAATTAGAAAAGAGCTCCTTGAAGAAATGGCCACAACGAATGTGAAAGTTTCTTAGATGAAATCATATTCAGCTTATGTTAGTAAAATTATCAGGAAAAACTCAGCAAGTCAACAAACAGTCATCTTTCATTCATATCTAAACGCTTTTTAGAATAATAGTTTATTTATATAGTCCGCAAGTTCTTGAACTATTAAACTGCTAGTCCTAAATAATATGTTAAATGTAAAATTTCTTCATATCAGTTAACATTTCTTTTAAACCCATAGTACAGTACACTACAGTGTCAAAACCTAAAAACCGTTTAAAGACACGGTCACTCATGTTTTATATATCCCTTTGCCAACATAGATTAAAGGAAGTAGTCGGTAATTATAAGCATAGAGCATAAAACTTACCACTGTCGTATGGTTGGTCTGACTGCATATTCATGAGACACTCTCTCCTCAAGTTCGCCAACAACTTTAACAACCTTTCTGGATAACTTGCTACTGCTTTTCTTGGACCTCCTGTTACAATGTTTACATCACTAGGTTCTAATGTACCTAGAGCCTCATGAGTGTTAGATGTATTAGTTTTTGATACACTTTTATCAAAAGTGTCAGACATACTGACTTCAGGAATTCAAGTCGTTAAGATCAGATACGTTTACTAGAACAAATGTCAGGTTGTCAATCAAGTAATTGTTTCTTCTTCTTCTTTCAGTACATCAGAAACATATCCATCACTTGTTTGTGTTTTTGTTTCAGTCATACATCTCAGTTGTTGTAACAAATTAATTCAAATTATTTTCGATTTTATTCCAGTAACATATCCGCCCCTTTTCTGATAGGTTAATCCTCTCTTTATCTTAATTTAAACAATATCATGGTATACGTCATTAATGATGTTAACTGAGAAACTGAAGTGAAATCCCTATACTATCTGTGTTTTATAATGTTGTCCGTAGCGTTTTTATTGTAAATAATGTTTTGCAAATATCTTTATGTGTTTTAATTCAATTTGTTTCACCTAAATTCAAATTCACTATCGCAATGCTGACGTAAGTTACCAAATTTTCCACAAAGAGTTATCATACAAGACCTTAAACCACACCTTTACATCTCTTCTGTATCTATTCCGGAAAAAAATCCGTTCTATTTAAATATAAAACTCAACACGTTTAACACATTATCTAAATTAGACACATGTTAGTCATGTAATTTCAATCCTTTTTATTAAGTTTGATTACTGTTCCTCCAACGCTGTACAGCAGAAAAAATCAATCGGACTTTAAATCCACGAACAACGAATTGCTGTATTTTACTTCTTTGTTCTAAAAGAAATTGCTCAACAACACAAAATCGAAATTTGATATTATGTCAGATTTAGATATAAATATATATTGTTTTAAATTTTACAGGAGTATCAAATGTTTCAAGCGTGTTTTATTAGGGTCATTATAAAATAAAATTGCTTTAAAATTAGAATGTTTATCGTTTTAAACTAGATAAAAGTTCAGATAAAACGTGATAAAGAGTAGAACAAACGGCTGTAAAATTTTACACGATAGATGTTAAGTTTAAGACGATAGAAAAACAGGTACAGCCTTAGCTTAATTTAGTCAGTTAGTATGCATTAAATTATTAAATTTGATTCAGATGCCTAATGCCGAAAAAATAACTTCATTTAACATAAAAGGCGGCATCCCATCAGACAAGCAATCAAACATTTAAATACTTTCCCAGAATGTTCACAGAAAAAAAATACGGCTAGACAACTGTTTTTGGAAGTTGAAGGTGAAGGAATAAATGTACACATTTAGAGTCAAATCATTCGTCATAGTCACGTTTTGAAACTGTCAGTTGTTATAAAAATAAGTTATGTTATCATTTACACAAAATTTAAACTAATTCCCGCAAGTCAACTTTGTCACGCCAGATGGAAGGAAAGTAACATCTAATTTAGTTACTGCCTTTATGCTTGTTTCCGTTTCTCAAGTATAAAGTGTATCATTTCTTTAAGCATTTGTACGCTGTTTTATAGCATATTAGCAAACAGAACAAACTGTATGTTTTATAGCATATTTGCAAACAGAACAAACTGTATGCTTTATAGCATATTAGCAAACAGAACAAACTGTATGTTTTATGGCATATTAGCAAACAGAACAAACTGTATGTTTTATAGCATATTAGCAAACAGAACAAACTGTATCTCAGTCTTTATAACAATATCCATAAAATATATTTTATTGGCTAAAGGACATTGGAAATGACAACCTCAAAAAGTTAAATTGTACTGCTTCATAACTACAATATTTTAGCTGCAGCCTTTTTTTAAAAACTACAATACGAGTACTTTAAAAGTCTCAAAACAGATTTTTTTGTAAAGGTGCATCTAAAAGCATGTTCCTTATAGAATGCTCTCAGTTTGGGGGTACAGAAATTTACGTCTCTTCTGTATCTTTTCCAGAAAAAAATGACATTTCTTCTGTAGAAAGAAATGAGGCATGTTAAAACCACAGTTTGTATATTACATAAATCACAAGGTTTGCATATAGTATCTCAATATATATGAGTCTGCCTCCCGTTTTTCTTTCATTCTTTTCATATGCATAACATCAAAATGCCGTCTCTGCACACGACAAGTGCAGAGTAACCTTACCTTTTTTAAGACGTTTTATGGATGGCAATTAATTTCCACACAATAGCTTTCCATGAGAACATCATATTGTTTTCTTCTGTAATTTCAAAATCCTCTTTCTCTGAGGTTAAAACGTTCTAGGTATAATATTGTTACTGTTTATGATTTATGTGAACAAAAAGTAAATAGCAAAATGACTATATATTATATTGCCAACCGAGCGTTACTGTTCAAGATTTTGCAAGTGTATAGAGTATTGGTGCTAAAATTTTCATTAATCTCCTGCACTGAAGACATTACAGGAGAAATTGAGACTTTTTAATTGCACCATTAATGAGATGCATTTAAACCCCGGTTCATTTAGATGTTACCACTAAGAAATACGTTTCACTGTTATAAAGCGAGTATAAATTTAAACAAATGTCTAACTAAATATACAGAATTTAAATGAGAATCATGGAAAATCATTTGAGAAATAATGACCAAACAATAATGTGGTCAAGAGGTACCGTGTATAAGTGTTCAGCTGATTTGTTGCTCATGTGCAGTTGGTCTTTTAAATAGGGTAAAGTTATAGTCTTAATTCTGGTGCTTACAGTATTTAAAGAAAAAAAAAGTAAAAATAAACTGTGTGGGTGTTCAGTTGAACACTTGTGTCGCCCTTGGGTACTCTGTAAGAATAACTAAAAAGGTAAACAAGAGCCTGCTGGAAAAGACAGCATGCTAGTCCTGGTACAACAAGACCTGTATACAGACAGCATGCTCCACTTTTCTCAGTCAATTAATTTTATGCCATGTTAAACAAGAGGCCCAAGTGAATAAAATTTGAGTTGGGGAGGGCAAGTATCTAGTCATACAAGATGAAAAAAAAAACATTTTTAGGGGGGAGGGGAGAGAGTCAAGTACCTATGTATTTAAAAAAATTCGGGGGGGGGGTGGATGGGGAGTCAAGTACCTATGTATTTAAAAATATCGGACCCGGGGAGGGGGGTTGAGGGTGGATATGGAAGTCAAGTACCTATGTATTGAAAAAATCGGGCCCGGGGTGTAAAATAATGGGGGGGTTACGTGGGCGGAGTGGGGGGTCCCCTTGCAGAGGGGGGGCGGGCTGGGGGAAGAAAGGGGGGAGTACTGACCCATCTCATGTCAGTTAATATTTTATTTCTAGGCTTAAGAAGTTTTTTCCTATATATAAGTATAAGCAAAATCAAGCGACCCCTGGGGGTTGGGTTAACTGTGACCCCAGGGACATGGGTACCAACAATGTTTGCAGGGGTCTTGCTTCTGATCAAGTATTCCAAGTTAGAATAGAATATCTTTCACACTTTTTGAGAAATGGACAAAAAGGTTAACCAAGAAATTTTAAGTTGAAAAAGTGGCATAACATTGCAAAAATAAATATGAGGGTTATCTGCCCTTGAGAAATGGTGTTGTCTAGTGATACAAATGTAAGCATTACAACTGGAAAGTTTGATGAAGAAATATTAAGAAATGGCATAGTTATATGCAATGTTAAGTTTTCATGACAAAATCCAAGTACAAAAAGGGGCATAACTCTGTCAATTGTGACCTTGACCTACAAATGTTGGCATCATCACGACCCTGTTGTCGTAAGCAATATAATTTGAAAGTTTGATGACGAAATGTTAAGAAATGGCAAAGTTATTGCCAACGTTAAGTTTTCATGATAAAATCCGAGTACAAAAAGGGGCATAACTCTGTCAAATGTGACCTTGACCTAAAGATTTTGGCATCTTCCCGACTCTGTTGTCATAAGCAATATAATTAAAAAGTTTGATAAGGAAATGTTAAGAAATGGCAAAGTTATAGCCAACGTTTAGTTTTCGTGACGGACGCACCGACGGACAAAGCGATCCCTATGTATCGCCGTTTCTTCGAAAGAGCGGCACAAAAAGAAACAAAGACTCAAATACTTTTGTCTAATTATTGAAAAGCTGCAAAATAAAAAGAAGATAATTTCAGTTTCCATAAATTAAAATGTAAATGACATTGTGAAAGGAGCTGATGTCAATGCAAAATCAAACTATTTAAAATCGAGTTTCGAAGTGAAACTTCTATTTCATTCTACCCAGAGGAACATAATGGAAGCCTACTGTCAAAAGCAACAGATTTCTAATGATGTTATGATTCCCTGTCAAAGCTGTTATTAAGAAAGCGGTTATATTTGACAATAATTAAAATACCATGGGTTCAAACCCCACTCCAGCCAATTTTGTTTCTCTAGTTTTTTGGCAGTTTTACATATTTTGGTTTCAAAACAATAATATTTATAAAATTTTAATTCAATTTCTTTCTTTTTAATTACACTTCAATTGTAACAAAGGTTTTCAACATGGTTAATCGCTGATAATCGGGTATCTGTGATTTTAGTTAATAATTTCTCCAAAACTAGACGGTAAAATACTTTATATTTTGCCTGTTTATTCAAAATAGTACATGAATAGAAATAATTGTTGCTAATTTGAAACCCCGAAGATTTTTGTTGAATTTTACGTTGATAACATTCTTACATAATGAAGTGGGTGGGGTAAATTCGTGCCAAGTTTATAATCATATTTAGTTTCTTCTCACTTTCGGCTTTTCTTTTTCCTTGTTTTTTGTCAGCAGTCAGTTGGTCTTCATAATATGAATAATTACATACCAAGTAACAGTTGCTTTTATGGTCAGACTTAGAAAAATCATTATGTTTCTATTTACCTTATAAACCCATTAAGTCGGGTGAGTTTTCAAGTAAACATCAGACATTTCTTGAAACTGCTACGATAAAAGTCTCTTATATGGTCTATATTTTGTCATAGGATACAAGACGCCTTAACAAGTAGGTCTTTAAATCCTAGTTTCGGGGCAGAAGCTCATTTTATTTCATCAAGTACAACACAGTTCTCCTAGTAGACATAGAAAAAGAAACAGTCCTACTAAATGAAGTCAGTCATACGACTGCCTATAACATACAATAGCCCTACCAGAGTATTCTAAAAAATGTTCTTGTAATTAATATAGTTTTTGGCTTAATGACCAGAAATTTGTCAAATATACCAAATATGCAGGAATTTGACTTATTTACAGAGGAACTAGGCACTTACGAAAAAGAAAGTCTATACTATGAGAATAATGAGGTTAACTTATGATAATAGATATTTATCCTATTTAACACACAAGAACAATAATACACATGACTTACAGATTAAGTTGAGATCAAAGTGAAAAAGTCCAACGTTTATGTGACCTAACATATTTCGAGACAAAATTAAGATATCACTGTAACACACCTAACCATTTAGTGCAAACTTTTTAATACAAGTATTACCTTAAACGATAAATGGGTAAAATTGGCGTGGGTGATAAAAGTAAAATATCAACAAAAAAATCATACAACATATTGGTCGTTGTGCTATAGCAAGTTTTTTTTAATCCTGTTCTCAGTCAACTCGTCGGTGTTAAGTTCCAATTGTTTCAGAGCAGAACCTGTAGCAGTACTCGTAAAACCAGAATAGATTTTGTTACACTTTCCTGTCACGTTATGTGTACTATTTAGACTATGGAGAAATTGAGAACTATGACGTAAACAAGCAACATTCCCTGTTTAGTTAGATAGTTCATTATTGGATTCAAGTAAGTGCATTTTCCAGTAAGATAACTTATATTAAATCTTTATGTGCATGGAATGCTTTTTCCGTGATTTCAGTGCAGTAACGGCGTTTGTCACGTTCGCTGTTTATATATACTTGTGGAGGCATGTGAAGAACAAGGAGACAGAAATAAGTAATAACCTTGATCAAGAAAAATGTAGACAATAAGTGGTAGCTTTCAACGTTTAATAAGGTATTCTGTAATATAGCGCGAAAGCTGAAAATGAATAGTAACATTGACAAACGGTCGCTGTGTAAATGAACCCATTCATATTTTAGAGTTCGTTGTTAAGATGAAGTAAAATCCAGAGGTGTACAACAAGATAAGAGGTACGTCTCTTACTAGAACAAATAAAGTTGTTAGGTTTTAAATAGAGTAGGTAACGTCACACAGCTCACAACATACAACAGGCAAAATTCGTTATAAACATAATGCCATTTAATACCCAACTGGTTTTTGCTTACAGCAATGCTAATTTATTATTTAGTTCGTTTCACAAATGTTGTTGTGGCATATAGATTAAAAGACTTTTGAAAATAGTTGTAGGCGGCCTGAACTCATTACTCATTAATATTAATGCAATGCATTGGAGATTACATGTTTTAGCAATGTTACCGGCGCGGGCTTTGATGTAATAGAATGATATTTTTTATTATAGAGAGCACGTAGAAAACTTACTTGTTACAGAAGTTTTATCAAAGCTATTTCGCGATAATTTTCTAATTGTCTTCCATCCCTTATACGCGAAAGGGTGGTTAGGTGCGCGCGCGCGTGTATGTGTGTTTTATTTTCTGAACAGAATTCAGTAGATTGTTTAGTGGTGTAGTTACTATGTTACTACTTTAGTTGGTACACTTGTTTTAACTTTTTTCAAAACATTTAAGCCCATTATTGTCTCAAATTCAATGATAGTTGAAAGCCGTAATCGATAAACATTCTACATTATTCTAATTTGACATTTTTCCTATTAAGTAAATGGAATATTAAATCAATCCTTATGACGAAAACAGACATGTTAGTGTCTATGCAGAAAACATGGGTTGATGTGCAGTAATACCTAGCATGCATGTAATAGCATAAAAAAGTTACCGCTTAAGCCGCAGTTAAAGTGATGTGATGATATCAATTTAATGTATTTCTTTGTTTACTTTCTTTCAGAATGGTCGACCAAGCGTCTAAACTAGTAAAACTTCACACAGTAATTTAAAAGCAAACAGCATGAACAAATAATCATTTGTGTTCAGCGGGTTTTATACCAATGAACGAAATTCATTCTAAGGTTTAGTCTTTAGTCGTTCTGTACTTCCGTCCGTCTGTTTATTCACGCGATTGAAAATCCTGCCTCAAATCCATGCAGTTGGTGAAATATTTTTTTTTTTTTTTGTAAACTTTTTATATTATGTTTCTTAACTTTGTGTTTCTGTCCACGACTACTGCTGTAGAATGAAAAAGAAGTGATGTATTGGTTAGTTCCTAAACATGTATACTCTGAAAGACTTTCGGTACTCCAGAGTTGCATCCACTTTTCTAATCTATATACTGTATTATGGAAGGACCTTTTCTTCTGTGTTTGCTTATAAAAAAATAATTGTTTCTCATAGAAGTAACATTTGGGAAGCCTTAATTGTGACCTCCAGGTTAATCTCAAATAGTTTACTCAACAACAATGAACCTTGAAAACAGTGTAAACCTACAAACAAGTAAACAATACCTAGTCATACATGTATAATTGTTTAAACGCATTAAAAAATAACGTTTTTTACGTAATATCTAGATTCATTCGTCTACTTTCTCGTTTTCCTGTGCAACTGTGATAACATTGGATATTATATAGCTTTGCAACCACTCTAGAAAATGGTGACATCGTACAATTTTGACATATTAACTTGTAAGTACAACCTACAATGCAAATACTTTTCTTTTTCATTACTAAATCTATCTTTGCCATGAACGAAATGACTTCCAGTGAGTATGAGGAGAATTGATATGGCAACTTGAAAAACTAGATTTTTATGTTTTGCCTAAGATTCTTTCTTTAACACAATATTCGACCTTTGCGACACGTTTTTAATAAATATTTTGACCTGAGCATTTATTTTTACACAAGATTACCACCTTCGAGTGGTAATCAACACACTTAACCTAGTTACGCATCTTACAACACTGGAATCTTGTCAAACATATTTGATAAAACGTCTAGTTGATACATTTTAAATACTCATCACAGATAAGGATACGTCAAATGAAATTATCTTTAATAACTGAATTAAGTATTCGGAAAATTCTGTTTTTTAATTATCGAATTAATTTATTTGCAAGGCAAGATATTATATTCTTCACTTGAAAAAAAATGAGTCGAAGCTAAATAAATGCTACAATGGCATACTTTGTTTTCATTATTCACATTTATAAATTCATAGATTAAACTGATTAGAAATATGAAAACGCATATAATTCATATTAGAATTAACCTTTTCTTTCCCACTGCTACAGGCTATTTACATATTAAGAGAGCCTCAAAATTTCCCAAGCGAAGTTTGTCTACATATGTAGATTTTGTCAATTCCTGAAACCTTTTTACCATTCATGTCATGATTTTGAGAAACAGAAACAGTCTCTTACTAGAGTACAAAGAGACCTTAATAGGTAACCCCTGTAAATGAAATGCCTAATCAATGACATTTTCAATTTACATGTTGAAAAAGAAGCATTTTGCCACGGCTTATACTGCTTGCTTTGTACACAATAATATGTGTTGTTTAGTCTAAACAGTCTTTAAGAAAGAAAAGATGGCTACGGTTGAGTTAACCATAAAAATGAGATATGAAGAAGTAACTAGTCGAAATGTACTGTGAATTTATCCAACTAGCTGGTAACGGCTTCAAGTTTTATTTTATCATTATATTGATATTAAGGTCAAACAGCATTTAATACACGGCATAACGTTATCAAGCCTATCAAATACAAAGAGAGAAGAAGATAAATATAATCTGAAAACAGAGTCGTATAGAGTACGCTTTTATTTTTTTTTTTAAAGTTACATATAGAAATACTTCCGCGTATACGTGAGCTTTGAGCTCCATCAACGACAAGCTGCTTATGAAATTTCCGCAACAATCTTACATGTTTCAAAGGTAAAATCAGCTTTTGCATGTTAAATTAATAACTTCCCTGAAAAAGTCCTAAAATATTCTTTTTGAAAAAACATTAAATATGTAAGTGCATGAATTATCATATCGCATCTTCGTACAAATTAAATTAAACTATAAAAATCCTCGCCAAAGCAAACATTAACCTCCATCCGTTAAAACAGTACAATACCACTGAGTGTAAAAACTGAAAGAGACTTATATGCATTGTTTTCAGTCATGTATTTAATATTTATTTTCAATTATGTGCATTAGACTAAACGTTTCATGTTATATTCAAAGTTATAATAAGCATTAAGGATGTTAGTGTAACTTACCATTTCCGTATGGTTGTTCTGACTGCATTTTCATTAGACAATCTCTCCTCAATGTTGCCAACAACTTTAACAACCTTTCTGGATATCTTGGTACCGCTTTCTTTGAACTTCCTGTCACAATATTTACAACACCAGGCTCCGTTATTCCTAAGTCCTCATAAGTACTAAATATGTGATTATTTTCTGAGGCACTTTTATTTTTAAACATACTGACTTCCCAATTAAGCTATCTTCGTACTGTTCATCTACAGCAAAAAATTGGAATTGTAATATTGCGAAGTTGTTAATCCAGTAAATGTTTACATTCTCCTGTTATCGTATTCTGGTATCGTTCTCATAGGTGAATTGAAATCCGGTTTACATGTGATTTTTTTTATCAACACTGTTTATTATTATTATTATTTCAGTACTATCTTAATTTATATTCATTGATTTTTTTCCTTAAAATAAATTATGTTTGATACATAAGTAAAATACTTTGCACCCTATCGTAGACAGATGATTACCATCAAACAATCTTGCTTAAGTCCCTTATCCGCACTTAAGTATTATTATGGTAGTAAATCCGTCATCTAAACCATGATATATGATATATCCATTAAGAAAGTAGAGAAAATACAAGAACCTACAACTACTGACTTTTATTATAAGTACATAATTGTCGTTGACTGTGTTTTAGCATATGCGGTTTAGTAAACATATCCAATGTGTTTCAGTTCAATCATTTTATCTAATTAGAACTTATTATCGCAAAGCTGACTTAAGTTACCAACTTTTACACTCAATGTTATCTTTCAAAATTGATAAAATTTTACCTAATGACATATTATATGAGATATGAAAAAGGAAATGCTAAAAATGAAACATCTTATTTTCACCCCCTCTAAGTTCTAAAATATGTCTGTTGTTATGTATCTGAAATTCAACTGTTTGAAACTATGTTTTAATCCGCAATATCTAATAAAACGGCTTAAAACATTTTACTGTGTGTCCTTCATAAACTAATTAAAAATGAACTGTGATAAATGTACAATGGAGTGAATAGGAAAAATAATTCACTGTAAAATAAACACAGTATCTGTAAAGATTAAGGCCATTTTTGAGGGTTGCCGATTTATGAATCTACCTTTTAATATAAAAAAATCTCAAAAGTATTTTTCCGAAAATCTTCCCAATATTTCTGTTCACTAGGTTTGATTAATATTCTGTTAACGGATGAAAAAAAATTAACAAAACAATATACAGCGGTGGATTTTAAGTGGTTTGTTTTCAAACAATCGAAATAAGGCAAAACCATGTAAATTACTTCCAAACGATTGTAATATTTATAATAGTTGAGATAACGTTTTGTCCACTATATTCAGTGAGAAGAAGTGTTTTGATAGTTGAAGAAAAAAGAATGTAAAAATGATTTTTGCCCTTATTATTTTATCCATACACTGCACTAAAACAGAAAAGATGAAAGGAATGGTTAAACAGAGAGTATCAATTTGTTTTTAATATCTTATGTAAATTCAGATTTACTTTATGTCGAAAACATTGCTATGTTGTTCTTTTTCTCATCAACTGTATAGAAAACATTAATATTCGCTATATTCTATTTTGATGTTAACACGAAGTATTAGTTGACCGTATACCTTTGGATCTCTAATGACAAGTGAAGAAAATGATTGTTATATTTAATCTGATTTTTTTAGGACAATGCGGTAGAAATTCTACGTCTTCTGTATAGAAATATTACACATACGTGTAATTTCAAATGAACAGATGTTATATAACATTTAAGATAAAATAGTCAAGTTCCCAGCTGCATCCATGTAAAGATTTATTCTGATCAAGTGCACTAGATCAGAAAGCTGCCTCTGCACCCTACAAGTGCTGTGTTAAAAGTATCCAACTTCAACTGAATACTGCCAAAAATCAATACTGACTATACTGGGCAGGCCCGTGTCAGGAACATTAAAATTATTAATGATAATAACAAAGAAAACAAGATTTTACTAAAGATCTTACTTAAACATTTATTGTGAACGCCTTAATCTCGGTCGGTAATACATTCAACAAACGTCGTATCGTCCTTGGGAAGAATGAGTTCATGTGATGTTGTGTTTTTGATTGCGGGATGTGGAATTTGTTGTTTCTTGTGTCTGTAAGGTGTATCCTCATAACATTGCCGTAAAGGCGTTTTACCTAAAACAGTCAATTACAACAAGATACACGAATGTCCTTCCAGAACATTCAACTTCACTGTGCTGCCATCTATTTCTGCTGTCTCACGGAAAAAAAAACAAGTTCCGAAAGCTGAATATCTTTAACCAAACTGACCACATAGCGTTCATTTGTAAAAGTGCAGTTCATTATGTAAGTCTAAAAAGGAAGTAAATCGTCCCTGGTAACATCAGGTGGTCGCAATTAATTCTAAACTTAACTTAGCTTCAAATTTGCTGATTTTTGTTTCCTTTAATGAATAGAGTAGACGATTTCTACTACTCGAAGACGGCAACTAGTGAAAAATGTGTTAAAAATAGTTGTGTTCAGTAATTCTAATTTTTATCATTTTCTAAACGTGTGATAAAAATCAGCAGGATACATATTCTAACTTGTTATTTAAACACCTAGTAATGCTGGTTGTGCAAGTGGTACTGAGAGTTAATTAACTATTTTCCATCATTCTTCTCGAATACTTTTGTTACGTATTACTTGGATCAGTACTGGTTAATGAGAGTCTTATTTTAAATAAATAGATACTGCCATATCACCTCATCTGTCATTTCATCAGACATTTTCTTCATTACCAACTCTCTTCAGTGCATAGAAGATGAAAGATATCACATGTTGTTCATCAGGAAACATTGAAATGAATGCGATACCTTATGTAAATTTAGATTTACAAAATGTCTATACCAGACATCTTCACGAGAGTTCATCTGAGCTTATGTGATCGGCCATACAATTTGAAAATTTTAAGTCACCACCGTCTTATCCAACCTTCATGAAACTTGTTCATAATGTTATGCCAACCTTTGTTAAACTTCCTTATAATGTTTTACCTGATACTGGGTTCAAAACTGTGTCATGTGGCGTGAGAATATAGGTTAGGTCTAAGAACTTGGTACAACCCAACAGTTCCATCTCATTTCAACAGTATCATACATTGTTTTTCCATAAATAATTACTGAAGTGCACGTTTAATACATTGGCTTTATAAATTTTAGTAATAACTCATGTGATGGCAAAGTATTAGGGTCACGAATATGCCCCCACCCCCCCCCCCCCGAAAAAAAAATTACATCGATATATGCGAGTATGTCTTGATGCCACTTAAATATCTGACTAAATTCTTACTTCTACCAAAGAAGAAGTACTTACAGGAGACGTTTATGTCCTGCAATAGGGCGTTTTGTAATTAACTAGAACATTTGTTCACTGTAGCACGTTCTATCAGGCTGTGCTACAATTGCCATTTCCTTAGTTTTTGAGACAAATAGGTTCTGTGCAGGATATGTGGTAATGTCTTATTTTATAAGCAGTCGGTCTACAGCAAAATGCCTATTTATTAAATTGTCTACAATATGGTTCTTTGTAAGATTGCGATTCATTACTTGTAGTCTAAAAAGGAACTGACTGGTCCCTATTAACATCAGGCAGTCTTGATTAAGTCTACCTCATTTAATTTGTCGAGTGTTAACATTACCTTTCTAAATATTAAAGTTGATAAATTCATACATTCTGTGGAAAATATAAGCAACAAAACCCCGCCTTGACTATAGATCATTAAAGCTTAATAATTGTCATCAGATTAACAATAATTGTCATCAGATTAATGAAATAACACCATTGTAAGTGTGTCATCGCGATCAGAAAAGAAGGACTTACAACGAAAATTTTCTACTAACTTCTTTATTCAATGTCAACATTTTCGCTTTCAATCCTCGATTTTACTTCTTATACACTGAGCAAAACATGTAGTAGTTCTAATTACAGACAACATTCTCTCTAAATGTCTCAGTCTGTCTTCTTTGAGAATGTTTGTACAAGCGTTGTTGATTTGTTTTGACACGGTATAAGAAACCCATTGAAACGCCTTCTACTTTAATCATACAAGGAATTTGAAACAAAACCGTTTTCTTATCGGATTTTCTCCAGGACGATTACCTCATTTCATTTGTTGAGTGTTAAAACTTACCTATCTCTTTTGAAATAAAACAACAATAAATAATGAAATAGAAACACCATTTGATCAGATTATTCCGTTATTCGTAAGTAGTCATTTGATAGAACAAATAATTGTTACATAGACTATACCCTTGGGTTGACATGGCCTGTTTTATTTTGTTCGTAAAGATATTAAAATGCAAATTTCTAACAGTGTCGGAATCTTGTAAAATATTAAATCGCATCCAAATATATTGTTTCCCGTTTCCGTCTTACATGTTTTCCCAAAATATTAATTTGCACATGTTTGGCAACTTTTACTTAGACAACACTATTTCAAACTAGTTTACTGTCGGAATTTTTGTTGTTGTTTTTTTTTTAAATAACACTTTTAAATGAATTTCATATATTATAAACACATCTGGTCAACTGGTTATTAACTATGCTATTTAGAAGTACAAATCTCATTAATAATCATGAGATTAAGTGTGTCTTTTATCATTATCGTTCAAGTCGTTTTCTTGAAAAGATATTTTACAGTTGAAAATTTAGTTTAGACAGGTTTTAGAAACCAGCATCATATCTACACAATAACACATGAAAACCGTTATTATAGTGATTTTGTGTGCACTATTAGTGTTCATTACCCTTTAAATTTCTAGACATAAAGAGTAAATAAATTGTTCCTGTATCTAAACTTTATAACCAATATTATTCTTTGTTTTCGAAAAGAATGATTGTGTTGGTAACGGGTGAAATAGAATACCTGTTATCATTTCCCGTCTGTCTTTGCAAGGGAAGCAGCCAGATGAGTTAAAAATCCGGTATCACAGTTTCGTTCTTTGATTTTTTCCAGTTTTTAAGTGATTTGCAAACTGATGGTTTTTTTGTTATTATTATTATTATGATCATTATTTTATTTTATGCCTACCAATGAAATATAGGGAAATATCAGTGAGATAAAAGCGATAATCCACTGTTTTGAATCAGTGAAATTACCATTTTGTTAATCCACTGTTTGTGCCGGAACTACTTTTCCCCACCACGTAAATACAAGAGAATCCGCTGTATTTCAGACAGTGACAGCGAGTGAAATTTATTTACCTTGTTAAATCCAGTTATAATATTGAATTCCTGAGCCTAACTAGTTGTGAACAATGATGAAATTCGCCTTAAATTATTTAAAATGTCTGATTTGTTTACATAACTCACATGGACAATATCCATTATGGCCGACTTTCAATTCAATTGATTGAATATTACTCGGTATTAATCCGCTTTTATAATTAAAGTATGTATGGCTAAAATTCAATAAATATTGATAAACTGTGTAGAGAAAAATAAATGTTATTTGATGAAAGTGTATTCAGTTTATTTCAGCAGAAGTAAAGTTATCATATGTATTGGAGATTGTCTGCACTTTTTTGTGCGGAGTAACGGTTTGACCAAAGTACGCATTAACTAATTTGGGGCTCACCATGGGGAATTTATTGAAGACCCTGAGTAAAAATGTCATAAAATACCCATTTTTGACGTGTTGGCATAAAATAAAAAGAAAATTTGTTTGTTTTTTAGTGGAAGATGGGAATTTATTTCATCTCGTGAACACCATATGTTTATATTTTCACTCGTGGCTGCGCCACTCGTGAAAATATCACATGTGGTGTTCACTCGATGAAATAAATTCTCATCTTCCACAAAAACAAACAAATATCCTCTATATCATTACTATTATTAATATTTTGCGTTGTTGCACAAGTTGATAAATTTGTTATCTAGTAAGAGTAGCTCAGTGTTGTCAAATTACTTAACTGAAATATGCCGTCGCTATCTTGCACAAAATAGTGGTAGATTATGTAAATTGTTCTCTCAGTCTACGAAGCGTATCGTTTTCTATACCCATTGAAATAAAATGAGGCTTATCGGACACAATTTATGAGACTGCTAAAACTGTTAAAAATCAAAGCAGTTTGAAATAAGAGAGTTGTTTCATTAAATGCAAAGTTCTTAAAAAATGTGCTTATTTTTTATATTTGAAACATTAATGAAACCCATTAGAAGTCTAGATAAATTGAGTAATTGGCAACTGAAAACCGTTTACCTAAAATAAACAGCCATAATCAGAATGATATGTGACGTTAGTCATCAGAAATGACCCATGTTTTCAACAACAACAAAAAACCTGAGAGACTAAATTTTATTTATTTGTTACAAAAGTTATTATGGCTGTTTTAATAGACTTCAGTGTCACATGATATTATATCCTTTTATTTCTAAAAATGGCAATGTGATAACCATTTCACACATAAAAAGTGATAGTCTTTCTCTAATATCAATCTTTAGATTTGTTTACAGTTCTTCGTTGCACATCATCATCGTATGTGTATATAGATGTTAAATTTGTAGTTACAATAATTTAACTCCTCACATTCAATACAGTAGGTAATACTGTTAATAAACCTTCTGATAATAAAGAAGTAATTGAAATGAAACTTTCTCTTTACAAGTTCATTTAATTCATGAGAAGTGTCTTTTTCTGAATTGATCTATAATGCAAAAGCATTTAGAGGAAACTAAAAAACAAAAGAAGCAGTCAGCACTTCACAGGATTCTGTCTCACATATGTTATCTATAAACTTGCTTGTTTCAACCTTTTGCTTACACTAAGCATAAAAAATACTTCGGAACCGTACCTAATACTATATACTTATGTTGTCTGTAACTATTGTTCAGTAAAGACTATCCCAGCAATCTTCAATCTCAAAACATGCATTGGACTATTCAGTCTAATAATTTACCCAATTAAATCAAGACGTTATATCAAGATGCTCTGTACACCCCATATGTTCCGTATTTCTTTTTTGGGGAATTGCTATCATTGGATTTTAAACATATTTTAACTGACACGTTCTTTTATTCTTTTACAATTTCCATTTATTCTGCTTCTGAGAATAATACTTCTACTTGACAGAAAACGATACTTAAACTGGTTTGATATCTTTTTACAGTAAAATGGTTATTAGTTGAATTGTTCATAAAACGCATCGGTATCAATGTTTTTCATCAGGTGAAGTCTTAATAGGAAGTGAATGGTCCTTTTTAGCATCAGGAAACTCCAATTAGCCCTGTAAATTATGATATAATACACATTTTACATGACACTATGTTACATGCACATCGTCATCTAAATCAAAATGTGTCAGTACCAGACTAGACGGCTCTGCCACATTCACATTTATATTCTTCTATTTTCATTTATTTGTTATTATTTTGAGCTCAATTTGGATACAAAATATGCAACTTAATTATATCTCTGATGGACACAACTGTTTTAGAGAGTAGTCATTTACTTCTATTATTGGTACCCCTTCACGGCTGGTAGACTGAGACACGGACAGATTAGAGTCCTTACACAAAGGCACACCTTGTGCTTACCACATTTAGTTAGACATATTTTCTTGTCAGAAACCACAGGGCCTGGATTTAAGATAGTAGGTATGTGAAGAAAACAGTTTAGGTTGTTTTCAGGTGAGCAATTAAAGGGCCATCATGGCTTTCCAAATTTGTTAATTAGGATTCAAGTTCATGTAACAGAATGACTTGTTTCATATACATGTAACTAGTCCTAAAATTGAAGCAATTGCAGCTCACTTTGACTTACAGCTGATAGAAATTGTTCCAAGCAGTGGAGTTGCTATACCAAAAGATTTGAAAGCTGTTGTGTTTTCATGCAAAGGTCGTAAAGATTTGGCCGCTAAACTTCTAAGAACCTTCTATTCTGTTGAAGAGATGATAAAGGCAAGAAGTATACAGACTCTTAAAAACTCGCACAAAATCGTTCTGGCAATTATTTGTAAGTATTTAATATAATGAAATGAGTTACATGTTGAATTGCTAAAGTCAGTGTCATAAGTATTACAAATTGAAACGTTATGCTTCATGGCAGCATAGACAAAAGGCATATAATAAACAAACATTCCTGTTGAGTAAAACTTTGGATGTCACCCTGTGTGTATAAAAAGACAAGTAATATTTAACTGTCATAATTCAGTGCATGTTTTATTCATATATACCAGTTAGTTAATATTTACTCATAGTAGAAAGTAGTAGGCAATGTTATAGTCTATATTAGGCATGTTATTAATTAAATCTGTTTTCCCAATTCTCAGAGGAAAATTCCCAATCAAAACTTCCAAAAAAGAAAAAACTGATATTGATCATCGGAAGGTAAAACAAAGGCCAAAGCCTTAACCTTAGCAAATCAATTCTTCATGCACTACCTTATGAAGATGTTTGAAATTGAAAAGTTTGATAAGGCAAAGCACCTGGGCTTTGCTGACGTTTTTTCCAATCTTAATCTAAACACCGCTTAAATTCCCAATCCCAAGTGCATGGGTAACATGCCCAAAATACTTGGAAAATAACCCCTAGTAGATCTTTTTGTGAAGGATATTTGTATTTACTGCATTTATTAAATTAGATTCAAAATGCTAAGAAAATATAGATTATCATATCTTAAAGAAATGTCCTTATTTTCATACAAAATTGTTAATTGACATGTTCATGCTATTTGTATCTAAATATATACCATTTCAGTCTGTGCAATGAGGTACAAAGATGAAAATTTAAAACCAGTGACAATGGCCGAAGACAAGAAAGCCCCCCACAAAGTTGTTAACTATGAAATAAGGCATGTAAAATTAATATCGACATTTTCACAATCTTATAGCCACTGTTCAGATATATACTTCTTAATTATTACTTAATAAAACAGAATATAAAATATTTAATTTCCACATTATGCATAAAATGTAGTTTATTCTTTTTTTACCAAGTTTTGTGTAAATGAATATTGTATAAAATGCAACACACTATTGACAGAAAGGATATTGCTGACGTTCTGTTTTAAAGATGATATCATTATTTAACTGTTAGCGTTACACTGATTGTAGCACAGTGTAGTGCTTATTTTATGATTGTTAATAGCTTACCTAAGCTTACGTATAAAGCAAGAGGAGACATACAATTTTCTTTAAAAATATATTCTTATGTATTTTTTACTACTAGATCCCATTCTAACACAAAATGAATTATTTTAATTTAATTAGGTTTCAAGCTGATTATGAATTCTTATTTCTTTTTTAAGGGACAAACAACTGATGAAAAAGAAAAGGACCAACCAGCTTCAGCAGGAAAAAGCAGCTAAGAACAGCACTAGTTGTGCTGAAAATATGTTGTGCTAAAATTATATTCTGACATAAAACAAACAGTTGTGTTAAATTACAAAAACATTTGAATTTAACTGTAACTTTTTGGTCTGATTTTAATGAAAAAAAAAGAAATTTATTGATCGAGTATGTATGTATTTTAGCTTGGCTGAACCTTAATACTTAATTATATTAGGCTGAGTTGTTTTGTGATCATTTGATGTTTGTAGCTGGTAGTACTTAACGTTTACCTAATTATGTATAAGGAAATTAAGGGTTCCTTTTATAAACTAAACCTTGTTGCAGAATCTTTCTGAAAACAGGCCAAGTTCATCTGAAAGTTCCAAAAGAGAAGTCCGAACAGTTCGGAATCTCAGTATCTGAAAATATCTGAAAAATGGCTGAATCTGTCTGAAAGTGTTCCAAATTAAGCAAAAAATCAGATATCTGAAAGTTTCTGAACTTTGGCTGAATTTTTTCTGGTAAAGCCTGAACACTTCGTGAATTTCAGGATCTGAAATTTTCTGAAAACTGGCTGAATCTGTCTGAAAGTGTTCCAAGTTAAGCAAAAATTCAGCAATATATTCAGATAAAATTTAGCTTAATTCAGATCCCATTTCAGACAATATTTTTCATGAGGATGTGCTTTTGAGGCCAATTTTCATACTTTTTGAGGCTCTGTTTGAGTCTGCAATTTAAAAAGACATTATTCGTACAAATTCATTTAAAAATTTCGTCCATTCCACGTTTCTACGTCTAGCTTCTTGCATTGTCCTTTGTTGTACCTGTATGAAGGTACAGCTCTTTCATTGATAAAACTGGTTAACAGTATTATATCTACTACTCCGTTTCCTATTTTCTTCAACTTACATCTTTCGTTGTAATGACGGCGGCATCTCTTGGAAATGAGAGATTTGTCTCAAGATATTCACAATTCACAATTTTATGACAGGTTTTCTTGTTTAAGTCAAGGCTGACAATCAAACTGAGACAAATTAGAAGAATAAGCTCAGCATTTGATAGCCGTTGGTTTAATTTTCCTGTCTTAATACTTTTCCAAAAATATCAATATGATTTGCATAGTTGGGTTTGTAAAGGACAAAGTCATATTTTTCCGATCTTGCGAACTTGTATCGATTGAAAATTTCTTGTTTCATTATGTTATACTAGAAAATAATTGACAAATAAGTTAATAACATTGTCACTCAAACTACTGAATGGTTCTTTTACATAAAAGAAATTAATCTATTTTCTAGAACTAAAATTGCTTCAGCATTTTCTACACATTTAATACATTTAGTTATTTAAGCAGAAGTGATGTCATTTCTATCATTTCATATACCTCTAAACAGATATGCCCCTATTGTGAGCAGCGAAATTATTTACACATCGTTAACCAAGCAGTGGATCTTTTGTCTGTCTATTTTATACCAGTTTTCTAAACACATGTAAATTATTTTAACAAAACGAAATTAAAACATATATATAAAAAAAATATCCATAGTTATATTAAACTGTCTGAGGTGTTAACTGCATTCCTGTCTGTTAGAAAAATATCGGACCGTTTCTGTCTAGTAGACTTGTTGAAAATACACTATCAAAACAAATTATGCTGTATGTAACTTCTTCATACACGTTGCTATGTAGAAGCCATTGACACTTTAAAACGATAAATAGTTGTTTTTAACTAAACCGTTCAATAAAAGTTTATGTTAGTTTTCTCTTATGTTGTTCGTTTCTTTCTATAAATATTTAAATCTACAAAATAAAGAACAGCTTAGACGAGCTGTTTTGAAAAGTACTTGAAAGTTATTGAGAGTCAAGACTGAAATGCTTTCAAATTGATAATCTAACCCACTGTGTTACAGAAGATATCATAGGAAATACCGTTTTTCATTAACAACGTAATTCATATATAAGTAAATAAAGTATACTGACGTCTGTAACCATGTTTTTATAAGGCGGAGGATTTTGACGCCCCAATGTTTGTTGCTCTGGCTTTGCTATAGAAATGCCTAAATGACGTACCAAACGTCTAACAAGACTTAATTTCAAATCTGATGTTAATTAATTGAAATCTATCTCTTTACGATTTCATATTCAATATGTTTATTAATAACAGAAATATAGACCAAGACTGGTTAATTCTGGATCCCTGGATTCTGTCGTAAGTTAAAAGATATGACACTAAGATGATTACTATAATATAGTTTGTTTAAGAATATAAACAAAATTCAATTGAAAAGGTAAAATCCACCCAGAAGTTGAGCTCATATATAAATGTAAGAAGAGAAATCGTTTGATGACTCAAAATGTCTTTCGAATTATGCGTCTGACATTAAACGACAATCACTATCTTAAATGTTAGACACAGAGAACAGTGCGTAAAAGCGGCTACTGTTACGTATTAGACAGAATATAATAAATGTTCAAAACTTCGTTTCAGATTAATTCTAAAACTTGCCTGATCATTTCATACGTATTTGAATTTCTTAATTGACTATTTTTATAAGCTTGTTTTATACAATTTCACTGTTCACATGATTCTGTTATTATATAAAACATCTTCGTTCAATTTTTACATCATGATATGATAATATTTCTTAGAAAAGGTTGATTGAAAGAAATTCTATACAATATAGGTCAAACAGGCTTTTAACACTTGAAAACAAAAATGAAAATTCTGAAGTATTCTTCTTCCGTATCCTTGACGTAAAGGATGTTACATTAAACAATTTAAAATTATGAAGCTTTTTAGAAATTCAAAATCCAATAAAGATCGTTACTTTGAGTGTGTAGTAAATCAATATATTTAATTTCTCTTGTTGTAAAGTGGAAAATGTATCAAACACTTCAAGCACAACACTTTTCTATAGCTCAGTTCCTAAGTGAACGAATACCCAGCTTTATAATCGGGTTGTTCAGCTTTGCTACTGTTGGTCAGTCTGTCTGTAGGCAAAAAACGGTTTCCCATCAATAACTTGAGAATGCAAAATCATATAGGCAGTCTGCGTACTAGGTAGTTTATATATATCGAATAAAAGAATCATTTAGTTTTGGGTACCTGTGTCAAACAGCAACCTCACAGGGACCTGCATTTTGTAAACGGTTTCTTATCAATAACTAACAACTGAAATCAGGATCCTTAAATTTTACTAGAACTTTTGGCATTGTGAAAAGACAAGGGTTGTTTGCTTTTATGTCGGTCTGTCTGTAGGCCAAACGGCTGTCGATCAGTAACTCTTATAGAAGTTCTACATACTTGGTCGTTTAGACTGATTGAGGAGAACGGTTTCCGATCAATAACTCAAAAACAACTGAACCCGTGATCCTCAAATTTACAGGATGTTTGTGTGTGGTAAATAGACATAAGATACTATGCGCATTTTGTCAAAGATCAAGCTTACAGAGGCTCATGTTGACAGGACTTTTATTGAATGTATTACTCTAATAAGCAGATAACGTTCACAGTTCAACAATATTTGTAGAGGAAAAGCTACAACTTAATCTGACAGATTAGAGTTTTGTAGCTTCAGATCAAAACATTTTTAAATTAGCTCTACACCACATTAATACGTTTACCGAACAAAATGTTAGAGATAGATTAACACTGAAATCAATCTTTTTAAAACACATTGAAATGTCATAGGTATAATCATGTTAATTATCCTTCTTTTTCAAATTTATCAAGAATCGTATTGCATTTAAGAAATGAAGTTGATTAAAGCGTAATGTACTGAAAATCTGTTAATTTGTGACAAAAATAAAAATCCGCAACATTTTAACCAAAATCAGTGACGCTTTACATTCTTCTGCAATGTTTGTAGTGTAAGCAAAACAGCTAAGATCTTGTTTTCTTCTAAGAGTCTCGAATAAACATGATATTTATAAATGCTAAAGAAGCAGGGCTTACAACGTAACAAATCTTATTGTGTGAAATACCCATGTGCATTAGCTTTACGGATTTTAAAGAAGGGTCTGATTGCATTTTCATGAAACATTCTTTTCCCAAGTCAGCAAACAACTGTTAAAGCATTTCCGGATATCTTGGTTCAGTTTTTTTACAAACTCAGTCACAGCTATTCCATCATTAGCCTCTCTTATACCTAATTCCCGATGAATGTTATAAGTATAATTTTCTTGCAAAGAATTCAGATGTAAATTTTCTGAAAGATTAAATCCATTTGCTCTAAGCTTATTGTCTATTGATCTTACAGCTGGTAAAACCTCCATGTTTGTGTTTGTGATGTTTGTGCATCAGTTTTGCTGCAGATAACTTATTTTCAAAACAGATAAAAAGGGATTCTTTGGCCTCAAAAAGGAGCACTTCAAGTTTACAGTGTTTAAGATTATAATTATTTGTCCGTTTGCGATGACTGAAATTCCTTTTCAATCAGGAAATTTAAAGATGTTAGAAAAAAAGTAAAACGTTGTCACTTCTACACGAAATCAAATACGTTATGTATCTACAGGTTGCATATTAATTTCATGAAGTTTATTTTGTTGTTAAACAACCATAATTGTTTATTACAACATTGTTAATCTCAATATATAAATGATTTTAAAGACACTTCATAATACACAAACGACTATATTTTAGTTATCCAACTGATTCTTTAAGTTAATTTATAAGTATTGCTGTTTTGTAACTGAATAGCTCTTTTATGTTACCTTGGATCAGTATTGGAGAAATGAGGATTTATTTTCAACAAGTATTTGCCATTCTTTTACTTAAAGTATTGGTAAGCAAGCTTTACCAGATACCGTCTTTGTCACAATCTATTTACACTGCATTGCAGCTGAAAATAAATTGTTATATTGCGGGTTGCCTCACACTTGTTACTGCATTTTACGGAATGGTAATACATCTTCTTATTAACGGAAACCTTTCAATACTGAGGTGCCTACTATACTAAATTTAAAGGAAACAAGTTTTAAAAGAAGTGCTATTTAAAGATTGATTAAGTTAATATCAAGGTTATGATTCAAACATACGTCAAGGAAAACTGCGTACATATATTTGAGCATGCAGAATGCCCATTTATTTATCACCTTTTAACTTGCAACTGTATGTAATAAAAAACAGGAGTTAGAAATAATACAAAGTTTTTCTTTAATTGTCCCTTGGTCGTCATGATTATACGTTTAGTGATGATGCTTAAATGGTTCAAAAATGCAACATATTACTCTGATAAAGCAGTGAAATTCTTATATGTCATATACAAAAGTTAATTTAGTTTTTAGATATTATGTTGTCCGGAATACCATTTTATGTTCTTCCGGTGCCTAATGTGCATTTGTTATGCAAGTTTGAACTATGTTACAACTAACTTGACGTTCTGCTGAAATGTCGCCAGGTGCTACGTTATAAATTTGCTTGTTCTGTCATAGAATATGACAACCGCGTAAGGGAATCGATTATTAGGCTAAACCGTCTAAGGTATACGTTTTCGATGCAGAGGGACCTGAGTACGAATCTTGTTCTTTTCCATGGTGAACTGCATCTTTCTGTTACGAACTTTCATGTGCGTAAGAATATCCAAATGTTTATTTTCTTTTGTCTGTATCTCTGTAGTCAGAGTGCTTGCATGGTATTGGACTATCAAACCGCAAAATATACCTATTTAAATGATACAGGTCTGTTTCTTTACGCAATTGACACAGACTGAAGTTTTGAAGTTTTCATCTCATATGATATATTTGTTTGCAAATCTCATTTTAAAGGTAAACAGTCTGAAAACCTGTTTATTATAGCCTGAATCCTACCTGGTAGTAAATATAACCTGCAAACTTACATTGTGCATTGTATTGCTGTTTAATTGCATGATTATGCAGAACAGGAAACTTGAAGTCTGTGACCAACATGTCTTCAATGGAATATGTAGGAGAAGTTCAAATCTATGGCAACATGATTAAAACTATAACGTCAATGGCAACATGATTAAATATTGGTTATTACTTTGCTATTTCTTATTTAACCTTAAACAAACGAGTTAGAGGAGGTATCATTTGTATATAATATTTTATGAAAAAGGTAGCTTTACTCTAAGTCGAAAACTTCTTCATATGCCAACTGCAATATTGTTCTTTTTTCTATGGACTGTATAAGACAACATTATCATTTGCAACCTGTTCACTGTCACAACAAACCTGCAGTTCATTATGGAAGCCTGTAAAGGAAGTGAATGGTCCCTTGTCCCTCATCTGGTGGTCGCAATTAATTCTGAACTTAGCTTCGAATTTGCTGACTGTTGTTATCTTTTAATTAATAAATACAGTAGATAATTTTCTTCTGTTCGAAAACAGCAACTAGTATCAACTGTTTTAAAAAGCAGCTGTCAATTAAAGTTTATTATCTTTTATACTTAGAATAACAATAAAAAATATTAAAGCATTCCCCCCATTCAAATATAGTAACTTAATTTATCCCATTGGTAATTGATCCTTTTTTTCTTTCCATTGTATGCCAGGGTACACTTTAACGGTGAATTCCTGCATTAACCTTTTCAAAGATGATTTTTTTCAAACGTCAATATTTTCAAACTTGATAAATGAAATGTATTTGTTTGAATTTAAACAATATTTGTGTATGTAGTTAATTTCGAAATCGGCTTATTATCAGATAATGTTTTTAAAAGGTGGAAAACGAATATCAGGAAAACAAAATAGTCGGAAAAAAACACAGCCTCTCTACACAGTCAAAAAGTAGAGGAAAAGATAGCATAAACTTATTTTTTTAGATTGATTAAAAAAGACAACACAAACAATTAACGAAAATCAGAACTATTTTTAAAATAAAGTTTACTTACTAGATGGAAAAAAAACAAACGTATGATCTTTTGTAATAACAAAATGCACACAGAACGCGGGAATTTTAACGATTATTTTTCAAATCTTTGTTTCTTTCAGGCAAACAAGTAGTCGGAAGATACTAGATACTCTTTTTTTATAGAAATATTTAGACGTGACCACACAGGTTTTAGTGATAATATTAATCAATCGAAATAAGGCAAGCAAAAAAATGTTTCTTCCCTCGAGATTTCTAATATTCAAGATGATTTAATTAAACAATCCTTTTCTGCTAACGCACTGACAAAATCTAAACGACTGTACCATCATAGCCATTAATTTTTAAAGAAAAAAAAACCGCACACCTGTTGGGTATATTATTCAGTGCAGTTACGTGTTTTCCTCTGACAGATAGATGTTTGACACACATCTTTAGTTGTTAAACTATTTCTATTATTTAGATAATGAAGAAAACGAGAAATTCTAGTCGTGCAAGTGGTACTGTGAGATAATTAACTATCAACCACTTCTTTCCGAAAACTTTTGTTATGTATTACTTGGATCAGAACTGACAAATGAGAGTCTTATCTAAATAAATACATACTGTCATATCTCTTTACCTGTCATTTTATTGTTTTCGTTACCAACTCCCTTCAGTGCATTGAAGATGAATTTCACATGTTGTTCAACATTCAAGTTCTTACGAACATGAAAGTCCGTAACAGTAAGATGCGTTGCATCTAAGAATACACAAATCAGAGCGGGACTCAAACTCCGATCTCCAGCATGACAGGCCAACATTCTAACCACTGAGAATCGATTCCCTGACGCAGTTGTCAGAGGTTGTATTTATACAATAATAGGAAGGTAATAAGGTATACTGCACCGTAACACTTCCGCTCTTGAGAAAGTCATCATATATGATGACGAATGGTGTTGTGTATTTTTAGATCAGAAGATCCGATGAAAGTATGTAACAGAAAGATGCAATGCATCTTAGAAAACACCACCCAGAGCGGGATTCGAACTCCGATCTCCCGCTTGAAATGCCAACACTCTAACCACTGAGCCAAAGAATCGATTCCCTGACGCAGTTGTCAGAGTTGTGTTTATACAATTATAGGCAGGTGTGCACTAGACCGTAAAAAATTGAATTCAATACTTCGTCTTAATGTAGATTTACAGAATGGTTATATCCGACATCCTCACGGGCATGCTTCAAGCCCATCGGAGCTTTTGTGATCAGCCTTTGCCATCCGTCGCCTTCAACATACACTTTGAACATTCTAGACGCCGGTGTCTGATCCAGCCTTGATGAAACTTGTTCATAATAATTACCCTGATTGTCACTTGAATAGGTTCATTTGGCGTCAAAAACCAGGTTAGGTTTAAGAACTTGACCCATCTTACTGTCTAGTATCATACAGTGTTATTCTAAAATTAAATACTGAATCGCATGTTTAGATACCTTAGTTCGATATATTTTAATAATTACTTATATTATGGCAAAGTATTGGGGTCACGAATATCTGTTATATAAAAAACAATTTCATCTATATATCTTATTATGTCTAGATGCAACCTTAATACCGGACTAAATTCTTACTTCTGCCAAGGAAGTGCTTACCGGAGACGTTTCAGACCTTCAATTGAGCATCTTATAATAAAGGAGAATATTTGTTCACTAAAGCACGTTCTATCACGCTGTGCTACAACTGCCATTTCCTTATTTTCTGAGACAAATAGGTTCTGGACAGGAATTGTGTTAATGTCTTTTTAACGGTCTACAGCAAAAAGAGTTATTTATTAAATAGTCAACGATATGTTTCTTTGTTAGAATGTGATTCATTACGCGCAGACCAAAACGAAACAAACTAATCCCTATTATCATCAGGCAGTTCTGGCTAAGTCTTAGTATTAAGATGAACTCCTTGTTTAGTCCCGTTTATATATATATGTTACCCTGTATGTAAATGGCAAACTGAATCTACCTTTCACATTTAATTAAAACTATAATGCTAAATCATTCGTTTCGAAATTCATCTTCTTGTATAATATACAAATTTCAAAAATCTTACTGACTGACATGGCTTGAGTTCCTTAAGGAAAAAAGAAATCAACATTTCAAATGACCTGTCTAGAATGACAGATTCAATGAAATTATAAAATATATGAATTTATGAAACATAAATATCAATGGTGTTCATTTACTTATGTATATAATGACTCATGGAAATTGATTCCTTGCACACCTGAAGACACTCTGAAGACCCGAGTATGAATTCTTGATAACTTAAACTGTATAACATACACGTACGTTTTATGAAAATAATAATTATTTTTCTACAAAGAAAATAGAAAACGGTAAAGTTTAAACAAAACTAGAAATGGAAAAGGTTAGTAAGTTTGATTTAAGTATACCGTCGTATAAAATATAAAAAAGCATCTACTTCCCGATATTTTTAGGCCATCGCACGCATTAAAGCTGAACAAAGCAGTAATTCATCGTAAATATAAATTTAAGTTACATAAATGTGCTATGTGAGGTCCATGCTCTCTCTGATGTAGCAGAGCAAAGCTAACGTATATTATATAGATTACAATAATCTGACGCTCAACCGCATTCCATTCACCGCACTTTTAAACACAAATAAGTTACTCTTAGAAGTACAAACAAAATAATGGAACTGATCTATAATCAAGCTGTCGCTTATATACTGTACTGCAAGATCTAGACAATCTATTTGTCGATTTAACTTTTTATATTTTGCCGAAAGATTTGAGTAGTTCCACTAACAGCCGCCCTTAGCTCTATATGTCGACGTCTATGTTCCATTAGAATGTTAATAGTACCGCTATTGATTTGTTTTGACAGAAAGGAACTTTACAGGTATTAGAAAGCCATTGAAACGCATGAATGAAACATATTTTACTTGATTTATACAAGGAGTTTGAAACAAAAGCGTCTAGCTATCGGATTTTTTCAAGGACGATTATTTCATTTAAGCTGTCAAGTGTTATAATGTAACCTAAGCGTCTGACTCGTTTTCAAATAAAACAACACATAGAAACAAACATTTAATTAAGTTACTCCGTTATTCGTAAGCAGCCAGTTTGATTAAACATATAACTGATAAATGGACTATACATTACCCTTGCGTTAACAGGCTCTGTTTTAAATTTGTTCGTTAGATATTAAAATGCAGATTTCTTACAGTCCTTGAATCTTTTAACATATCCGATCGCGTCCAAAGATATTGTTTCCAATTCCGTCTTGAATGTTTTCCCAAAATGATCATTTCCTAATGTTTGGCAACTTTTAATTTCGCTGTAGTAATTACTGTCGTAAATCCCTTACTCAAATAAATTTTAAATGAACGTCAAACATTGTCGACACATATGGATACACTTAAAAGAATTGTCAAATAGTCAGTTCCTTTTTAGAAGATCAAATCCACTTATAATTGTTAAAAGTAGTTAAACAGTTGAAAATGAAGTTTGAAACTGTCTTAACTACACAATAACAATTGAAAACGGTAATTGTTATGGGGATTTTGTGTGCACTATTAGTATCCATTACCCTCTTATTACTTCACATAAACGATATATAAATTGTTCCTGTATGTATATACTTTATAATCAATATTTTATTCTAGAGAGGAATGATTATGTTGGATACAGATGAAATAGAATCTCTGTTATCATTTCCCATTGGCATCTGCAAGGGAAGCAGCGAGATGAGTTAAAAATCCGTTATCAGCATTTTGTTCTTTAATTTTCAAATTGTTTAAGTATTTTTTAAAACCGATGAGTTTTCTCTTCTTCTTTTTTTTAATCCGTGTTGCTCCTCCGACTGATGCATTTTGTAATTTACTGAGAGAAGCGTTGTTTTCAAATTACCTTACCGGTATGCGTTGTCGCTATCTTGCACAAAATAGTAATTCATAATGTCAATTGTTCTTTCAGTCTACGAAGCATATCATTTTACCATATCACTAAAACAAAATGAGACTTATCGGACACAATTTATGAGACGGCATACTGTTAAAGTCAAAGCAATTTGAAATTAGGAGAGTTGTGTCATTAAAGTCAAGGTTCGTCAAAAATGTGTTTATTTTTTATATCCAGAACATTACTGGAAACCTATTAGTATTCTAGATAAACTGAGTAATTTGAAATAGAAACGTTAACCTAAAATAAACAGCCATAATCAGAATGATACAAAACGTTAATCATCAGAAATGACCCATTCATTGAATTTTGTCAATTCGTTACAAAAGAAATACCTGTTTAAAAAAGATTTAAGTGTAACAATTAAAGATTTAAGTGTCACAATTTATTATTCGCTTTTTTTCTAAACTGGGCAAAGTAATAACAATTTCACACATAAAGCATTTCTTTAATATCAGTCTTAGATTTGTTTACATTTCCTCGGTTGCACTTAAAGATATCTTTGCTGTGTATAGAAGTTACGTTTGTAGTTACAATCACTTAACTCCTCAAATACAATACAGGTAAAACTGTTATTAATCATTCTGACAATCAAGAAGTAATTGAGCTTAAACTTTCTCTTAACAAGTTCCATTAATTCATCAATAGTTTCTTTTTTCTGACTTGACCAAAAATGTAGAAGAAATGAAAGGAAACTTATAAAACAAACAGTCCTCAGTTCACAGGAATTGCAATCCTCCACAGCCTCAAATTTTTTATCTATGAATTAGCCTGTTTGATTTTTGTCTTACAAAAAACTTCAGAACCGTATTAAATACAATATTCTTATGTTGTCTATAACTATTGCACACATCGTATAGTCAGACTATCCCAGTTATCTTTGAACTCAAAAAGTACATTACACAAACATACAAATATGTTTTCTGTACACCTCTATGTACCTTTTCTGTCATTTCTTTTTAGGGCGAGTTTTAATTAGCTTTTAAACATATTTTTTACTGACACAATCTTTTACTCTTACAATTGTCACTTACCAGCTATTGAGAATAACACTAGAACTTGACAAAAAAGACGTTTAAAACTGGTTTTATAAACTATTTTTACTGTAAAATGGTTATTCATTAAACTGTTCACAAAACGCAAAATGTTAACTATCATATGAAATCTTGAAAAGAAATGAATAGTCCTTTTAGCATCAGCAAGCTTTAATTATTCCTGTATATTTAGAAAAAAAATAGATTTTCATGCACACTAGATTAATTGCACATTGATGATTCTATCCCATTCATTCTATTTTTATCTACTTATTATTATTTTGAGCTCGACTAGATTACAAATTATCCAACTCAGTTATATCTCGAGAGACAGATATTCATGATGCACACAGTCTCTTTTAGGAGAAATCATTTGCTCTCATTACTTGTACCCCTTTACACATTGTGGACTGAAACAAATGTAGATTAGAGTCCTTGCACAAAGAACGACTCGGGCTTCGACTAGGACTCGATCCTAGAACCTTCCGATAGTAAAACATTTTAACTGTGCTTTTGGGAACAGCTTTTATATTGTGCCTCTGTTCAAGTCTGCGATAAAGCATGAAAATTTTCGTACAAAAAAATCATAAAAAATTAAGTCCAATCCACTTTTCTATTTTTATCTTCTTCCACTGTCCTGTGTTGTATCTGTATGAAGGTACAGCTCTTTCTTAGTCTTAATACACTGAAAATACACCAATTCTCAGTGCAATTATCTTCAGCTTACAGCTTTGTTGAAACAACACTGACAATTCAAAGAAATTTTTTTCAGATATTCGAAATTCACAATTTTATGAAAGGCTTTCCTGTTTGAATCAAAGCTGACGATCAAAAAAAGCAAACTAAAAAAATCAGTTTCAGTGTCTGACAGCCGTTTGTTTAATTATCCCTTCTTAATATGCTATACAGTGGAACTTCCGAAAACCGAACACCCATGGGACCGGACAAAAAGTTCGGATTTTGGAAGTTTCCGGAATTCAGAAGTACGAATGATCTGGAGAAGTACAGGTGCCAGACACAAGTAGTTCTTTATGATAGTGAATTCAGTCAGTATTGTTGAGCGTAACAGCGTTTGTAACATGGTAAACATAATGCAAAATTAAAATTAATGAAAACATTCTACACGTATATTTTATTATAAAAATGTTATATGTTTTCAAATACATAAACATGTATACTGTATTATGTGCAAACACGTTTCTATATGTCAGAAAAAAGCTACATTGTGCATACCTTTAAAACAGTTTGAAAAAAAAATCGCCAGTCAGAATAATCAACACATTGGCCGACGTTGGCTAACTAATTACCCTTTTTTAACACCACAATTACAATTTAATCTTTATAGTTGCTTGTAGCAAACACCTGTTATTATTCCATTAATCAGGGCTCTGTTTTATTTACCGCTGTCTAACTATCGATATATTCGGCTGCATGTCAATTTCAAATTGACAACTTGCTATTCTAACGCATGTCAAAATTAACGATCATCTTTAATTGGTAAACAATAGATAGAGACGTGAAATTTTTGCCACAGGGTTTGCGATCTTAGGTCAGTCTTTTTGCACTTTTTTATTTTTCCGGTATTTGGAGGGAAAATTGCATTGATTTAAACTAAATTTTACGGAAAAATCGTCCGGAATTCAGAATTCGGAAGTTCCGGATTTCAGAAGTATGATTAACATAGAAAACAGAAGGAGAAACTTCGGGACTGAGAAAATCGTTCAGTTTTCAGAAGTTTCCGGTTTTTAGAAGGTCCGGTTTTCGGAAGTTCCACGATGCTTCACAGATACTTCCAAAATTGCTTCGTTCGATTTGTAATGAACTTTAAGCCAAAGCTGATCTTGTAGTTTTTCCGAATTTGTATAGATTGAAAATATATTTTGTCATCATAAAACTGGGCAAAATGACAAATAAGTTAATAACATTGTCAAAAAACGTCACTCAAACTACACAGTGCTGCTTTTTCATAATCGAAAATAAGTCTTTTTTCTGCGACTTGAAATCATTTAAGATTCATAAAACTGATTTTTGATATTCTTTTAGTAAACTCTTACAAGATATTTCAGCAGAAGTGGTGTCATTAATACCATTCGATATAGCTCTAGCAGAATTGCCCTTAATATGATGTGAGCTAAAAACAAATTTGTAAGCCATCAACATTTAGTCAAAGACTACAACTTAATATTAGTTTTCTGAACAACTTACTGTAAATTGTTGGCAAAAAAACAACAAAAAACATTAACATATATAAAGAACAAATCCATAGTTTTAAACTGTCTGGAAATTACGAATCTTTCTGTTAAAAATATCAGACAATTCCAATCGAGCAGACTTGTTGAACATTCTTCTATAAAAACAACTGTATGTTTAAATGGTAAAAGAAAGAATGAAAATTCCTTATTATTAACACTTGAAGTTTATATCCTCTTACTCGTTGCCACGTAGAAGCCGTAGAAGCCATGCAATCGAAACCATTGTCATTTTAACCTGACATAAAATCAGTGTTTGCAGATGTTTTTCATTAAACCATTAACTAAAACTTTGATAGTTTTATTTTATGCTGTTCGTTTCTCTCTATAAATGTTTAAATCTACAAAATAAAGAAAAGCTGAAACCAGCTGTTATGAAAAGTACTTGAAAGTCATGTAAAGTCACGACTGAAATGCTTTCAACTTAGCAAGACTGTTACAGACTGTATTGTTTATCAGTAAATTACAAGTTAGAAGATTTGACACTAAGATTACTTCAGTAATACATTTTGTGTTAATATTGACCAAAATGCAACTGAAAAGATCTGAGGAAGTTAACTGTTAAACTAAAAAGGCAAAAAAGCTCATTCGGTGACCCTGTATTTCAAAAGTCCATTTTTTCTTCTTACAGGTTTTTATGTTCAACCTTAATCTCAAATGTCAGTCACAAAATACAATATGAAAAAGCTGGCATTTATTTGAGTTAAGTATTTGAATACATCAAATGTTCAAAGATTAATTTTAAAAGTTGTATTTTGCATTTCATACACAAATATTCTTAATGTTTCTTTAACCAATCAATTCGCTAAGTTTTGAACTTGATCAGAAAGAAAAAAATACAAGAATTAAGAATCAAAAATTTACCATAAGTTTTACATTTCACAGTCCACATTATTCTGTGATTATATAATACACCATTTGATTTCTAAAGCATGACCTCATAGAATAAAAGAAATTCAATATAATGTAGGTCAAACAGACTTGAAACGCTTGAAAACAAAACTGAAAATTCTGCTGAAGTATTATCCAACTTCCTTCGTATCATTGACGTAAAAGATATAACATCAAACAATTCAAAATAATCAAGCTTTCCAAAAGTTTAAAATCGAATAAAGATCGTTATAAGTGCGTAGTATATCAATATCTTTAATTTCTTTTGTAGTAAAGTGGAAAATGTATCAAACACGTCAAGCACTTCAGTGTATCAAACACTTCTCTATAGCTAAGTTTGTAATACAATGTAGAACGATACCCTGGTTTATTATCGGGGTATTAAGCTTTGCTAATACCGGTCCGTAGGTCGGTCAGTCTATATACCAAACGGTTTCCGATCAATAACTTTAGAATGCAAAGTCATATAGAAGGTAGTAGGTAATTAAGACATACTGAGTAAAAAAAAAACACCTTTGTTTTTGGCTAACTGGGTTAAACATCAAGCTCACAGAGGCCTGTAGTTTGAAAATTGTTTCCGATCAGTAACTCAATCACAACTGAACCAAGGATACTCAAAGTTTACAAGATATTAGGGTGTGGTGAATAATCGAAATATATTAAGCCCATTTTGTCAAAGGTCAAGCTTACAGAGGCTCATGTTAACAAGACTTATATTGAATGTCTTACTATCAAGCACATACCGTCAGGAGAAGTCATTACTTAATCAGACAGATTTGACTTTTTGTAGCTTCAGATCATATCACTTAGCACTACACAATATTACTCTTACCGAACAAAATTATAGAAACAGAGAAACACTGAAATTAAGCCTATTAAAACACGATGAAATACCATGGGTATTTATCAAGAATCGTACTGCATTAAAGAAATAAATTTAATTAAAGCGTAATGTATAAAAAATTGGTTAATTTGTGACAAAAATAGAAATCCGCAAAATTCTAACCATTACACACTACTGTAATGTTGTCTGTAGTCTAAGCAATAAAGCCAAGATCTTTTCTTCCTCTAAGAGTCTCGTCTTGAACAAATATGATATTTATAAATGCAAAAGTTGCAGGTTTATTGCAACGTAACAAATTCTTTTGTGTTAAATAAACATGTAAACTAGCTTACCAGATTTTAAAGGAGGGTCTGACTGCATTTTCGTAAAGCATTCTTTTCTCAAGTCTGCAAACAACTGTAAAAGCCTTTCCGGATATCTTGGCACTGTTTTCTTTGGAATTTCAGTCACAGTTAATCCATCTTCAGCTTCTGTTGTACCTAATTCCTGATCGACGTTATAGGTATAATTTTCTTGCAAAGAATGCATACGTAAATTTTCTGTAAAATTAAATCCTTTTGTACTTAGCTTACCGTTCATTAAATTTTCAGTTGGTAAAACCGCCATGTCCTTAAAGCAAAATCGGTTTAGAAAACTGCTTATCTAGTATTGCTAATTGTTAAGAAATAGAGAGAAATATAAATTTGGATCGCAACCAATGGCATAGGTTATCAAATCCCCTTACGAATGTTATCTTACAATTAATGATACTGCCAATAATAAGAACACACTCAAGCTTTATTTCAGAGTTTTTACAGTCCTTATATTGACGACATTTGTACTTTTTCAATTCTACTTTTCTGACAAAATTCAAATATCAAAAACGATGTACTTATTTAACAAATAAAACGAATGTTTGCACAATACTTTTGCCATTCTGTTTTCTCGTAAACCTTCAAGCGCAAAAAATAAAATCCAATTTACAAACTTGTTATCTCCTTTTTCAGAGCCGGTATCGTAAACGACACTCTGACTGAAATGTGCAAGAAATTAAATTTCAAAATCCACACTGGTATTAGATCTCATAATCACCACAATTGTATATACAAACTGCTATGTAATGTGTCTATGCATTGGTTTTGCTGCAGAAATAGTTCACATACAAACGGATAAAGACTTAAAAAGGAACACTTCATGTTCATAGAATTACAACTTATAGATAACTACGCGTCCGTTCGCGATGGCTGAAATTTCTTTCAAACATTAAAGAAAACAACATTTACTTTAAACGTTTTCATTTTCTAGTCCGAAATAATATTTCTTATAAATAAATGTTTTTAAGACACTTCAATAAACACAAACGTCTATAGTTTAATACTTTATTAAAAAAGAATATTTTTTGATAACAATTGTTTGATCATTCATTTTTTTAAAACATCCTGTCTTCTATTTTATAACTGTGTACACAAATAAAACAAAAACAAATCAGGAGTTTAATCTTACTGATTCTTCTACAATAGTTAAGCTAATTCACAAGTATAGCTGTTTTATTCTTGTATAGCTGTTTTATGTTAGCTTGGATCAGTATTGGAGAAATGAGGTTTTATGTTCTACAAGTGTTTGCCTTTGTTTATTCTTTTACCAAGCTTTATTGGATACTCTGTTTACACCTTATTGTAACAGGGTAAAAAACGCTTGATGTGACTGCATTTTATGGAATCTTTAGGTCTTCATATTAATGGAATTCTTTAAATACTATGGTACCTACAATACTAAAATCAAGGAAAACAGGTTTCAAAAGCTGAGCTGTTTAATCTTTAAGTAATTAGCAAGATATATGTTTACAATATACTTCAAGGAAAATTACGTAAACAGCATGCAGAATGCCCATTTATTTATCTCCTTTTAATTTGCAAAAGTATGTAATTGAAAAACATTATACAAAGTTGAACTTAAATGAACTTCTGGTTCTAATTTAAACGGTATTTTGCTCTGATAAAACGTATAATATTTTAGTATTGAATCAGTTTTCAGATATGTTGTCGGGAAGAGCATTTTGTGTTCATCTGATGACTACGTGCAATTTGTGAAGTGACATGACAAAATGAACAATCTCTACAATCTGACGAACGTTTGACGTCATAAACTAACTAACGATTTCTGTAAACACAAGATGTTTTCTCCCTTCTCTGAATGCCGTCTTTAAAAACGCGAGTTAAGTTTTCGAAGGTTACTTATATATGGGTATGGATCACACAACAACCTTGCAACTATATCGCATGTTGCATGTTACGTGTTATGAAGTCCATTATGTGAAAATGACTAATCGAAATATTTGCATTGTCTAGTCATCTGTTAGCGTACCTTCTGGTAGTCAGTGTGCGATAAAAAGTGTACAAAGTTACAAAACATACTATTATATGAAAGTGAAAATAAACAAAATGTAAAATTTGACCATATTATTGATAATATCAAGACACAGCCCATATATGTCACAACAAACTAATAACTAAAATTGACATCACGCTGAAATGTCGCCAGGTGCCACGTATAAAGTTTGCTTGTTCTGTCATAGTGTTCGCATTATTGATATCCAAACTGTTATTATTTTGTCGTTTTATCTCTGTAGTCAGAGCGCTTGCACGATATTGAAGTAACAAGCCGCAAAAAAGTTTCCTGATGTTAAATGATACAAGTTCGTTTCTTCACGAAATCGACAAAGACTGCACTTCTCATTTCATGTGATAGATTTGTTTGCAAATCTCAATTAGAACGTTAACAAAGTTTAAACAGCTTGTTTATTATAGTCCTGTTCCTACCTCCCCTCCCGGTCATTTGAGATACATCTACTATTAAACACAGTATAGCCACTATTCTTTACATTAAAAATATAATAAATCAATAATAAACTCAAGAAACAAGAAAAAACACTGATATGTAACGAAAAATTGCAACTTTATATTGTGCTTTACTGTTTCATTGAAATTTCTATTCATTACATTGTTCAAAAGCATAATATCTTCAGCATGAGTTTTAATGATGAACAAGAACCTTGGCGTCCATGACCAAAATGTTCTCAAAGGAATATGTCGAGACCTTTAACAAACTACCACGTCATTGGCAATATCACTAAATTAAAGTTGTTGTTTTTTTTCTGTCTCTTAACTACTTTAGTTCATTCTCATCAGATGACTCGTCTAAGAGGTACCAAAAGAATTCAAGTTAAACCAATATTTCTGGAAAACGTTTGGAAGCAGTATCGTTTTACATGGCTATTACACGATTTCGATGTTAAAGGGTTTCTTTTAAATATTCGAAGCAATACAAAATAGGTTTCTTTCATGCAGGACAGTCATTATTTTAAATAGTTAAGAGACAATTTCAAGTGAATGGCATGTCAGACGTTGCAATATTCGCTAAATTTCATTGATTTATATTAATACCTTTTTCATTCATATTCAAAAAATGTTTATTTATATTCAATATTTTCTTATTTACATGCAATAATATTTCTTAGTTTTATGCAATACTTGTTCATGTGTGTTAAGAGGAAATAACGACTCAAGAATCCCTAGATATAAACTTATATACATGACAATCCATATATATGGAATCAATGTAGGTCAGTTGTGCCTACATGCGTATTGAACATTTTGGTAGTAACCTCATGATTTTTCTAGAAACAAATCCTACGGATTTGACATACTGAAAGAAACACTTTCAAATAAAAATATCTGAAGTAATTGTTCTGGTATATACATTTACAGACGTTATACAGTCGTTAATATATTTTTAAACTTTTAGAATATATTGTTTAGTTTAAACCTTTCTAATAAGGCAGCTTCAATCAGACTATCATATAGTTCTATTAAAACTGTTGATGGATAATATAAACTGTTTCTCACCCTGCAAAAAAATATGATCCTGTTAGACATAAACACGTAGAAAACTTTTATTTAAAGCTTTCACTCCAAACGGCTTTTCAATGTTTATATGTAAACGTTTACATTTCATTTGATCAAAACAATTTCGAATGATAAGTGTGTTATTGTAACCTTCTGTTTATCAATTAAACATTTGAGAAACTAGTTGAGAGCCCGTGCAATCATGTGCTTAAAGTTATAAAAGTTTTCGATATTGTTACTCCAAACAAGCATGCTTTAAATACGTGTTATTAATAAATGCTTTGATATAAGCACTGTTATTTGTTTCAGAGCAGTCGTATTGGACTCCAGGTCGAGGGCCAATACGACAGTCCTGAGAATAAATAACAGGGTCTTTATCGACTCATTCACTTAATGACGATTTTATATCATAATTCACCCTCCATCTTCTGTCGTCTGCTTGTGTTTATGACGGTTACACGTTGTGAAATAAAGCAAATTTACTTTTCACACGAATACCATACTTAGGCCATAAACAACGTTTTTGGGCAGTTACTTCGTACTGCTAAACGGGAAAAAAAGTCAATAGAACAATTTCAAATATTCGTTAAACTTGCTGCTATTACTTAAAAAAGAAAATGGCTGCCGTTTAGAACTGAATTCTATATCATTTTAGGCCCTGATCTATAAGCGAATCAAATTGAGCTACAAGAGGCCAATATCAGTATCACCTTTCCGGCCCTGAGCTGAGCAGCTGATGGCCCTGATATTCAGAAATTCCACGTTTTATTAAATTAGACGTCCGGTATGGTATAGGGCGGATTATTAATGGTAATGAAATAAAGTTTTTATTGGCATTTGTGTGACAGGGTGTGTGATTAGTTATGATAATACAATTTTTGATCCAAAGCCATGCATGTTCTGTCAAAAGCACATATCATACAATGTAAAGGAAAGTACGTTTATAATCTGTAACATATTTTGTGTTTCATCAGAAATCATTATGCCTCCTTAGGTAAATTATAAAATGTTGCGCTGTTTGTAAAGAACAATAATTTTATTTTTATAGATCTTGAAAATCGGAAGAATTTGAAAGAGATTTATGAAAAATAGCCTAAGTACTGCAGTTTTGCTTAAGAGACACATAAAACTGAACACTCCGTTACTGATCTCACATGGTGTATCCCTTTCCAGGAGCAAAAAGAAACATACTGTTAAAACAACAGTAATCATAAAATAATTTTCATACTTTTAAAGAGATAAAGAACAAAAGGAAATGTGCTCATCAAGGTCTCAATGTATTAAATGGTGAGTGACTGCTAGGCAATTTGTATTTGTTAAAACTGCTGAACCTCGGATGACCAAAGATTACTATCTGAAAGGGAGCTAACCGCTGCATTTAGTTTTGGAGTTTACTGTGTCTTTTTTTAGAAGAAAGCACTCCAATATCAAGAGGCTTTGTCCTAAACGAAATGTCGGCTTGAAATGCCCATATGTAGGTGCTTCAGTAACATACAACATGCTTTTTCAAAACTCTGAAGTTTTTTACACAAATCGGCAAATTCGTTTTCTTAATAGTTTAGATGTCGGTGTTACTGCTGTTTAATTTTGTACACTTTCAAATGTTTAAATGAATGAAATTTGGACAGCTTAGGCAAGAAGTTCCAGAAATTCATGGATGAAACATTTTCACTTTAAATATTTGTTAGGTTTGTGTGTTACAGAACCTAGTTAAAGCTGAAACACTGTTTTTTCTATACCCTCAAGAGTAGTGTATGACAAAACCTGAGCAATTTAGCTTTTTCTTATGTACTGTTTGGATGGTTATAAAAGTTTTAAAAATAAAGTATAAAAAACATTTTTGCATTCAGTCCCTTTAAACTTTATATTAAATTTAAAAGTATGTTTTAAATGTTTCAAGAAGAAATTCAATAATGTATGTCAAAAATGCTCTCAACAATTAAAAATTAATTGAAAATTCTGAAGTAGTTTACAAACTCCATATAACTGGCGCAAAGATAAAACACCAAGTAAGTAAAAAATACCGGGCATTTTAGTAATAAAAAAATGCTATTTTAGGTGTACATGCATAGCATATCAATTTTGTTCATTGCATATTGATGTTAAGTTATGGACTAAACAGAAACCCCTGAATGTTAGCAAAAGGATAGCAGGGAATTCTTTTCTGTTTTTTTTTCTTTTGTTTGTTTTTCTTAGGTAATTCTAGCCTCACTTTTTCTACAGCCAAAATAATTTATGTTTTGTCTATTATCTCTATTCTTCATATGTTGCATTCAAGTGCCACTAAGCCAGTTTCATATTTATCTATATAAAAGATGTAGGTTTTCCGATATAAGAAGGTCTAAGCTTCATGGTACATAAAATAATTAAGTTGTCTTACCGGATTTTAATGGAGTATCTGAATGCATTTTTATTAAGCATTTTCTTCTCAAGTCTGCAAACAACTGTAAAAGTCTCTCCGGAAATCTTTGCACTGATTTGTTTGAACCTTGTGTAACTGTAAATTCCATATTAGCCTCTGTTATTCCTAATGCTGGATTTTCATCAAAGGTATTATTTCCATTCAAAATACTCTTACGGTAGTTCTCTGATATATTAACTTCCTTTGCTGTAAGCATACTTTTCATTAAACTTGTGTTTGTTAAAACCGCAATAATGCTATAACAAATCCAGTTTCGAAATTTTCTAAGTTTACACTGTTCTAAGTCTGACTTATTTTAAAAAAATCATAGATTTGTAATCTCAGCCACTGAAAAGGGTTATCAAATCCCTTTGAGAAGTTTATCTTTCAAATAATCATACTACAGAATTAACAAACATACACACACTAAAATCTGATCAGAGAGTTATAACAGCCCATGTACAGAAGCATTCTATGAAATGTGTACTTTACAGGTTTTTTACAATACTTAGATATCTAACTCACGCAAACAAAACGTGTTATCTGCTTTTCACATCTGTCTAATAACGTAAAAAATAGATTTGTCACTGTTTTTCTTTTAAATTTCAAATGAGTCATACAAACAAAAAATAAAATCCAATTTACAAACTTGTTAGCTCTTTATCAAAGCCGGAACCATTAACTATCTCCGAATTCGATATCTGTAAGAAATTTCAAAATTCACACTGGTATTTGATATATTTTATTGTTATTCAAATTCAACACCGTCAAAAAGACTGTTATATAGCACGCCTGAGTATCGGTTAAACTGTAGATAAGAACATAGTTTGCAAACAGGCTGTTACGAGAGACTGTGCAGTAAAATAGCTCATCTCAGGTTCACAGAGTTTACGATTATAGATATTTATTGCCCGTTTGCGATGGAACTTGACTTTTTAAAGAGTATCTTTTAAAAAAACATGTTACCATTTTCAAAACTTCTTTTATTATTTCATGTATTTTGGACGACATACAATGCTACATGTACTCTGCAACGCTAATGTTTTGGTTATAATTCTGGTGAATGATTTTGCATTAGCACATGCTTTTTCAATCATTTGAAGTTTTTATTATCGCTTGTGCATGTGTTACATGTTCTGTTTCTTTTTCAGTGTTTTTCTGTTACATCGTCGGATACCCACGGCCGATCCATTAACATTTATCAGCCGTGGGATTTTTGAACGATATCTAGTCGATTAGAGGTGTGTCAAAGAAAGCTTTTTCAATGGTTCCCTCATGATTTCATGAGGCAATTAAAACCAATCAAAACGGTTGTTCTATTAGACGTTCGGTATTACAGACAAGATGGTGGCAGCCGTAGACGACATGTTTCATTCAGTTTGTGAAAAGCGCATAGGCGCAGCCTTTTTGTTTCTGATAGTTTTCTACCCTCTCCGTTGAAGAGTATCAATTTTGTTAAACGCTATTTTATTGGTCGATATTTTAGACATTTGTTGCTATAGTTCGACGCATTCGGTTCATTTTTCCCATGGTTTGATAACATGTAATAATCAACCGTGGGTATCCGACGATGTCTCTGTTACTGATCATTATTTTCTTGAAAATCCTAATCGACATCCTTAAGTGAAAGCATTGTTGTGTTTGAAAATACATAATCAAATGTGAATCCGGTAGGTATTAAGATTTTCGTCGGTTCCTTATTCCTTATGCGACTTGAACATTACTTCAAAATGTTTCGATGCAGATGCTTTATTCAGTGATTTTGAAGATTGTTCCTTGTAATTCAAATGCCAAAAAAAGAAATAATAATAATTATTATAATTTTAATGTCTGCATTTCTTTATATAACTTTTTTTTATTCCTTATTCAGATTTTATTTTTCTTCCAAAATCGTTTGTTTTACGTAATAAAGGTGACTTTTTGTAAGAATGTAAGACATTGAATAGTAAATGCAATTTTATTGTGCATTTAAGTCTAGCAACTGAGAGGTTGTGTCTTGATCGTGAGGCAATAAACAGCAATGTCAATTGTCAGGCGATAATGTATTCGTCACAGGGGCGATTTAAAAAAAAATGACAACTATACTTGTTCTCCTAGCTTTAAACATGCTCATGAGTTTTCAGCAGCCCCTGTTTAAAAATTGACTTACACTTGCTGATCTGACTTTTAAGGCAAGGTTTGCACGATAAAAAGATATCTCATTCCTTTTTATTGGTGAAAATGTACTTTTTTTACAGAAAGATGACTAAGTTAAAAAGTTAAAACAATTCGATGAACATTCTTCTTTGTTCAGGTATATCAAAAGATTGTACTCGTAACTGATATTTCATGAGGTGGGTAAATGGAATTTAAATGATGGCTGCTGAAAGAGATAATACGAGAATTTCTCCATCTGGACTGCTTTTAGCTTCCTCTTAACATCATCTCATTACTCTGTTGCCTCTTAGATCAAAATGTGTATATGTTTCAGAGTGTTGTGTTCTACGGAACTGTTTGAAATGCAGCTGTTGTGTCTTAGTGATTAAAATAGTCACAACTTTTGTGAAAGAGTAATAAATATGTCGACAATCAAACTTTGACCTCACACTTCCATCTTGACATAATTAACATTTCTGATATAACAGGAGTGTCGCTGGAAATGAGATATATAACAGTAGAGCGTCATGCTAGTTCACATAATTATTTCTCAATTTTTCATCTTTGATGCCGTGACATTCCCGTTATGCGTGTATAAACGATGAGCAAACGCAACAGAACTTCAATTATTTTAAACCGAGACAGGTTTAAAAGGTCATACGGACACGCAACACAGTTTGAACAAACATTACTACTTTGGTTTCTAGACTAAGACTATGCTTAATACTTAACTTTACAATATAACGTTTATCAAATTCATTGCAAATAATTTAAACTGTGGACTAGAAGTACTACATTGTTTGATTTGAAACCGATAAATTCCACATATATGTATGGAATCGTCTCTGAGGTGAACCTTACCATTTATTATATAAGTTTTAACTGTTCTATCAAGTTAATACCTTCCTTCTTTTTTTTAAGCCCCGTCTGTCCTGTAAAATCTTGTCCTCGCTTCATCTCCAAAACCGCTTGAGGGATTTCATTGAAACTTAAAAGGAGTGTTTGTCACCAAGTCTAGATGTGCATATCGTCAGGAGATTCCGCTCGATTTATTTTTGGCAGAGTTACTGGCACTAAGTCATTTTTACTCTAAAATCTTGTCCTCACTTCATCTCCAAAACCGCTTGAGGGATTTCATTGAAACCTAACAGGAATGTTTGTCACCAAGCCTAGTTGTGCATACCGTCAGGAGATTTCACTCGATTTATTTTTGGCAGAGTAATTGGCCCTTAGTCATTTTTACTCTAAAATCTTGTCCTCACTTCATCTCCAAAACCGCTTGAGGGATTTCATTGAAACCTAACAGGAATGTTTGACACCAAGCCTAGTTGTGCATACCGTCAGGAGATTTCACTCGATTTATTTTTGGCAGAGTAATTGGCCCTTAGTCATTTTTTACTCTGATTTCTATATTAAAGTCTTGTCCACACTTCATCTCCAAAATCACTTGAAGAATTTCATTGAAACTTCACAGGAATGTTTGTCACCAAGACTTGTTGTGCATACAGACAGGAGTTTCTGGTCGGATTGTTTTTGGCAGTGTTATGGGCCCTTAGTCATTTTTTACTGTAACTTCTATATTAAAATCTTGTCCAAGCTACATCTGCAAAACCGCTTGGGTGATTTTACTGAAACTAGAATGTTTGTCACAAAGCCTTGTTATATATAAAACATCGGTAGAAGTTGGGAATAAAACAATATTGTTCGTATTTAAGGCCAAACACACAGCTTTCTATTTCATTGAATAATCATGTCTTCAACCTTCATATAAGAATCAGAAGCAGAAAAACAATACTTTACCATTTATCTTCAGTTCATGCTCTATTTTTTGTCTGATCTCTTTTCCACAGGCATATTCATTTATATATTTACACCAGTTTCATTTCAAAGCTACATTTCGGGGGCATAGTATGTCAATATGACAGCTCTTTTTTTATCTCCCCATTTGAAACCAGACTCCAGACTCTAGGATGTTCTCTTAAAAAATGGTAGCTGACTTTCAGTGTTAAGGACATTGGTTTTGTTGCTAGTTGCTTCAAAGTAGATGAAAATAGATAAAAGAGCCTTAAATGGTATAAACTTTGCTTTGATATTCTTTTAGCTAACGGCGGTAATTGCAAGTTTATACGAATTATTGTCGGAATATAAAAGCTTTTTTCGCACTTTAATTGTGCAAACGGACATATTTTAACCTGGAATGACGAAAGTATACACTTTTTGATGTACGTCAATACAACTCCAAATATCAAAGGTTTTATGATTCGGACTTCCTGCAAATATATCATTGTGACTTGTCAAAAGCTTTTAAATCTTTAATCCAGATACTAACCTTAAAGACTGAGTTGCCATGCTGCAACCACAATTACTTCCTTGGATCTCAATAAACGATCATCATTAGAGCCAATAAGCGCACAATAACTGAGGAACATTAAGAACTTCAATCAATCATTAAATGATTATTGTTAAAGATGTTTCTGTACAGCTATAAAATAAATGCTATCAAAGAGCAGTTGTTTTATTGTCTGAAGTTATTTTTTTAATGTAGGCATTAGATATGAGACTATAGACAAACAATGGCGTTCAATTCAAATGCCGCTTAAGAACAGTCCTGAAACAAATCTAGTTTAAGAGGTTTTATCAGAGAAACAGTGAACAAGAAGGCGATGATAGTCCAAACTCGAACAACTAAGAAAACCGACAAGTGCAATGGATGAATTTATTATAAAAGTAAAAGAAAGAACTATTGCAAGTCTGTCTCAAAGATTAATGTTATTTGGTTTATGAAGCTAACTTAAATAAGGTTTCAAACGTCATTTTAATTTCTTTTTAATTATAAGTAAATCATGCCATCTTTTGAAAAATATTACTTGAACAATCTTCATACACGCAAACAAGAAACTATTTATGGATTCTAGCAGGGAGATATTTTAAGAGTTAAAAGTCAGCTGACCCGAGGATGAAGTGGGGCAATGTGTTGACAATCGTGGTAAAGGTCCTTTAAGAAAATGTTTTGAGTAACTTTTGGCCTAGATGATTCAAACAAGAAGATTCTTTTTTATATGTATATATTTCTATATTAGGTATGTAAACCCTCGAAAGAGGCAAAAAGTGACCCAATGACATAATTTGAGCAAACTTAGTACATGTTAACATGACAATGCTTCACGCGAAACTTAGGAGCTCTGTCCGTGATTGTTTTAGAGAAAAGATTTTAAAAGTATTTTTTTATTTTTGTGGCCATAGCAACCAGAGTTCTGCATGGATTATAATTTCTTTGAAAAACAGTTGTAGAACTTTATGCAAGGACCATCCTTTTAAAGTGTCGGTGTCTTAGACTAAGTGGTATAGGAGTAGAGGTTGTTTAAAGTTAAAAATTAACGATCACAACATCACACTGTAAGCACGTGCTTGGGTTAGCTAAAATGATAGAAACATTAATAGGAACACAATGACCAAGATGTATACAAATGTACACAGTTTATCACACTGAACCACTTAGGAATTGAGTAATGTTCAATACTTAATTTCAGATTTAAGGATGTTCAACAGTTGTTAGTACTTAAAGTAAGCTGAAAAGTCCCACGGTGAGCTCAAAATTTCCTTTTTTGTTCGACGAAAACATATACGCTGCGGTATTTGCTACAATAATGCATTACATGGTCATGTGTTTTTAGTTATGGAACAGAATTACTGCAGTTATTCCCTCTTGCTTGTTGACATTGGTACTTACATTATCCTTGATTCCATCTTGCTTGATGACATTGGAACTTGCGTTATGCTTAATTCTATCATTGATTGTTGGCCTTTGAACTTGAATAACGCTTCATTCAATCTTGGTTTGTACCATTTCATCGTTTTTTGTACTGTGTTGGAATAATCAAATGTCATTTAGCTTAATGTATCATCCAACTTTCTTTCTCTTTTCAAACTATAAGTGCTTTTTGCATGTTTGTCATTTAAAGTTGATTATATTTCATTTCATACTTCTTTTTGTACACAAAAATGTGCAAGACGGATTTTGTTTTAGTTTTAATAAATGATTCATGAAACAAGTTTAGTGTGATTCTTTTGAGCTTCGCTCATTTCTATTATCCAGTGTTTATGCTTTATGAAGCTTGGTGTCTGACGTTGAGTTAATACATGCGTCTTTTATTATTTGAGCCACATATACTGCAAATTAATCATTGTTCGGCCAATTTTCGTATGTAGTTTTTGAATTAATGTTACATTGTTAATTGTTAGTGGCGAGAACTCTTCTTTCAGGATGGAGGGAAATTTTCCGTCTCTCATCGGAATATTCTGAAAAGAAACTGCGGTGACAATACATCAATGATCTCTCTTTTCAAAACCACGACTTTTCCACGCCATCCAGAGCTTGATTACGCAATTTACGGTACTTTAAATTAAATACCTTATAAGAATAGCTAAAAGCTGTTTTTTTCTTTCTTTCTTTTTTTTTAAATGAAACTTTTCGAGCGTTGTCAGTCACCAAAATAAAGTTGCAATGAGATGATAGCGCATTCAGTTACCATAAAGCAGGATGTTACGAGATTCAGCAAAATATAGGTTTCCAGTGCCATAAATCAAGATGGAATCAAGCATAATGCAAGTTCCAATGTCATCAAGCAAGATGGAATCAAGTGTAATGTAAGTATCAATGTCACCAAGCAAGAGGGAATAAATGGAGTAATCTGTTCCATATTTAGTCTAGGTTGATCACTGACGTCTGTCTACAATAGCATAAAATCGTCAAATGAGGTTTTATTTGTATTTATATAACGTTGACTCAAGTAATAAAAATCATCTTAATAAGAATAATTAGAGGATTAAGAAAACAAATTTCGGGATTCAAGAGACTCAGAAATACATGTTCCTACGTAAAAAGATAATAACAGTGTTTAAAAGTCATGTACGAAAGGCGGTTGTTAAGATATCCACGTGTGTTTATGAAGAAGGATAAAAAATATTGGCAATAAGCGTAAATATATGCAACATATTGAATAGATTCAAAATGTAACTTCAAAATTTGAACTTTCAGAATGTTGCTGCTATGTTGAAATGTTCCCTTTGAACAAGCAAACAAGTAAAACTTATATCTTATTTATTAAAACTTTAGGGCATAGAAGAACTGGCATTTTTTGACAGAGGATAGTGTAAAGAGCTCGATAATACACGAAATATGAAGTTTAATAAATAACCTTACAATACTTTGCTAAAATATATATTTAACGTAGTCCAGTCATTCTAAACTGAAATGCTGAAGTTTGTATATTTTAACTTATAAAATTATATTTTTTTATTTAATAACGCATGTCAAGCACAACACAAAATAAACAAATTATTTTTTTAAAAGATGTACTTACGCAATCTTGTTTTAAATAATGAAATATCATATTGATTATTTGATTGGTGAATAATTAAATCGAAATTATAATATAAATATTCAATGAATTAATAATAAAGTACTAAAATGTTAAGCCGGCTTCACAAAAAATAGTGAAAAGAAACAACTGTACAGAAAAGCTAAAGACGTTTGGTACCGGAAATGGCTTAACAATTATAAAGAAATCAATTAAAAGTAATCAAAAAGAGGTCTGAAAAGTTATGCCGGATTAACAGACTATAGCAAAAAAGAACTGTGCAGAAATTTTTCAAAAGGGTTGGTACCAAAAATTCTTAAGTCGGCTAAAGAAATACAAAATTGTTATGTCCTACTGATATTTCTTTAACAATTTTTCTATAGGGCCGATTTCATCTTACAGGCAACTTCTTGTACCTTCAAAAATCGACTATGAACGTCTCAATAAAAATGTTTACAAATAATTGTCAAACGTATCTGTAAAATAAATCCCAACTGACGTGACGCTCGATATAAGCAGTAAAACTTGCATGTTCCGTCGTTAACTTCTAGACCTAGATGGCAAATATATTTTTTTCAATATAAATACCATTGCTAACATTTAGAACTGTATACAAAACTAGTATGAAGAAAAACTATCACAATCTTACATTCTTAAATAGTTGAAGTATTTAATTTTCCTCTTATTTTTTCATTGCACTTTATCATTTACAAATAAATATACTTGAAGTTTACCTGGTGAAAAAAAAAGTTTTCAAAGATCGGCAGTCATTGTCGAGTTACAAATAAGGAAAACTGTTCTAATTTGTTCATGAAATAATTAAGACTAAAAACTCGAAATTCGCGCTCTGGTTTACTTTCATAAGAAGGTTTATTGTAGTGACTATTACAAATATGGAGTTATTGTTGTCCAAACTGACCTGCAGAAATGACTGATTAATCCACTGTTCACTTCAATATAAAATGTGATTATAGCATAATATCATTATTGATGAATAAAATCAGCTGACTTTCTTCACACCAAATATGCAAACGGATACAGTTTCAGCCTTAACATGGATGGCGAAGGAATTTACTTTGGGTCTGTTTTTCTTACCGTAAGTAAATAGATAACAAATGACTATACATGTAGTTTTATAAGAAATGCTACGGACTTCTCATAGATGAATTCTAGTGATTAACGTTAAAAGCTGTTGCCCATTTGAACCTTCAATCTAGATACCTTCAAAGCAAGTCGTCATACATGTAATGACAATAACTTCCTTGGACCTCAACTAATGAACATCATTAGAGCCAGTAAGAGCATTTTGTACATTACAAAAATGATGGAAGAGGAACATAAAGGAACTTCAATCAATCACTTTTTAAAGCAAAACAATTTAGGGTATCAATATAAAGAGAGTTGTCCCGCAATAAAAATATCATTTTTTTTCCGGATTTTTTATCGATTGAAATAAATTTGATATCGGTAAGATCTTTTATAATCCTTAACAATTAGGTTCATAATATACATTACTTTATTCAAATTATACGCGGACTTACAATTATGAACAAAATGGATTTTTTCTATCAATCATATAATTACAGAATCTTCACAGATTTGGTATTTTTAGTTCTTTGAATTTACCAAATGTATTTTTTTTTCAATATCGTAAAACCGTCTTGTTTTATCAGAAATGATGTCATTAATACCATTTCATATTGCTGACACAGAAATACTTGCATAAGATTAACTTAGACATTTCTTAAGAGCCATAATCATTAAGAATGTTTAAGGTATCCAAATGACTACTGACAGTCAATATTTGATTTGACTTGTTTTAATATTTTTAAATAAGATAAGCTTAGACATACCTTGTCAACTGTAAGTCAATAATCAGATTTTGAATTAAGGTATACAAATGACTAAGCAATAATCAAATTATTTTACTTACATGTTGCAAAGTTCTTTTTATTTATGATATATATATAATATGTCAAACTTCCCTACTAATTTGACATGTTTAGAGGAAAGAAAGAAAAAATAATGGTAATTTTAAATGTAAATCTCTATCTACAAAAAAAATAAGAATACCTAGGTATTCGGGCTTATAAAATAGATGCAAGTCTGAAGGGGAAAATAACGAATAAAACAAATTCATACATCTAAACTTGCTTTGCATAACTTATTCTATAGTAACAATCTTTAAAATTAAGGAACTATATAAATAAAGCTAAATACCGTTCTTCTCTATTCCTAAAAAGAAAATAATTAACTAAAACTTTAATAGATACTGGTTTTTAAAACCTCGGTGGAATAAAACAGCCAATGTCAAACAAGAACTAAATACTTCATAGCTAAATTGACAACCCTTATTGACAAGGATACAATAATTTATCATCCTATCAAAATCACCAAGCTTTTTAGAAGTTGATAGTCAAACTTAAGATGGTTACTTTAAGTGTGTAGTATATTATATCATTATTAAAGTGGATATAATATCAAAGACTTCAAACAGAAGAATACTAGTATGTAGAAATAAAGCTGTAAAATATTTGAGCAAAATATTTGATAAAAAAACGTATGTTTATTGACCTAATATGTTGTTTTTTGTTGTTTTTTTCCCGCCAATAAATGAACATTTTATAACAAGAGGTATTGCATAAATTCAGCTAGTATTTTGCATTTTCAATACTAAATAAGTAGGTTTTGTATGATTAGGATTTCTATATGATATATCTAATAATTATGCAAACAGTCTTACCGGGTTTTAATGGAGTGTCTGATTGCATTTTTGAAAAACAGTCTCTTCTTAAAGCTGCAAACAACTGTAAAAGCCTCTCCGGATATCTTGGTACTGATTTCTTTTGACCTTCTGACACTGTCATTCTATCATTAGCTTCTGTAATTCCTAATTCCTGATCTACGTAATAGGTATAATTTCCATCCAAAGAATTCGCATTTACATTTTCTGATATGTTAACTTCCCTTGTTCTTAACCAGCTATTCAGTAAACTTGTGTTTGTTGAAACCTCCATGCTGTTATAAGAAAGTCAGGCTCAAAAACTGCTGAACTTGTAAAGTGTTCTTGCTCAAGTTGTTTTTATTAACATAAATTTGCAATTGCCATCATTGACATGAGTAATCAAGTCCAATTCAGAATGTAAGCTTCCAAACAGTTATCATGCCGACAATAACTAATACTTCATCCGAGAGTTTTAAAAGTCCATGTGTATATAGAATGTTCTCCTTCATATATCCATTGCTAACAAAAGCTCAATATCACTCATACATAATGTGGTACGTAAGACATATGTCGAATAATTACCAGATTACTTTTGCTATTTTTTTCTCGCAGAATTTCGCACGAGTCGCACATATAAAAAACAAAATCCAATTAAGAAATTCGTTAACTTCTCAAAGCTGAACTCGTTTACAACTGTCTCTGAATTCTATATATATGACAAATTAAACTTAAAAATTCACGCTGGAATTTAAATGTTTTGAGTGTCTCTTATGCACCACATTATCAAACAAAAACCGCTATATAATAAGCCGGTGTATCGGTTTTACTGCAGATAAGAACATAGTTCACTTTCAAACTGATAAAGTAGATAGTATATAACAGTTTATCCTTACAGGCATGATAAGTATTTAGGCTGTGTCGTGAGAATGTCAAATGTTACAATTCCAAGGGTTTTCTTTTTACTTACAGATAGTAGACAATTTTTAATTACATTTGTGTACTTTTTATCGCTATTTGACTTCCAGAAGGCATACTTATAGCGGAATAAAGAATGCATGTATAATATGTCTTTATCATTTTGACATCGCAGACGTCATACCACATAACATGCAAGATAGGATATGGTTGGGAGGTAGCTGTGTGTTCCTTATCCAAATTTCAGTGACCTTCGAAGACTGAATTCGCGTTTAAAAGAACAGCATTTTATAATAAGTCAGAGAAAGCGGAAACATTGTGGGTTTGCAGAAATCGTTAGTTTATGACTTCAAACTTTGATAATATTTTCTCAATGATGTTGAACTGACAAGATAATAAGTTTAACAATTTTCATTTTATTGTGACATCTCCTGTGTTATTTCCTGCTGTTACACAAATACCTATTCTATTCATACTCGTATGTTGAAATAAAGTAAAGAAATCATGTGTGTAAAAGAAATATCATCTTCAAAAATCGATTAATCAATAAGTTTAGACTTAAGTGCAAGATTGGATCATTTTTAAAAAAAAAAATAGAACTCTGGCTTCGATAATGCTTCCCTGAAGAATTAGCAAACTTCACCAGGTGTTGCATGTGTAACAATCCTTTTACACTGCACTGAAGGTGATGAGTGAAAAACATTTCTAATACTATCCTAATACTGTCTTTCAAGTTTACTACCCGATTTCTCCGTAAGCGTTTGACTACTTCTTCACTTTATTCAGAGGTGATGGACAAAATACCCTTAGAAGCATCGGCACATTTATCACGGAGACATTTTACCGGACCTGGCGGGGTTTGAACCGAGACCCATGGACAATCCGATGTCCTAGCGAATGAGCTAGCCGTGTTGGCGCCCGTGATCTAATAATTGAAATAAATACATGTTATGGATTGGAAATAAAACGTCTTTATACAAATAATCTTTTTAGTATGGTTATCGTATCCTGTGGTAATATATAAGTGAAAAGTGAATTTCTTCGACATCACTACTTTTTATTAGAACTAACTCAGTTGTATGGTTACCGTAGAACTTAATTGGAAGCAAAGCATACATATTTGTAAGCGTGCAAATTTCTAAAATATTGTTTACAACAGTACTTCTTTCATATGGTGTCGAAATATATCATACAGACTGTTACAGAGTATTTGTCGAATCGACAGTAAATAATACTTCCCTTGTTAGATAATTTATCGAAGTATGAACATTTCATTAAAAAAAAAGAAACATCCAATGAGTCAAGAATAAGAATATGATGGTAATAAATTTTAGTTCTAAAGAAAACACATTGTGCCGTTTAGTTGGTATTGACTGGTATTGACGCTGACGTATAAATCATGTTTACACTGTCTATGTTTTCTTTAAACAAACTTTTTCAGCACAAACCATTCAGAAGAGTATCATTCTAAAATGTTATAGAAATATCTCAATACAATTATACCACAGCTGGTATGTTACATGCACATCTACGACAGATAAGCAATAGAAAACGTAACTTTGACCAACCACTGAGCGACAATCAGCGTGACATATAGGTAAGCAGTCTTACAATAAAATTATAAAATGTATCTCCTAAAATTACATAACTTGCAAATATTTGATAACATTTGAATCATGGAAAGTGATTTTGTGATGTACATTGCACAATTATTTGTAAATAAAAAAATAACAGAGGCAGATGTTTTGTACGCTCAAAACAGTGACGAATTATTCAAAATCTTTATAATTAGCTATCATCACTCACAAACGCATAATGATGAAAGCATCTTTAACTTATTTTCGCTTAAAGGCATTATCAAAGGCATTATATTTAATGTATTACATGCAAATTCGGGCATTCTTTTAAAAAGTCATTTTGATATATATAATATAAACGATTTTAAGGCCCCTTTTGAAATAATAGTTTTGAAAAGTAGACTGTCTTCCTTGCTGTATTACACAAAATGATCGAGCCAAAATATAATTCTTATTCGTAACTGCATGTACATTTACTCTCGTACAATAAAATCTTAATTGAAATAGTTGACCTTGACAGAAGTTTAATGGGATAAACATATGTTAGATGACAACTTCGTGTCATTATATATCATACTTATAAATCATTATTTATCCATTTCTTTTGTCATGTAAGAAAGTAGCAAGGAAGAATTGAAGAATATATCCTCAAACAAAACTTTTAGTACTTATGGTGCCTTAAAGTGATGAAACTTTATTGGCGTTAGGGAATAAGTATTTTATACAAAGCAATTAGATGAACAAAAATAAAGATTCGGTAGACATGGCCTCTGAACAATTGAATTGACTTGATAATAAAATCTTAACACAGCTTAATTTAGTAGATGAAACAAATTGAAAATCAGCTCATACATCAGGCGCCTGGTAGTGTCAGATTAGAATCAAGGAAAGTAAATATTTGTTATATATAGTTTATAGAACTATTTTTACGTGTCGGAAATTGATACATCATTTACAACATTTGCTATGATTGTACCGAATTCAATATTTATGTTATTCACAGCACACGCAGACACATGCTCACTCAAAAACTTTATTTTCTTCTAAGAACAATGTAATAAACAGAAAACGATAGTAAATTTATTTAAGCGCGTTAACTCTTTGCACAAAGCTTTGGTATAGGAACAGTTGTAATCATTCATATCCGACAGTCTTTAGAATCTATTTTGTTAGCTGACTTCACGTGTTTAAGAAGGAAGTTTGTAACAAAGATAAATTCAACTGAACTGCTGAGGGTAATAAAGCAACTCCAAAACAAAATGAACGGCAAAGGACTTTTTTTTGGATTTGATGTCTATGAATCCTGTTTTTGCCTTGCAAATATCTTAGTTATTAAAGAAGACATCGATGTTTGCGATTAAGAATCTAAAGGGCAAACAAATCGGCTGGTGTCGGCACTGCAGTGGCAAAAATTATTTGATGCCGATAAATACATTAAATCAGATTTGTTATATAGTTTAGGCAAAGCGCGTAATGTTCAGTGAAAATGATGGCATACGTGCAGATCTGGATGAGAAAAAAAGGTAATTTCTTTGAATAACAGATTTGAAAAAAGTGTCAATTAGATGTATGTCATGTTCTGTCTTTTAAATACCACCACCTGACGGTGCTACTGTGTCTTACCATGTCTAGAAATCAGTTCTAATTATCCTAATCGTAGACAGAAGAAAGATATCTCTATTCAGTTTTCTCAAGTTTACAGCATATCGAATGTGGCGTCAATTTGCAATAGATTACTTGAATGCTGCTGTTTAAGAATTTACTAGAATATAGAAATGAGTTTGAAATTTGTGTATGTTATATATTGCAGTTACCTTTGCTGTATATATACGTATTAAGTTAAATATGAAATCCTGCAATTCAAATTTCAAATGTTTAATAGAATTCATTTTAATGAAAGCATAATAACGTTGAATCATTTTCGTTTTGTAGAGGTTGTTTCAAGTATTTCTCAATACGAAATTTTCAAAGAATTTTTAATCAAAAGAAAATGTCATACTTTGATAACAAAACTTCCGTCTTACGTGTTTCTTGCAATGAAGAAATTTGATACTTTAAGTTATTTAATCAAGAAATAGATTTCTAGAAGTGTCAGTTTTATGTCAATGCATTTGCATGTTGGTGATAAACAAAAATTGATATTCTCGCTACAGTCAAAATATAGCTGTTACAGAACAATAGATTACACTCCTTTACGATAACATAAACAGCAAAACTGATAATTATTTTAACACCAACAACTCGGGGCAAAAAGTTGTTTGTTTTGTTAATTTCACCTTCCTTTATTTATTTCACAGTATAGGTCGTATTTTGTCAATTTTATCAACCTTCCCAAGAGAAAGTGTCAGGCGTCATGCAAAATAATATTTGCTTGATTTGCTTTATTACTACTGAATTGCTTTGATATTTACATCGGTGTCACGTTTTAAAGCATGGCTGTACTTTGAATTCGAGACAAAGAAACGTTTTCGTAATTTTGAACTGTGATGAAAATGTAATTTCAAAAAAGTTTGATAATGTTTTATTGATTTCGAAAATGTCAGCGATAATATGATTTGTATTTTAAAGACCTATTTTTTATATTTCTAGATAAATTTACTGAAGAAATTATTTATTGATTTCCTTATAGGCATTTAAAGTTTTCGTCTATTACATCTGTAGTCTTAATAAATTTTAATGATCAATTGATAAAAAATTAACGACTGCTACTAAAAGAACCGAAAACGAAAACGACAATCATTAATTAGACCATGGAATAAAATGCACACAAACAGTAAGCTACAGTTGAAGTATTTAAAGATCGTTTTGTAAATCCGTCTAAGAATTTAACTGCTCTACCACACTAACATATAGATGTCTTCCTGCTCTCAAAATTAAGCAGCATACTATTAAGGTTAATAAAGATGTAGACTGTGAAAACAACGTAAAGATCTTAAAATAAGGTTTATATATTCATATACATATTACAGAGCTACAAGCGGACTAAAGTGATGACAAAATTAAATAAGGAGTGAGTCAGGTGATGGTAATGAAAATCTGGTTGTAAAACCACCTCGGACAAACGTAGTTGTCTGTCTAAGAAAGAGGGTTTCTTTTTATAAGTTCAGTCATTTTAATGAATGTTATTATATAATATCTATTCTTTTCTTTTCGTCTTTGTAAACTGCAAACGTATTTTACTAAATCCTACATTTTTATATTAATTTCTATCACAATGTTTTGACTGGAAGAATTAAATTATTCCCATAAATAAAATTACATGACAGGGAACCAAAGGACATAACGTCATACGTATATGACTAGATTTAGTCGTAATATGTTTTTAGAAAAACCCCAAAACAGACATGAAATATCACAATATATTTTTTAACGACAGAGGCCTGTAGACAAATAAAATTGTATTTATAAATAATCAGAGTAAATTTCTGACCGCAACTTAAGTAAAAATAAACAATATTTTACGTATAAATGTATTGTCTGCATTACGAGCTGATTGGGTTTTTAAAATATAACTCACAGATAAAGAATTATTTTCAATGCTTTTGATATCCAGAAGGTAAATTTGCAAGATTGAGCCATGCAAATATTCTATTGACCTTTATTTCAGAATATCTAAGCATATGCTTAAACAATGATAAAGAATTAAGAGAAACAAAAGTATCGCTACGCAAAAAAAAATTACATTTAAGAAAATGCACAAAGCAAATGTTCAAATCTTGCACAGTCAAGACAACCTAAATAAACTCGCTGAAGTGAAAGTCTATTTAAAAGGATTCGTTTTAATTTGACACATTTATTGTAATTTTATAACAACAAATTACTTTATTCGTTGCTATACAATTCAGTCATTGCTTTTTCTGTAGACAGAAATCTAAATGAAAACGAAACAACCTTTCACAATTTCATTTGATATCTCATGAATTCAATCACGATATTATGAAACCTAACTCATATGTCACTGATCGATTAAAAAAACGTGGTTTGGAAAAAAGATAAGTTTGGTAGATAGCACTAACATCATTAAATTGTACATTTAGTAAACTTAGCAGAGACATATTTATAATTAATGTTCCCCTTACTCTTTAAGGAGGATAATAAGAGTGCCCTTAAAAAGATTGCCCTTAAAATCCAAAGGAATGTTGCGTTCAAGATATAAGCACATAAGTTTAAAGATGTTAATATTGTCTTATCGAAAGAGATTAATTGCCAGTGTCAGCTTTGAGTTTATCCAACTAGAAGGGATTTTAAGTGCCATATTATTTTTAATTTAAGCGCATGGACTTCTAGTCAGTTGTCAAACGTTACAAGTTAAGATACGTGTAAATCAACTTTAGATACATGAAAAAAACGAGTTGTCGTGCACGCAATGACAACACTTCCTTCAATCTTCACTAACGATCTTTATATACAGACAAGAATCGCATTTTGTATCATAACATAAAAAATCAACAAAAATATAAAGGAACTAAAAATGTTAGATTGAATGCAATTCAAGAAGAATACTCGAATGAAATTCAGATGTAAATAAAAATGTTCTATCGTTGCTACATTTAACCGACACTCAGAATTTATTAAAACTATATTTTATCCACATTTGTGAGACTGGGTAAAATTATGGGTAACCATATTAACCGATTATGACGAATGATTTCTTTGTAATTCTTTTAAATGTCTAATGTAGTAATGTTTAAACATATTAACTTCTGCAGCACTGTCGCCAGAGAGAGTCTTGTTCGCCAGAATCTATGTCTAACGCAATAACTGCAAATAACTGATAGAAATACAATACCAGGAATGACTCAGATTTATGCGATAAAATCATGTTTGTCGGCAAAGTCACAAAACAATTTGTTTCACTACTACCTAACATCTTTGCATGTTTCTTTCTTGAGTATAATGTTTTGATTCATTTGTTAAGCCTAAAATGGTTGAATCGAGGTTTACAGTAAGTTAACATTAAGTTTAATATACTCTCGACATTTCACAGCACAGTGATCAGTGTGTTCGATATAAGATAAAACTTGTCTTCGGCTACGAGAACAAATAACGTCTAACAAACAAACAGCTTTATAAATTTGATTACTCTACGATTTGCTTACAGGAACATGCATATGCACCGCAAAGATATTGCATTTCAATACTGCACTTTGTTATATCTGAACAAAGTTTGATGTTTATATTCCTTGATTGCAAATTTTAAAGAATTTTCCGTTGATTTAAATGTAAAACTCATAGTAAACTTCTTTGCTTAGAAGCTATTTGTCCTCAATCTTACAATTTTAACATTGATTCCAAACGAAATATTAAACGCATTTTAAAACTGAAGAAGACTGTCTCTTAGAATTTCAGAAAACTAGTTATGTACTGGTACCAGTAAACATTAATTTGTTAATTTGTAATAATCATAATAGGGAAAAAGCAATCCAATCAACCATAAATGATAAATTTCTTATCTTTGAAACAAATCGTTCCCCGATTTTGGCTTCTGTATTGAGCTATATGACCCTAAAAATGATTTCGCTGTCAAAAAAACCCTCTTGTTAACACTTTTAAGACCACATTTTGAATACAGTCATAATGATTTTCGGGCAAACGGTTTGGTGAACTATAGGACAGTTTCGACGTTTGTTCACGTAAGGTCAAAAACAACCTTACAGTACTAAATCGACAAAAAACCTAGTTAACACTCTAGGGGCCGCATGTCGCATTCACTCGTGATTTGTCTTCGAATTGTTTGTCTTGGTAATTTGTATACAAAATCATATATCGATCACTTGGGATCAGTTAGCTCACTAGCTTAAATAAATGCTGTGGCGAGCCTTGATATGTTATTTAGCATCTTTAGGAAAATTAATCAGAACATAACTGTATGTCTCTTGCAGCTCGGATTACATTACAGTCATAGCTATGCTTGAAATGGTATTTTGCTGCTGAGGAGTACTCCTTGAGTAATCTACATACATTAAATTTTTACTATGAACACATTTTTGCACATAATTCCTATCTTAAACTTATTATGACCTATTAATTTCTGCATACGTTGTAGTTTAGTTTGAAAGACGTTACTTATCCTTGATGTTAAGTGCATACTTAAGGGTACTCAGCAGGGCGATATGTATATAAAATGGTCATTATCTTACGCGCCATAGTCATATGGCTATAAAATAAAAGATATTAAATACTTGGAACTTCTTTCTTGTGCCTCAAAAATCAGATTTAAACCACATCATAAAATTGTAACTAAAAAAAGACATAGATAAAGACAAAGAACATATCGTGCATTTTTGTGCTTACATTTGCTCCAATAATTAGTCTTGGCTGCACCATAGATATCTTTAACTCTTTGGGGCATTATTTTGCAAGTCTGAAGAAGGCATTCAACTTCGAAAGCTTCTAAAAAGCCAACTTACGCAAGAAAGTCTCGAAAAGGAATTTTTAACCAGTCGGCTTTTTTATAATTTGTTTATGTCTATCAAATAAAAATATTTAAAATATCGATTGCAGTAAAATTAATTTGAAATCATATTTGAATCAGAAACTACAAATACGACATATTTTTAAAACACATTCGCCAAAAGCAAATACTGGAAGTAATTACCTTGACAGTATTTATCACAAGGAAGCGTCTATTAGCTTGTTATTTCTGGCGCAAACAAAATAACGCGGGCCTTGTACGGTTGCCCTTTTCTGTTCATTATTAGACAAATTGAGAAAAATAAAATGTTTTTTAAACAGCTTTTAATGGTATATTTAAACTAGAGAATAACATTTGCTCTTGTAAGAAAACTTCCGCGGCAAACAAAAGGTTACATTTCTTTATGATAATAGAAACAACAAAACTGAAAATTATTTTTACACCAGCAATTCCTGGCAAAAAGTACTTTGTTTTGTTTATGTCACTTTCCTTTGCGGTATTTTGTCTATTTCTTATCAACCTTCCAAAGAGAAAATATCATGCATCATACAAAATTATGTTTGTTTGATTGGCTTCATTGCTTTATTGAATTGCTTTGATATTTACATTGATGTCGCGTTTAAAACATGGCTATACATGACTATATGAAACAAAGAAACGTTTCCGTAGTTTTAAATTGTGATGAGAATGCAATAAAAAATTACTCGAGTGTGGTTTATTTATTTAGAAAATTTCAGTGAATATTGAATGTTTTTTTCAATATCTATTTTCATATTTCTAGACACTTTTTTGACAGATTGTTTTAGACATTAAAAGCTGTCGTCCATCTACATTTGCGTCTAAATATTATTTTTCACGCACTCAATGATAACTCCCTCTGTCGCAAATCTGTTAATGCTCTGCCACATTTACAAAGAGATGTCTTTCTGCTCTTAAAATAGCGTTAAGCAGCATTTTAAAGGTTTTTTAAAGATCTGGATTTTGAAAGGAAACTTAAAGATCTTAAGAAACGTTATCTTCGTAAACATATCATACGGGTAGAGGCAAACTTAAATGATGGACAGAATTAAGTTTCTTAACATTTCTAAGACCTCACTTCAGTGACTGCATTAAAAAAAATACATATTCCATTGCCAAATAGTTCACCTTTCCTTTCTTTTTGGTTGACTGCAAACGTATTTTACTAATTCCGCCATTTTTATATTAAATTCTTTCGCGATTTTTTCACTGGAGAAAATACTATAAGAACATTGTCTAATTTTATTCGTAATATTTAAAAAAAAACAGTCATGATATATCACAATATATATATTTACGACCGAGGCCCTGTAAAGAAATGAAATTGCGATTATTAATATTTGAAATTCATTAGTAACTGCGACTTAAGTTTAAAAAATAAAGATTCACGTTTAAATGTATATGTCATCAATCCAAGCCGAACTGGTGTTTACAATATAACTCACAGATAAAGAATTTTTCTGAATACTTTCGATATGCAGAAAATAAATTTACGAGATTGCGACATGCAAACATTATACTGAACTTGCATTTCTTTCTTAACATTTTACCATAAATGTAAATATTGAAAAAGAAAAATACAATATTATCTCTTCGCAAAAAAATGAATTTTAGAAAATGCACAAAGCAAACATTCGAATCTTGCACAGTCAATACGACATAGACAATTATGCTTATATGAAAGTATGTTTTTAAAATTTCATTTTAATTTGACTTTAACATTCATTACAATTTTATGATTTCATTGCTTATTCGTTGTAATGCAATTCAGTCATAGCTGGCAATATATGCTGAAGACATAGTAAAGGTAAAATTAAAGTATGATTTTTTTTCCGGTTTTTTTTTAGATATATATTTAATTCGATCACAACATTACACTCACATCTTGTCTACGTGATCGTTATTTTGGAAAACAAAAACTTCTAATTAAATGTTTTATATCAATTACGAAAATTTTAAAAGCAGTCATACGATATAAAAAATCCATGAAAAAAAAACACCAAAAATTTATTATTCCTTAAACCAGTATTTTATACTTCCTTTTTCACTCTCAAATGTAAGCCTCTGAAAAAGGAGTTTTGAAAAAAGTTGTTTAATAACAAAATTGGTGTACTTCACGTTTGGTAGAAAGCACAAAGTGCAGTACATGCTAAATCATTGTAAATTCAGCCACCTATAAACATGATAAATAGATACATTTATAATGAATATTCTTAACCATAATGATTACATGTTAAAACGGACTAAACGTGTATCAAAAGAAATATTGCGTTCCAGCTATTAAGCACATACGTTTGAAAATGTTGATATTGTCTTGTCGAAAGAGATAACCTGCAACTGTCAGCTTCGGACTTACACGTCTTTACAGGAAATGCAAATGTCAACTGTTTTAAGAACATCAAATGGACTTCCGGTTAACTGATTAACTTTACAAGCTGTGATATATTTAAATAAAGTCTAGAAACAGGTTTTGTGCCACCAATGACAAATATTTCCTAAGATCTCATTTAACGATGACTTTACAGCTCAGCAAGTCACAGCACTAGGCAGATTTGGACATTCACTTCAATTCAATTCAAGGACGATACTCAAACGAAATCAGTCGTAAATAAAAGGTTTCTATCATTGTAACACCTAAACGTCAGTCAGTTGTAATTAAAACTATATGTTATCTACATTTGAGTGACTGAGTAAAATAAGCTTGGGTAATTCTGACGCATGTTTTCTTTTGTAATTCTTATCAATATTTTAAACTGTTTCACAAATAACAGGTAGCGTTTAAACATATGACTTCTACAACATTTTCGCCAGACAAGAGTCTTGTTTTCTAGTATCTATGTCTAATGCAATAACTGTAAAAACTTGAGAGGAACAAAAACAGGGTATCTTAAATTATCTATTTAAGCGCGAGAGTAAAATAATCGTTTAAAAATTTCCTAAGATTTACGTGATACAATTTTGTTTGTCGGCAAGTAAACAAAACAATTGGTTTTTCGACTACAAGTAACAAACAGGTAGCATCATTACATGGTTCTTTCTGAAGTTGTAGTTTTGACATTGTAAGTTAAGTTTAAAATGACTGAAGTACTGTAAACATAATGTTTATATTAAGTTTGATATACTTTCGACGTTTCACAGCAGTTCTGGTACCCACTGTAGTCACTGTTTTCGACAAGAGATAAATCTTATAAATTTGAATATTCTTTACCGTTTGCTTACAAAACCGTGACTGCACCGTAAATATTTGTTCGTTAACACTTCACTTTGTTACATTTGAACCAAGCGTGATGTATATATTTTTTGATAGCAAATTCCAAGAAACTTTCCGTTGATTTAAATGTAAAACCCATAGTAAACTACTTTTAAGAAGCAATTTGTTCTCTTCATTAGAATTCTAATCTAATTTAAACTGAAATATTTAACACATTTGACAAATGAAGATTGTCTCTTAAAATGTCAGAAAAAATTAGTTTTTGTTCTAGTGAATTTGTAACGTATCAGACAGGTGTGATATAGAAAAACAATCTAATCAATATTAAACTATAAATTTCTTAATATTGCAGCAATTTGTTCCCTGATTTGGCTTCTGTAATGAGCCGCTTCACCCTATCGAATTTTTTCTGTCAAAAAAAAATTATATATAATATTTCTAAGTCAAATACGCGTATGGAATTTTGAATTCAGTCATCACGAGTTTTGGTCGGTTTTAGGACACTTTCGAAAGCTGATCAATAAGCCGACCGTATCATATCGTCAGAAAACCTTGCCTCATTTCGCATTCACTCATGATTTTTGCTCAAATTGTTTTTCTTGATAATTTCTAAATCAAACTTGGATACGGGTCACGTGTGTCAATTATCTCACAAGCTTAAATATCTGTTGTGCTGCGCCTGGATATATTATTAAGCATCTTTATGATACTCAATCGGAACATAATTATATGTCTCTTGCTGCTAAGGTTAAATTACAGTCATAGCTATGCTTGCAATGGTATTTTGCTGCTGTTTAATCTACATTAATTAAACTTGGACTAGTAGGTATACATATTTTCATATAATTTTTTACTTAAACTTGGCTCATTATGACCTATTAATTTTGCATACGTTGTAGTTTAGTTTGAATGACGTTTGATGGCTTTTATGTTAAATGCAAGTGAGCGCTATATCAATTGCATAGATTTTTCAATAATTTTTATGACTTTATGACGTTATTTAGCTTATACAAAGCAATAGGAGTTGAATCTTTAGTACTGACAATAGTCTTTATATCATTATCATTATTGTTTGACAGCAAGTAGATAGAAGTAGAATGTCATATTGCGAATGCCCTGGTCCTAACGAGCTAAAATTTAGAAAAAAAATCTTTAATGTTTTGTATACGAGTCGAAATCTGTTTGAATGGGAAGGGGGCAGTACAAAAGCACTTCATACTACGAACAATCTTTTAAAGGGTACCGAAAGTCAAAACAAATCGATTAAATAATTTTAACTATCACGTCAATTTATTTAATATTCCAAAATGAAAAAGCAAATCTTTAGCCTGAAAATGCATTTAAAATGACTTTTTTTAAGTCAAAATTTGGCTTTACACCCGATTAATGGGTGGCGCCATTGTTGCAGAAATACACAACGAGATTAACCGAGACTCTCATTTCGTGACGTCATAGTTACCCAGTGATAATGGCGATAGTATAATTTCAATCTTCCAGAAGTGCACGATTTTCCTTCTTATTATTTTAATTACGATGAAAGGCACTAGAAATATAAATTTCGAATTGATTAACAGTTTGTTCTCGTGCCAAGTATGTAATTAGAGGTATTTTAATAACAATTATGTCAGGCTTCATCCAAATCAAAGCTGGTTGTCAATGGTTTTGTTATACAATATATTACGCGATATAATTAAATGATAAAACTTTTTTTTCAGTATCTATTTTGATTTGATTAATTCTTTTAGGTTTAAAGTTGATTTACTAACGGTAAAATAAACAAAAATTAAAGTCGTTATGAACTTACCTAGTGTTCCAGCGAATAAAAATCAGTGTAAGTGACTGTTGTCACATTCATTGCATTCTTTACCATTAATCCTAGATTTAACATTTTTTCACTCAAGGAAAAAACAGACCTTCCTATTTTCAGTTTTACATTTGCACATATATATTTCAAATAAAATTAAAAATTCAGTCCCAAATCTCTAGAATAATGACATCTCAATCCAAATAAAATTTCCAAGTGTTATAGTACTTTATCCTTATCAAAGCTACACATGCTAACAGGACGGCAATTTTAACTATGCACTTATCATAATGTATTATGATAAGCCACTGTTAATTGTCGTTTGATCGTCGAAGCCCCGTTTTACTTGGTTGATTTCAAGATTGACATAATTTGCCTGTCATGAAAAAATGCCTGTCATAATTATTATACTAATATATTGCTTTTAAACAAAGTCACCTTAGTTAACGCCGATTATAATTTCACTGAATTTAGTAATTCGCAATCTGATTAAAATCAGCTCTTAAATAACGCCCTGCTATTAGGGTCTGAACGTCACCAAAAGAAGGTCACCTTCTCATGACCTTTCAATCAGCCAATCATTGCCTAGCTTTCAAGTTTCTAAAGGTGAATCAGTTTCTATTTTTATCCATTTGAACACACGTGAAAATCTATATTTAGCTGGGATCCCAAATTACTCAGACGCTTTCTGCAATATAACAAAGTCACTATAGTCAAAATTAAAACTAACCCTAACCCGAGGCAGTCTTGTAAAATATTGAGATAATTTTATGTGTGGGAAAAAATCATGAGTGAATGCTAAATGAGGTCTCTAGAGTGTTAACAAGATTTTCTGTCGATTTAGTACGGTTAGGTTGTTTTTGACCCTAGGTGATCAAACGTCAGAACTGTCCTATAATTCACCAAATAATTTGCCCATAAATCTTTACGACAGGCCAGTTTACTTTAATATTTTCGTCGCTATACCCATATGCTAATTAATACTCATCTGGTGAACTTTAATAAACTTATATTAATCAAAGGAGAATTCATTCATTTTGCGAAAGACAATATTTTCAATATATTCAAGATAATTTAAACACTCTAAAGAGATTTACACACTCAAAATAAACACGCCTTGTGTACAGGTGAACCATAAAAAAACGGATAAAAGATGCAGTCTCATTTGAAATCCGGATTATCCAGAAGTTAGAAATGAATGGGTCCACTTCAAGTCTAACAGTAGTTAGATCATGTACTTCAATCAGATTGAGTAATTCTGTGAAGTGAAAACAATTTCGGCGGAACCAATGCGTACGAATTATTAAATAAGCCATCAATTTTTTAGCATATTTTCCTGCAAAAAATAAGCATTCATCCGATAATTTTACCTTTTGTAGAAGTTATTAGAAAATAGCTACGTCACAACCTAAATGGTCACGTGACATGATGGCGCCTTCCATCGGTCGGCCGATGATGAAAAAATCGCTATTTTTGAATTGGCATGTCTATGTAAATATTGTTGACATATTCGTAGAATTTTCAAAACTTGACAAAAATGTACAAACTTTAGTATGTTTTGGTTGAATTTGTGAGTTTTGTTTCCCGTTAAGAGTCAACTACGAAAATAAACGGTAAAACCCCATTTACGGAGGCAAATGATGAATGAACAAATTATGGAACATTTATTTTAGTACAAGTTTATTTTCTGCACTTTCTGCTTATCCTGCCTTTTAGCTGTACACATTTTGAGTTAGGTATACGTTTTCATCTCCAACAGACAAAACTCATCAATTTTATCGATAACGAGAAATTGAATTTATTAAAATGCACATAACAAACATTCTTTCCTCACACAGATACGATTACAGAGATTGTCATTTGTATGTGAAAAATGAGGTAAAATTTTATTTCAGTTAAACTCTTAATCTTTCAGTCATTGCTGACAGTTTGTGTTGAAAATTAAAGTTTGAAAGGGAAATATCTGAATGAATTACAATTAATTGTTTTAAACGGTAAAACAACTCCAGGTTTTGAATTATAAACGATAGAAATGAACAGGTTTTTAAATATCAGAAAGTTTTTGTATAAACCATATTGACTAGACTGCTTTAAAAGATTACTTAAAATAAAAATAAAGGAAGTTTATTTTCAAGCTAGTCATTAATGCTTCGATATACTTTTATAAGCAAGTTTCAGCACTAGCAGGTGGTGCAGAATATGTCTTCTAATACAGAACTTAAATTACATGTACAACGCTGCAATTAAACAAAATGTCTTAAATTTTCTTGTGCTTTTGTCATGAAAAGACACCACTAATATATTCTCTTTTGAACCATAAACAAATACAAAATGTCAAAGTTTCTTTTTCTTGTCATATTTACTGTCTAAATCACCTTGAATTTGACCATTTTTGCAGGACGTATTTTAAATCAAACTTTGGAATATAAGTTTATACTCATGTTGAATTAAAGTAATCTAAATTTTCACTCTAAAATCTGACCCGTAAAAAACGAGGTGTCACGCACGAAATGACGTAATAAAAGTTTCCTATGATCGCAACAAACGATCTGCATAAAAGACAGTAAGTTCATTGTGTACATAACGTGGAGCCGTGGACGTTTAGACATCATTTTGAAATATGTTTATCGTTTTCATGTTTAACTTTCCTGGATCAAATCTTTTGTACAACAAAAAAATTCAATACAATATTATTTCTGCATTATATACATTTTAAAATTGAATGGAATAAAGCAGTAATTTATTTTAGGCACAATATTCATGTTTAGAAATAAAGAACGTGTGACTTATTCCTTGCGAATCAAAAATCAATTTGTGTTTTTGATCAGGTTTTTAGACCATTAAATTATAACTTTAGAAACGGGTTTTCTATAATAAGACAAAAATATCGACAGAGAACATGCAACGTTGTGATTATATTTGAACAAATAATTTGTCTTGGCTACACAATAGAAATCTTTCAATCTTTGGTCATGATTTACAATGTCTGAGCAAAGCTTTCGACTCTAGTAGCTTCTTTTATACCATATTCGCCAAAAAGTGTCGAAATAAAGTTATTTTGACGAGTCAATTTTCTTTATTACTTATTTGTGTCTAGTAAAGAAAAACATTTCAAATAATGATTCCAGTGAATTTGAAATAATATTTAAATCAGCAAGAAATTTCATAATTGATATATTTCAAAAGCATCTATTCTCCAAAAGCAAAACTGGCTGTAATGACTCTGGTAGCATTTATCACCAAAGAAGCCCTTTTCTTTCTGACGCAAACAAAATAACTAAGGCCTTATACGATTGCCCTTTTCAGCTCATAGCTGTAAATAATTATGCTATGTAAAATGTTTCTTGAGCATAAAAACAGCATAAGTTATGGTGGTATTTAGGGGCAATTTGTTTTATCGGAACAATGTTTTCAATACTTCAGTTAGAAGTAATTTCATACAATAAATTACTTTTCTGGAGTAAAGGTTACTTCAAACATTTACTTAATCGCATTAATAAATTATGCGATGGTCGGCCATACCAAGTGCAGTGTCAACAAATTAAGATATTAAAGGACTGGTGCATATAAGTGGGTTTTGATATTGAAACATAGCTTGTTAAACAAATCAGGAAATGAAAATGATATTAATCGTGACTGCTTATCAGTATAAAGTATATTTTATACCACAGGAGGATGTTATCAAACTTTCATGGCCAGCAACAAAAAGTGGCAAAACGTGTTTAATTCTGCGGAAATTTAGATTTGAGCTATTATCCAAAATAAGGTGTTTGAAAAAAATAGACTTGGACTTTATTTAAATATACAGTTTCTTTTCACCAAACAAAAGGAAAGTAGTGTAGCCTAATGAAATGACGGTAAGATTATTCTAGCCACCGGAATCTGTCAAATGGATCAGTAACTTTTAAAATTAAATAGAATCTTAATTCATTTGTTGAAATTATATTGTTCATTTAGATATTTGGTCCTCTTAACTGAAATATGGGTGTTAATTTCGTTAAGTCCTGTTTTGATTTCGTCGTTTCAGCTAATTTCTAATAATTTCACTGAATTATATCTAAGATCGGTGTTTGGTGTTAACGTATACATAAAGACCGACATTTACATGAATCTATACTGCGATGTACAAAACAAAGTGAAAAACGCATATGAGAATAAAAAAGAAAACATGATCAGAAAACACGACCTCCCTACACTGTCAAAAAGTAGAGAGGAAAATAGAGCATACGTTAATATATTGGCCAAGTTAAAAAAACACACCACAGACATTTAACGAAAATAGGAATCTGCCGGGTTACAACCTTGGAACCATTTGTACCGGGTGTTCAGTCCTGGTTCTAGGGTGCACCAACCTCACACTTGCCCCAATATGTTCTCATGAGAACAAAGCACAAGTTGTCTTGGTGAAATAACTCAAACCAAGCTTTCATCTCTTCAAAGCTTTAAACAGGTATATAGATGAAAACTGAATAGTCTTGTAATACAAAATTCTAATTACAATAAAAAATGATCGATACTGCATTTACACTGAATGCAATTCGAAAGGAATGAATTAAACTTGCATGAGTAATCCATATCTCAAGAAACAGCCATAGGACGAAGTGAACAGGAAAAGGCAACTTTGTAGTGTTAGCTAATTTATTTAGTAATTTTCTATTCTGTCTATATTGAACGAAACTATTCTTGTACTATTGCAGAGCTTATCATTACTTTTGTTATGATGACTTTCACTGAGTAATTGTATATGTAGGTATGTATGTACCGTATTATGTTGAGGTAAGGTTTAAGTAAGTAGTGCAAGAGCTTTGCACTACTTTGCATTTTACTGTTGTTGGTTGCATAACTTGCCCTCGATTAGGGATTACCTTCATTAAAATATGTAAAAGATACATGTGTCATTGTCTGCCTAGTAACTTCGCCTTAATGAATTACCTGCATTTTCCACTACGTTTAAAAGTGGCAACCAGACTAAGAATAAATGAAACCGTAATTCGTTTATTTAAGGTTTAGACAAGAAAAATGTTGATCTTCCATTTTGAACTTAAGTGCTGAGTATGTAACAACAAAATAAGTTGTTATTAGAGCGGTGGACTCCTCCTAACGTATTAGACTTTCAACAACACTTCTTCCGTAATTAATTTTGCACTAGAATCTTGATGTACGGATGTTAATAGTTCTGTTCCAGGCAATATTTTAAATTTTACTAGAGAAATCTTTCGCCAGTGTGTATAAGAACTGTAAGATATCTTTACATTTAACAAAATTAAAACAGCAAATGTCCTTCAACTTTTTATGATAAAGGTCATTCAATTTGTAATTAATAAAAAATATCGATTTTTTGTTAATGCTTGAGTTCATGTACCGCTCAGGGGATTTAAGGAACTTATTTTGTCAGCGTCGAAGTGGCAAGAATAAGATCATTATGTATAGATGTACCTCATCTTAACTGATGGACTGAAAATAACATAATAGCCTTTGTTTGTTCAAGCACTGCCGGGTTTATAAATGTCTCTTTTTTTCTTTTGTTACTTCATTACATTACATTTTAGAATATCAATGCTTTATCATAAGTAATTAGCACTCAATTGTACACTTAATTAATTGTACACTTAATTATATGTTTTCCATTGGTTTCCGTCTTGTTACTCTGCTGAGAACTGGTTGTTTTAGGTAAAACATAAAAACCCATTGATATATGATTGTCTTAATTGTTAACTTTTTCTATTATGTCTGCGCCCGAATTATTGTTCAACCAAAAATGTAAAAGGTTTAAATTCTCTTAATAATTTAACAGAACAGAAAACATAAACTTCCCTTAAAAAATAGAAATTAAAAAAGTCTTAGCGATAACGGTAAAGAATTTTGTTTTACTTCTGAAATGGTTTCATCTACAAAAAAGCTTTTTAGCTGTCTATATGCAACATGACATGAAATTTTGATTAAGATCCAAGCATAGTTCACAATATCCACCGACACTCCATATTACATTTTGGCAAAATTACTGGTTACAGAAGCAGTTATCAAGTCAGAGTGTATTAACTGTATAAGCTATAAGAAATTGTTTCCGATCTTTACATTTTTTTCTGATTTTTTTTGTACTTTTTCCGGTACTGATTATATTTCATTTTGTACAATTAAGTTATTAAGTACATTTTAAGTACATTACACTTTTGTTCTTATTTGTCTTAAAGCCCATACCGGGTTTTACATGTACTGAATTAAAATTACAGGCGTTCTTTAAACACTCCTACAATTAGGTAACCAACGGATAAACTGTCTGTTATCTAAAACCCCTTAACATAGGTATATTCATGTTGCATTAAAATAATCAAAATATATATGTATAAATGTATATATTCATTATGTAACTGTTGTATGCATGTCTGTATATATGTTTTTGTGGAATAAAAAAAGAAAAACAAATTGCTTCCAACCCGATGAAAAATAAAAGTTTAAAAAAGTATATTTATAGCACGAGCACCTTTACTCTCTGTCATGCCGTGAAAATGAATAAATGCGGAAACCCTTTCTCTACATACCAATAATCAAATAAAAACTGGTACTTTCAGATTGTAGTCTTCGGTGAAAATGCATCGTCTGAAAAAGGCCCAACCACTGAAATGATAATTTGGTAAGAGTACTATTATTTCAGAAACAGCATACTAATAAATATTGATTTGTTTGCTTAGTTGTTTGTTTAAGCTCTGCTTTAGGGAAGTCTAAGCCAGACATCGGAGAAACATTTCCTCCCTAAATTAAATAGCGCCTTGTCCGTATGTATATAATAGCAATTTGGGAAGCATGACAGACAGAGTACTTAAAATACATTGTTTTCATTTTTCACACATTCGCACACAATCAGTAAAAGCTGTATGCACATATTAACTAAGTATTATATATACAGGTTTACTAAGAATTGTATGTACAGATATACCAAGTATATTTTCTTCTGCAAAGAAGAAAAAGCGGTTTCAGTTTATGAAACTTTTGTATCATGTCTTTGTGAGTTTATGTAACGAGTAAGACTCTTTTAAATCCAAATAACTGCATTTTATGATAACGAGAGCGAAGTTAATAAAGTGGTGTCATACGTGATCTATTAAAGTACCCTCTAACAATAACCATGATGTTAAATTAACTTTGAAATCGTTCAACACAACCCATTCAGTCAAATAATGGAAAGGTCATGTAATGTTAGAAACTCTGCATCTTTGAACACTTTAGACAATAGATCGCTTATCGCGGACAATTGCCAAGGTCTGTAAACAAAACATATTTTAGCAAGTTCGTTTCGTGTACAACGTTAGAAAAAAACAACTTCTTCGAAGACTCAAAAAAAAATCTCGTTTCAAATATTTCATCATTTCAATATTACAGAAAGAGTCCTGGTCTTTTAAAAAAATACAGTCTTTCAATTTTACACAAGAAAAGCTACGATATATATATATACGAACCGACTAATCATTTTTTGAATTACAAATTATCATGTGAAAAAGATCAATAAGTGTCAAGCTACTTACGACAAAAACGTGTTACTTGTCAAAACTTTCTACGGAATTCTAAACACACAGTGAAATTTTGTGTCGTCCAGAATGAAACAAATTATAATACAGCGTAACAAATGAATCTTTTAATATATTTATCTACAGAAAACGCTTACTACAAGCAATTTTTCGTGAGAATTTCATTCTCAGTAGGAAGTATTCTCAGATAAGTGGTTATGGTGTGTAGCGGGGCTCGAACCCATAAACATCAATCAATGACAGGTTAAGTGATTTGAATTCAATGTCTTAACCTTTCCGCAACAGAGACGGGTCGACGGGTTTTGCATATAGGTTACAAATACAATTCTTTCACATAAACTAATAAAAAAGCTGAGGCACATTTTATGGGGAACAGTTTCTTGTCAATGCATAATACTTAATTCAAATATATCATGGCGTATTCTTTACTCTACAGATGTTTATAACGGCATCGATGCTACCGACTTAAGTATGTTGGCGTGAACATCTCGTCTGGCGACAGGACTGCAGATGAAACAAACTGTAAAAAATTCTCTTCTCTCTGTGTAATAACTCTCAGTCTTGATAGTAAAAATAAAACGCTTCTTGAATTGTGTAAATGGTATCACGCAGGGGAGTAATTTTGACGAAACAAATATATAAATGACTTTTAACAGCAGATAGGAGTATATAGGAATGTGCAAAATAGATTCACGTGTTCCTGTGTTGTGCACTTATTTTCAGTGCTATGTTATTATATAGTGTCTTAATATGTCCCTTGTCTTTAAGCCATGTGAACATTTAAACAAATGTCTATATCAACCTTTAAAGCAAAGCAGGTTACAATAGATTTATTTCCTTTCAGATGTCGCAAGAGACCCGCATACTCAACGTAGAATTTTCTCGATATGGATTGTTAGATTACACCCCCCACCCCGCCCTCCCCCTTGTAATCGAATCTAAATAAAACAATGCAAGTTCCTTTTAACTGCAGTTTTACTCTGTTGTGTGCTAAAGATTTTCTGTTAGATGAAGTTAAATATTAATATTTGCACAAATAAGAGGTAATGTTAAACATATTAAACTCTCCAGCACTTTCACCAGACAGCGTCTTGTTCGCCAGACTATATGCCTAATGTAATAACTGCAAATATTTGAGAGGAATACAATACCAGGAAATCTTTGAATTATTTATTAAAGATCGAAAGGAAATTTATCCTGTAAAAGTGCACCAGTGTTCCCTAATATTTTACGATATACAATTATGGTACAAAGGTTACAAAAACAAATCGATTAACTGCTACCAGTATCAAACAGGTAACATAACAAGCTTTTTCTGGAGTTCGAAATCTTTAAATAATAATAAGCTAGGTTCAATCTGATTAAATTGCGGTTTAAAATTATTTTACAATAAGTTTAATATACTCTCGACATTCACATTCTAGTTTCCAACGGTGTTAAGTGTCTCCGATGAAGGTTTAAATAAGAATTTGGCTATGATAACAAAAAGCCCGACAAACACAAATCTTTATCAATTTGAATATTCCCAACATTTTGCTTACATGAACATTTGTATGCAGTGAAAGCAGTTTTGTATACACTGCACTATATCTGAACCAAGCATGATGTATATATACCTTGTTCAAAAATGTCTAGAAACTTTTCGTTGATGTAAATGTAAAACACATAGTAAACTTCTGAGAAGAAATTTGTTCTCTGAATAACATTTCTTACAGTAAATCTAACTGAAATATTAAACACATTTTATAACTGAAGAAGGCTGTCTCTTTCAATTCCAGAAAATTCCAAACTTTCATTTGTGAACTTGTAATATATCAGGTAGGTGTGATAGGGGGAAAAGCAATTACGTCAGCCTTTACTAATAAATTCCTTACCGTTGAAGCAAATCGTTTCCCGATTTGGCTTCTGGAATCAGCCGTATTTCCCTATGGATAATATCTGTGCCAAAATATTATATATGATATTTCTAGGTCAAGTTCGAATATGGGTAACCTTTGGGCAAAACTAGGTTACTGGCTTAATTGAAAGGAGACCTTCGTTAACACTTCAGTGGCCTTTGAATTCAGTCATCACGATTTTTGGTCAAATGTTTGCCTTGGTGTATCCTAGACCAGGTTTGAAGACGGAACAACCCGTATAAAAAACTGGTTCACTACACTTAATCGAAGGAAAACTTTGTTAACGCTCTAGGGTCTACTTTTAGAATTCAGTCGTGATTTTTTATCAAATTGTTTGTCTTGGTAATACCTACTAGTAGGTCAAATTCAGATATGGGACACTTTTGGTCAATTAGATCACTAGCATAAATAATTGATGTAGTGAGCCTGTATTTGTTACTTGTCATGAAAATTAATCAGAAAATAACTGTGTGTCTCTTGCTGATTTGTCAGGTTACATTAAAGTTATGGCAATGGTTTTCATGTTTATACTAATTACATGTATTGGTTTTTGCTGCTGAGGCAATATTGTGTCCGAGTGCCCGTTTTTCAATCTTAACTATGTATACAGTTCATCTTTGACTTGGCTTTGTATGACCTTTGTTTGTATAATTATGATGTAATTTAGTTAAAAGAACGTTCATTGGCTTTAATGTTTAGTGCAGTGGTACTCAGGTGAGCGATAAATGGCCCTCGTGTTTTTTTAAATTGCATAGATTTTTCACAATATAAAGTTTTTTTTTGTCTGACAGGTTGTAGTCAGAAAAATTGAATGACATATAGCAAATGCCCTAGTCCAGAAGGGCTGATGTTTTAAGATAGTTTTGACAGTCTTTTTGCTTTGTATCGTGACTCGAAACCATCTGTGTGAACGTGCCAGGAGTGCGGCACATACTAACTACAAACACGATCATTTAATAAATAATCAAGCTCCCTGTGAGATTCAAATCTGCAACTGCCTATCAATCCAAAGTTAGAACGCCTTAGACCACTCGGCCATCGCAAAAAGCCTATAAAATGTTGTGTAAATAACCGTGATGTAAGTATCCACCTCATAGCACACCAGTGTCAGGCATAAGATGTAGAACAACACTGACTATAAATACGGGGAGGCTTTATACGGCCGCCACACTGCACAAATAGCGCTGTTGTGAATCATAAATATTGAAGCTCCCAGTGGGATTCGAACTTGCACCGATCGGCATTTACCGCCTAGCAATACAAAGAAAGAACGTCTTAAACCTTTATTTTACGGACTTTAAGACATTTCTTCTCAGTTATTACAGAAAAGTACAAAAGGTCGGCGTGTATGTAACTGTCTTCTTTTGTGGTGACGTCATATTTGGTTTCAAGTCACGTTGAATTGACCATTGTTGTGGTCTGGATCAAATTCTTTGTACAATAAAAGTAAATTACATTGCAATACATTTTGTTTTTTCATTCTAAACGTTTTAAACCTGATCGGAATAAAACGGTCATTTATTTTAGACGCACTATTTATATTAAGAAATTTAGTTCGTGGGACTACTTTCTAGCGCAACAAAATCAGTTTGTGTTTTTGATAAAAGTTTTATAGCCCATCATAAAATGGTAACCAAGAAATTCCTCCTCTATAATAAGACATAAATATCGACAAAGAGCACGCAGTGTTGGGATTATATTTGATCCAATAATTAGTCTTGGCTGCACCATAGACATCTTCAAATATCTGGGGCATGATTTACGATCAGCTTTTTATATCATTTATTTGCGGCTAGAAAAGGAAAATATTTCAAAAATTTGAAATTATATTTGAATCAGCTTGAAAGACATACTTGACATATATCAAAAGCATATAGTCTCCAAAAGCATATGCTGGCTGTAATGACTCCGTTAGTATTAATTACTAAAGAAGCTTTTTTCTTTCTGGCGCAAATAAAACAACTCAGGCCTTACTTGATTGCTCTTATCTGCTCATAACTGTGACAAAATTTGCAATCAAAAACGTATCTTGAAACATAAAATCAGCTTAAGTTCTTATGTTTTTGTGACAATTTTAAATACATGCATTTTATCTTATAATTCACAATCAAAAAATGATAAATTATGCCAGGGTCGACCATACCGAAGTGCAGTGTAAACAAATTAAAATATAAACGATGCATACAAGTGGATTTGAGATTGAAACATAGCATTTGTAAACAAATAAGGGAATAAAAATGATATTTATCGTGACTGTTTATCTTAATAAAGTACATGCAATACCTCATGAGCTTAAGCTTATGTTATCAGAAAAGGACTTAAATGAGAAAACACTGATTTTGACTATATAACAGAATGAAGGCGATGATGCAACTGTTTCATGGCTAAAGTTTCCAAAAGATTCTTTATTAACTAGACCTTAACACTCTGGCCATCGGAAGTAATCCAATTGATAAGTTACTTTTAATCATATTGTCTTTATTTTGGAAATTTTGTCGTTGTTGTTGTTTTATAATTAGACATTTGGTTTTTATGACTGAAATAGTAGTTTTAATTTCCATAACAAGCTTGATAAGTGTCCATAGTAGTTTTAATTTCCATAACAAGCTTGATAAGTGTCCATAGTAGTTTTAATTTCCATAACAAGCTTGATAAGTGTCCATAGTAGTTTTAATTTCCATAACAAGCTTGATAAGTGTCCATCTTGTCTTTTTTTATCGAGTATGCTATTTATGCTTTTCATTGGATGATTTATGTAAATCAGACTTTAATATTAACTTATACATAAAAGTTACCAACATAAAAGTGATACTTCACTGCCAAGTTAAATACATGTACAATCATTGTTCAGACTACTAGTTAGATTATTGGGGCTGTGTATAAGCGCAGCGTATGTGTGCGAAAGTTTATCCCAAGTAATAACCATATGAAGGCTTGTACAAGAAAAAGTAACTTACTACGGTGTTAGCTAATTAGCAATTCTTTGCACTTGTCTCTTTTAAACCAATATCGGAAAACCAAGTTCAAACTATTCCGTTTCACTCTATTTATTGACCGCGGAACCGATTGTTTCCAACATTTCGTTTTCATTAAAGATAATGGTTTCCAAAATAGTAACTGTCGCAATCTTAGCCAGATAAATTACATTACTTGTTACATTTTAACACGAAGCTATGTTTAAGATTTTTGGAAATATGTCTATTTAAAGTAACAACATCCCTGTTTAAGGTATGAAACCACCAATTCTGTTTATCGGAGCTCAAAAAAATAGTACCCGCATAATTGCGGCTAGAAATAGTTCTCAGTTCTCTTGGCTATTTTTAACATTTATGCCCTGATCTGTGTTTTTTGTTGTAATCATTTTGTTTGACTATTTCTGATAGTGTGATAGCAATTTTATGTTAATATACATTCAGAATAGAATTTTACAATAGGAAATTGTTTCACATACTACAATCTGAAAATTAGCTCATATCTTTTGTTAATTTTATTGGTAAGTTCACATGAGCAGAAATATCTTTCTTGTTTGTAACACAACACCCACTTTTCTTACTAGTTTTCATTACAGACATAGATTTACAAGAATATGTAAGTTAAAGCCATTAAAAAGAGGTTTTGCTATGTTTTACAGCTTTGTGAACTTTATGAATTCTATATAGAATAAAGAAGAAATCTGATTGGTGGTTTGACACATCGACGTTATAGACTATGCTCAAAAATATTCATGTAAGTGAATTATCGGCACGGCAAATAATGCAGTACATCCGGAATATTTACCGGGGGTAATCATCGATGATTTTTAACTTGATTTTTCTAGTATAATTGCAGAGCTTATCTTAACTTTTATTATACTGTCTTTACCAAGTAAATTCTGTAGTATAATTACGCTTACCGTATTCCGGGATATCGATGTATGGTTAAAGCAAAAAGTGTCCGAGCTTTGCGCTATTTGACATTTAACTATTGTTTATGAACAGATCTGGTCATTTTTCTGTTCTTATTCATTATTCTCCAGGTATGTTTGATATGCCGTTTAAAGCAAACAGTTTTCGAAACGTTAATCAATTAAGACTGGGTCAGATGCATTACATGTTCTCGGTTAACGATTAGCATCCTTTACAGCATGAGGAAGAATCAAGATTGTCTGCCTTTAGTCCTTGCGTCTTTGAGAATTACCAGCATCTTCCACTTTGTTTAACAGTGGCAACAAGACTAGGTAAAAATGTAGCCTTAATTCATATATTCAAGGAAAGAAAGAAATTTTGATCTTACATTATGAACTTGTTCTTTATTACCTTCAGAACTAATTGTGTAACTTTGTTTTATTAGAACAATTTACTTCTCCTTAAAATAGACTTTCATCAATACAACTAAGTTAAACGTTATTAATATAGCACTAGAACTTTGACAGCTTTGAATGATCCGTTCCATCCGATATATCAAATTCTAGGAGATAAATCGGGTGTCAGTGTGTATCAAACAAGGTTAAACCACTAAAGGTCCTTTAACTTTTATGATGTTTGTTTGATCTATTGATTTTTCTTTGTATATCTTTTATTTTTATTTATACGGTTTTTTTTAATTTTAAATAATGTCACTTAACTTCGTATATTAACGTATTAATCACGTCCGATAATGAATTCCCCCAAAACTCCCAACGACCAATTAGTTAATACTTAAATTAAGAATGATTTGTGACCTACTTGTACTTTTTATTTATTTGATATTTCAATTCATAAGTTTCTTAATTCAAACTGCTTTCGACAAAAAACTATAATACATATTGAAATACTTCGTACAAAAAAAAAAACAAATCATTCAGTGTGATAAAATACAATTCTTCCCCATAACTCAACGGAAAAGCAGAGGCTTATTTTATGAGGAACGCTTTCTTGTTAATGCATTATATAAAGATTTAAATATATAAGGGCATATTTTACTCTGCTATTTACATTATTGATACAGAAAATGACATCGATGCTACTGAGTTAAGCATGCTGGTATGAATATCTCGTCTGGCATCAGGACTGCAGAATAAACAAAATTTAAAAATTCTCTTTTCTTTGTAAAATAAATCTAACTATTTATAATAACAGAAAGTGCTTTTTCATTTCAGTAAATGGTTTCACTCAGGGGGTGATTTTATCGAGAAAAATGTTTAAATGATTTTTAAGAGAAGATATGAGTAAATTCGATATTGCAAATTTGATTCATTTTCTTCTCACGAATTTTCGTTTCTTTCAGGTTTATGTTTTAAGATGTGCTTTAAATTTCTCGTTTGTTATAGCCAGGTGAAAGCATGATTCAATGGCATACTAAACATTGCTTTATCCCGATATGGGTTGTAAGATGTAATCACATCTAATTAAGACAAGTTCAAATTCCTTTTCTGCGGCAGTTTTACAATGTTTATGACAAACATTTTCTATTAGAGGGAACACGTTTGTTTTGGTAACCAAAAGTAGTTTCCTTTAAAAGTGAACATACAGAACAAAATTCCTTCAAGCGGATCAAAACTGGATAGTCAATGCCCGATACAAAGCTTTCAAATCTCATTGCTATGTAATTTTTGTTTTAAAAAAAAGTCAAATATTCAAACACGTAAGATTAACGCACTTCTTGTTAGGACTATTTTATTCCATTTGGCATCATTGATAAGAAGAAAGGTCGAGAATTGTCAAAAAAAATCTCACAATTTTACATGACCAGAATATACTGACAGAAATAATAATAGTTAAGCAGAAATGTGCATAAGACCCATCTACAGTCTCTTGATTAAGATTATTTTTCGTCATTTGCAACACCGTAAAGAAATTTGATTTATTGTTTCCACTTATAAGGTCTGAATGATGTTGTAATTTTCACTTCAGTCTCCTCTTATCTGATTCCTCAGAAAAATATATGATATTATTTACACAATATCCTCTAGATTTCTAAAAAGAATTAATACAATTCAATACAGGACAATGTAAAATGTTTAAAACCAACATCAACACATCGATAAACTTTTAGTTTGAAATATAAGTAATTCAGATCGAGATACTGTCTTCAAAAGACATGTAGATTAAACGGCTTTGCTTCAAAATGATATAGTCAAGTTAACTTTTATAATTTGTTCTAAATTACTAAAGCATGTTGAACGCAGTGTAAGACAGTTAAACATTTGCGCTTCCCCATCTTACGAAAAGTCCTGTAGTTCTAATATTCGACGACCTCCGACTGAAATGCTTATCTCTGAAAAATATTTTAACAAGCCTTTACAAAGCCTATACAAATTACATAGTTGAGAACTATATAAAGCATCTAATTTCACTCTAGTCCCTTCACGACAGAAAACCCGTTCTGATTAAGTGCTGGGGCGGTTCCACTGACATTTCCGTTACCAAACCTTCGTCAATTATTCACAAACATTTCTCGAAAATCCTTTCTTTGCATACGAGTCCGCAGGTAATCAAATAAACATTATCACTACCAACCAAAACACTTAAGAGCAAACGTATCGGCTTATGGCGGCGTTGAAAATTTAACAGTTGATTAATTCTTGAGAGAAATTAGGTGAAGAATGAATGTGGTATCACAGTGCTGATAAACGAGGTTGTTTAAATACTACCCTGAGTTTTTCTTCGCGCGCGTACATTTCTGAGTGGGAATTGTTTGTTATTGTCATCAAAAGAGGAGCATTTGTAAAAAAAATCTATCATAAAAAAAGGATAATCGTTGCGCAATGTCTAAAGTAAGATAGGGTTACCAATTACATGTATATTGACTATGTGGCATATATGGCTCTCTTTATTTGAAGAATAAAAACAACGAAAGGATATTTGAAAATGTCTAGTAAGAGGTGATACTCAACTAAAAGTCACATCGCTGTTTTTTATTCTTCGATTTCGCTAACGTTTTGTGCGGATTTCAAAGATCCAAAATGTCCAGTCTGAGCGATATCAGGTACCTGTTAACGAGAACTGACCGCCAAATCTCATTTTGCACGTGCATATGCTGAACAATGTTTAATATTAAACGATTCGATACCCATGACAGATTTGTGTACGTAATCAAACAAAATTAATATTCAAAAAAAGAAGACATACTCGTGGGTTAGTAACAAATGGGTATCTAGTGGACGGCGAGAACTTTAGGTTGCTCAAGTAATCATTATAGGTATATTTCATTGACAGCTGACAGTGTGTTTTCATGTTCGTTGTTTGTTTGTGGTGTCCATTTTTAAAATTCAATATCAGTATATTAAATTACGCTCTCTTTTCATCTCTACTTTTTGACTGTGTCAGAAGGCTGTGTTTTCAGAAAGTGTTTTTTCCAGAAATGTGTTTTTCACTTTCTTTAAATTTTAGACAGGAGATCAATGTTCCTGTTTTGTCATCCACTAAAACTACAGGTAGAGAAATAAAGCATTTATTAAAGTGTTGCCTCCGCTGAATTTACATCCGAACACTTATCTGTATGCAAACACCATGAGGACAGGTTGGCAGATACCATTCATTAACTGGCGACTCCCCATTGGCCCTATCAGAGAAAACCCCAGATGAGACTCAAGCAATGAATTTAAACAAATGAATTTATACATACCAAAATACAGGGAAATCTTGCCGTTCTATATAAGCCATTCTAGAGAAAATTGGCAAAAATCCAACTTTCCTAATATTTATTAAACTAAAATACAGTAGGAAAAAAATATCTTCATTGACAACTTTTTAATAGCCTTTTAATTTTAAATAGTCAAGGAAGATCTTAGCAATGAAACAGTGACACATACTTATCAGCTAAAACTTCATCTTAGATGTCTCAAAATGCAAAAATAAAAATGTTCTGTTTCATGACACACTAAAATGTCCCCTGATACTGTGTGTGTATTCATCAAGGCAGTTTTTGGGTAAGAAATTAACCAATAAAAACCTTTTGTTACTACTGAAGAAGTCCTTTTCATCTTTATCATCAAAAGTTTCGTGGAATGTTTAATATGATAACCAAACGACTAAATGACTGCCTCTGTTTCGTGAGCATTGCGAACCCCTGAAAACAGTCTTAAACAAGTTCGAATGAACGCCATGCCCCCGACGGGTGCTGACCCTTGACCCCGTGACCTTTAAATTAGTCTGGCGGTTAAAGCTCATTGAGATGCATGCACCTGTACAGTTTGGACGCTGTAGGTGGAATAACTTCTGTGTTATGGTCAAGGTTAAAGTTTTGTGGCAGACAGACAGACATACAAAAAACAAAATGCCCTCCCTCCGGGGCCATAACAAAAATGTCATTTGATTCCCAATGTATGTTCGAGTATCGGAGAACATTGCATTTTTCAGTAAATTAATTGGTTCGTCTTATCTCTTTTTGTGTTTAATGTTTACATAAACGTTATCTATTTTGGGATATTTGCAGTCAAAAAATACAAACATTCAAACAATTTCAGACATGAGAAGTACATTGTGAAAACTTTTAGATAATTTTGATAAAAACAAAAGCTACCTTGAAGTTAAAAATAGCTTGAAGAAGAAATTTACAGATTATTTGAACTTACATTTTACCGTGTACGGTTACAAGTGCTGAGTTGGAAACATCACATGCTTAAATATATCTACCTTTTTATCTTCAAAAACTGAGGAAGCAATAGCAAAGCAGGAACAAGAGTAAATTAAAGGTAGTGCTCAATATTGTTTCATCACGCTTGTTACATCATTTGTCATAGGTTATGGGGCATAACATAATGTTTGCAATGAAAACAATTATCGGGCAGGCAATACAGCGATAAAATATAATCTACCTGAAGATATTTCTCCTGAAATTGTCACAATTTTTAAGAGATGGATGGTTTCAATTTCAGAACTTTTCAGATAAGATGTAATTTATGGAAGATAGAATTCGGATTGTGTCGTGCGAAATAACACTGAAACTGTTCAAATAAATATAATTTGTTTCTACATATGAAACGCTGACAGTTTCATTTCCATCAACAAAAATTGAATAAAGGCCCCATTTTGTTTTTTAGGATCAGTTGGTGAACTCCATTTCAACAGCAACTTTGCATGTTGCTGAGTGAGAAGTCCCTTTTTACACAAAAAGCATACACTAATTTGTCCATTTTCACTTGATAGTTTAGATATTACCAGATATTATCGAGAGGATAGCGAAAACGATTAACTTAAAGTTTGTAGTAACTACGTTCATTCAGTAATATACTGTTCAAGAAAGGTAATTAAATTAAATTTGTGCACAGTTATTATGAGTTAAATAAAATAAAAAAGGTAATCGTATTTTGTACGAAACAGGCATGAAATTTTAATGATAATCTCCAATTTATCTAACGAAGTTTATTTTCGAAATATCTCTAAAACAATTATCTTCTTGGCAAATGTGATTATCAAACGTCAAAGAAAATTACAAAATGGAAGGCTGAAAGAGGCAAACCCTTTAATTAAAAGTATTCTGTTTTCTTTTAAATCATGCAAATGTGAATGGTTTTAAATTATTACCCGATGTCAACGTGTCAGCAAAATATTGTAATTCGATTGAGGAAGCAAAACGAATGTTTTAAAAAAGCACACTCAGTCTCAGTTTTTCGTGAATATGTTGCCTATTCAGATTTCTATTAAGAGCGTTAGTTGTTACATGTAAGGATGATGGAGGGACAAAATCATTCCGATGGAGAAAGCCGCATTCAATATTAAATAAAACATTGCAAATCTATTTTGATTACTGAAATAAAAGCGCTTTTAAACTACTATAGAAGCAGACATGAATATAAAGAGTCTCCTTAAATAGAAATTTATATTTAATAGTTGGCTGCTTTGTCTAGACGATACTTGACGAAAATGCTGACGTTGATAGATATTTAAACCAAAGAACATACAGAGACTACGAGGACAATTGTACAAGTCTGCTGTGTAAGCAAAGATTGAGATTTGAAAAATTTAAGTCACATAAAACATGACATGATCTTCTGGACAATTTTGTTTCCAGAAATTGTTTTCAGCATTTTTTACGTTTTTCAGTGTTTGAAAACGTCATGAAAGAAAATCAAGCTGTCATTTCCTATATTCACTGAATAAACTGCAATTACTTTAAGCGATGTTTAAAGAATATATCCTTTAGAAGAGAAAACTCGTAGGTTGTGATATATAACACAACGACTCCACATTAATTTAGTACTACAGGAGCTTTAAAGATAAAAATCATGTCGAAAATTTAATAAGCCACTGACGTCTTTTAAGATAATGTCCAAACTAAACAAATGATAACAATCAAGAAAAAACAAGAATTAATACTTATTTCCTTTCTATTTCTCAGAGCCACGATCTATTTTTTAATCTCTCGAATCGTTTCATAAACAAACAACTAAGTCTAGTAACTTTTTGAACATACTCCTGGACCAATCATTTGGTGATAGATTCAAATTTTAATTTACTGTTACAATTCAGCTGAATTTGTTGGAATATGCATTACCTTATCCTGATACAAACTAAGTACATACTTTTCTATTTCTTCTATTTAAGAATGGTGGTTCGGGCAATTCAACGTTTTATTCTTCTAACTTTAACAAAACATGCCAACAGCAGATTCTGAACATTTTTATAGATAATTTGTTGTTAGCTGGTCAGATAAATACAAAAGACTGAGTTCAATCACCATATGGTGCCCTCAGTGTAACTGACCAAAATTAAATGTCACATAAAAATACAGTATTTGTTAAATGTTAAACGTCAGTATTTGCAAAACGATAACATTTTACAGTTGTGATTTACAGGTGCTTGAAAATATGTATGATTAAACAAGAAATATCTTTAAATAAGCGCTACATTCAAATGAAAGCCATGCCCCCAGGGAGGGGGCGTTAACCTTTGACCCTTGATTTCTGAGTGGGTCTGGCGTGTACCTGTGAAGTTTGGAGACTGTAGGTGGAAGGACTTCTGTGGTATGGTCAAGGTTAAGGTTTTTTGACAGACAGACCCAAAAAAATATGCCCTCCCTCCGGGGGGCATATAAAGATTACCGGCGTAGATACAGTACAAAATTAATGCTCAATGCGTGTATAGTTTTCGGACATTGGCATATATTGAACGCGTGTAGTTATCGAATGATCTATTTGCATTACAGTTAAGGCTATAAACAAAACATGTTGAGTTTAATGGGTTAATATCATTTTCAGTAAAATGAATTAAATATGTAGTCATATTCATTATATATTTATTGCAATTGGTATAATTTTTCATAATTAAAACGTTTTAGTATTTAGTTTACGGCTGTATTAATGTTATTATTATTGCATTATTTTCAGATGCAATAAAACTAATAATTACGAATTCTATCCTAGTATTTCATTACACAAACTTCCTTTTTCAGCTGTTACAGTAGATTTATGTATCTAACAATGTCACTCGTTACAAGTGTTGGTCAAAATCGATTTTAATAGAGCTATGCCGATAAAAACCAAGGTTCCTTTTACTACCGCTTGCAAAACTGATTAGAGTTTAAACTGTTAGGTAAAGAACGAGACTCGTCGGTACACCTGTCAAAAATCAATTAAAGCGCCGCCCAATGTGTTTCTTTCAAACTCCGCCTTTTACCTGTCAATAGTGTCATTCTAGTGTCATTCTGTGTACGAAATGGAAAAGCGGATAGGAAAAAATATTGAGTGAAGATTTCCGGTAGCAACGCAGCGACAATTAAGACACAGCAATTTGGCGCCGCCTAGGCACATTTTTCTGGCTGCTGGTAGATTGCAAGACGCAGTTTTATTGACAGGTATACCTGAGAAAACTGCCTCGCTGTGATTGGATGACCAGTAAAGTGACAGTTTAAGCTACTGAAATAAACATCGTCACGTCACTTTCTGTTGCGTTCCGAATACGTGAAACTCTAATCAGTTTTGCAAGCGGTAGTACGTACTGTATTATACTGTTATTTTGTATTTGCAGAAGGTATGAGAAGGAAAGGTTTTAACAAGTGACAATATTTGAACAGCTGGTGACTGCTCTTTAGGCAGGGACAGACATTACAAAAAATGTCGAAATTTATAGTACTGAACATATGCAAAAAAATATAATTCTATAAGGAAAGAATGCCAGTTTGCATTCAGTAGAGATTAAAAAAGGTTAAAAGAAAAAAGCCGGCCAGACATGTCAGCCATATATTGACTCAAACGGAAAAGAAAGGTTGGTTTACCAAAACTCTCCTACTGTATATTACATATGTAGTGAAAGACTGACTAGACTAACAAGAAATTGATAAAACCAAAATAATGCTCCCTGAAGTATTTTTTGTTCAGAATGGCAGAAAAGTAAGAAATATACTATCAATGATATTTCAATGACACGAAAAAATAAATACTTTTTCAGTTTTAGTAAAAATTATCATGATGAAACATATTTGAAGATTTACAGTAAAAAAACACATTTTAAGGACAGTTGATTTATTGCAAAATTTACCTGCTACTTGTTTAATCTGTGAATGTTTGCCAGAATTTTTATAAACACAACAAGAGGTGTCAAGTGCTTGACTGGCAGGTGTGAAAAGTAGACCCGTACTTCATATTATCAGTGTTGTTCTCCAATTCCAGCTGATAAACCACTGATTTATCTATCGATCGGGGTTGCTATATTAATTTTTTTTAAAGGGAGATAATTAAAAACTTAACTGACGTAAAGTGGTGGTACTTTAACAAAGCACTTTCTCGCATTGGTCTTTCAATCTGTGTGAAGTTTTGTTCAATTTCATACTATACTTTTCAAGTTATTTTCCTAAATAGCATTATTAGGCATTATAAAGGGAGATAATTAAAAAAATAAGTAATGGAGAATGATGTTTTTTTAACAATGCACTCTCTATAACTGTGTGGCGATATAATGAGATATCATTGATACTTTGAAGTTATCCTTCAGACATGCGTTACTTAACTTTTGTAATTATCATTAAAGAAGATATTTAAAAAATCAAGCAAGGTAGAATTAAGGTTCATAAACACTGCATTTCCTCTTACTGTTCTCTAACACTGTGAGAAGTTTTAATAAAATTCCCTAAATAGTTTTGAAGTTATTCTCAAGACAGCAATAATTAAGTACCATAAAGGGTGATAAGTCATAAACGAAGTAGTATAGGGTTATGGTTCTTTGATACTACACTTCCTCTCACTAATCTCTATAACTGTGTGGGGTTTCAATGAAAAATCATTGATAGTTTAGAATTTGTATCCCGGACAAGCATTATTACACATTTTAAGTATCATTAAGGGAAATAGTTGAAAAAATAAGCAAGGAGGACATATGGTTATTAAACAGTAAATTTCACTCACTAGTATCTATAACTGAGTGAAGTTTTAATCAAAGTCCTTTAATCAATACTTTTCATATTAATATCCGGGCAAGCATTATTAAGTATTATAAGTGGAGATAATTCAAAAACTATGTAAATTAGAGTTATGGGTTGTAGTTCCGGACAAGCATTATTAACTTAAGGGAGATAATTAAAAAATGTGCAAGGTAGAATTATGGTTCTTGGACACTGCGCTTTCTCTCACTGGTCTCTATGAATGTTTTAAGTTTCAATCAAATTCCTTCAATACTTTTCAAGTTATTCTCTGGACAAGATGGTGACAGATAGACGGAAGGACGGACCAGGCGGCGACTATAAGCTCTCCCTTCGGGATGCATAAAAATCAGTTAAGTATCCTTATCGTTTTGTTTTGTGCATGTCACATCTGCTAAAAACAGAACAAAAAAAATCAGTCATGAATGTGAGTGTTAGAAAGCAATTTATTTTGATTTAAATGCGACATTTAACAAGTATTTTACTGACGCAGGGAAGTATGAGTATTGAAAACATAGCTACTATCATTTAATTGGACTTTTCGTATTGATGAGAAATCAGTTGCTGCCAAAAACTTTCTACAGAATGGAAGTTGGAAGTCGTTCCAAAATATTACCAACAGTTCACTTCCCTAGTCTTTGCAGCATTAAATATCCGAAAAAAATACAAGAAAAAAAAAGGATTTAAAATGGCCCGAAAAGGACGAGTAGTTCTACATCTGAATTTTAAATGCTGTACCCGACAAAGAACTGTAAAACTATCCTGTAGTTGCGTGTTTTCAGCTAATTACCAAACAATGGACCAAAAATCATTCGATTAACGTTAAAATATGTTTAAGATACATGCGTTGTGGTATATTACTGTTATATCTTCTATAAGAATGCCAAAATACTCGAGCAGCTCATTTCTTGGCTAAAATTTCCGTCTTTGTTTATCTAGTGCTATGCACTTAAAGCTTAGTTAAAAGACATTTTATTACGAGGAGTGTTTTGTAAATAATGCGACGGTTTTGTTGTTTGCGAAAATCACGCAATATTTAAACAAAGCTGCTCAGTTGAATGTCTCATTTCTATTTTCACATACCTTAGAGCAAACAAATAGGAAATATACTTTAAAATGGACATGTGTGGTAGATCATTACTTGGGATAAAGCAAAAACCATCTCACCAAGCGGTATGTGAAATTTACAGGAGAGTCAATTGCAATTTAAGACTGTAGGTAGATGGCAAAATTTTAATCCGGACAAAGTGGTCTGAAAGAGGCTATGCACCCTTTTCTTCCTGTAACGTAAACGCTAAAGAAAGGCGTTGAAAAATAATCCGTAAAATCCTAAAATCTGATGCTTGAAATAGAATACTAATGAGCAAATATCAGGACCGTACAAAATATTACAAGAAAATTTAAAAAATCAAGAATTTAATAAATCAAAACTTTCTGAACATGATTGTAAATCTTTCTACGATATGTCATATAAGATCCACCTAAGTCTTGGTAGAAAACGTTTTTATTGCAGAAAGGCTACCTTTTAAGACTTGTTTTTATTAAGTGTGTGCAATCGCTGAAAGAAACAGTTTTCGTAGAACCCAGAACTTTTTTTCGCAAATCGATTACAGAGAGATTAAATATTTACTGATAGACATAAGACTGATTCAGGATAAAGTTCTTAGAGAAGACTTTCATCCTATCGATACTGGCATCTAGAATTGTCTATTTGTGTTATCTGGAAACTTGGATGAAAAAGAAGTTATATAAATATTATTTTGCATGTAAAAAAAAACCTGTCTTTGCAATGGTTTTATCATTTTACACATAGCCATGTGTTTATGAGTCTTTAAAGATTCTATACAAAGGAATCACTTGGTGTGCAACATAAAGAATATGTGCGCCTTAAGTTATACATGTCTGTTTTTAAGTTAATTATTTACAGAACACTGAAAATAAAATCGTCTTGACGTAAGATCTTTTAGCACCTCTGGTTACTCTTTGTTATTGCCTATCCTCTGTTGTATGATCTTTTCGGAGCAGCAGTTTCGTCGATGTACTACAAGAAAGCAATTTCTAAACCTACCTATCGATATTAATGTATGAAATGCGATTCGTGGGTGAATTTTTCAGAAAGAGCCGTGTAACTTTTATATTATAGAAATTCAAAATTTAGAATACAAATAACGAAAATGTAAAGTCTAGAAATAATCATTTTACAGTAAACAACGAAATGATAGATCTTTCAATCAAGAAAAACATTTACTTACCTTTTAATGAACAATGACAAACACGTTTTTGTTCACAGCAGTTTGATAACTTGCATTACGACTGTTTTGTTTTAGCCTGCGAAAGTCAATTAACATGTGTCTTAATGGTTGATCTTTTTCTTTCACTTATAAATGAGTTAAAAAAAAAAGATGCTTCTCAAACTTGCAAATATGCAGAGACAATCTGTCAGTTTCAAGATTTTAAATCCTTTCAAAATCTGGTTTCCTTTAGGAATTATTTTACATTTCACCAAGACTAAGCAGGCATTTTTAGAGTGTGTTTAGCTGAAATTAATTAGGACGTCGTAAAAAGCTGGCATCGCATTTGAATTCTGTCTCTCAATCTGAATTCAATTAATTGCGTTTAGAAAGACTTAAAATTGAAATCTCCGTGATATTTATGATTCGAATGTTACCCAGAAGCCATACAAATAGGGCACGATGCATTAAACCTCAGTTTTTTGGAAGAATTCTCGGTATTCTAAAAATATTAAAGAATAAGACTATAGACTATTTAGCAACGGTGTATCTATTGAAAAAGAACTATTTCAGTAGTACTACAATTAACCTAAATATTAAATCAAATCATTTAATTTGGTCGAACACTCTCTATATCAGCATCATTAGATTTCAGTGAACAGGATGTTAAATTGTTCAATTAAATACACAAGAAGGAATTCATCAAGGAGAATATAATTATTTGATTAGTTTAGTTGGGTTTTTCATATTAATTAAGTATGACTGTTAATGAAAGACCACTTCCAAGGTTAAAAGTTTTCATAAAAGTGTCAGTTAAAGCAAGTTTGAAAATATCTTTGATCTAACGCCTTTCACTGGTGTGGTGTGACTCGAACACTTATATTCCTGATATTTGCGTAGCCTTTCTGCGGTTGTTGCGCTGGCAAAGTGGTCTAAGGCGTTCGTACTTTGCATTGCAAGGCAGTTGGTGCCGTTCGATGCAGGTTCGAATCCCACTGTTAACTTGATTATTGAAAGAAATGATGAAATGCCTATTAGATCAAACTACTTAAGCAAATTATTTAAGATACTGCATGACAAATCATAACCTCAGATATCTGACAGAATATGCATATTTTCTGGTGTATAAGATGAGGGGGAAATCTTACGCGCCTCAGACAGGAAGTTGGATTAAGTCAAAACTTTCGTACCTGATAGGCCACTCTGCGAAGACATGACAGAAGTGGATCTTTATAAAAACTTTTTCTTTCACAGCGAACTCCATTTGCTAGTTTTCTCAAAATATTGTTTGTAAGTTGCCATTTATTTGACTTAGCTTTTTGGAGAATGTGACAAATGAGTTTTATTTTATTTATATTTTTTTTTTTTTTTTTTTTGCATTGATTTTTTTGTTTAAAGTATATTAAGCCAAGATTACTTATACACAGATTGGAGCAGATTTTGATAATTTTCAGCGTTTGTAAATATTTCATTATGTACAAAGCCGTCAAGTAACTAACAATATGTTCCCTTAAGCTTGGGAAATACGTAATATACCTAAAAGTTTGCTCGAGTATAATCATTATAGATACATACAATTAATTGCAGACAGAAAATCGTCTGTTCAACGTTTATATAGCTTAAATTATAGAAAAATGCTTAAAGTTCTGTTTTGATAACCACTGCAAAACACAAGTAGAGAACTGGAGTGCTTTTTTATTATTTATTATAGTGTCACCTCAACTGTCTACCTTAGAACACAGTTTCTCTCCGAGTCCCGTTCCTGTATGCAAAGCATCGTGCGGATAGGTTGTCGGTGACCCTTCTGTTTTTTTATCTGGCGGCTTGCCAGCTAGCTACAGTAGAGCAAACACAAGATGGCACTCGAATTACCGAACTCACGTCCCTTAAGCGTACGTTGTTACCACTAAGCCGCGGAGACGGTAATATGTCTGCAGAATTTCAATAAATTTTATACACCAACCTACAGCGAAAACATTAAACCGATTTTACCGTTTAAGCTATTACATCTTAGAAAGGTATTGGCAATTAACCAGTTTGCCTTATTTCAATTTGCCATTAAATAAACTACGAAAAATGTGCCACTTAAAAAATTATTTCCAAAATTACGAGGAAACTTTTTTCTTCCCCAAAATGTGTTAAAATCTCGATGGACATTATATTTTCTGAAAATAAATTGCTTTGTCTATGTCTTTCTTTTGGTGTTAAAATGTACATAAACGTATTCTCTTTTTGGTATTGGGTGAAAAATATCAAACAAATTCAGACATGAGTAAGTGCATTGTGAACAATTGTGAAAAAAGAAACGTGGTCGTGAAAAAAAAAGCTTTTAGAACAAATGGTTACTTTAGTTGAATACATCACAACATTACATATGTATCTAAAGTTTAATCGTCATAACTTATTTAACTAAATAAAAAAACAGGAACAAGATCAAGAGGAAAATAAAGGTATCGTTGAATAGTTTTATCACCCTCGTTACTTCAGTTTTCGTAGATTATGAAGCGTAACGTATAGTTTTCAATGAAAACAATTATGAAACAGGCTAAACAACGATAAAATACAACGTATCTAAAGAAAGTTGTATTTACATTGTCACAATTGTTTTAGAGATGGTTGATACTAAATTCAAACTATTGAGATAAAATGTGATTTATGGATGAAAAAAATCGAATTGTGACGTGGGAAATGACAATGAATTGGTTAAAATAAATATAATTTGTTTCTTCATTTAAACGCTGACAGCTTTTGCAAACATGAGCAGTTATCAAAATGAATTATTGAAATTACTTTATTCATAACAATATCACTTACAATTGGTGTACTTTTGTTTAGGACAATGATACATTGTTTGATTATACAAAGAATCAAAATCCAAATATAAAGAATAGATAGATAGTTAATTTTACAATACTAAATGCATAAAAACAAGATATGAGGAAAACCTGTACCCAGTTATTCAAATACATGAATAACGTTTATCAGGAAAGAAAACAGTCAAAACTAAAGGCAACTAGGAATAATATTGATAAATAATGATTATGATAAACTTATTTATAGATCAAGGAAAAAACAACCCGAGGGGTTACCGCCTTGGAATTGTCAGTGGCCAAACATTTGCCACTGGGGGTTTAAGCCAGGTCCTAGGGCACAACCTCACACTTGCCCCAATAGGTTTTCATAAGAACAACAACGACAAGTTGTCTTGGCGAATTTACTCCAACCCACCCATCAACTCGAAAATCTTTTGGGTTACTGACATATGAAAATACCCCTGCTTTAAAGGTATCTATATTTGTTGTATTTTTATGGGTTTTTTAAACTTGGTATCACGAATGAATTCAACACTTTAGAATTTTATTTTCCGGTTTATGATTGTACCAAATTTTCAGACTCGTTTTAAGAATATATGTTTGACTGCATTATTCATCACAACTCACATTAACGTCTACTACAGTTGTCATGAAATCACGGGTTTGCAACTATTTGCTTAAATAACCATACGTATTTATACACCTAGAAAAGGGTTTAGCACCCCTAATATTTTTGTGTAAGGTATGCATTATGGTACATTACAAATCAATGCGTTTGAAATATTCTTTTTTTCAGTTGACAAGAGTGATATTCTGTAATTAGGGTTTAAGCTTTGATGCACAGCGGCAATAATTATACATGTAGATATAGCCGAGAGTATTGGCAAGCACTACACTGTTATCAGCTAGTTGGTTAGAAATCGTCGTCAGACCAATAATGTAAAGGATCTGTCAAGGTCAGGAAGACCTCACGTAACGACACAAAGAGGATCGAGTACTTCTAAGGTGAGTACGATGACAACCTCTTCCTGCGAGTACCCGTCCTAAGCCTCGATGGCTACCTCATCGACGCCTGTCTCTGAAAACGCTTCGAAATCGCTTAACCAGCATCCAGGAGATTAACAAAGGGCCCACTGATGACTGTCCGTTGAGCATCAAGGAACCCGTTTGCGGTGGTGTTCGGCGAGACGAGGTTTGAATTTGAGGACATGGTGGCATTTACACCGGTCGGATGAGAGTAGGTTTTAGCTGTATGTTAAGGATAGCCCAATGAGGGTCTGGCGGCACACGAACACAGCTAACACACCAAGAAACATCAAGACGACGGTTCCTAACGGCGAAGGTTATACTTCAGTTGCATATCACATGATTACAAGACGGACTTAGAAACCATACAGTGCAAGCTTACGGGCGACCGTTTTATTCACGACCACCTGCAGCTGGTAGTTGTGTTTAATTTTGAGAACCATCCACTTGCCAGTAGACCTGTGTATATTGACGACGACACAACTATTTATCAACGTCACGTCTGACCGTTAGAATGAGACGTAGGATCGAGGAAGTAAACCATGTACGTGACAGATTCATCCGGTATTGACTAATTACGGTACAAAATTGATTTAGATACTTAAATTGAGATTTTCACAAAGAAACATTAAAATAAAACTAGACTTGTGTCCAGAGGATCAGCTCCCAAGGCAAGGGGTTGGACAAGGGTTGCACAGTTATTAGTTGCCAAGGTATTTGTAAAATTATTTAAAAACCTAGGTGCGCACCTTACTTGCTGGTATATATTCCTGTAAAGATTTATGACCATTGGTGCAATTGTGTGGGATGATTGTGTGACACAAAGATTTTAGTCACCTAAAAGGATGGAAACGAAAACCCAAGGTGCACAACTGCACGTGTTGATATATATCCCTGTAAAGTTTCATGTCCCTTGTGCAACAGTGATGACTGAGCACATGACACACTTTTTGGAATCTTTTTTTCACTTAAAGCCATAACTTTTCTCTCCCTGGGAGGAAGGAGACGAAAAAACCAAGGTGCGTAACTCCATTTGCTGATCTAAATACCTATGAAGTTTCATGACCATAAGTTTAATAGTGTTGAATAAAAGCACTACACAATAATTTTGGTGGCTATTTTATCTAACTTAGGGGTAATAACTCTGGTTTCACTGGATGGTGGGAGACGAAACCCCCCAAATAAAATGTATCCTTTAGCAGATTTGATGTTTTTCGTCTAGTAACTATAGGGCTTGACTACTTTTAAAACGGAAAATGAAATCAACAATACATGCGTACTTTGTCCAAACATCCTAAATTTTCGTCAAAGGATATAAAAAAGTAAATTCTTGTGCCAGAAATCTAAACCTTGTATTAAGCTGCACTTAAAAGATCCAGTTAAAATATTCTAAAGCAACAAGATTTACTTAGAATACAACAATTATTCTTCAAACGAATTTCTTAATTTACAACAGCCATTGAACACGCGTTAAGTTTGTAATAGCTGTATGCGATCTCGTCATTTTCCACGTGATCGTTGCTTATTTATTCAACGTATAATCCTGCAATGAAACCGTGCTGTATTTAACTGTTAGAGCAATGGAAAGTTCTTATTGAAGAAGAACTTTTTTAAAAGTGTTATTTTAGTTTTATCTTTGTAAGTGAAACTGGGTCTTTAACACTTTCTAAACAACTATTGCGTTGAACCAGTCAGTGTATACCGTATAGTATTTTGTTTTCCCTTAACGATAAACATGAATCTTAGGTCGGGCAGAAGAACTTAAAACATGGATTCCTTACCTGTTAGTATTATTTTTTACAATTTGCGAACTTTAAACAGCGAAACTACCAAAATATATAATTAATTTAAGACACCAAAAGGTAATTTAGTGACGGAAAATGTAAAGCCCATCATCGGTGGCCTCGCTTTTAACGCGTTTGACTAAGAATCAGTCGAAATGTTGAAAGGGACGTTAAAATTTAGTTCACGGAAAATGTAATATTATTGATAAAGATATCACAAGAAACAAGTGAATGTATAAAAGAAAGCGGTAAATTGTAGTAAAATAAGTTATGTATTAGAATAAATTGTATATTTCACATCCACTTTACGGCTGTCAGATCCAGAAAAGGTTGTAATTTACTTACTTCCTTATTTAATTGGCAGTTAAGGATATCAAAACATCTTTGTTTCCGTACTCTGCAAAATAAACAATGTAAATTGCGTTTGAGTATTATCGAAGTCAGAGTATGTATTGAGTAAAATTTGTAAGTTTCATAGTCTCTTCTTATTCACTTAAAACTGGATAAGATGCAGAGTCTCCTAAAATAGAAATCTATATTTAATGGATTACCTTATAGGCTCCTTTGTCTAGACAATACTTGACAAAAAGGTGACGTTTATAGACATTTAAACGAAAGAACATAAGATTAGATATAAGAAAAGAGGGACTTCGAGAACAATTTGTCTAGTTTCAAGCCTACCCAACGACAAGAAGAAAAAATGCACACGGTGTGAGCATAGACAAGGATTTGGAATATCAGTAACATTAAACGTGTACTGAACCTCTAAAAAATTGTTTCCAAGGTACGGATTTATTCTGATCGGTTTCAGAATTTTAACCTTTTTCTTTCCAATGTCTAAAAAAGGACTGAAACAAATACTGTTGTCATTTCCTGTATTCATAGTACTGCAATGACTTTGGACGATGTCCAAAGATTCTATATTCTTTTAAAAAATCATAGGTTTGTAGTATATGACTTACCGAGTCCACATTGTTATTGTATTTCAGGAGTTTTAAAGACTAAAGCCATGCCAAACTTTTTATAAGCAAGTGGTGTCTTTGAATTTAATGTCCAAACTAAACAAATGATAACCAATCAAGCAATGGGATAAATATTTATTTTCTGGCTATTTCCAAAGCAATAATTCTTTTGAATCTTACAGCTACCAGAATATGCCTAGTCCACATTGACTTATAAATAAAAAAGGTTTTTGTAAACACAGTGTAAATCTTCATGAAATAAAACATTTGGTTGTATATACAATAGGGTAATATTTTCAGTTGTGATGTTCAGGTGTGTGAAAATATGAATATATTAGAAAATAACAAGGTTTTCTTTTTTACATAGTGTACAATATGGTATACATGTACAAAATGTATTTGTAAAAGGTATGGGGAGGCGCTCTTTTGTCAGGGGTAGGCTCTACAGAGAATTTTTATTGAAGGACAAAAAATTCTCCTTTTTTATCAGAAAAAATGTCATCTTTAATTCTTTAGAGACAGACAGATGTTGAAAAGAAAATTTTAGATAGACTTTAACAAGTAAATTTGTGAGCTAATGCCCCCGCTATCAGAAATTTGACTTTCATAATGTAATTTGCATTTGTCATATGTATAAAGAGTGTCAAATTTTTCCGAGTATTTACCTGAATTTAATACAACTTCATCCAAGGCACAGCTAGATGGATATGAAAATGGTCAGAATAATGAACAGGTATTACATCTGTGATTTCTGATTCATCTAAGTCTTTATTCACAAAAACACGATCAAGTGAACCTCCTTTCCTGTGTGTTGGTAACTTCTAAGTATTCGGTAAACAGGAAGTAGACGAGCAAGGAGCATAAAATCGCTTTATACCATATGAGAATATAGGATAAAGCAATATGCAAAATATCAGGCTGCTGCATCTTATAGTTGCTGAGAAAACTGTGACGGAAATTGTGAATGTATGTCAACTATGTGTAAAAATCTAAGTATTCGGTAAACAGGAAGTAGACGAGCAAGGAGCATAAAATCGCTTTACACTATATGGGACTATAGGATAAAGCAATATGCAAAATATCAGGCTGCTGCATCTTATAGTTGCTGAGAAAACTGTGACGGAAACTGTGAATGTATGTAGACTATGTGTAAAAATCTAAGTATTCGGTAAACAGGAAGTAGATGAGCAAGGAGCATAAAATCGCTTTACACCATATGGTACTATAGGATAAAGCAATATGCAAAATATCAGGCGGCTGCATGCTCTAGTTGCTTAGAAAACTGCAACGGAAAATAAAGATGTCGTTAAGTTGATGTAATGCACCTATATAGTGTAAAAATCTAAGTATTCGGTAAACAGGAAGTAGATGAGCAAGGAGCATAAAATCGCTTTACACCATATGGGACTATAGGATAAAGCAATATGCAAAATATCAGGCTGCTGCATCTTATAGTTGATGACAAAACTGTGACGGAAATTGTAAATGTATGTCAACTATGTGTAAAAATCTAAGTATTCGGTAAACAGGAAGTAGATGAGCAAGGAGCATAAAATCGCTTTACTCCATATGGGACTATAGGATAAAGCAATATGTGAAATATCAGGCTGCTGCATGTTATAGTTGCTGAGAAAACTGCAACGGAAATTTGTTACGGACGGACGGACGGACACACGGACAAGGGTAAAACAGTATACCCCCACTTCTTCGAAGCGGGGGTATAATAATAATATACCTCATATATATAGCGCTCTCTTTCATAGAAAATGTTCAAAAGCGCTTTACAGTGCATTAAGTAAGTATGAAGCGCAATTATAAGCTTCTAATAAAACATTTACAATAAAACATAGATACATCACATTTTAGATCCAAATTTGACAAATTAAAGTTCAAATTCTCTACTTATAACAAAACTTTCCAAACAACAAAGATGGATTACACTTTTGGTCTAATAAGAAAAACTATGGTAATCATATTATATGTATATTAATATAATAATAACATTTGTAATAAAATCAAATGTAAAATACTCCTATAAATGCAATTGTAGCATTAAAAACAGCATACTCTTTGATCGTTAAAAACAAACAATCTTACAATAAAGAGTTCGTTGAAGATGAAGGATGGTTCAAAAATCAGAAATGATTAAGATTTACTACATAATGCTTAAATTATCTAAGTTCTATTATTTCCTTGTAAAATAAGAGCTGTCACTGGATCTTGAATTGAAACTGGTGTAAATATATAATCGAATATGCCTGTGGAAAAGAGATCAGACAAAACATAGAGCATGAATTGAAGGTAAATGATAAAGTAATGTTTTTCTGCTTCAGATTCTTATATGGAGGTTAAAGACATAATTATTCAATGAATTAGAAAGCTGTGAGTTTGGTCTTGAATATGAACAATATTGTTTTATTCCCAACCCCTACTGGTGTTTTATATATAACAAGGCTTGGTGACAAACATTCTGGTTTCAATAAAATCCCCTAAGCAGTTTTGGAGATGTAGCTTGGACAAGATTTTAATACAGAGGTTATAGTAAACAAGACCTGTCGACAGACAGCACGCTCTACTTTTCTCAGTGCTGGATAATAAATTACAAGTCAAGTCAAACAAGAGGCCCAAGTGAAAAGATTTTTGTGTGAGGGAGGGCAAGTACCTAGTCATATAAGTTGAAAAAAAAATTGGGGTGGGGGGTAACGTGGTGGGGAGGTCAGAGAGGGGATCCCCTAGCATTTGGGAGTCAAGTACCTATGTATTTAAAAAAATGGAAAAAATTGGTTTATAAAAAAAGTTTATTTTAAAGCTTAAGAAGGTCTTTTCCAATATAGGAGAAAAAAGACTTTTTTTATTTTTTGCCGTGGTGGGGATGGGGGAATGGGTAAAGAAACTTCATACCTACATATTTAATTTTTTTGTTTGGACGAGGGGGGGGGGGGGGGGGTAATGCCCGGGGGGGGGGAGTCAAGTCAATTCATACCTACATATTTAAAAAAATTCTTTTGGAGGGAGGGGGTAATGCCTCAGGGGGAGTCAAGTCACTTCATACCTACATATTTAAAAGTCAAGTACCTACATATTTTATAAAAAAGATAATCATAATTTAAAAAAATATTGGAGGGGGGCGGTAATGCCAGGGCTGGGGGGTCCCCAAGCAGAGGGGAGGCTGGAGAAGGGTTGGGGAGTACTTACCCATCCTATGTAAGTTGAAGTTTATTTCTAGGCTTAAGAAGTTTTTTCCTTATATATAAGTATAAGTAAAATCAAGTGACCCCATGAGTGGAGCTAATTTTGACCCCAAGGGACATGGTACCAACAATCTTTGCAGGGTTCTTGCTGGTGATCAAGTATTCCAAGTTTGAATGGAATATCTTTGACACTTTTTTAGATATGAACATTAACAAAAAGGTTAACCAAGAAATTTTAAGTTGAAAAAAGGGCATAACTTTGCAAAAATAAATTTGAGGGTTATCTGCCCTTGAGAAATGGTGTCGCATTTTGAAAATGAACATGTGTTCCTAATTTGAAGTAAATGGCTTTGATAGTTTCTGAGAAATGGACCTTAAGAAAAGGTTAAATGACGCCAACGAGGGGGTCATGACAATAGCTCCACTTTTTTCTTCCAAAAAAGGAGCTAAAAATGACTAAAGCCCATAACACTGCCAAAAATAATCCGACCAAAAACTCCTGACGATATGCACAGCTAGGTTTGGTGACAAACATTTCTGTGTAGTTTCAATGAAATCCTCCAGTGGTTTTGTAGATGAAGCGTTGACAAGATTTTAATATAGAAGTTAGAGTAAAAAAATGACTAAGTGCCCATAACTCTGCCAAAAATAATCTGAGCAGAAACTCCTGAAGATAAGCACAACAAAGCTTGGTGACAAACATTCCCGTGAAGTTTCAATGAAATTCTTCAAGCGGTTTTGGTGATGAATTGTGGACAATATTTTAATATAGAAATTATAGTAAAAATGACTAAGGGCCCATAACTCTGCCAAACATAATCCGAGCATAAACTCCTGACAATATGCACAACTAGGCTTTGTGACAAACATTCCTGTGAAGTTTCAATGAAATTCTCCAAGCAGTTTTGGAGATGAAGTGTTGACAAGATTTTAATAAAGAAGTTATAGTAAAAAATGACTAAGGGCCCATAACTCTGCCAAAAATAATCCGAGCATAAAATTCCTGAAAATATGCACAACTAGGTTTGGTGACAAACATTCCTGTGAAGTTTCAATGAAACTCTCCAAGTGGTTTTGGTGATGAAGTGTTGACAAGATTTTAATATAGAAGTTATAGTAAAAAATGACGGAGTGCCAATAACTCTGCCAAAATAAAATCGTGCGGAATCTCCTGACGATATGCACAACTAGGTTTGCTGACAAACACTCCTGTTAAGTTTTAATGAAATCCCTCAAGCCGTTTTAGAGAGGAAGCGAGGACAAGATTTTAGTGTAAAAAAAAAAAGACAAAGTTCCCATATCTCTGCCAAAGTAATCGAGCGGAATCTCCAGTCGATATGCACAACCAGACTTGGTGACAAACACTCCTGTTAAGTTTCAATGAATTCTGTCAAGAGGTTTTGGAGAGGAAGCGAAGACAAGATTTTACAAGACAGACGGACGGACAGACTGTGCGATTACTATATGCCTCCCTTCGGGGGCATAAAGAGCACTTGAAAACTAACTTATGGTAATTTCTAAATTTGTTCTCTCAAGAAATTGTCCATATGCCTGGATAAACAGATGCGTTTTAAATTTTTTATAAATGAACTCAAAGTTTCTAAGTCATTGATTTCTGGTGGTAACTCATTCAATAATTTTGGTGCAGCTGAGGCAAAACTTTTATCTCCATTGGTAATTCTTCGTGTTTTTGGAACCACACGTCTGACAGAACTGTTTTTGCGATCTAAGGTTTCTGTTGGGTTTTTAAATTTTGTTTAAGCTGGTAATGTACACCGGTGCTAGGTGGTGTAGACCTTTGAACGTTAAAGTCAGAATTTTAAATTGAATTCTTTGTTGTACTGGAAGCCAATGGAGTTCTTTAAGGATGGAAGATATGTGATCATGTCGGGATGTTTTTGAAATGACGCGCGCTGCACTGTTCTGAACTGTTTGTAGCTTCTTTATATTTGTCATAGGTACACCGTAAAGTAGCAAATTGCAATAATCCATTCTTGATATAATAAAAAAAGCACTATTGGTAGCATCTTTGGTGAGGAATTTGCGAATGCGTCCAATTTGTCGACTTTGACCAAAGCACGAGCGACAGACAGAGTTTATATGTTGTTCCATCTCCATTTTGCTATCCAGCATTGCCCTAAGGTTCAAGAATAAGATTTCGTGTTCATCGTGCAATACTTAAATAAAACTACGTAGTATAGTTAGAGTGAACAATGAAACAGATTAAAATCTCGCGCATATATTCACTTACCTTGGTGCAACCTACATTACTTACAGTATACTACAAAATGACTACAAACAATCTGGAAATGTGCTTGATATAAAGGACATGTGAGGTAGGCCATTACTTGAGGTAGAATACATTTTTAGGAATGTCAACTGCCATTGGTGGATGGCAAAATTTGAATCCAGACGAAAGGGGCCGAAAGATGCTATGCGCCTTATTCTTCTTGTCGCGGCAACGTCCTAGGAAGGCGCTGAAAAATATCTGTGAAATCCTAAAATCTGATGCTTTATACACCAAAAGAGAAAAACAGCCAGCAAATATCAGCATCGTTCATAAATACTTCAAGAAATATTAACGATTCAAGAATGTAATAAATCCGAACTTTCTGAACCCCATTGTAAATACATGTATATAAACACTATGTCAGGCATATGAGATCCACTAAAGAAGTCCAATCTTTTAAAAGAATGTCGGTAAATGTATTCGTTTAAGTCATTCCCCAGTCTCAGTAGAAAAAAAAGTTTCAAACTGTAAAAGTTCTTGCATTTGAAGACTTGTATTTCAATAAGGTGTGTTGAGTCGATGAAATAAGCAATTTACGTAGAAGCCGGATCTTTCTCTGCTTCGAAAATCGATAACAGAGACGATTAATATTTACTGATAGACTGTTCTAGAATTCTTGAAGAAGATTTTTGTCTATCGAAACTGGCATCTAGAATTGTATGTTGGTGTTATCTGGAAACTTCAATGTTACAGAAGTAATATGAATGGTTTGATCATTTAACGGGTAGTCATGTCGTTTAAGAGTCTTTAATTATTCTAAATAAAGGAATCTCTGGGTCTGCAATATTTAGAATACGTGCGCCTTGAGTTATATATGTCTGTATTGCTTATTTTCAGATCTCACAAAATAAACTTGTCTCGACGTAATGGCTTTTAGCGCCTCTGGTTACATTTTGTTATTGTTCATCTTTTGTTGTAAGACCTGTTCAGAGCAGCATTGTCTGTTATGTAATACAAGAAAGCAATTTGCTATAAAAGAGGTCCAAATCTAAAAGTTTTAACTGATGTAGAAAATTGGGCTCCTGTAGCGACTTTTTACAAAGTGCTACTTTTGTATTTCTGAAATCCAAAACTTTGAGTACATGTGAAGAAGTTGTAAAAGCTTTGTGATAATGTTAAACAAACAATAAAAAGATGACATTTTTACAATATACAACTAAATTATACATCTTAGAGAAAAAAATGCAGTGTTGTACATTGTTTGATCACCCTTCCAGGAAAGTTCCAGTATTCTGACTGGTAAAAGAATCGTCAACCAAAATTTATTAAAAACAAAGTAGACAAGTTAAATACGACATTCTCGTCTAGGACTTCATTGCTGTATATAAAATACGGAACGGAAAGATGCACATACAGTTCGCCGATGTGCAAAGCTATTTTAGCCTTTTTAAACCGGTTTCCATTTCATTTTCCAATCGCACACAACTAATCCCAAAATAATCACCAATCCTCTTTTCACAAAACAGTTCAGAATCCTCAAGAAATAACATGTAAAGAACCTTGGAAAAAAAGTATTGCTCATCATTATTCTTTTAACGTTTACGTTTCGCGTCATGTCTTTCTAACGTTAACTTCCAATGTCATTTTTACAAGCGGTGAATGGTAATATAGGGAATTAAAACGCACAATCTGTCGAAGAATTTTTTCATACAAACGGGAAAAAAACCCAGTCTTAGGCATGGAGAGGTGATAAAATGCTATTTTAGTTTTTGCTGCAGATATTTGGCTATATTTCCGGCCCTGATTGATATAATATTACCCTCGCCTTGTAGCGTGGGTGATAAATATTCTACGCTGGTAATGTATATCCGCATATACCACTTTAGATGCAAAAAAATAAATAAATGCAAGAACGAGATAAAGCATAGATATGTAGGGTTATCAGCTCACTGTCAGCATCCTGCGACTCTCTGACAGTCCGACGAGCTAGACTGGTAATACAAAATGTATTCGCTACGAATTTGTCAATGATTCGCTTTATTGCGTATACAAAGGCTTTGATATTTATATACATGTTTTTAAATATGCAAAGCTTAAAACCATAAAGCATCTTTAAAACACCCATTTAACTTTTAAATACTTTTTTGATTACTATCCTCCCGATGATTGTTCAGCAACCTTATATATAACGAGTTGCATAAATGCATTCAGTTCAGTTTACCTGGTCTACTGATATTGATTCGTTTAACATCACTCACCTCTTTATAATTTCTAAAAGAAAATTTAATGTTCCATTTGTCAGGGTATGCCTCCTAAATGAGTTTATTTTTAATAAGAATTGTCATAATATTTACGTCTTTGTAAATGTCGTTTACAAGACTTCATCCGACAACTTTTTACACTTTTTAAAATGAATTTATCTTACTCAAATTAACATATGTCTGAAAGTTTGCTTATTTTCCTTTCCAATATAAACAAAGAAAAAATATGATTCTAAAACTTTCAAATGTGAGAGGACAATCTGTCAGTTTCATGCCTCTTAATTCCTTTCAAGAGCTGATTCCTTAAAGGATTGATTTACATTTCCTCCAAGGCTAAGCAGGCATTTTTAAAATTTCTTCCTTTTAATATCTGACAGCTAAAATGCATTAGGACGTAGAAAGAACCTTGCATGGTTTGGCTTCTGTCTCTCAACGAATTCGATTAATTGTGTTTACACAGACTTATTGTCATTAAAACTGACAGCTCCAAGATATTTATGATACAAGTGTTACCAAAAATCCATACAAAAAGGACACTACGCATTAAGTCCGCATCAGTTTTGCGGAAGCATTCCTGGCTATCATTAAAAATTCAACAATAAGAATTTAGAGTCATTTTGGGGTTTTTTTGCAATTGTTATAACGGAGGTGTGTCTTAAGGAACTATATGAATCAACTTCCAGTAAAACTACTACGACTTTGGTAATCTTAATATTTGATTAAATAATTTCATTTGGTCGAACAGGCTCTTTAGATCAGCATCATTAAGTCTCCTTAAACAAGATGTTAATTTTTTCCAGTTGAACACACAGGAAGGAATTCATTAGGGAGCCTTGTAATTTAATGTTCTTTAGAATTCTTTAAAATTTAATTATTCCATATCAATTAATTACAGATCTCTACTAAGGTGGAAGTTTTTCATAAAGTGCCCCTTAAAGCAAATTAACTTAAACAAATGATGAAAAGCCTTTTAATTCAAAGGACTTATAAAAGCACATTATTTACCAAACTGCGTGAGGTGCCATAACTTTAGGTATATTTACTAAACTAAAAGTTGAGGGGAAGTCTATTTTTTTGTACGGTTTTATAATCAACCAAAGGTTATAAAGTGCCTCACACAGGAATTAAGCCGAACCTTTTGTACCTGACCTATCCCTCTCATACAGACATTTATGGCACTCGTATTTATAGCTATTTTATGTAATTGACTAGTTTTGGATATGTAAAATGCGCTGATTTACAATTTCTTATTTCAGCAATAACGTGTATAGGCTGTGAGGACGATTTGTTACAGTTAGAAGTCTTTACTTTAAAAACAAATGAAGATTTATAATACAAACACCGTTACAAGTGCAATATGATTAAAGAAGAACTGAGATATTTTTACATTTTATTTTTGCATAAACGTGCCCCTCCTGAATATTAAGACAATCAGCTCACGTAATTAACAAATCATCCGTCTCTTAGGTTTCCTTCTGTTAGATAATTATATTCGACTAAAATGCATACTGCTCTTAACCTTTGCTTGGTATCACTTTAGTTAATAGTCCTCAAATCCTGATGTGTATACTGCAAATATACCACAAAAAAGGCAAGCAAAAAAAGCAGTGTTTTTTATTGGGAGTATTTTGTTATTATCCTACTTTTGTGCATGATAATCTCTCGTATTTAGTCCATCTTTGGTGAAGGACTGTAATAAAAATAGATCAAAATGACATTTTTCTCTTTTAATATAATTTGTTTACACGTTAAATAAATCCTAGGATAAATCACTAACGATTTACAAATGAATATGGTCTTATCGTTCTCTTGTCGGCTTTCTTGTAAAATTGAGAGTAAAGGATTTCAGACACAGTGACTAATCAAATGCAGCAATCTGTCAAAACCAATTTGAGTCCACTGAGGGAAATCTTACTACGATGTTGATCTTGAGAAATAATTGATGGCATGAAAGTGTTAACTTTAAAAGACTTTCTGCCTTCAAAAGCAATCTGAAATATATAAAATCAACTTAAAATGTTTCATGTATCACAATCAAATTTGTAATCAAACAAGATTTAAATAAAAATAGGTAAATCATCTATTAAACCAGGATATGAAATACTTTGTTTTATGGGTTATGTTTGTTTCTTGTTGTTGTTGTTTTGTTGTTGTTGTTGTTGTTGTTTTCAATAATATTCAGAAATGAATTATATCTTCTCACAAAGCCTATGCTTTTAAACTGATATTTAATCAATCAAGATGAGTTTATTTTGCGGCATCTTTTAGAAAAAAGAAACTGTTTGAGAAGAAGAAGAAAAACTGTGATTAAACGCACAATAACTCGCGTAACAAAAATGTTTTCAATGAAGATAAATTTAATCCGACATAACATTCAAAACTAGGTTTTTGATTTCAAACAGTTAATTGTATACACAGTCAATTCTCGAAACTGAAGAAGTTTCCCTTTGATGGTCGTTTTACGGAGTTTTTTAACAACACTCTGATTGATCAGATCCATCGTTTCTTATCAAATTAAAACATTAAAAGAATATATTTTCTTTTGCAATAAAGGTTAAAAAAATCAGTTGAAAAGAGCCAAGCTTAATAAATCAAAGAGGCAAGCTTAATAAATCAAAGAGCCAAGCTTAATAAATCAAAGAGCCAAGCTTAATTAAAAAATAAACAAATTTATTCTTATTTAGTTGCAACCTCGTTTCAATACGATAACCAGGAAATTAACGGGCATTAGAAATTAGAAATAAAAAAAAGAAATGAGTATGCGTTATAGCAACAGATGTAGTGGATAAGAGAAGATTGTGCTGCAATCAAACGTGTCAAGGTTGGAGTCATTGTGTTGTGGTTTGCTAACTGTTTACAGGGCTTAGTCCGACATTCATTACAATTTCAACTGCCATAGAAAGCAAGGACAATGAACTTAATTTAGTTAACAAAATCATGTACGTTGCAATCGAAACATAATGACAAAAATGCTATCAAATGAGAACGGTCCGCTCCTTAGACCCATAGAATTACAGAACAGAGATGCTCAGAACAAATCAAGATTTCTTAAACCGTTGTATCATAAATATGGCTTACCAGTGAATGAAGTTGTACTGCATTAACGTTATACGTAAGTTTCAAAATCAACATGATACAGAATGCTTGTTTTAAGATTTTGGTAAGTCGAAATTTAGAGTAAAATGTTAGAAAAATCATTGAAACTAACAGCTACCTATCAAATTACCCTGATATTGTTGGAAGATGCTTAGCAATGCTGTCATTCAGAAAACTTCTATGTTTATTGACAGTTAATTGACTAAATACTACCTTAAGAATAATTTAATCAAATAACGTTTTACAAGTATTGTAGAACAAAACGATTTTTACAGGAATTTTGTATTAAGAAAGCCATATAGCTACAAAGTTCAAACTCCAGATCCATATTTTTCATTAATATAAAGAAAAACTGCAGCATGCATCAGAGCATCAACTTACAGAACAATCACTTGATGATATTTGTAGCAGTATAATGAAATTAGATATAGATGACAAATTATTTTTTGAAACATTAATGTTAAAGATAAGAGCAAAGACAATTTCATATTCATCTTATAAGAAAAAGGTTGACAAACATCAAAAAAATTTGCAAACAGATATTAAGGCATTAGAAAGAGAGCACAACATTGAGTATTTGGTGCTAGGAGGGAAAAAAAGAATTATTAGAACTTAGAGCTCAGAAAATGATGACTTGATTCTGAGGGGCAGTTTTCTCCTCCGAATTGAGTCAAAACATGCTGCTTGCGACAGCCTAAATGACATCATATACCACGTGGTATTGTCACCCTGATATATATGAACAAAAGATTTCTGTGTAGTCACAATTCGCGTTTTGCGTTTACTAGTTGGTTTTATTTAGGACTTTCTGATGTAAAGTCACTTCTTGTCTGATATGGAGATACCGAAAATTATTTCGAAAAAATGAAACGCGTAAATCATACGTCATGTTCGCCTTCTCATTGTTACAAATATGACAATAACTTCTAATCACTTTCATGAATAATTATATGTAATAACTAATAACTATCAACGTGTCGTAAAATGTCACCAAATACAATCTAGTGCATCTAAACACATTTCACGTCTTCTGTAGCCCTTTGCCTCTATCCATTTTTACACAGAACCATTGAAAAACAACTCGTATCAAATAAAAAATGAAAAAAGGTAAATGTTATCCGAGGTCCCTTTCAACAACAAAGGCCATATCGGGACTAAAACAGTATCCTTCTCTCTGTGTAGAGTACATGTACTACATAATATGGGATTGATTTCTTGGTGTTTTAGAAACTAAAATAATCAGAAAGTTACCTCGTTCTTATTATCTCGTTATGGATTATACGTCATATCTAAAAAGGTATAAAAAGGCACAGTTTGGACAAGGGTACATTCGGTGAATCTTTGGATTCGCTTTTCAGCGCATACTTATTGTTAAGATGCAGGCAATCACGGAGGCTTTTTCAGCATACATATTGCTCACCAAATGTTAAACAAACAACAGACTTCCTCACAAACATATCTTACAATTGACTAAAATATTTTTTCTAAATATGTTGACCTTATCACCCATAGTCTCGAACCAAACTTAGATAAAACTTTCCAACTGCATTCGAATATCTTCTTGAAAAGAAAATGACTGCTGCAGTAATAAATCGCAACATAAGTCGGAGTATGAAGCCGGTCAATGGTATACAGACTATTTTTTTAATCATTGTGCTTTATTTATGTCGACATTCTATTTTCAGTCAAGTTGTCCAGTATAAGGTATTATTTTGTTTAAATGCTTGTCCTTTTTAATTTTTATTGGAATACTTGCTGTAACAACATTAATACCTATACATTTTATATTGCAAACTGTAGGAGCCAGTGGGTTTTACTTTATCATTAAATATGGTAGCCATTTTAATGTCATTATGCGATTACTATCCCATTTTGATATAGCTTCCTAAGAAAAAAAACATTTTCTCATTGCACTTGAGGGGACAACTGTTTTCATGAAGCTATTTAAGCCAATATTTTATAAAAAGATATAAAAATGGTGTTTCCTGTCCTACCGGCCGGAGCCATTTGACCCAACACAACGTGTACACTTTTGTGGTATGTATTTTTATGTTTGTCCTGAATTATTTGAAGTTCAGCACGTATAGCAAGTTGTTAACATGTACAACGAGCACCTTGGAGGTTACTATATAGCTTGGTTTTGAAACGGTTTCTTAGGCCTGGATGACTAAAATGCGTTCTTCAGCTGCTGAAGTTGCGTTCACTTTGTACCAAACTGTCGAGACTTTGCACAGGATCTGCCATGTCCACATCAAAGGCTTCACCAACCTGGCGATAGGTAATCCCTTCCTCCGCCATACCAACAGGTCGTCACAAATCGACGGCAGACAGATGCCTTCTAACATCTCTGTTTGTCATATTCAAGCAAAGACATCGAGGTGTTGTGTTGGCTGTAAAAGTGAATACCCTAGACATGTAGACAATTCCAATCAAAATCATGAAAATAATGGGGTGCATATTTTCCATGACTTCCATGAATTGACTATCTGTCAAAGCGGACTGTGTAAAGCTTGGAAGTTATCTGAATACGCTCTCGATTTTTTGCTTGTTTATTTTGTAATAAATTATCAACAGAAAAGCATTTATTGCAATTTGTTTATTCCCGTGATGAACTAATAGATTCCAAGACATGCTGGCAATTTTATTTTACGCAAGGAAAATCACACAAACAAACTATTATGCAGTAAAATTGTTTTTTCCGTTTAACCAGAACGGCAACAACGCTGCAGAGAATTATTAGAAATTATGTTTTTCTTTGCAAACTTCATAATGAAAATATAAAACTTCGCGAGGAAGTATAAGCGAAAATAACACTGAACTTGTCACAAGTTCACTTTAATCCTCGCGAGACCCCAAATCTTGTGTTTTTTGCTAGTATATATACTGTTCACAAAAAGTAGGGGATATTATGTTATTTTGTTATGATATTGGAAACCTATTCTTTATAGGCAATCATCATGTATATTTCTAAAATGGTTGTTCATGTGCAGATAGTGTGGTCACTAAAGTATAGAAATCTTGTTCAAATATGTGATGTACGTGCAACTTTAAGACATGTGGGTAGCACGCAGATTTTAATATTGACCGAAATCATGGTACTTGTGAATTTATTTTGGCAAAACTTTCAGAATATTGTGTTGTGTATATGTGAAACACAAATTCTTAGTCAAATTTGCAATTGGAATTATGAGACGTCTTACGGAACGTCAAAGTTGGCGGGCCATTTGTATGCTCCAGACCGGAAGTACACAGGCCCACACTGCAGCTGAATTGAATGTTTCACAGTCCGTTGTCTGTTGATTGTGGTCACGCTAACAAATGGTGACTTGATTGATATCCAAAGAAGAAGACGTCGTACGAGACGACCGCTATGTTGTGTATCAAGCTCTCCGTAATAAAACATTGACGGCCACAGACTTTCAACAATGCCTTCGACATGTCAGAGGGGTTAATATCTTGAGACAGACAAATCAGAAATCGCCTTCACTCAGACAGTCTTAACGCTAGACGCCCTCAAGTGATCTTTAGATGTCAGCAATGCATTGTCATGAACGTTTGACGTGGTGTAGACACCGGCGTCTGTGGAATATTAAGCAGTGGTCACATGTGACATTCAGTGATGAATCCAGATTCAAGCTAGACTTTCGTGATGGTCGAAGAAGACTTTGGCGTCGCCCAGGTGAACGTTTTTACGGACGCTTCTAGGGTTGCCCACGACCCATATGGGGGTGGGTCCGTTATGGTATGGGTGGCATCACTATGGCTGCCAGAACATAGCTACATGTGTGCTATGGCAGTGTGACTGGCCAGTACTACTTTGACAACATATTGGTTCTGCATGATGTCCCGTTTGCTCAATGTCATGGCCAAGAGTTCATCTTCCAGGATGATAGGGCCCAAAGGACAAGACTTGTCACTGAGTTCCTGAAAAAGCAACATACCCGTACTTTGCAATGGTCAGCGATGAGCCCGAACATATCACCTATTGAACATGTGTGGCACATTCCTGTAAAATAATTCCGAAGACGTGATCCTCCACCTTTAACGTAATGTGAGCTCGCTGCGGCGCTGCAGGAAGAGTGGGACAGAATCCCTCAGCACACTATCAGTCGTCTTATTGGTTGTATTAAACGTCGTTGCATAGCTTGTTGCGGCAACGAAGGTGGTCCAACACGTTTTTGAAGGCGTTTGGAAATGATAACGTTAACGTAATTACTTGAGACGCTGTTTAAAGTACCTTAAGATGTCATGAAGAAGTTGTATTTTCGATAAAATGTGTGAATAAATTTGTTTAATTGATTAAATAAACATCAAAGGTAAGGGTTTTCTTAAATACTCGCAATAACAATATTACCTTCAGTATCCCCTACTTTTGTGAACAGTATATATTGAACTGAAAGGGCGAGACGAGATTTATTTTTAGATGTCCTTGTCAAACAGTCGATATTTTATGGGGGCCATAATGGGAATCTATATAATCCAGACCCCACCATATACACTTCAAGAATACATCCAGTCAAAAAACAATTCGCACCTATAGGCCTTTTTATGTTTGGTAAATGGAAATATTTTGATTGGAACAAATTGTACAAACAGGATGTAATAAAATATGAATAGATAACAAGTCATTATAGAAAATTATATTCCATATAGTATGAATGTGGGTATCAAATTGTATTCTGTTCTTAGTTAGGATAAACAACGTATAGCTCATTCCCCATCTTTTATACCTTGAGTATAGTATTGCTAGTTATTATTATACAACGTGCAGGAAACAGTTATTTACTTACATTTGAAAATAAAAATGCGTAGGGTATTAAGACAAATTTAAACACACCAGAATGAGTATTATTTATTGAACTAGATAGACATTTTTATATAAATTCTTACCACTAAAAGATGACTATATTTGACATGACTTTACCACCCCTTCCTTTAATTACTTTGATCAAATTGCATCATTGTTAGACTCCTTGATGCTATGAAACAGAAAAGTCGCGCTTGACAGATATGTTAAAATTATGTTTATTTACTTGCAACTATAATCATATGATATGCTTATTCGCAGTAATAACAGTTACGTTCTGTTAACGAAGAAACCGGTCAAATATTAGTCTTTCAAAATATATGTTTCTCTTCCCTCTTGTTTCTAAAAGCATTTATGTGTATTCTAAATTTGTTAAGATCGTCTTTCTTAGGAGAATTTTTTCACAGTGCAAAGATTTTGGTAATCCAAGAATATCGAATATTTATGGAAAATAATTATGCTCAGAATCATGTACAGATTTGTTTAAGACAAGCAAACCTCCTTTTCTAAATGAATAAACTAACGAACTATGAAAGGCTTTGACACAATTTTTTAAACTAACTAGCTTTGTACAAAACATGCTTTAAACAGTTTTATATTGATTGTCAACATGACATACAAGGCACACAACAAAAGTGTATTTACACAAGCGCGCGCACACACTCTCTTGTCCATCGAAAATACATTTTATACAAGAGGGCCATGATGGCCCTATATCGCTCACCTGAATATGACTGCTTTTAACAAAGTTGCTATGGACCTGGTTAATTGACCCCAGATGACCCATATTCAAACTTGACCTAGAAAATATTGAAACAATCTTTCTGACAAATTTCAAGGTTATTTGGACTGAAAGTGTAGCCTTTAGAGTGTTAACAAGGTTTTTCCATATTTGGGCTCTGTGACCTAGTTTTTAACCCCAGATGATCCATATCCAAACCTCAGCTTGAAATCATCAAAACAACCTTTCTGACAAATTTCAAAGACATTTGGACTGAAAATGTAGCCTCTGAGTGTTTACAAAGTTTTTCGATATTTAGGCTCTGTGACCTAGTTTTTTAATCCAGATGACCCATATTCAAAGTTGAGCTGGAAATCATAGAAACAACCTTTCTGACAAATTTTCAGGTTATTTGGAATTACAATCTTAACTCTTGAGTGTTAACAAGATTTTTCCATATTTGGGCTCTGTGACCTAGTTTTTGACCAAAGATGATCCATATTAGTACTTGAGCTAGAAATCATCAAAACAACCTGTCTGACAAATTTCCAGGATATTTGGACTGAAAATGACTAACCTCTGGATAGTTTAAATGGTTTTAACATTTTAGGGCTCTGTGTCCCTGTTTTTGATCCCAGATGACCCATATCCTAATCTGGGCTAGAAATCATTGAAACAACCTTTCTGACAAATTTCAAGGACATTTGGACTGAAAATGTAACCTCTTGAACATTAACAAGGATTTTCTTCTTTTTGGCCCTGTGTCCTAGTTTTTGACCCCAGATAACCCATATTCAAAACTGAGCTAGAAATCATTAAAACAACCTTTCTGACAAATTTCATGGTTACTTGAACTGAAAATGTTACCTCAATGCGTGTTAACAAGGTTTTTCCATATTTGGGGTCTGTGACCTAGTTTTTGACCCCAGATGACCTTTATTCGAATCTGAGCTAGAAATCATTAAAACTTTTTTTCTGACAAATTTGGAGAATATTTGGACTGAAAAGTAGCTTATAGAATGTTAACAAGTTTTTTTCTATTTTTGGGCTCTGTGACCTAGTTTTTTAATCCAGATGACCCATATTCAAATTTAATCTAGAAATCATTGAAACAACCTTTCTGACAGATTCCTGGTTATTTGGACTGAAAATATTACCTCTAGAGTGTTTACAAGGTTTTTCCATATTTGGGCTCTGTGACCTAGTTTTTGACCCCAGATGACCCAATTTTGAACTTGAGCTAAAAATCATCAAAACAACCTTTTTGACAAATTTCTGGGATATTTTGACTGAAAATGTAACCTCTAGAGTGTTAACGAGATTTTTCTATTTTTGGGCTCTGTGACCTAGTTTTTAAACCAAGATGACCCGTATTCGAACTTGAGCTTGAAATCATAGAAACAACCTGTCTGACAAATTTCCAGATTATTTGGACTGAAAATGTTACTTCTCCTTCTACAAGAAGATTTTCAAAGTTATCACTATATAAGCCTATGTTAAACAATGACCCTGGGTTGGGGCCAAATTTGACCCCAGAGGTATAATTTGAACAAACTTGGTAGAGGTCCACTAGACAATGCTACATACCAAATCTTAAGGCTCAGGGCCTTGTGGTTTCAGACAAGAAGATTTTCGAAGTTTTTCCTATATAAGCCTATGTAAAACCAATGACCCCAGGGTGGGGCCAAATTTGACCCCAGAGGTATAATTTGAACAAACTTGGTAGAGGTCCACTAGACAATGCTACATACCAAATACCTAAGCCTTATGCCTTACGGTTTCTGACAAGAAGAGTTTCGAAGTTTTTCCTATATAACTCTATGTAAAACTAGTTACCCCTGGGGCGGGGCCATTTTGACCCAGAGGCCATGATTTGAACAAACTTGGTGAAGGTCCACTAGACAATGCTACACACCAAATATCTAAGCTCTATGCCTTACGGTTTCTGACAAGAAGATTTTGAAAGTTTTTCCTATATAACTCTATGTAAAACAAGTTACCCCTGGGGCCGGGCCATTTTTGACCCAGAGGCCATGATTTGAACAAACTTGGTAGAGGTCCACTAGACAATGCTACACACCAAATATCTTAGCTCTATGCCTTACGGTTTCTGACAAGAAGATTTTTAAAGTTTTTCCTATATAACTCTATGTAAAACAAGTTACCCCTGGGGCGGGGCCATTTTTGACCCAGAGGCCATGATTTGAACAAACTTAGTAGAGGTCCACTAGACAATGCTGCACACCAAATATCTAAGCTCTATGCCTTACGGTTTCTGACAAGAAGATTTTTAAAGTTTTTCCTATATAACTCTATGTAAAACAAGTTACCCCTGGGGCGGGGCCATTTTTGACCCCAGGATCATAATTTGAACAAACTTGGTAGAGGTCCACTAGATGATGCTTTATACCAAATATCAAAGCTCCAGGCCTTGTGGTTTCTGACAAGAAGATTTTTAAAGATCCAAGTTTCAAAATCTGTTTTTAGCTCCTGTGACCCAGAAATGCAATGGACCGGAACCATTTGAACAAACTTGGTAGAGCTTCATGCAAGGAACATTCTAGGCAAGTTTCATTAAATTTTGCCCAGTGGTTTCAGAGGAGATGTTGTTTGAATGAATTGTGGACGACGGACGGACGGACGGACGGACGGACGCCGGACAATCAAGGATCCTAAAAGCTCACATGAGCATGCTCAGGTGAGCTAAAAAGATTTCAGGTTCAAACTGCTGACATGTTTTATGTTCAATTTAACAGCATTTCTCTTTCACAAACCAAGTACTTATATCAAAACTCCGTTTTCATTTACAGAGGTAAGTATAACACAATAGCATAATTTACTTATGTGCTACTTCTATGCTTTCGACGAACATTTCCATTATTCAACTAACAAAATGCAACCCTACTTACGTCTAATCTACAGGAAACACCGACGGTTTCACAAATTTAATGACACATCAACTTTTTGCAAATTAGCTATAGTCACGTGGGTAGTCACGAGGTTCAAGGAAGACATAAATTTATTGCAAGCATAACGAATGCCAAATGTCTGTCTCAAATTTAGATGCTTGATGGAAGAATATTAATTTGTAATATTTTTGTGTGTTATACCCCCAAAAACAAAGTTTGAGGGGGTATATAGGAGTGAGCTTGTCGGTCGGTCGGTCTGTCAGTCTGTCATGGTTTCCGGACGATAACTCATGAAAGGCTAGACAGATTTAAACAATTTTCGGTACAAAACTGTAACATCATAAGATACAGGTCAAGTTCGATATTGGGGCTGGTGGGGTCAAGGTCAAGGTCACTGTGACAAAAATTAGAAAAACGGTTTCCGGACAATAACTCATGAAAGGCTTGACAGATTTAAACAATTTTTGGTACACAGGTGTGACATCATAAGATACAGGTCAAGTTTGATATTGGGGCTGGTGGAGCCAAGGTCAAAGTCACTGTTATTTAAAATAGAAAAACGGTTTCCGGACGATAATCAAGTAAGGCTAGACAGATTTAAAAATCATTGATACACAATTGTAACACAAGATACAGGTAAAGTTCGATATTGGGACTTGTGGGGCCAAGGTCAAGGTCAATGTTACTAAAAATAGAAAACGGTTTTTGGATGATTACGCATGAAAGGCTAGACATATTTATAAAATTCTTTGGTACACGTGTGTAACATCATAAGGTACAGGTCAGTTTCGATATTGGGGCTGGTGGGGCCAAGTTCAAGGTCACTGTTAATAAAAAAGGAAAAACGGTTTCCAGACAATAACTCATGAATGGCTTGACAGATTTAAACAATTTATGGTAAACAGGTGTAACATCGATATTGGGGCTGGTAGGGCCAAGGTCAAGGTCACTGTTAATAAAAATAGAAAAACGGTTTTCGGACAGTAACTCATGAATGGCTTGACAGATTTAAACAATTTGGTACACAGGTGTAAAATCATAACATACAGGTCAACTTCGATATTGGGGATGGTGGTGCCAAGGTCAAGGTCACTGTTACTAAAAATATTAAAATTGTTGAAAAATGGTTTCCGGATTATAACTCATGAAAGACTAGACAGATTTAAACAATTTTCGGTACACAACTGTAACATCATAAGATACAGGTCAATTTCGATATTGGGGCTGGTGGGGTCAAGGTCAAGTCACTGTGACAAAAATTAGCAAAAAACGGTTTCCGGACAATAACTCATGAAAGGCTTGACAGATTTAAACAATTTTTGGTACACAGGTGTGACATCATAAGATACAGGTCAAGTTTGATATTGGGGCTGGTGGAGCCAAGGTCAAAGTCACTGTTGCTTAAAATAGAAAAACGGTTTCCGGACAGTAATCAAGTAAGGCTTGACAGATTTAAAAAGAATTTGATACACAGTTGTAACATCACAACATACAGGTAAAGTTCGATATTGGGGCTTGTGCGGCCAAAGTCAAGGTCAATGTTACTTAAAATAGAAAAACGGTTTTTGGATGATTACGCATGAAAGGCTAGACAGATTTACAAAATCTTTTGGTACACGTGTGTAACATCATAAGGTACAGGACACGTTCGATATTGGGGCTGGTGGGGCCAAGATCAAGGTCACTGTTAATGAAAAAAGAAAAACGGTTTCGAAACAATAACTCATGAATAGCTTGACAGATTTAAACAATTTTTGGTACACAGGTGTAACATCGATAATTGGGCTGGTGGGGCCAAGGTCAAGTCACTGTTAATAAAAATAGAAAAACGGTTTTCGGACAATAACTCATGAATAGCTTGACAGATTTAAACAGTTTGGTACACAGGTGTAAAATCATAACATACAAGTCAACTTCGATATTGGGGATGGTGGTGCCAAGGTCAAGGTCACTGTTACTAAAAATAATAAAATGGTTGAAAAATGGTTTCCGGATGATAACTCATGAAATCTTGACAGATTTAAACAATTTTCGGTACACAGGTGTAACATCATATGATACAGTTCAAGTTTTATATTGGGGCTGGTGGGGTTAAGGTCAAGGTCACTGTTACTAAAAATAAAAAATAAATGGTTTCTACTTAATAACTTGAGTTAGGAATGAGATATTGTGATGAAATTTGCCGTAAAGGTAGCTTCTATGAAGACGACGCTTGGGATTGAAAATTTTGCCTTTTGGGTCAAGGTCACTGTTCGTTTAAACTAAAAATAGAAAAACTGGTTTCCGGATAAAAACTCATGAAAGGCTTGACAGATATAAACAATATTTGGTACACAGGTGTAACATCATAAAATACAGGTCAAGTTCGACTTTGGAGCTGCTGAGGTCAATGTCAAGGTCACTGTTACTAAAAATAAAAAAGGTTCTTCTCAATAACCTGAGTATGAGATATTGTGATGAAATTTTCTTTAAAAATTGTTTCTATAAAGACGACGCTTGGGATTGAAAATTGGGCCAGTTGGATCAAGATCACTGTTCACCTTAACTAAAAATAGAAAAACAGTTTCTGGATGATACCTCATGAGTTACAGGAACAGTCAGGGATTTATTCCCAGATGGATAAGGATGCATTCAAGCCCAAATATGTACTTGTAAAATTTGATGATGATCGTTTTTGAAGTAAAGCTCGTGAATGCTCTAGATGTCTTATTCCATAAGAGATCAGCTAGAGCATCAGCTAGTTCTACTAGAAAATATACAGTTCAGTGGTCTACCGGTAATTGTTTTCTCTATATACAATATTATTAAATATAAAATATATACATATTTCCATGGTTTTTTATGTCACTTTATGCCATTGATTCTAAGCTTTCCAGTTCCAGTATCAAGCACCCATGTGGGGGTATTAATCACCTTTAGTGATAGTTCTAGTTTGTTTATTTAAGTATTTTTCAGTTTTGCAATTGCAAAAAGAGTGTGTTGTTTTCATTAGTCTGCACCAGTTAACAAGCATACGCACAAATATAAAATAGCGATATAGCAATAACCGAATGAAGGGGTGAGTTAGGAGGATGCACACAGGTAACTGCTACCATCTGGCAGGCCCCTAACTGTTTACATTTTTTTACTTTGGATCGTCTAGTGATGTTGATACGAATTGGGTTGTTTTTCGCCGTATGCCGTCTATGTCACCTTGACTTCCTGTTTATTGTAAAGTGAAAGAAGGATCGCTGCTAAAATGTCATTGGTAGACAAAAACATCAATATTTCATTGGTCACTTGCCAAAAAAGGAAAAGACTCTTGGAAACGAGCTTTTTGGCTCTGAACCTAAATGTAATCTAGTAGGTTCATAAGCATTTTCCAACTGCTTAAAATATTACACATTTGATATTCGTGATAGAAGGCAGTGCTGGTAAATTATCGGCGAATATGTCGTAGAGGTCGGATTCAACATTGTTTATATTTCCCTTTCGTCAAGTAAGAACTTTTTTTGCGCTCGCTTGCATCTCGCCAAATAAATTGGGATGCAGTATTTGTACTCAGATTGTCAGTGTATACTTTCCCAATAACACGACTGCCTATCTTTTTAATGACACCTTTTGTTTAATACATATACTGAAAATGCCGCTTTCAGTAACAGCTTTTTGACGCTGTTATTCTATGTGTATCAGAATGGTTCATCCTATGCATTTTGAAAATAAATAAATGGAGCAAAGAATTCTATTTAAAATTGCAGAAGTGAGAAGACAAGCTGTCAGACTTATACTTCAAAGGCCTTTCAGAAGCTGATTCGTTTAAGAATTATTTGACACTTTCCATGAAGGCTGAACAAATATATTTGTGAACTACTCCTTTTATACCTGGCAGCTGTAACACATCAACGCGAGGAAATAGCTCAAAGTGTCTCTGGCTTCTGTACCTCAATATGAGAGTATTTAATTACGTATACACAGCCGGCTTCTATTAGAATTGACAGTTCCGTGATACTATTGTCTCAACATTACCTTACGGCCACACAAAAAGGAAACGACGCATTAACTCTATTAGTTCTCTAAAGTATCTCGGTTATCTTAATAAGATTTAAGAAAAAGACTTTAAACTAATACAGCAATGGAATTGTAAGAAGTATTACGTACATTATATCTAAAGGAACTGTATGAACATTTTCCCGTGAAGCGATCATAACTTCATTTGCCTTATTAATGTTTGATCAAAACATTTCGTTTGGTCGAACAGTTCTTCTTGATCAGCGTCATTTTACCTTATTAAATTAAATTGTCCGACTACATAGACAAAAGAACATTCATCAGATGAATTTTAAACTCTTGTAACCGTATTAGCCTAGTTATATAATTTTAAACTATTATTTAAACTAAAAAAAACATTTAATAGGTCCATATCTGGCATCGGTTTAAAGGTAAGAAAAAATAGATATAAATTATCTTTATCTTAAACAAAAAATACTAGAAATATATTTATGAATTCTTCCCTCATATTCGATTAAAGAGGAAAAAATTACTTAGGTTAGTTTGTTTTTATTTAATAGAAATATATATGATATGAACTTAGAAATACAATTCGAATTCGGCTTAACAGGTGTTAAAAATATAAATAAAGAAGGTTTATTTCCGGGACCTGAAAATTATTTCGACTTTGCCAGAAATTTGACTTAAGCGATTGTTACATACCGAGTGCGGGCTGTATTACCGTTCAGCTATATTAATTATGCTCAGAATTGGTGCAATAGAAACTAAGATAGGACTTACATTTAAACAAATATAAAACTAAGTTGTTCAAATGAAAATTATCAATATCATTATTGCAGTGTTGAAATCTAAAGAAAATAAAACAATGAAGAATTTTATGCCGGAACTAACCATATCGCTCATTCATTTGCAGAAACGATTAGTGTATTCGGACTTAAGAGTGTTGTATTAAAATATAACCTGGAATAAAAGGCAATAATCTTTATTAAAATATGTTTTAATACCTATTATAAAACACAGCATTCATTTGTCATTAGTTTCTCAAAGCAGTTGATCTTTGCTAAACAAAACATCTGATAGTTCTCATGCTGACACGAAAAGGTTTTTGGCAGTTATGAATTGGAGAGATTTGATAGAGAATTACACATTGGAAAATAATTCGAGAAAACCTCATTGATCTTCCATTGTTCTGTTTTGTGATGTGTTGATGAAACCAAAAAGACAGATCAAGGCAAATCCGTTAACTTACTGCTTGACAGACAGTTACATCAAAATTGGACCAATTCGGTATCTTTATTCCGCTTAATCTGGAAATGATGGTGGATGACAATTAACTTCTTATAACAGTGGACGTTATTAAGCGTTCCACTCAGACAGTAGAATTAAGTCAAACCTTTTGTATCTTACAGATCACTCTTAAAAAGAAATTTCATTTGTTGTTTTTCCTCAACTGATTTTCAGTTAATCGCATGGTACCTATCGCATTTGAAATTAACGTAAATAGCTTCCAATACAACTTACCAAAATACAATGTGGATGATATATCATAAAAGTACAATACAATGAAAACTTCTGTTCTGTTCTGTTCAGTAGAGTTGATGGTATGAAAACATTCTGTAAATAACCATATACAACTGGATGCCACCACATACATCCGCAGCAGCAAATGATCGATTTCGTCTATAGCATTACAATAACATAAGTATAGTTCTGTATATAAACAGGCTGTTCCAGACAGTTTATAAATATCGTGTGAAAAACACACATCGTGATAAGCAGTAGACGACAAAGAAAAAACAACAAAAATGATGCGCAGAGCAGTGAAATATAAAAACAAATTAAAATCTACGACTGAAGGCAATTTGACATTATGAAGAAATGAACCAAAGTAATAAATATATTTTTTTTATTATTGCAACGCGTTTGCAGTTTAAAAATGGAAAAGTGTTTTAGGATCAAATAAAGATGAAGACATTTTTTTCATACAATTATTTTTTCTCAGATTATGTCAAAAGATTCAAGTAGCCATTCCATTAAATATAATCTATACATTTTCGATAGCAGTTCAGGTTTGGAAACAGCTGAATAGATTTTGCAAAAATATTTCGTACCGTATCTCAGTCAACGACATCTAAACAGAATTGCAGTTAATCTTATTTATTAATTATGAAGAACAAAAGGCCAAATCAAAGGGCTAAATAAAGATACACATAAAGGTTTGATATTTCAACAGTATTCCTCTAATTCAGTCTCTTTTTTTCATGTTTTTCCTGAATTCCTTTGGTCGTATCTCTGTAAGGATTTGAGAAATTATTAAAACATGTATTCCGTGTAAAACAGCTAATAAAATCAGTAACTAGGAGAATGAAAACTAGGTGACTGATCAAAATGTATTAACATAATATTATGGCATTCACGAAGAAAGATGTTTGAAATACAGAGCTCACAACATCTACTTGAATATTGGCCATCTTAACCTTCCTTAATTAGAACTCCAGTTAAATCTTTTGTAATGATTTATTTTGACGATATTTTGATCAAGGCTATCAAAAGTATTTCTGTATGCAGTAATTTTAGTCATCTAATTTGTATAATTCCCTAGCGTATAACACGATGCCAAAAATATCAGTTCACAACATGTTAAACTTAATTCCAAGAATAAAAAGTAACTATTTTTATTAAACTTGTAAAACAACTGGCACAATGGATCGGTTACTTGGCGAATCTTTAGAAAAATACAATACTCGTACGTATGGAAGGGGATATCCGCCACTGTATGTCTACTGCTAAATTACAATTTTATGTAATTTACTTTCATATGCGTCCTACTTATTGACAACTTCAATAAAGTTGCATATATTCTATTTATAAGTAATTTGTTTTTCGTGTTTCCTATTGCTATTGTTACAATTCATTCCCATATTCAAATAACTCATATTTGCACATTTAGAGTCCGTGGTTTAACATTTTTTGTACCGTTGTGATCTTGAAATGTTTATCTGTAAAATTATAGACTGAAAACTATGTATTTGTAAATTCATTTGACTTTGTTGCTATTGAATGTGACAAGAAGTTAACAACTACTTAAGTCTTTTATGTTTCTTAATTTTAATGTATCGGCTTTTTATTCAACATCATTCTTGTTTGCTGCCACATGGCTGTTGTTAATTGAATATTCCAGAAGGTAATCATTAACTACATGAACGATAGAAAAATATGTTTAAACTTCAGAAAAAGAGGTATTTAAACATGATGCATAAACTTAGTATAATCGTCAATCGGTTGTTAAAAGCATCATGTTAATGTAAACTTCGTAGGGAACCAGTAAAGAATTTAAGATTCTAGCGCAAATTATTATACACGGGAGATAACTGTAGAAGAACAAATTTGACCTTCGGCGTTTTCCGTGGTTTTACGGTGAAATAGTATTACTTGCCCGTCGTGTATTTTGGATGAAATGCTAAATAATGGCGAAGTAAGTGAATAAGTAAATGTTTCTTTTTCAGTGGTAAAATTCTCCCATCTACACATAAGTACAAGTTATGACCTGAGGTCATTTATAATTATATTGTCAATTGAAATTCTCGGAAAAGTGGGTCAAATAATGAAGATTAAAGGTAGAAATCTGGTTATTTGTTTATATTATAGCTTTCTTGACAGATTCACAGACACAGGCCACGTCTCACATCATTTTCAAACATGTATGAAAATACTATATACAGGTATAATAGGATTATATTAAAACAATGTGGTCTGTGGACCGATTAGGTTTGAGAAAACTTTTCCATTTTTCTGGGCAAATCACCCTTTCTTAACGGAATGAAGGACAAATATAAAGAAAATATAAATTATGCATAGCGTCTATATGACTGAGAGTATTGTTGAAGTACATAAGTAGACAAAATAAACCTAAGGGTTCTCACGGGAATTGAACCCCAACCGCTTTCATGAAGCCCCAACACTGTTGGCAACAACAAGGTTGTTGGAAGTGGCCTAAACCACTACATTGTAGCAGGGTCTTTAAAACATGTAAAAGAGACACTGATTGTAGATAAATATGTCTATAAGTTAAAGACACCATTTGAGTAGTCAAAATGTCAATCGGAACTGGTTGAATGACTTAACTCTGAGATGAATTTATAAAAACAGGAGTCTTTTTCATTTTCTAGTATTTTTTCAGCTAATTGGAAAATAAATGTCATGAAAATGTTTTAAATGTCATTTTGTATGTTTTATGATTAAGCTTTGTTTTTGAGTGAACATTAAAATGAGTGATTTTATCAAAAATGCTTAAGTGTGTAGAACTGTTCAGAACTGTTCCTTAAGAGAGAAGATAACCTGTATGAGGCTGGGTGGCTCAGACAGTAGATCAGCGGAACAGTATTCCAAGGGTATGGAGTTTGAGTCCTGGTGGGCTGCACAGTCTAATATACTGAAAATTGTAGCATTATATATATTCTTGAGAAATTATTTATCAAAATTTGGAAAACGTGCGATTTTTTCAATTGGGAACGTGCCTTTATAGCATGCAAAAAGAAAGAATAACAAAGTTTTCAGCTTGTACTTAATATGGTCAACTTGTACCTCAGTGACTTTTTGAAATGGTCAACTCTTACCTTGTTACTTTTTTTATTGATGAAATAAATACAGAAAGCCAAATTTATGATTAATGTAGCTGACAGATTATTTGCATTGGTCAGCTTATGCTCTTGCTACTTTTAGTTTTATAGAATACAAAAAGAGAAAATTATTGTTACGAGTTTACTAACGTACGTGATGACGACGGAAATAATAGTCGGTCAGTGGAAATGTAGGTGCCTGGAGTACTTTTGTCGGGAGGAAAGTGCAAATTTCTCAACGAAATAAACTTCTGAAAAAGCAATTGTTGTATTGCCCGTCTTGGATTGCACTAGTTTGCCTGGTATTTTTTAGTCAATACACCGTTCATGATTAACCTTTTTACGGAAACTGCCGAAAAAAAAGGTTCCCAGCGTTATATGAATACATGTTACAGATGCATTCAGTTAGTTTCATGTTTGCTATTGCTTTGTGCTAACTGATATCTTTAAGTGAATATGAAAATTTGTTTTAATACATTAATAAGCATTACACATAACTGAGTGCAAAACATAGAGTCCAGGCTGAATCGTGTACTTTAAAAGTCTTCTGAAACAAACATTCAACGTCGAAATTACCGAAAAGAAATAATAGATGTTTAAAAGCTTATGTGTGTATTAAACGATGTATAGTCACAAAGAACCACGTCAAAAGTAGTAAGAACTTATAAGCATCAACATTTCAAGGTTATACACAATCGAATAACAACCGAATATGCACTTTCCTTTTACATTAAAAATTGTGTGATTTACATACATCGAGTTGCAAAAGCTGCAAGATATTTGCAACAAGCAGAGGAAATAAACTCAAAGGCACGGGGAAATGCAGATTATAACAACGAATTAAACAAAGCAATATGCAATTGTCATACAGCAGTATGCATACACTGGCGGATATCCCCTTCCATAGTACGAGCAGCATCATAGCAATACAACGTTGAATATATTCAAGCAGATAACAAGATCTTCTGAATGTATAATACATAATAGAATAAAGATATTTAATGTTTTAACAAATACAAACAAGTATTTGAGAAAACTGTCATCTTAGAATTAGAGAGTCATTATTCCTGAACAGCTAATCTCAAAACGTTTTCAATTTCTTTACGGAAGAAACAAAAAGACAAGTTTATTCATAAAGCCTTTTCCAGCAACATTAGAATGAGTTTCTGATATCCGTCGTTAGTAGAACCCCGTTGGCAGTTCTTACAGATAATTAAATCAAATTGTGGTATTTATCTTATTTGTGACCATTATTTCGAAGAAGGCTCGACTGTAAAATGAAAACCAGATATAACTTTTAATACTGGCTGTTAGAGCGGTTTAAACATCATTTGATTATATTGAAAGATAATTTGTCATACATGGTGTCTTGTCAATAAAACTCTCCGTCAAATTCAATTACGGTCTTCGGGAGGAAAATGTGGTTGAATATTTTGAGAAATGATTAATTGCATGGAGAACGTTATCAAATGCACTTGTTTCTGTTAATCAATTTTCAGCTGGAGCCTGTGCAGCACTAATAATCAAAAAGCTATTAAAATGATTAAATCACTTGCTCTAGTTACAAAACAAATTTATTGAAACGGGAGGAAATCTTACAAAATAATTTCAATTGCAAATAACCACTTTCAATCCATGCAATGAAATTGAAACAATGTAACAGACGTTTGGCATTTCATATTAGACAGGAAGATTTTTTTTTATCTTTAACTCTTTTGATTAATGCAATCTCTGCATTTAAATCCACATATCATAGAAACTATTTTTAGAATATTTTGCTTAACCTTCTGAAAAAGATATTTTAACGAAAGAACTAATTATCCGAACTTAATGTTTAAATATATTTGCGTTCCTAGAGCTTATTTTCAATCTCCGAAAAAAGATAGATAACATTTGAACAATATCAGAGTCGCATTATTCGCAGCCATTTTGCCATTTTGAAGCTATAGTATTGCACATTACCGTTAGTGTCCTCAGAAATTCTTTAAGCCCATACCGGAAAAGAATCAATTTTCCTAAAACTAAGCTCATTCAAACCCTTCAGTCGAAACTTAACCTTACAATCGACATTAAAACACTAATTAGCACGCAAAAGATGATTTATCAGAATATGTAGGGCGTTGACTTGGCTTTGTTGTGAATGTAATTTTCTATGATCATTTCAATCGAACAATAGTAACTGAAGTCTTTTGAGAAATATTTGGTTTTTAATCCATCGAAATTTATCAATTTTAGGAACATTGGCAATAAATCATTTCGCGTTGTCATCGGATATAATACACGACCAGTCAGTAGCCTCCGATATGAGGTAAGATTACATCAAATGTACAAGTTTTCTTTTAAAAGATATTTTTCAAGTGATTTAAGTATTTCACACACGTCAGATATGTAACATCATGTAAAAGTTTGTCATGAAATTGTGTTTCAAACTATGAATAAAAGAAACTTAAGATACAGAAGAAAATAGCATGCATTAAAAACGTACGCCCCTTTAGTGTCTGCGTTCTTACTCCTCCTACTTCTGAACAGAAAGTAAGATCTAAATCTAAATGATTAAAGGTTAAAGGTCATCATCTATTCATCAAGCTTGACCACTTAAAATAAAATCAGTTGCCTCATGGTACCCGACCATGGACCTAAGAAATGTTTAGCAAACAATGACTGTTAAGACAACTTTGGAAAGTTTAGAAAGTTCAGTTTTACATTTTGTTATGAATTTTCGGGGTGATATATGAGTTTGCATTTTTGCTAAACTCCAAGAAGGCGCCGATAAAGAAATTAATGTTCTTTCTGATTGTAAAAGTCTCATAACAAAATGAATCATATATGCAAATAAGTGAGACGAATCTTTGCTTAAATAATTACTCTGAACATTTTTTGATAATTTGTTATACATGTGATTGCCTATTAATAAATTTGAAAATGACATCTTTACATGATAACATTTTATACAAGTGGTTGTAATCAAGCAAAAAGCAGGAAATCACGGTTGAAAGTGGGCCCATGGTGTAATAATATCTTTGGATATGTTTCAGCCTCTGAACATGAAAAAAGTCGTATAAGCTTGCTAATATTCAAGACGCCCGAACAAGATATTAGATATGCTAAGAAGAGGATTTTAATTTTAAAAAAAACAAACATTCTGGCTGATTGAGTACACAATAATCAAATGAAAAGTTTTCATTAATATAGTTATTACTTATCATTCAATATATTTTGTCTCCAATGGTAGCGACGTCAAAGTCATTATTTTAAATATTCAAATTCTACAATGTACACATTTTTTCTGGGGATAAGCTACAGGCAGACAGCTTTTACTATTTGTTATTTTCGTCAGTACACTGAGCTCCGCTTAACCGTTGCAGATATTGAACTGTGAGAAATAAATGGGAGAATTTCTGTTGAATATATATATATAGTTAAAACTGTTTTTGAATCATGTATAAATAAGGCTCTAGTGAGCAATGTCTTTGTAATCTGATGTCAGTCAAATTATAGAGAGAATTGTGGGAGAATTAATCATTACATTTTTCCTCACATGATTTGTCAATGAAGTATACAAATACAGGAAAGAATAGATAACAAAAGTTTTAAAATCGAAAACTTATTTTCAAAACCGTTTTAATTCTTGAAACAATTGAGAGTATTTGTACAAACACAAGGACACGACCATCCCTTAAGAAATATCATGTTGGATCATGTATGGTTATCATGTTGGATTATGTATGGTTATCATGTTGGATCATGTATGGTTATCTTTATAAAACTGCATTTGTTTAAATGTCTCTGTAATTTCTGGATAAAGCTTAAACTACTATTTTGTAGTGATGATTTGGTCCTTTTTTGTAATCACTGTAAGATAGTATTGTATAAAATTGTTGTCATGTTGCACACTTTCAACATTCTTATTCATACTTCTATGTTTTCATGTTTGTTCACATGTTTTTGTTGCCCATTTTAAACTTTAATTAGACTGCACCTACATTATCAGATTGTACTGGTTTCAACCACAAATTTCCAATGTTAAATACTTAACACGAAAATAAAGAACATCATTCCAGCAGTATTTATTTTGTTTACGTCAAATACAAGACAAGAACGGCATTTTAACACGTTTTCATTCACATCTAGAAATGTTCTGAACCTTCTGGTAAGTTGAAGTTAGCCTTTTTTCGTGGTATGTATAAAGTTTTTATTTGCTTTCCATGTCAACTGAAACTATGCTGAATTATCTATACATATACGAAATTAAGCCACTGAAGTGAAAGTATCTAAATAGTAAGACAGTTTGCTTCTTTTACGGCAGAGCCCTTGACGACCTCAGCAATCTCGAAATTTTATATATGCAGCCTTAGGCTAAGTCTATTATTGGGTTACTTTTATGTCTGGAGAGAACCTTTCAGTCTTTAATTTAAGTTTAATTTCCGATAGAAGTTCGCAAAAAAAGACAAATAATACCAGACTTCCTTATTTTTGACAAGTTTATAGATGAAACGCGGCAGACATACTCAATCGCTTAAATATAATAGAAGGTTATTTTCAAGTTATTTTAAGTACTAACTAAATACTATATGACAAAATGTTTCTTTCAAAAACTATTGAATAGAGGATTTACAGAGACTTGCTATAGAAGATTATCTTATAGGCAAATGGCAACTTGTACACATTTATTTTAAAAATAGCCAATTAACATCTCATATTTAGAAACAGAATGAATTCTGCGTTGCTGAATCTTGTTATGAAAAAGGATACATTCTCACAAATACCAAAATCTAGTCAACCGTCATTACTCAACAAAATGCCTTCTAATCTTCCAAAAACAATTTAATATATGGATTACTTTTATCATGTCTCTTCTTGTCTGAAGTATATTGCATTTACACAAAAGCTTTAACTTTTTACCATACTTATGACATTGTTACAATGCACGAATCAGTTGTTTTCAGTAATAAAAACAAATCGGTTAAACAACACACTCCTTTTGTCTCACTAACAAAATGTAGGAACGTTTTCCCATTTTCCGTAACCTTTTAAAATTGTTTTGTCTCACGTTCCAGCATTCAGTGGTGTCTGATGTTGGTAAATCTGAAACATTTTTGTCATTTATGGTGTTCCCAAGAGAAAAAGATTATGCGTTACAATATTTGCAATGTTTCTCCAAAATTTTCTCCTTTGATCTTTGCCGTTATTTTATCATATCATGGTCACGCTATAGTCATTATCTATTTTATTATTCTTTTAAAACAAAATAAACAATAACAAGAGGCCATCGATAGGCCTTAACCGCTCAACCGAGTATTACTGCTAAAACGACTAGTGCGAATAATGGATTTATTATTTAGATAAAAGAAATGACTAGAAAATGCTGCATGCCAAGCTAAAAACTTTTGGCTATTTGGTTTAATATGAAAAAAAAACTTTAAAGGTTTCCATATGCCTCTGTAATTACCTTAAATTAGCCTATTTTAGGTTAAACATATGACACTGTGTTATAATTCTCAGTCTTGTGGTTTCTGATATTTAAAGAGATTGTCTACACAAGTCTGTGTAAAACAGTTTTTCAGAGCTCTATGCCTGGTGGTTTTAGACAAGACTGTTTTTTTTATAATTTTCATAGCATGTAAAGTTCTGCTTGGAATAAGAGTCTTTGAATAATTTTAGTACAGCTTCTTGCCTGAAACAGGCCCGCAAAGTTTCATTAACTCTACGAAGATTTTTAAAATGAGTTCATGTTTAAAGTTAAAAGATAGCGACTTATACTGCACGACGCCTGACTGACACAGGGCGACCACAAAAGCTCACCTTGAACACATTATACTCAAGTGAGCTTAATTTAATGTTTTAGACAGTGTATGAAATATGTTGTTTCGAAACGATACACTGTTAAGAGAACGAAAAAGGTGTGTTATCACTTATTATATAGTATAAATTTATTACTTTTCCTGGATAAGGATCCTGAATTGTCTGTGAAATGGTTTTATTACATAATGTATGGCATATCTCAAAGCTAAGGGCTGTCAGTCGTACTGGTGGAGCCAGCATCATTAGGACAGATTTTACTTCAAGTATGTCTTGCATTTTCCATAGGAAAATACGTAATTTGCTTACTGTTGCTTAATCGTCATCTACTTTATCTAAAAAACGTCTTAGGCTAGCCAAAGACGTAGGTGTTTGATTTTGTCTTTTATACAAATACAATCATGCAACACAAACCTTGACTTTTATTCAATAGCACTTCGTTTTTCTCACAAGATGTTTGGATTACTGAGTTTAAGAATAGCCACAGCCGACAGATAAAACTTGTAATGATAAGGTAGAAATATCTGTTCTGTCGTTCTGCATAGAATGAAATAAACCACCCTACTCAGAACTGATTGGAATGTTTGTGAAAAAAAAATAGAAATAATTATCTGAGAAAAATGGAGTACCTGCTCGTGATATTTGTTGTTGGTATCTTGGTTATGAATCGAATACATCATAACTGACACATTTTAAACTTTCAAAATGTTTAATACGATAGCCTTCCGGTTATGAAATGACTGAAATTGAAATTATAAATTTTGGTAATCATAAGTTTAAATTAATATTTGACAAGACAACGCTATTTCGCCTGTGCAGAATTTACAATAACACCGAATTATGGCAAATGTTTAAAACATGATATATAATTATAAATATACAGAGATAAAGAAAAAAAATTTAAAAGGGACAATATTTCCAAGAAAGATAAAATGCAAATTGTGTTGAAAAGTAGAAGATGATATGTGTGGAATGTATAAAATGAACTAAGTCAACGTTTATTAAAGAATAAGTACTTGAATGAAAGATTAATGAGCTATATTAATGAGCCCGAAATCATTCAAATCAAAGTTTGCATATAAAATGTCGCAGTTTGCATTAACTATGCAAATGAGAATTGTAAACAGTTATTTTTCTATGTTATAATGTCAAAATACTCAAATCTAATTGATTACATTGAGCATTATATTCATGTTCTTTACAGTGTAAATCATGTTTATTTACAGTTTACGTATTTTGTTCTGTTATGAGCCAATAACCTGATGCAATAAATAATCATTTTCTTACATCTAAATTGTCACAAGTACATAAAATTGATTCTTTCTAGTAACTCAACGAATTACATTAAATTAAGACTAAAGAAGCCAATAAAGTTTAGGAAATATTTTACATTTATGACAAAGTAGAGAAATAAATTCGAGAATTGATCAGGATTTATAGACAGTTTGAAAATTACCATAGAGACATTTATCACTTTCCTTACATCAAATCGACTGTTTTCAGGAAGCTCTATTGGATGTTTGAAAAATATTGAATATTCTGATTTTTACAATTTCAGATTGCAGAACACGTAATCTTTAACAAAAATGTACACATTGCGTTAATTTACAATATGCAGAGTCGAACTTGTTATTCAGCCTGACACAATATGAATGTTTTGAAATAAAAAAAAGTGTTCTAAGCGTTAATCCAAGAATATTACTTTAATTTAGCTCTTAACTCTAAAATATGCTTAAGACAAATAAATCTGTGTTCATCAAACCTGATTCAGGGGGAAATAAACACAGACCATCGGGTCACATAAATATATTCAATAAACCCGTATGAGGTAAATAATGTTGAAATAAATTTGTTTGAAATCTAGGATTCATTACGACATAATTAGATTTCGACCTCCCAGATCGTGCTTAATGTAAATAACACTTGACTAAATGGGTTTACTTTAAAAATCCTGATTACAACTAACATGTTATTTGTACACGTTACAAGTGTGAGTCATATTTCTGTTGTTTATTTGTCTATGTCTTCTTTAATGAAACAGCCTACGCATTAAAATCGGTTGGTAAGTTTATTTTTGCTGAGATCAAACGTCAGAAATTCTTCTTAAATTCGACACAGTCAGTAAGTTAAGTTTGATATAACTGATAATAAGACATCAAAAGCAAGGTAAAAGATAAATCAAGACCTTATTGTGGCCAGGTAAACGCAAGGAACAAACTGTTGTTATTAGAAATTTGCCGGAAATCAAAATGAGCAATGTGAATTTAATGTTAGTACTAGGGAACATATTAAGCAGACACATTTTCATGATCTAGTTAGGAACTTTTTTTTCCATCTTTAGTTAATCTTAGAAACATTGTTCTTGACGGAATGTGGGTATTTTTTAGATATTATTAATCGTCAGTAGGGGTCAAGTACAGGTCATTATATCGTATCGTAAATTCATTTGTGATGGAAGTTTGATCACCGCAGATTTTTTTACAACAAAACTTAGAAGACATTTTTTACCTATCTAAGGACGGAAAATTAAGAGTTACAAGAACAAATCTCCACTGTTATCCTTCTGAAAAAAAAACTCAGTTTTTAATTTAATAACCTTTTATTTTTCCTTAAATACTTCTTTGTTTACTCCATACTCTTCTGATAAAGCCCTCCAATGGTAACTCCATTACCCTCTTTTAAACCCCTTCTTTGTTTACTCCATACTTTTCTTATAAACCCCTCCGTTGTTAACTCCATAATCTTCTGATAAGCCCCTTCTTTGTTTAGTCAATAACCTTCTGATAAAAATCCCCAGTGTTATATTCAAATATTTCTGATAAACCCCATCTATGTTAACTTGATAACCTTTGTCTTAACCCCTTCATTAATAATTCAAAACAATTCTGTTAAACCTTCCATTGGTTACTCGATTACTTCCTGATAAATCATTATCTACACACCATCATTAGACGATGGCTGTCACAGACAAAATTCTGGCGTCTGAAACAAAACTATTCCCAACACAGACAATTGTTCAGTACTTGCCATTTTTACCAGTGTTTTCTTAATATCTAATTTTTCGCTTGTGTACTTTTGTCTTATTGTGATTTTCATGTATCTGTGATTTGATCCAGAACTCTTATATTGAGTATCTGTGCAGCATGTAGCCTTAGATAAGCCCTTAACTCAAACAAAAAATAATGACTTTAGAATTGTAAATAAATGATTTTAAGGACTGATTTCATTCTTCCTGTGTTTGTCCGTTGTTATTTAATACTCCTAAATGGCTGAAAGTGTCATTGACAACAAAAAGAGTCACTGCCCAACTTCCCAAAGGATTTCAATATGCTTGTAACATTAATTCTTTGAAAAGGCTTTCGGCGACATTGTTTTACCAAGATATGAAATAAAAATTAATTTATTCATTGTTCGCTGATAACATATTAGTTTTGACGCAGACTAATAAAATGTAAGCAAAGGAAGGGATTTATTTATGATTATTATCAATTTATATTCCACGTGAACTTGATCTTTAGAAAAAAATGCCCTACACACACACACTTTTTATCCACAGTTTCTTCGCTCAGTGCACTTGAGTCACTCCTTAACTGGGAGAGTGTTTTGATTACTAAATGAATGAAGCCGTGTTAGAAATTACTCTCCATAATTTAGTTGTTTTTGTGATAATCATGTTCTCAGCTTTCAACGAATATGCTCAACAAATGTCGGGCAGAAAATAACACAATCAAATAAAAGTTAAGGTGAGTTTACTTAAAGCTTGTTATAGATGATGATGATACCACGTGAACAACCGAGAAGTCATGGACATTGGATTACTAATGCTACTTGAATGCAACCTTATGACAATGTTGTGACGAAACTTGTTTTTAAAAAGGATTGAAAAATACATCATTAAAAGTTCAAGCGTTTTCAAATGATAAGCAAAAAACTCAATTTCAAAAACAATTTATTTGTTATCATGTGTTTGACATGTTATTTCTAAGGGTTGCGTGGGAACTGTTTGTTTTTACAAATAATGCAGATTGTTTTAGACACAAGAAAAAGAACGTGTTAAAAACCATTAGTTAACGATTTGGTTATAGTAAAAATTGTTTTATGCCACCGCAGAATCTCCGATGCGGTGGCATCTTCGATTGACGTGTGTGTATGTGCGCGCGCGCGCGCGTGTGTGTGTGTGTTATTAGATAAAATAGCGAACTTCAAAAATCTTCTCAAAAACCACCAGCCTTGTGTGGTTTTGTGTGTGTGTTATAGATAAAATAGCGAACTTCAAAAATCTTCTCAAAAAAACACTAGCCTTCATTTTAAGACCAATATATTGGATATTTGGTATGTACCTCTTGGTTGCATTAAGTACTACCGTTACGTGGAGTTTGAGGTTACCGGGTAAAGGTCCAGGTCTTTAAGACTAGAAATAGTTTTTCTACTTTTTGTCATACAACCTTTATTTGATGATTGATATTTTAAATATTTGGTATGTAGACACCTTGCATGAACCTCTTACGTTAAACTGGATTGAGGTCACTGAGGCTAAAAATATATATATTTACTTAACCTCTTAGAGCCTTCATCTATAAATCAATATCACTGATATTTGATATGTAGTTTCCATGCATGAACCTTTATCCTTAGGTGGAGTTTAAGGTCATTGGCTCAAGATCAAGGTCACTAACTTAAAGGCTTTTTCTATTTTCTATTTTCTACTTTCTATTTTTGTGCGGTTTGAGGTCACTGGGTCAGGGTCAAGGTCAGGATCACTGCAGCTAATCATAGATTTTCCTACTTACTGTCATCGAGCCTTTATTTATTGACTGATGTTTCAGATTGCATCTACAAATCTTCAGTTAGAAAATGTTATACTGCTTTTAACGTTTGCATGACAGCAAACCCACAGACAAATACTCAGGAGAGCGATCCATGACCATCATGGCCCTTTTGTTTTTCATTTGACATGGTGTAATGTGACCTTGACCTTTACTTTTAAGTTCATATGGCAAAATGCACACCTCTGGTTGCCATGACAATCAATAGATTTACAAATGAACTTTAAATGAAAAAACTTTTGAAAACTTCTCAAAAACTTTATGTTTGATCTCAATTTAATTAGGCAAGTATGTTCCTTAAGTGAAGGACTTTCAAAGTTGTTCCAAGAATTGCATTCCATGCAGAACTCCAGTTGCCATGGCAACCGATAGATTTACTTTGAATTATATAGGAAAACTAGAACATCTTCAACAAAAGGTCCACAGTATAAATATCGCCTAGTCAACCTTTAACAAGATGTGCAAATTATTTCCCAAGCGGTCAAACTAGCCCTGCACCGGAGCTTATCAGATTCACATAGAAACTTATAGGAGTTAATAGATCAGTTATCTAAACATGTATAAGGCCATCATTATGCCCACGAAGGGAGGCATATAGTTTTTGAACTGGCCGTCCGCCAGCCCGTCCGAAAACTTTAACATTGGCAATAACTTCCTTACTAGTAAGTGGATTTACTTCATACTTGAATACAACATCCCTTTGGAAAAGACCTTCCCATTTACCTATATTTATTTGACCTTGACTCCAGAATGACCTTCACTTTGAAGATCCGATTCCCCAAAAACTTTAACATTGGCCATAACCTCCGTATTAGTAAGTGGATTTACTTCATACTTGGATACAACACTCCTGTGGACAAGACCTTCCCACTGACCTGTATTTATTTGACCTTGACCCCTGAATGATTTTCACCTTGAAGATCCAATTGTCCAAACACTTTACTATTGACTGTAACTTCCTCAGTAGTAAGTTGATTTACTTCATACTTGAACACAACACCCCTTTGGACAAGACCTTCCCATTTACCTGTATTTGTTTGACCTTGACTCCTGAATGACCTTCACCTTGAAGATTCAATTGTCCAAAAACTTTAACATTGACCATAACTTCCGTATTAGTTAGTGGATTTACTTCATACTTGGATACAACATCCCTTTGGACAAGACCTTCCCACTGACCTATATTTATTTGACCTTAACCCTTGAAAGACTTGTCTCAGCCCAAAGTCAAAGCACCACTTCGGGGGCACTGTCATCTTACAGTGACAGTTCTTGTTATTCAAGCTATGGTCTTCAGATTTGGACACATAATAAATATGAAAATTGTTTCTCATTTAATATGCTGAAATATGACTTTGAACCCAATTTTACCTTGAAGATTAAGGTCAGAGGTCAAATTTTTTAACCTCCATAACTTCAATATTTTTAAGCTATGACCTTCATCCTTGGACATTAGATACATCTGGACATTGTCTTTAATTTGAAGTATGACCTTTACACCCGATTGGACCTTGGCCATTGAGGACAAAGGTCATTTTAAACCGATAAAACTTCATTATTATTTAAGTCATGGTCTTGTTATTTGGACTTAAGTTACATTTGATTATTTTTCATTTGGCATGCTGAAATAAGACCATGACCCCTTATTGGTTTTGTTCCTCTGTAATGAAGCATTTGTGGATCACTAGTGTATGATGTTATATTCTTAGGCTACCTAGATATAAGATATTTATTGGGCATAATCGCTTGTCAATGTTTCTTGCAGCTGTTCATATCTGGACATCAGATACATCTGGACACTGTCTTTCATTTGACATGCAGAAATATGACCTTGAAAATCATAGACACAACTGAAGTTAAATTGTATAAAGCAAATTATCAACTACATTTGTTCCTACTATAGTTTAGTGGTATACAATGTGTGGGCATTGCATTTTTTTCACAAACAAAAATCTTTTGTTTTTGTTGTTGTTGTTGTTGTTGTTGTTGTACTTCTATTTTCCTTTTTGATAGCTTCCGTTTTTGGCAACACTATCTGCGTTCAAAATTGGTGAACTTTGTTTTTTGTAAGAGTCATGTTTTGCATATTTCAAATGTTTTTAGCCTTGAAAATATTACTTTGCAAAATTTATACTCAGACGTGCAAAGGGCTGGAAAGAAATTACCTATTTGAAATCTGTTTACAGGAGCGGAACGTGAAGATCAGTATTGCATAATATAAATAAATTTTATATCACTTGTAAACTTCATTTTTTTCAATTCGTGTATTTTTCATTCAATTGTAAATTCTTAATATTCCAAAAGAATCTAGATGATAAGTTTAGGCTTGTGTTAACGATGCTTCTCCTTTTTTGATGTCAATAGATTTACGTGAAGACACATAACAGCGATAACTTCGACGTTTATATAAGTTTATTGATAAAAAAAATGATAGAAACTAGTATATAAGAACAATTTACAAAGAATGTTAGTAAAACTTATATTAGTTTTTATTTGAACTGCATCTCTACAACCTTCACAACCTCTCATTTTCTTAGAACGACTTCAGTTTTATTTGTTTGAATATCACATCAACACAGATTTTGTCATAAACTTGTTTAATTCAAAATATATGCAGTTTCGTTTATGTTTTTTCTATCCGCCAGTTTTTATTATAAAAAGACAGTTAATGTTTCTAGGACTGAAATTCTCTGAAACAGTTTGATCTTATAATTCTAGTGCGGCTTAAAAGGATTTTGTTGCCAGTTCATCAAGTTTTGCAGTAAGGTTTATAGATACAAAATTGTTATTTGTTTCCTAAATCTTATTTGATTATTCTGAAGCACTTCTGAATTTAATAAAACATTTAGAAAGACATCGCAAATGAGTTCTAGGATCAATATATATATATATATATATAGATTGTTCGGATAACTTTTATAAAGGTATTGGACATAACATTGATCAAAAACAACATTAAAAAATTTAGGTCTTTTATAGCGTCTGTTCATTATTGTTCCAGTTTCATCTTTGGGTTTGTAAACCTGATGAGATTAAAGAATTTAACGTTTTAGCATACTAAAATCATTTTGTAGCATTTCCTTTCGTTTAAATGCATTTTGATTATAAATTGAAAGAGTGCCTGCCGCATTTTGATAGCTTTATGATTGTTTATTAGCGCTGCAAGGCTCTGGTAGAAATTGGTTTACAAAAACATCTGTATAAAATAACGCTCTTTATGCAATCAATCATTTCTCAAAATCTGCAACCATGTTTTTCATCAAAAGACCGTAATTGATTTTGACGAATAGTTCTTACTGATAAGACACTATGCATGACAAATTAACTCTCAACTTAATCATATAATGTTTAAAACTTTTTGATCGCTGGTATTGGTAATTTATGAGGATCTATAAAACACATCATTTTTTTCTTTAATTATACCCGGCAAAGATTTTATAATATTTGATACAACTGCCGCTTTGCAGGTCTTAAAAAAACCAAATCATATTAACTGAAATAAGTTTTCTACCACGATGAAATGCTTTGCATTAGACTTATATTAATAATAAATCATGTCAGTCACAATATGTAAAGGTAACTCTCTCTGAAAAGACTTAAACAAGGCTGTGAGCTATTTAATTAAAGTAGCGATTATCAAAAGTGATAAATTAGCAAATGTAAGCAAAATATTTTGTTGTTGGAAAGGTTGTATGTAACCATGTTAATTAGACTAAAAAAAGTGCAATTCTAAGTCGCAATCCTAAAAAAAAAGTTACTTATTAAAACATTGTATTATAACTTTTATTTCATAAAGTCTAAATTGAGACTATATATATCAATGTTTCTTATACACAACGCTGAATACAAACTTTAACTGATACCGTTTATATAAAAAGATCTAACGTTTAGTTATAATCATATTGATACTTTATTTTTTTACTTTTTTTCATTAGAACGACGGTTTTTTTTTCTTCACTCATACAAAATAACGGAGCGTATTAATTATTTCGATAATTATCAAGTTTTTTTTCTCTCTCGTACTTTATTTTGCACCTTACATTGTAGATTATATTTTAACTTTTTCAACGCTGGTTGTGTCTGCGTTTTGTAGTTTCAGTAAAAACTTTTCAACAACTTTTTAAAGTTTGATTGTTATGACAATGTTTTTTCTAGTAGAATAAAAGAAATATTAATTTGACAATTCTGAAAAAGAAGACATTTAACAAGTTAAATGTAAATATCTTTGCAGCTTTGAATATTAAAGTTATTTGATTAATTTTTACGTTATTCATTTTCCGCAGTGAAAGTCTAAAATTCTCATTTACAAATGCCCAAAATCATATTTTTATGTTTCAGTATGATTGGAAATGTATTAATGCGTTTATTACAAGGTGAAATTTAGTGAAATGAATCTCATATAAAAGAAATAGATATTCAAGTTCCCAGTGTGATTAGAAAGAATATGTACAATATATACAAGGGTGTAAAATATAAGAGCAAGTTTTTATTTTATCTGGAAGGAGGGGTTGGGAGTATGTTTATAAGTTGATTATTCATATTTTTTGTCCACAATAGATACTTTTCTTTATTTTAATACTTAATACAAGATTTTGCAATCATTTAAAAAGAAATTTTGGGAGAGAATCAAATTGAAATTTATTGGACATTTCGTTGTAGACAATTACACATTTTTGCCATAAGAATAATCATTTAGCAGCCTATTTAACATAGCCGGGTTTCAGTGTCCATCAAAATACTCTTTACAAGGTTTTGATCAAAACGTGGTCTTCTGGAGAGGTCAGAGATAAAAAGCAAATTATTCATTACAGGATTATACTTTCTGTCCTGTTCCAGTAGGAAATACTTTGATCATCATCTTTAGAATATTTGATAAGTGCTTTGCATTTTTAGGAATTTTTCCTTCCCATGAGTACTTTGAAGCGACGGAACAAATGCTGTGCATTTAGATAAAATTCCAGGCAAACTGATAGTTGTTATATTTTGAGCAGATAATAGACAGAAGCTAGCAATGATCCATTTAATACTCCAAGCATGTTTATTTTTGTTTCTGGGTTCGCTTTTAACAAAGACGAGATCTTAACTCATGTGTCTGTTAAATTCTGATTGTAATGTTGTAGAACGCAGCTGGCGTTTGGTAGTTTCTTGCTCTCTAAGTTTTAAGAAAAATCTAGTGCAGCTTAAGGAATCAATGTCCTATGAAGCCACGACTGCTTCAAAAATATAACAAAGATATACATTTCATTTGGTATTTCGGTCTTTAAAGATCAGCATAATTAGATCTCATTAAACAACGTGTTAAAATTTTATTTAAAAATGAATTAATGGAAGAAAATAATAATTTAAGTCCACGGATGGAACTTCGTAATTGTATTTAACTTCAAAAAATATATTATTAAAATATATATTATATATCTTATAAAGTACGCGTAGAACCGTTCCATCTTTTAAGTATGTGTAGTAGCTAGCTTATTACTGTGTGAGATTAATTTTAAATGAAAAACACTTCAACAGTGATGGTTACAATTTCATTTCGTGGGGAAAAAATGAAGAAAAGTTTCTTCCTAAAACCTTTGCAGCCATCTAAACCTGAAATCTCGTACAAAAGTCATGCTATTCCGGTGGTTAGGAGTATTTTACAAAAAAGAAAGAAAAAAAAACAAGTGGAAGAATTCCTTCATAGAAGTTCTACAGCATTATATATATAGTTATCTTTTTCTTAATATTCAGTGTTCAACATTTAATAAAGAGCGTTATTTTTATCCGTTCTGTTTAACTTCAATACAAAAGTAATACAGCCATTCTTGACTTTCTATTTGTGAATATCATTTCTCCTCACAGGCTTAGGGCACTGGACCTGTTTCATGGCAAAAAGTATTCTTGTTTATAGTCATACACAACAGACTCTATACTGCTCTGAACAGACCTTACATCGATAGATAACAACGGCGCTGCAAAGAAATAATGTTGAGGCGTTTTCCATTGTAGTGTCCTGCTAATAATCAACTTTTATACAGATTTAAACAGCTTAAGATGCATATGTTCATGATAAATGCAGACAGAACCAGCAATTGTTTAGAAATTAATCCTTTGTGAAGTTAAAACTGTAAAATCATCAAACTGTTAAAATATTTGGAAAAACAGACCTTCAAATTGAAATCTATTTTGAAAGCCTACGTGTAGCACTTGTATTAACTCCCAGGCACTTGTTGGCACAATCATTTAAACATACCATTCTTGAGGGCAGATTCGATAAGATAAGAACTTGTACCAGCCAGTTAATCAAGAAACAGTCTCAGTCTATCAGTAAGTATTTAATCGTGAAAGAACTATTTTTTGTGTCAAGTTGTTTTTTGAAATTCTTTGATTAAACGTACATCTCGTAGAAAAACTGTACTCTTCGAATGCCTGCAACTTTGCAAATTTGGACCAGCATCGAAACTAGATCTGTAAATTCTAAATGAAAAGCGAATATTAATTACAGAATTTGCCTATTTTTGTAATGTGAAAACAACAAAGAGAAAATACTAGTGATGACTGATGGATCAAAGGTGACTTTGAAACAGATGAAGTATCATGATAGTTGTTAACTTAAAACCTTCAACTCGTTAAATTTGATCTATAATATTATTTACCGAATGTGACTAATACCCCCAGAATACCGCCTTGTCAGATGAAAACGGCAAATATCAAGTAACAACTAAATAAGTAAGGTAGAGTCATAGGTTTTGTATACCTCCTTCCTCACGAAAGTATTTTTTTAAATGACGTAACACATCGATAGTATCCCGGCAACATTTGTGTCATTCTTTTCAAAATCTCTTGACGCATGATATAGTTATAGTGACATTGACAACCTCTGAGTGTGACCTTCACCTTTAAAGTACGAAGAAGAGAATTTTTTACAACACATGGTCTCAATATGGTTAACATTTGTGCAACCTTAATTCACAAGGTGACACCAGTAACCCACCCCCAAACTTTGTTTGCGGGGGTTCAATGACAGAGTTATAGAACAGACACAAAAATACAGACCCAGCTTTTGAAATCTGACCTTTAAGTGTGACCGTGACCATTGAGGTAAAGATCTGGGTCTTGAGCGTGACACATTGTCAAATGTTGGTGAACATTTCTGCCAAGTATTTCTAAAATTCATCCATAAATGACAGACCCTTTCATTAATGAAAACAAAACAAGACGAAGCTTGAATCGCAAGGAAATATTTGAGAAACAAGATAAAAAAAAACGAACGTTTAAATTAAGAAATCAGCTGTTAAAGTTTGTCTCACATCCTCAAATGAAACTAGAGATTACTTTTTTTAGAAAAAAATAGCATATGTCTCCCCAACATGTCATTTAACCATGAAGAATAAATAAATCATTTGACTAGAACCCGCTGTTGGTCACTGGTTCATTGTTGTGAAGTTTCCTCAAAATCCAACCAACAGTTATGGAGATATGCCCAAATGTATTCAAATTTGGACAAATCAAGAGCTGCAACACTGCTACAAATCATCCGACCTTAACACAACGAAAATTTCCATAACTATTCTTGCTTATAATTAATACTGTAAAGTTTCTTCAAAAATTTGGTCAGTGATTATAAAAATATGCCTTAATGTATTCTAATTTGGACAAATCAAGGGACACAACTCCGACAGAAACGACCGGAACACTAATAATACGCGTAACTGCACTTGCAAAATCCGACAATGGGTTGTTGTGATGTGTTCAAATTTGGACAAATCAAAGCCCGTTACTTCACTGAAAATCACCGAAATGGAAAATGCCAACGATATGCTTAACTAGGGTTGGTTCCATTTTGCAAGTTTCATACACACAGACAAAAAGACAAACATATTAACGGAAAGTACAAAAGCAATATGTCTCCCACCCCACTTTGTGTGTGTGTGGGGGTGTGGGGGTGGGTATAATAACTGCTAAAACCAGTAAAATGTCAATAAATAAGGTTAATCCTTTTACATTTTTTTTCACTTTAAATAAACTATTCTCTACAAAATATGCCTTTTGACATATGTGAGCTTCATCATATATTAAGAAATGTAATTGCTTAAATACTCTTTCATTCCGCGCGTTTTTGTATTTTTTTTTTTTTTTTTTTTTTTTTTTTTTTTTTTTTTTTTTTTTTATACCCATTTCTTTACCTTATTATCGATTAATTGAACGACCAGTAAATTACATTATTTTCCGTATAACCTTCACCGATTTCGATTAACATTGCTACATGCTGTAGTTTTTCCTCTAGACGTATTTTTCCCATGAGTCGAAGGTGCAGTAGCTATTATATTATTATTTATAGTTGCGCTGTGTAAGTAAAACACTCGTCAGATGTCAAATACAGACAAAACTATATTGCTTTCACTCACGTCTGGGACTTCAATATTTTGACATAAACGACATGTGCAGTTTTACAGAAGGAATGGTTTGCTTGAAAAGGCACTAAACTGATTTTAGATACTGCTCTATTGACTGACACTGTTCTGTTGGCTGATACTGTAGTTAAACAACCGTTTTTTAAATTTGAATAGTTTTATGTTTAAAAAAGTATAAAAGTATGCATCTATATTAGAAAGTTAGCAGTTTTGCTCCGCATTGTTAAAACAAATTGAATGTTCTTAAAAATTTTCTTAGGTTGCCTGTCCCTTCCAAACGAACATGCTTTGAACAGCCATTGTTACGGTGGCATAGTTTTTTTAATCTTTTGAAAAGTGTGTTCAGAGCAAAATACCACACTGATTAAAATTAGCAACTTGAATATAAAGCTATACTCAAAAATGAAAAAGTAAGAGAGATATCAGCTTCGTGAGTCAGTAATATGCGGGAAGCTCTTTTATCAATAAGAACACAGTAAATACATTGGGCAAAATGTTTCGAGTTCAGCTGCGAAAAAAAGCATTTGATTAAAGGCAAATCAACATCATTAAAACAAATATTTCGTTTCATGAAGATGTTCGTTCCACTTTTTGATTTTGAAGTAATCAGTTCTTTGAAGGTTTTATCTTCTTTTTTCTTTGTTATAAAACAATGTGTCAGATAATAATGAATTCTTTGGCATATTCTGTGAACAACTGAGACTTAAAAATCTTCGCTAAGAAACTAATAAAGAAATAAGAAAATTACATTATTTCTGCTTTTTGTTCTGCTTGTTTGGTTACCATTAGATTACTTCGGAGATGCAGTTACATGTTTGGTGTATACAAAGTTGGACAATTATTTCATTTTCCCGTGATAAAAATCATTTGATAAAGGTTTTAGAATGATATTAAGATATAGGCTCCATTCAATCAGACAAAATTAATATAAATATACAGGGAAATTTCGAATTTCGAAATAATAATTCGTTTAAACGTTTTACTTATGTACTTTAAAATGATACATAGATTATACAACCAAAATAGTGTTCTTAAACAAAAGTCTTATGCTACATTGTCTGTAAAAGAGATATTTACATAATATATGGCGTAATATAGGGCTGTCGGTTTGGGAACGTTTACACCTCTAATGCGAGGTGCATACACCCTATGAAGCAAGTTGTTCACTTACTATTGAATATTTATTAATAAGTACACCTAAGGCTTTATCAAAAACTGAGATGTACACAAGCAGAAGCATGCGATTGATCTCTTAATTTATTTGCAACAGACATTTGTTTTTGTTTTACTTCTTAGTTGAAAAGCAGCCATAATTGACAGCTAAAATATGTTATAATTAGGCAGAAATATTTATTCTGTCTTGCAAATTGGAACTAAACAAATCTGCCTAATCAAAACTGATGAGAAATTTGTAGAAAATACGATGAACAATCTTACAAAAAAAGATCAGTTCCAGCATGTGATATTCATCTGTTGTCTTTTTTTTTTTTTTTTTTTTTGTTTTTTTTTTTTTTATATTCGTGCCAAGAAGAAAACGAAGTGACACAAAGGAATATCCAGAACTTAAATTCAAACAGGAGGGGGCGCTGCCAAGCTGTAATTGATAGCGGTACGTCACATTTCAGATAATGAAACAAGAATATGTTGTCTTATCGTCTTTTGATAAAGTAATAAAATGACCCCAGCCCATCACACCTGTGTTTTTCATTGTCATCTTTTTGATTATGTAAACAAAATCATTTTCAAAACAACAAATAAATAGATCAACGCACTAATGAACTAAAGTAAAGCCTATCCGCACGTAAACATTCCTGCTTAAGTTGTGATGTTTAGCAGACTTTTAGTAGTACATGTATATTATAAATAATATTCTTTATACTGTAAGGTACTCGCTTTTTGCAGTCTTGCATTACAACATAATGTGGTTTGATCGAAGAAAAATATTTTATGTGATGATTGTTCATTTTCTTATCCATTTTAATAATGTGATTCCGGTCTCCCCAGGTCTTATTGTTATGTAGTGACAATCAGTTGTCTAGAATATTGAAGAATTCCTCCTTTTTCAATTTTAGATGGCAGAAAGTGCTGGAAGTGCAAGTTTTTTACGATATGTAGAGCTTTTGAATTTGAGTTGAGATTGCCTTTCAAACCAGACACAATATTTATTTTTGAAAAAATAGTGTAAATAGTAAATATTCAATACATTATTTATCTACCTAATCATTATGTTTCTCACCATATAAGGGAGGAATATTTCTGTTGTGCTACATTTATGTCCGCCTCTCTGTCTATCAGTCTGTCTAGACAACCTCTTTTACACCACCAGGTAGAACGCAAAAACTCACACATATGTTTACTTTCAAGCTTACTTGTGCACGTCTTTCGTTGATTTTCAGTGGATTTAATATTATAATTATATACATTCAATTTTAATGGCTTAATCCGAACAACTTCTCTGACATCACGTACTGAAGTTTAGACAAACTTTACACAAATGTGCAATGCCTTGTCTTGTGTGTGCATATCATTTGCAATTTCCGGTTAACTGATTTTCATGAGGGTTATCGTCCTTTATTTATTCAATTTTCTACCACCAAGTGGATTCAACCAAATTTCACACATATGTTCAATGCTAAACCTAGTTGTGTAAATCGTCTATTGATATTCAGCGTAGTAATTGCTCTTTATGCGTCTAATTCTTTTTCTCCTTAATAGATATTTTAACAGTATTGTGTACACATGATGAGGTATTTGGACTTAAACCCATTCGGCAAGCGAAGTGGCTTACCCACTTTCGTTTAGCCCCCTAGTAACTTACCAAAACATATGACCGTATTGTACAGAATACTGTTTTTATAACCTAATAATGTTCAGCTCTCAGGGACAAGATAATAAGACCTTGGAATCATAGAGCAGGAGACATAAAGACATTTAAACATGTAAGAGAAACCCTTACAAGGATAGCCGGGTTAGATTTTATTTGTTTCAAATCTAGGACTCATTTCAAAGCTCAAAATTATCTGCTAAGGGAAAATGCAAACGCTTGCAAAACTTGTAAAACTGTAAACCTGCTTTGACAAATGCTCCAGTAAAACCAGACGGTTTCCGAATAGAGTTGTTCAATTATTCAGCATGTGCCTTTTTTACAATCTTATTTCTAATGAATATTTCCTTAAAGGACTTTAACTGCCGTATTGTCTCACACCTGTATTTATTGAAAGACAGTTTCTTACTGTTAGAGTTCATGCCCACCTAAACAAAATATTATCGACTGTAATGGCTAATAATTGTAAACAAACACGTATTATTAATTTTTCTGTTCTCTATTCCTATATTCCTATAAAGATATACAGTTAAATGTCTCTACTTCCTTATTATCAGTTGACAACTAATTTCAACGTCTGACAGTTGAACTTCTCTCTGTAACTTACAGACTGCTGTCTTAAATAAACTTAAATACCAGAAAATTTAGTGATTTCTCGATAACATTACTAACAGAAAGACAAAGATTTGCCGAAAACTTTAAGAAAGTTTATTTATGTGTCTTGTATTTGGCTTAAAATACGGAAGCTGTTTATTAAAAATTAATGTCTAGGAAATCAAAGCACGGAAGTCCTTCCACCTACAGCCTCCAAACTTCACAGGTGCACCTTGATGAGTTCTACGTGCCAGACCAACTTAGAGGTCACGGGGTCAAATGTCAATGCCCGCGGGGGAATGGCGTTCATTCAAACGTAGCGCTTGTTTTTTTAATTATTATATAGTTGTGTTTTCAATTTCCGTAATACACTCTTTTCTTTTATATTCCCGTTTAAAACCTAAATAATTAGACTTTTTTCTATAGTTAAACTTAAAAAACACAAATAACATATAACACTAACATTTTTATCCACATCTAATAAAAGATTTTAAACCTAGTTATGAAATTGTGTAAACAACAGAATATAAGGTTTGTATAATTTGGGTTGATTGCAAACAAAACACTGCTTCTGATAAAAAAACACATAACTTTACATGTTGACCCTTTCATGCAATTAATAAATTATAATTTCTCGCAATCAGCAACCTAGGATTTCATTCGGCTTTGACAGATTGCTGCCTTTGGTTAGTCAGCGCACTTAAAAATCGAGATATAATAGAAACTGAGAGCAAACTATATAACAAGGAAAACATTGATGCACAGCATATAGTCGGCAAAGAAGATTCTGTATATGTGAAAGTGTCGGACACATGTAATTACACATTTATAGAATATGTCTACCTATTCTCAATGTTTTAGAGTCTGTTACTTACAGACTGCTGTATTATAACTAAAAATACCAGATACATTATTTTTTCTCGATTAGATTACTGACAGGAGGACAAGGATTAATCGAACACTTGAAGCAAGTTTATTTATGTGTCTAGTATTTGTAATTAAATATGAAGGCTGTTTGTTCAACTGTCTGGAAGAAATCTGAAAATGCTTTACAAAACAGTTGTTTCCTGAGTAAAATATGTCTTTGTGGAAAGATTTTGGGATTTCTGTAAAAAGAAATATGGTGTGAGATAGGCATATAATCATATTCATCGCGTAAACCTATTTATGAATGAAAAAGATATTTTATCAGTTTGAAATTCTTTTATGTTAAGCTCTTTTTCAGAAAAGATTAGAAACAAACCGACGTGTTTAGCAAACACATATACCCCGGTAGCTTACTTTGTCATGATACAAAATTAAAAATTAAGGCACTGTTAACGGTTATTGTTAGCACACATCATTTTCAAATTAATATCATGGAAATAGTGTTATGAGCCTTTTTAAACACATTTAGTATTACAAACTTCAGATAATGGGCAGTCTGTTTGCTCAGATTTTATATGATTACATGAAAGAAATACATTATACACAAATGTTGCCTTCAATAACAAAACCAAACCAACAAATAACAAAACCCAACTAAAACACTTAGATAAACTTTACTAAACTTGCTATGATGATTAACTTAATAGGGTAACCGGACAAACTTACCAACGAACGGTTAAATCAATAGATGCCAGGGACATAAAAAGGTAGCCACAGCTATGTGACCCATCAGCGTCATAACTGTATGTGTGAACTTTCGTGCTTCTGCTGTTTATAAAAAATGAGAGATATCCAACTTGCCGTAATAATTTTACCAAATAGGGAGATTAGCTGAAATTAAGAAGTAAGCACAATTATTTTATTTGTCAGAGTCATGGTGTGTGCACTTGTAAGTGTTTAAACTGTCATGCTGCTGCTATTTGCTGAAACAAGTTAATCATTGCTCTTAAATCAAACGTTAGAGATAAGAATAGAAAAAAGGTAGCCAAAGTTACGTAACTTGTCAGGATTAGGACTATGCACTGGTATGTATGTAAACATCTGTACCAATTGTGTTGTAGAAATTGAGAAATATTCATCTTGCCAAAATAAGCAAACTAGATGGACTTACGGACAAATGGACGGACGGTTCAATCACTAGATGCCGGGGGTGGGGGCATAAAAATATCAAAACAAAGAAATTTTGTGTTTAGTCAAATTACAAGATAAAGTTAATAGTATGTTTCATAATTCAGCAACACCATTCCGAAACAACGTTTGTGAGACAAAATGACACCTTTTGTTTAGGCACTTCAACTCAACCTCTGCATGTAATTATGATGATGTTTCAAAGACAATGAACATTAATTTTCATAAGTAAGTGACAAACCGTCTGTTTGTAAGTGATTGCTTAGCATGCAAAAGCATATATGTAAATACTTAGGTGATTTTGATAAAAGGCCAAAGTTAACATGATGCAATTATATAATAAGCAGATGACAAAGTTGAGAACATGTACGATGAAGACTTTCAACTTAAAATAATGCCAAAAGTGCTGAACCGGTAAAATTGGGCTTTCTTTGCTTTGAAAAGTACAATGTTCTTTTGTCTAATACCTTCTGTTTGACAATTGATTTCTTTTATTTCCGAAGAAGTGTGAATTACTAAATTATTAAATAAGACTGTCTATCAGCTGTTAATTTTGACGTGTTTAATAGTGTCTCATATTTCATTGCTAAATCTGATAGCTTATCTGATACAGCAAAGCAATAATCAAATCCAGTTGTTGTTGTTTTTTTCTCTCTCTTAATTTCTTACTCATTTATGCATTATCATTATAGTTTTGGTTTTAAATTTTTTCACTAAAATTAATTTCAGTAACAGACTTTAAAGATACAGTAATTAACAAAGACGACGTTTCCAGTGGTGTCTTATGACGTTTATGTCAAATGCATGACGAGGTTTATCCGTGTAAAATTCATTAAGCAGATAAAAAGAAATCAGTTAATTTATTTCTCAAATAGAAGAACCGAAGCATAATATTTGAGCGGATGATTATAATCAAGAGCTACTGTTTATGTTATGTAAGATATTCAAAGTTTTTAAGCTCTATCCTGTACCTATTAGAACTGACAAGATCCCATACATGTTAACACAGTTAACATTCAGGAAATTAAAACCATCTAAAGCAAATATTAACAGGTTTACCTGACCTAAAAAGCTTTTGTTCCCTTTCAAATCTCACATATTACATAAAAAAGCTTTTGATGTTTTAATATTTTTGTAACGTGCATAGACGTTTTATTTTGCATGAATCTTTTCTTACAACGTCATCTGATCTGCATCTTGTTAATTTTTAACAGCTTTGAAACCACTTAGGTGAAAATTTGAAAAACTGTAAATTTATTTTATCAGGGCCATGTGAACTTAAACATTGGTAAAAGATTTAGAGCCTTCATGTTTATTTTAATGCCTAAAAATTTTGAACAAGATAATTGAGGACAGGGTTAGATGCACCTTAGAACTGATTAAAGTAGGTTAATTTATATTCTCTCTTCTACATTTGTCTTTGTGTCTATTCAAATTTAAGCATATAATTATATTTCTTCATATGTTTTGCGTTTTACAGGTGGAAAATCATACTGCACTCAAACTTAAATATCTTGTAAAAAATTGTAATTGTCCTCAACAAACGCGGTTTGGTTAGCTTTATTATGCAAAAAAAAAGAAACGTCTTTTTTATAATTGATAAAACGAAGATGGGATTTATAATATATTAGGCATTGGTTACGATAAAGGTAATATGGACAGTCAAGGACTCAGTCTGCTGTTTCGTTGACTGCCTGTGTAGATTTTTTCTGGAACCAAGAAGCGTACAGACAAAGATATATAAGCTACGTAGCTGTTAATTGCAGGCTTTGTTCAAGAATTATTTACAGGGGGCTAAATTATGGCTTGATTTTTTGCTTTTCTTAATTTTTTTATAGATCTTTTTTTCAACTCCATAAACCACCAACTTATTATCTGGTAACATTCCTATTCCAGGCCGTTTTCATTGCACATATTCTCTCTACGGTTAATTCAATATAACATAATTTGGTTTACTTTTTTATTCACATTTAACTAGAGATTTTAAACCTATTCAAGTAGATCCATGTTTTTTTATATAAAATTAAGTAAAACGACAAAGTGTTTGTGTGTTTTTAATTCCTTGTCAACAATGCACTGCCTCTGACAGATAAAAATAATCTTCTCCTTAGCAATTTAACTTGTTAACCCTTCTATACAATTAATGTCACGAGATCAGATACTTAGGAATTCTGAGGATTTTAACTGGCTTTGGCAGATTGTTGCCTTAGATTAGTCAGTGTGAATCAAATTGAGATATTTTAGAAACTATCTGAGAGCTAGTTAAATAACAATGAGAACCACGTTTAGAATTCCATAGAGATTTTGTGCTAAGATTGATTTCAAACACATTTAAATTATCTTTAAAAAAAGGAAGTCATTAGCTCAAAAGGTATTGACTGAGGCAAATACAGATATCTGTAGAAAAGTCAAGGGATTTTTAAATATTTCTTAAGTGTTTGTCCTTTCGCAAAATAGTCTATGGTCATAGATATATGAAGTCTACTTTGGGGTCTGCACTTATCATCAAATTAGTTATACCTAGAATAACTTTAATTAACTTAACTAAACAGTTTAACTTATTTTATCCCTAAACGTTTAAACTAGCATAATGCGTAATAACAGTATTGTAGATGTTCTCAAATGGTCTTCACCTTTTTATATTCAGCATTAAATTTGATAATATCAAGAAAACGATAAACGACATTTGAAATTTCTTTCATTTAACAGCAACTTTGGAAATTTTAAACAGTTGCACATAGCATTTTAGCTGAAACATACTTTAGCTTTATATTCTTATACTGGATGTTTTTCTTCGGTCCTGTGTTTGATATTGAAAAGTAAAAATTGACACCTGAAACTTTTTTACATTTTTACCGTTTCATATTTTACGATGGCATGGTAAGGAAAAGAAAAAATAAAATGCCTAGTACTTTATTTGTTGATGAAGATTTACTTCAATAACCATACGCTGCATAATTGAAGATAAATTTTCCTGTTCTGCACTATGCTCTGATTCCGATTATGACTTGAAACAATAAGGCTTTGGTTTGGTTTGGTTTAGTTTTATTCGGGTTTTACGCCAGTTTTAACAACTAAGGTCAAATCCCGGCGGTCAGTCCACCTAACCAGTGTTCCTGGTCTAACCAGTCTACATACCAAATTTCTCCGCAAGTAACCGACTACTTTCTCACTTGCTGCACAGATGAGGGACAAATGACTAAAAGACGCATTGTCTGAGATCGATTATCACGGAGAAATTTTGACGGCCCTGATGGGGATCGAGCCGGGATCGTCAAGATTGATAATTCCATGCTCCACCGATTGAGCTAGCCGGGCCAGCTGAAAACCATAAGGCCCGGTCAGTTAAGTGTCCTCATCTGACAACACGTACGTCTATCTGCTACAGAAGTAAAAATTGAACTTTCCACTCTACCTATCAGACCGCTGTCTGACAACAAAAATACCAGATACTTTATTCTTTTCTCGATTAGATTACTTATAGGACGGCAAAGATTAATCGAACACTTTAAGCAAGTTTATTTATGTGTTTAGTATATATCTTAAAATACGAAGGCTGTTTGTTTAACTGTCTGGAAGAAATCTGAACATGTTGTTCTGAACAGTTGTATCCTGTCATTTGGTAAAATATATTTTTGTGCAATGTTACAAGAAATATGGTTCGAGATAGCTATATATATTAATTATTTCCTTACAAAAAACATTACATGTATGACCAGGTTATTTTTAGCAGTGCAAATGTATATTATGTTAAGCGTTTAATGAAAATATTAGAAAAAACATATCAGAGTCCATTAAACAATTTAATCCTAAAAATAAAAAAAATCTGTTAATTATGTTCAGTAAAAATTACAAAATGAACTTAACAGTATATTTCATAATTCAGCAACACCATGCCGAAATAACGTTGTCAGAAAAAATGGTACTTTTGTGTTTTGGAACTTTAACTCAACCTCTGCATGTAATTATGATGATGTTTCAAAGACAATTAAAACTAAATGTCCATAAGTTAGTGAGAAACCGTCTGTTTGTAAAAAATTGCTAAGCTTGACAAAAATATATCAGTAAATACTTCATTGATTTTGATTAAAAGTCAAACGTTATACAAATATATTACAAGTATGTGATAAAGCTGTTCACGAATACGATGAAGACGTCTATCTAACCAATAATGTATAAAGGGCTGAACCGGTAAAAATAAGCTTTCTTTTCTTTGAAATGTACATAGAAACAATATCATTTTGTCTAGAAGCTTCTGTCTGACAATCCATTTTTTTCCAAAAATAAGAATTGGTACATTAATAGTAAGACTGTCTCTCTTCTGATTGTTCTGACGTGTTTAATTCATACTGGCTCCTATGTCATTGTATTTGATTGCGTATCCGTTAAAGTAAATCCAGATTTCCTGCTAATTTGTCATAATGTCATGTATACAAGTGTTAGTCTATTATCTTCTCAGTCTTAACTATTCTTTCTGATCACATGTCAATTAGTTTTCAAATGACTAAATTAAGTCCACAAACAAAATGAAGCATGAAAAAATTATGAATCATTTGGAAAATAGTTTTTTTTTTGTTTTTTTTGCATATTTGCATGCCACATCAGACTCGGAAATTAGATTTTATTTTCTCCAAACAAGAGTTGTCATCGCTTAAAAAAAGCCAGATTCTCGAACAGAAATTTTGAAATTTTAAGCCTAGTCAAGTAAAAACAATTTTCATGGAATTGTGAAAAACAACTTGACACAGTGTTTAAACTTTCTGATTACCTGTTAACGAAGCACTGCTTCTGACAGAAAAAAAAACTTCTCCAAAGCAATTTTACTTTTTAACACTTCCATGCAATTAATTTCAAGAGATGAGCAACACAGGATTTCCTTCTGCGGATTTTAATTGGCTTGGCTGCATCTGATTAGTCGGTGTGCATAAAATCGAGATATTTTAGACACAAATGAGAGACAATTAAAAGGGGTAAAAGAGACGCTTAGTAGCTCGTGCATTTATTGCTTGATGAGGAGTAGCTTCAGTAATCATACGCTGCAAAAAATGATAATATATTTTCTTGTTCTTCACTATGCTTTAATTCAGACTATGACTTCTACAATAAGGCACGGTCAGTTAAGCGCCTTTATTTCTTCAATAGCACCTGATAGCAAGAACATTTACCTGTTCTGGCATTTTAAACTTTCTACCGCTGTCTAGCAACAAAAATACTAGATCTAGATACTTTATTTTTTTCTCGATTAGATTACTGACAGGAGGACAAAGATTAATCGAAAACTTTAAACAAGTTTATTTATGTGTCTAGTATTTGTCTTAAAATACGACGGTTGTTTGTGCAACTGTCTGGGAGAAATCTGAAAATGTTGTACTGAACAGCTGTATCATGTCATTGAGTAAAATATGTCTTCTAAGATTTTGGGATTTCAGTAACAAGAAATATGGTGTGAGATAGGAACATAATCATTTTATCGTGTTAAGATATTACATGTATGACAAGGAATTTTATGATCAGAGACAACTAAACAAATCCTTTTGTAGAAATAAATAATATGTTAATTGTGCTGATCCATTACGTTCTAAACTCCTGTTTTTTAGCAATGTTTGTGCTTAGTCTTAAAATAAGCAAAATATTTTTCAAATGTCTAGACGGTATATCTGATAGACTGATAATGTTGAAAAACTGTCTTCTATCAAAAACAAAATATGGATGTAATCAGTTGTTAAATATTTAAACTTCAAAAACAAACATTTTAATATGAAAATTATGATATGCAATTCATGACGTCGTCTATTCAGACACTACATAAACGAACGATGCATCAGAGCCAATAGTAAATTTGGCCGTATTGGCAGTCAAAACTGGGAAGTTTCAACGTTCCTTCGTTAATCACATTTTTTCCTTTCGTTAACTAGCATTTGACTATCTTTTCTCTGACAGACATTGCTTAGGTTCCACAGAGGAACATATCAGAACTTTAGCATTGAAATAGTACATAGTTACATGCAACATAGACAAAATCTATCTCTTTCATTGCGGATATTCTGAAGAATAAATAAGATAAATCTTAAATTGTTTTAAACGATTTGATGACATTACCACAGAAGTCAGACGTGTTAATTATACAAAATGTCTTTCAAAGGTGACTGTTGTAATAACAAGCTTTTCTTGTATCTCTGTCGCAAATTCCCTATGCTAGAATTTTATGTTGTCTTAAATACTAATACAGTAACTATGGACCACTAGGTTAGTTGCATTTTTTTAATGAGAGAGGATAAAAGGGTATGGTAAACCTTCTAAAATAAGAGTTAGGTGTCTGTTTGTTTACAGTCAAAACAGACAGAATCATGAAGTATAAACATCATCTGTTATAATGATATAACACGATGACTGATTTATAACATCTCTGTCTCTTTTGTAATTTCCGGTCTAGCCTGCACATGATCTGTAAAAATAACACAGAATGTAATTTTCTCTGGGCGATTTGTAGGGTTTTTATATAAACAGACACTACTAACATTTTGGAAGGCTGAAAATCTTGTTTAAGAACGAAAATTACGAGAGCAAATCTGCATTCTGAATATTGGTCTGACAAACACATCTCTGCCAAGACGTCAGAAGACGCAGAAAGACAAGCAAATTTTATCTGCATGTAAAAAAATGACAAGTCAAATGTTTGAACGCCACCAAATGGAGTGGGGGTTGCGATAATTTGTAATGTTGGATTAAATGTATGGTGGTTAACCGAATATAATCTTTTATAAATTTGCTTATTTTTTTACAGTTCACGTACGAAAAAAAAATTATTTCGGAAAAAAAATAGTTAATTCGAACCTATGCTTGAAACTACATGTTTGACGAGTCCTTACTAAAAATAACATCGTAGTCATTCGTTTAATAAAATAGGCTATTTCCGTAAAATTTAGACTGGTTCGCGATCTCAAATCAAAATACCGTTTGTTACAAAGAACACTCTGTGAAGTCAGTTTACAGTCTAAAAGGAGTTACGTCACCCCATGGAAATTTTACTTACTGCATTCGAATATACACGCCGCCTCCAGGGCGGCGTGTAATGACGCTTACGATACAGGAAAATGGTAAATCCACGTCTCTGCTTTGATATATTGGAGTAAATTCTTTCTTACGAAATTTGCCTTAATGACAACAGTTTACTTTTTATATAAACATGTACGAAAAGATTAACATAGGTCGAGCATTTTGAATTTATTCTGTCAAAAGTCTTTCTAAGAATGTTATTTGTTACATTTTCATTCAGAAAATCCTTCCGAAAATTCAGCAACCTATTTTTTCCTTCTGTGTGGACTTAACTGGCTTTGTTATATTTAAATACATAACTCTGAAACCGAAAGGTCCAGAGCTTAAATTTGGTGACCCGTCCAAAAATATCAATTGTTATGGGAAAAAACCTAAATATCCGTTAAATAATTTTCAGTTTAACTGCATGTTCACATATCTAACTCTGTATTAAAATTGATGCGATCGTTACATGTGACATATTGACCTACTTACTTGCTTTTTTGCAGCATTGTAATTTTAATTATTTATATAATTTGCACCCGGATTTCAACTTTCACTTTAACCGAGTTACATCTACTACCTTATTTTTAGTTTTTGAAGGTATGTATATGAAATTTTGACCATAATATACAGTTCTGCATTTCAGTTTCAACTTTTAATCTGAATGACCATGACCTACTGATCTACTTTGAGTTTTAGGTATTTATCCTTGAAATTTCGACCACGTGCATGATTTTGCGGGTACATTGTAATTTTGACTTTGGCTGACATTGACCTTCTTATACAATTATTTATGGAATACCAAGAAAAGAAAATAAAATTACCCCCATTCACTAGCTACTAATCCAAATCTTATTTATACAGTATTAAATCTGATTAGGTGATAGAAGTCCAGTTCCAGGTAAATGAACAAAATTTTGAATGTCTGAGTGTGCTGTAACTTAGTTTAATGTCTTTCATTAGCATTTCTGGTAAGAGCGATTGTACTCAGGTAAGTGAATTTCGGACACCGCGGTTCTCTTGTCTTTAGTCTCAGGTATGATATTTGATGACAGTGATTGAAAACTGAAACGTGGTTAAAGTTTTACCATTTTTTACAAATAAGATGATCTGTCAACGAAAAGAAATTTCCAAACTGTTAATGAACACATAGACTTAAGCACGCGCATGCAGTGTGATGAAAAGTATAATAAGCATAATGTTTATTAACAAAATATTAAACTCTTACACGGATTATGACTCTTATAAAAACTTGCTACACATGCGTCTGTCTAATCTCAAAGTTTTAGCATATGCTTTTTTTCTGTTACATAAAGACCGCTGCCTGACAACTAAAAATATCGGGCTATTAATTTTGTTGTTTATTCGATTACTGTCAGGAGCTGCAAAAGATAAATCGAATTCTTTCATTATGTTTATTACTTTGTCTACGACGTCAACTACGCAAGCTGTTCGTTCAACTTTTGGAAGAACTCTTAACATATTGTCCAAAACTGCTTCCTAACAGTGAGTAAAATGGGTAGAAGATTAGGAGTCAGTATCAAGAGATGATACAGATTTATTAAAACTTTAAAGGTTAAGAGGCAATTAAATTTTAAATGCTTTTTTTGAGTCAACTCATTTGTAATCTACGTTTTACTAATACAAACAAACTAGCTATATCTGTATCACCATGTGAAAACAACGTTTGTTTGACAACTCGGTACGCGTGATAGGGCACGCTTATTTAACCTGTCATATGAAATGATAGTTAAATCAAAAACTTTAAATTCTATTAGTTATTGAGATTCTTGTTTTCGTTGGGTTTAGCTAAGCATACCAAACTAACGAAGGGACTATCAATGTAGATTATAACATAAAAAGGGTGTGGTACCTGATTATCTGTTCTCATGATAAAATTAATCTATTTGGTGGCAAGAAAATTACTGTAACATGGGAGGAACATGAATAAAAAAGCGTAACATTTAAGTGAGAAGAGTTTCAGAAGATAAAAGCAACAAAATATGGCAATAAATCAAAAACTTTGACCTTGTGATATACAGCTAATTTCATTTCATGATAAATATAGTCTTACAGTGGATCAGTCTTTAAGGAAACAACAAGAAATAACTCTGGAATTACATTTTCAGTACTGGTAAGTATTTTTACAGTGACTCGTGTCATATTAATTTGAGCTGTCCAAATATCGACAGAAACTTTTAAGACTTTTTTAGTTCTCTGTCGAAATGATAATCATGTTGATTTTTTTATTCAAATACTTTTTTCTCTCTGTTGGACTTACAATATTTTACCCACTGTATTATCGTGGTTTCCTTCATGAAAGAACTTTACAAATATTTTTGACAGAAAGCTGATACCTCAAAAACGCTGACACCAATGAATTTATAAGGTTTCCTTTAAAACGGTAGAAGCTTCGGTCTTTCTTTTATTATCTGCGTGTGTTAGATGTGTCAAAGACAAGTGGGTTATGCATTAACTAATAAGAATATCTCTCTGTTGTATGTTTTTGATGTGTTTATTTATAATGGGTAATGGGTAACACTGGTATTTCAATGCTTTACTTGCCTGCGTAACCGTTAGAGTCTGAAAATAACCTAATCTGGTTTTATTTCTATTTTTATTCCTCTTTCAGTTATGATGTAACGTCAAGTATATGTGAGTTCATCTACTATTTTTTTCAACTTCTACATATCCTTTTGAAAGTAATACATTTAGTTTTTCAGTGCACAAACGTAACCCGCAAAAAAATAATCTTGTGATAAAATGATGACAGACTGGAAGAACAGTTTATATATATTACACTTTGCGGTTACCTAGTTATCAGACTGAGAAAGCAGATTTTATCTTCTCCAAGCAGAAGCTGTTGTAAAGCAATGATAACATTTCAGGGAAATTGAAATCCTATTTTAGTTTAGAGTTTTGACAAGAGTTTACAGAAGATTAAAGAGTTCTTTCAGCACTATTTGTGCTTAGTCTTTAAAAGAGGAAGGTGTTTGTTCAAATGTCTGAAAATATCTGATAGTCTGATAACGTTGTAAAAACAGTTGTTTCTTAGAAAAAACGAAATATGTTTGGTGCCTTTGTACGAAGAAACAGCGTTTGCAAGATCACAATTTACTTACTAATACAGATAAACTAGATAAATAATTTCGAAAGAATCAGACATACTGACTGTTGAAAAACAATAAAACTTTAACCTACTGAAGAGAGACTGCTACTGTGCTTGTGTTCCTTTTTGTATCTGGTCAAAATTGACACAAACGTTTAGTGTTTCCGAAACAGACGAATAAAGTGCTAAAAATTGTAAATGATGCAACTTATGACGTTTCTTCAGACATTGAATGTACGAATAATGTAAAAAAATATGGAAATTATGCTGTCTTGGCAACTTAAGTTCGGAAATAGCAACGTTCCTTTGTCTCTTGCCGTCTTTTGCTGACAGAAACATTGTTGTTGTTTTTTTCTTCTTTTCACCACAGAAATGTAAACTACAGCGTTACTGAAAAAGGACTAATCGTAAATGTTATGGATATGATTTGCTGTCTGGACATGTCATCTAATACTGGCTCATATCCAAGTGTTAAATGGAATTGCGTTCCCGTTATAAACAATTTACGTCTACGCATTTACATTTTTATTGTTCATTTACGGGTAGGAAGCATCTAATAACTAAGTGGACCTTTGATAAACTAGCAAGCAAGACTTCCACATCAAGTGTAAACTCATACACCAAGCATAAGTTTAACTTAGCGAAAGTTATTTCGAACACTACATTTAATTCTACAGAGATTTGCTAAGTAAGAACATTACATTTGACAGATTTTTCAACCCTTTGTGCTTACAAAAGCGAAACTTGTAAAAAGTAATAGTGTATGCATGTTTATGTACTAATGTAGTGGCCGACAAAATGGCTAGTTTGAACATTTCATATAAATGTTTCATCAATGCAAGAACAAAATACGATTTTTCGTAAATGAAGTTCGTTATAGATTATTTTTATGTAAATCATGCCAGAGAGTTAATCGCATGAATCTAATCACACGGGACTTCAGGGTACCACTCTATTTAACATCGACAAGCCTTTTCACTTTGTTAAGGCGTTACCATTACATAGACAGATGTTTGATGCTCTTCCTATAACTTTAGATTACAACATAATTTTAACAACAGCAAAATATTTCTGATATTAATGTCAGGTTGAATAATTACTAGGATCGTCCTTTACAGACATTGCACGCACAGTTGCACAACAGAACATTACAGTCAATTTCAAAGGGAATTCAAGAACATTAAACATATACCAAACCTTTAGTATATCGTTACTATCTCTTGTTCCGAGGTAACGTTTAGAAATAATCTCAAAAATGCGTTCTTATGTACGTTTAAATGAATGAACCGTTCGGTTAGACTTATTTTATCAGTATTATATGGTGTGTCAAACGTTGCAATATTCGCTAAATTTCATTTGTTTATATACTTTTTTATATTTATTTTTTTTTTCATTCATATTCAAAAAATGTTTATTTATATTCAATATTACCTTATCTATGTGCAATAATGTTTCATTTATTTTCAATATTTTCTTATCTATATGAAATAGTTTTATTTATATTCAATATTTTCTTATTTATATGCAATATTTTTCAGCTATATTTAATATTTTCTTGTTTATATGCAATGATTTTTCATTTATATGGCAAAATTTTATTTAAATGCAATGAATGCCATTTATGTGCTATAAATTGTATTCATATTTTATAATATATCGTTTATATTCAATAGAATTTCATTTTTATTCAATAAAAGTTTTTTTTTCAAGAATATTTATTTATATTCAGTAAAAATTCATTTATGTTCAATAAATTTTATTTATATTCAATAATTTTCTTATTCATACATGGTATGCCGATTTTCATTTATATTCAATAATTGCGTTGTGGGTACAGAAATACGTCAGATGTCAAATTTTGTACCGATGTCTCTCATTGAATGTATGAAATTTTAAACGACAATTTGACAGGTAAGTATTGGATGACGTTTGTCTGTTTACTGGAGTCACTATATGATAATCTAAGACTCTGGTATGAAAATCTGAGGCGCATGCAAAATACCTTTTACTGCAGCAGTGTTGCACAGGGGTAGCAGCAACAACGTACTTAAATTCCATTTTACGAAATGTGTAAATGTTAACCGTGATGGCGCGAGGGGTGAGGATCGATGACGTCCAAACAGCTGATGACGAAAGGCAGTGGTGTCGATGGTGGTTAGAGGCGCACCAGTGTGGACAATGGTTTTGTGGTCATTTGTTGAAATTTTCATAACCACTTACCATGCTAAATATCTAAAATGGACTTTTCCATTTTTCAGTTTGGACAGAACCATTTATCAATTTTAGGGCATATTACAAAATATTTACTGACTAAATAGCGAGCAGTCCAGACCAAGATCAGATGGCACGTCCCACCACCAGTGGCACCACTGCCTTTCGTCATCAATTGTTAGGACGTCATCTGTCCTCACCCCATCACGGTAAACATTAACACATTTCGTAAAATGGAATTTTAATACGTGGTTGTTGCTACATGTGTTGTAATAGCTTCACAAGTGATTGACTTATTGTGAAATTATTTAAATTCGAGGGCATAAAATTTCGTGGTTCGCCGACAGAAGGCAATTTCGTGGGGTCGTAAATTCGTGGAATTCAATTGCCAGGTAAAAAAAATTCGGGGCCGAAAATGCGTTGATTTCAACATTCGGTGAAAGGAAACCTTACAAACAAAATCCGGCATTAACCTACCGATCGGTCTTCTCAAATAACAAAAGTCAAGTGTCAATTATACTTTGTAATATGTTGCGCATCTTTTTCATTGTTAAAATTTAAGGTGTGTAAAAACTGTCTTTATAAATTTTAAAGCTGTGAAAAACGTCGGCCTTCCGTCTTTGATAATGCAACCTTTATTATAATTAGCGCCAATTAACCTTTTTGTTTGCAGCACTGTAATTAGTAAAACAATATCCAAGTTAGTTTATAGATATATACGACAGGCTTGCAATGTTCATTCCTAATTTGGTTTTCATGACTGTTCACATGTTTATGTAATACTAAACGTACATGACTGTTGTTTTTATTCACGTAGTAGTTAACTAGTATAACCATCCGAGTATCATAAAATGTGAATTTGGTGAGAATACAGCAGACGAAATCTAGTAGTCAATTTACTGTACTAAGTAATAAGTTCCAAAGTAAAAACAGTTTACTCAATATCAGTAAAAATAATCATTTCATTCAGGGACCGTATAAATGCAAATAGCATTCGCAGTATAGTGCGGTTTGACAGACTCGTGACGCTACGTCACTACAATTTCTACTTTCAGTTTGGATGCCCTTAGTAAACAAACAAAATACGGGTACACACCTGAAAAAAACTCATCACCCGATTTAGTATCCGATTCATACCTATGTTTATCGTTGATTCATTGAATGAAGTACAAAAAATCCGCAGGTAAGCACACAGCTATTGACTGATTGGGCATACTTAACCATTCGGAACACCTCGGGAGACTTCAATAAGTCACCTCGGAAATAATGAGGTAGGCGCCATATTGGACTATTTTATAATACAGGTGGTGTCTGCTAAATTGAAAACATTTCTTAAAGCCTCTACATGTTTATACTTCAAATAAACATTTATTTTCATTTTTTCTAATGCATAAGACAAACACTGCTTGAGTTCTGCCTTGTTTGTTTATATTTTTATTAAAGCCGGGGTGAATTACCATTTGGTGTATTTATACACTTACATACGAGGTCTTTTATACGAAGTAGTTGGAAAAGGCCGAGTTGTTACGATTGCATACTTAACATTATCTTGGGCACAATTTGTTTGTCGGGACTTGAATTCGTGGGTTACCTGAACCACGAAATCCACGAAAATTAATCCCCTATGAATATTAATGATTTCACAGTTTAATATTAATTTTTCTTTTGCAATTTCTGGTCTTGTTTGCACATGCACTGTTAAATATACACATTATGTAATTTTCCCTGTATGTTCTCCAGGCATGTTTCTGTAAGTAAGTGACAAGCAGAAATATTATTCTCGGCAACCCTTAAATTACAGATGAAGTGAAGTTAACATTTTTCATGTCTACACTGAGTGTATTATTGTTTCAACCTCATTGCATGCTTTTGTTTCTTTCCTGATTGACTGTGTGACTGTGATTGATTATAACAAAATGTTGTTTCCTAGCTGATTGTGTTGGTTAGTTAATAACTGTCTAGGAAAAATTATGTCGTCATTATAGATGTCTGAAAACAATGTTTCATACAGGAATTTAATGACATAGACTCGTTTGTTTAAGCATTGCTTAAGAAACGTTCAACAATTATGAAACCTATTTTCAATTGTTGATATTTGATTTTGTCTTCATTACGTGACAAGCTATATTTTATAACAGCTTTTAATTTGGCACTTTCAACGAACAGACTACTTTTTATCGGTTATAAGTTCTAATTAACCTACAATTAAAAAATACCTTTATGTCTGGTCCGACTTCGACAAAATAGTTTTGTTACATTTTTCTTTTATTTTAAGATTAATGTTAATTGATTTCTAGATCATTTTAGTTAACGGCGTTTGAATCTCAAAATGCAACATGCATTTCTTAGATCATCAAGTCGTGTCCATTGCATTCTTCTATAAACGAAAACGAAATTCAGCCTCGTTTCCCGCTGTTATCGTACATGCGACTTTTTCACTTACATTTCAGACTATTTTACTGATTTGGACGAAGTGTCCCTGGGTCTAATAGCATTACCTAGACTATTTTAACCAAAGGTGCAGCTAGCCAGTAAATAAAATAGTATCCTTTTCTCGTGGTTTGTGTTTCTTGAAATATGTCCTCACAAAGAGTCAACAGGATCTGTCACTTTAGGCTTTTCTTGTATGTGGTAAACCGATAGTTTCCTATTTGATACTCAGACATGATGAATACCGATAACATTTGAGTGGTTCTGTGTTCTGAATTGCTATCTTTTCATACTAGAGATTAATAGAGGAGATTCACACATGCAATATGATCAAACAGTTGAGATGTTTCGAAGAAAAAAAAATGAACTTGTAATAAAAATCTATTTTGAGACCCTTTTTATACAAGTAAAACTTAAAGAGTTCTGTATGCCACCAACAGACAATTCTAAGTGGCAGTTTATAGAAGTTAAAGGACTTGGAATCCATTAAATATTGGATTTCTCGTGGTCTGTAATTAAGAGTGTATTTATTTCTTTAATCTTCTGCATCTGACATACATTCACATGCATTTCTTATAAAGATTGCAGACTTAAAAACGCCATGCTGAAATATGGTATTTGTTCAGTTTCCAACTCAAAGATTTTCAAAATGTTTAACAAAAGAGACAGGGGATGCTCTGTCCTGGTGCCTGTTTTTGTGAAACCTCGACATACTGACCTACTACATTGCTTGAAAATTGTGTGCGTCTGTCAACAGATTCTGATGAAACCATAGTGACTAATTAAGAAGTTGATGCAGTATATGAAATATGAAAACTATTGCTAAATGAAAGGTGATTGCTATATCTTATAATAAAATATACATAGTTTGCATGTATTTAATTTAATTTTATTTATTTTATGTGTTTGCATTCTCAGTATTGCATCTGGAATTCTATGAAAGCTCGTTGGAATTGTGTTTATTGGTTTCTGATTGCTTCCTGACAAAAAAAACACTGAGTCTTACAGATTATTCATTTTCGAAAGAAATGTAGTATTTGTTAACAGTGTTATTCATTTAATCAACTCTCAAGATCAGAAACCAAACTATTCTTGCTGTGGATTTAAATAAAGTTAGATAGATTGATGCATTTTATTGGGTTCTGCTTATTAAGTCGTTTCTTTCTCAGTTCCATAGAAAAAGAAAACAGCCCGAATATGTTATTAAACCAGCACTGAAATTTTCATCCTCCCCTGAAATTACATCATAGAATGCTTTGTTTTCAACACATGGGGAAATGAAACATCTAAAAAATGAAATGCAGTAATAAAACCAGTGCCCATTCTATGGCAAATATTAGTGATATCAGAAACCATTCGGGAACAAGCTGACTTTTCTGTTCGATCTGTCTGGCACTTTTCTGTAATCTCGATATTGTAGTGTCATTTTCACAGGAACTACATCCATAATCGACTGTTCAGTTACAGTTACGCAGATACTATGCTGAGCTTAAACCAAAATATTATCCAGAGCAAAAGTTTGTTTTCATTCGAGTGAATGATAGGCAATGGCATGGCCGTCCTCAAAATATAAAAACTGTTTTTTCGCCAACACAGACGTGATTGTGAATAGCACAACCAGACGTTTGATTTATTTATATTCGTACATTTCTTTTTTGTTTACCCTACATCCTCGGGACACCTACCTCGATTATTTGAAGTTACAACAAGAGCACCGTTGGGCGAAAGGTGTTTTCCATGGTATGATGCATTTGTGATATAAGGGAGGAAACCCTAGGCTTTAAAATTAAATGATTTGCTATAAATTTAGATTTTTTTACCTTTGACCTACTGACCTCAAAATCACTAGGGGTCATTCACTCAATATGTGTAACCAATATATGAATTTTGAAATCTATATGACAATCCATATGTTTGTCGAGTTACAGAGTGTAAATGATTCTAAAGATTTATGTCACTGTGACCATGACCTCTGACATACTGACCCCAAAATGTATAAAGCACATCCACTCAGTGTGTGAAATCATAATGGAAAGTTGAAAGTCTCTACAACAAATGATTGTCAAGTTACCTGGCGGAAATTGTTTTCAATGTTAATGTCACTGTGACCTTGACCTTTAACCTACTGAACCTAAAATCAAAAGGGGGCATTCACTCAATGTGTGCAAACATTATAATGAATTTCGAAATCTCTAACTCAAATGCTTGTCGAGTTACAGAGCGTAAAACTTTCTAAACATTTAGGTCCTTGTGACCTTGACCTCTGACATACTGACCCCAAAATATATAGGGATCATCCACTCAATGTGTGCAATCAAGATAGAGAGTTGGAAGTCTGTACAACAAATGATTGTCAAGTTACATGGCGGAAATGGTTTTCAATGTTAAGGTCTCTGTGACCTTGACCTTTCACCTACTGAACCCAAAATCAATAGGGGACATCCACTCAACGTGGGCAATAATCACATGAAGGTAAAAGACTGTAGGCCAAAGAGTACTTAAGTTATTCTCCAGAAACCAAATTGCTAACGGACGGACAGACAGACGGACGGACGCCCTGGACCATAATATAATATGCCCCCTTCAAGCATATAAAAAAACTTTTGACATCAATTTCTTCTATAGTTTTAGGTGTAACATTGAAAAATATATTTTATCTTAAACTTCTCTACCGTTTTACATCAAGATAACACACTAAAGAATATAATTTTACATCTTTTGTTATTCTATGTAATTTCAGAGGAGCATTATTACCTTTACATATCAAATAATACATTCTTTTCAGTTTTCTAATTTTCCATTTTCCTGTACACAGCACTGACAAAAAGATTTTAACGAAACCAACAGTCAGAAAACTTCTCCACTTTAATAGTGACGGTTATTCTGCTTCTTCTGGGCAAATTTTAGACTGACGATTTGTATTCCTGAACCTGTAATTAATTTTTGCTAGGATTAAATTCCAACAAACTATTATCTCCTCTTAAACAAAATTTTTTACAGCAGCAGCTAAAGATTAATGGAATTCTGGGAAAACGTTCATTTTTTTGCTTCATGAACATCTTGGTAAATATGAAAGCAATCTGTTTAACTGTCTCAAATTCAGCAATGGCTGTACAATACTGCTGTTTCCTGGCAGTCAGTTAAATAGGTTCTTGTAACCAATTAGGAACATAAACTGTGCATGATCAGTTCAAGTACAATCAATAATATTGAGAATTAACGCCGTTGTGGGGAGTATTTACATTGCTTTTGTTGTTGTTTTGGAGATCGGAAGACTTATGCCCCCTGATTAAGCAAAAAAGTATTTGTAGACGTGTGTCGCGTGTTAAAGAAAACGTATAACTGTTAGAGCCATGAAACTTTCTTAAATTGTTTTAAGCATGTGAACTTATGCACCTGGGTATTTTGACACACATGTATTGGAGATCTGCGGACTTACGCTCCCTGATTAAGCAAAATATAGCATTTTTAAACTTGTCTCGCGTGTAACTCAAAACGTATAACTGCTGGAGCCATGAAACTTTCTAAGAATAGTTGTCAGTGTGTAATCTTACGCACCAGGGTAAGTTGACGCAAATCTATTAGAGATCGACAGAGTTATTCCCTTGATTAAACAAAAGTAGCATTTTTAGACTCCTTAATGTTAAGGACAATGTTTATACGCACCTGTATTTGTACAGGATCATTTTGTGACTATACAGCGGAATGTGGGGGAATCCTTGTCTTATGGACACATCTCTAGTTTCAATGGAAATTCCTTTATGTATAACTGTGCAGAAAAAGTGTTCACCTCGGTAAGTCTGAAGAATATCCTCGAAACAATGCATGACAACAAATAAATTTGATTTTCTCAATACCTCTTATAGTGAAAAATACAATAGCCCATTATTCTGGTTAAGTTAGACGCAATAAAACTTTTTTTGCAAACATTAACACACCAAGATTGTTTGTCTACGAAAGTGTGAAGCAAATACTCTAAAAGATTAATGAGGAGTTCGACACAAAAGATTTACCCTATAGTTGTCCAAGTGAAAAAGTACATAGGCCGATTGTTTCTGCTGTAAAGTCCAAACAGGAATCTTTTCTTTTTACGACAATACACGCACCTAGGTTGTTCATCAAGTTTTCGGGCAAATCTTCCAAATATGATTGAGTTCAAATTTCAAGATTTTCTATATACCTCGAAAAATACCTATAACTCTGGTAAACTTAGGAGCATCAAAACTTCCTTCCTTTAGAATCATCTATACACCTTGCTATCAGTATTTGAAAGTTTGAAGAAACTCGTCTAAAAGATGAATGAGTAGTTCGATAAACAGTATTTTCTTTTTATCCCTTATATTCAAGTAAAAAGGCACATTATTCAGGTAAACAATGCGCAATAATGATTCCTCCCTTTATAACCATCTGAACTTAGGCTTTCATTCATCTGTAAAAATTTGAAACAGATCTTCTTAAAGAATTAATGAGGACATTGACGCACAATATTTAGGGACGCAGATGTACGTATGAACGGACAGACGTAAGGAAAAGAGCTTTGCTGTATGGCTCCAACGAAATTGGGGCATAACAATTGTACATACTTTTCAATATGTAATAGCCAATATAGTTTAAAATATAGTATTCTTCTCTTTATGACCACGACAGTGATAAAATGAGGAAGTCTTAGCTTCAACATACAGCCCAGAAACGTTTCCTCGTGTGTTCTCATTTACTCGCAAATGTTAAGTGTCACTTAAAATAATAAGACCGATACCGTAAAAAAATGTTTGTCTCAACATGCCAATAAATGTTGTCTCCTGTTCATTTACAAATAGAGTTGCGTCTTCTTACAACTTATGACGAAATATCGCAATGGAATTTTGATAAATACATTTCTAAATCAAATGCTTCCAGAAAAGCATGATAATCCCGATATCGTACTTCTCCGTTCATAATGGAATAGGGCATGTTTGTTTATTATCGCCGTTCCTGGACGGCGATATATACAATTAACAAGATTTGAACAGTTTTGCCTGTACACCGTCTGCCTTTAGCCAATCAAAGCGAATTATACATATCACATGATAACAAAATGGACGTCAAAAAACTTCAGCAAGGGATGCGTAAATGGACTCGCCCAACCACCATGTTTGTCGGGTTACTTATTCGTCTTATTCGTACAACTGAAAAATACCATGATCAATTTACGAACTCAGTACCAGTCTTCAGGCACTTGCAAGATAAACACACGATAATCGCAATATTTTTGGCTACATGTCATTTCTAACTAGAGAATGTAGACTAAATAAAGGTATATTTCGTTTGTTTTTCCAAAACTTGCACTTCTAGAAAAAAATAAATGCTTGCTTCCGGGCGATTCTAATCATGATACAAACTCCCCGCAGCGGTTACTTCCCCTGATCAGTACAGAAACAGTAGCGAAGCGTGACGAAACCAGTGCGAGGAGTTTGATCAGGATATATCCTAGTTTTAGATATGCTTGATAAGAGTCGGGGCAATATCGTATTTTTTACCTTAAATTTATTCTGTTTAGATTGCACATGTAATATTCTTATATTCTTTTCACTGCAAAGCATGTTATAAAATTATCAAATTAATGAATGACGAGCATGAAATTCATGCATCTATGGATAAGACGTCATACGTGGCTGAACGGCGATTTCAAGCATTTTTGGAAATGCTAATACTTGTCTTTTAAACATATTCATGTACTATCGAATTATAAATTCATTACTGTAAACACACACCGTAGTTTGAAATCTTGGGACGCGTCACAGTGGTCAGTTTGGTTGCATCTTTTTTTTTCCGTTGTGAAAATGTAAAATGTTCATACAACTTTTTTAAAATGTTGACAGCATTTGAACTTTGCCTAAAAGTATACTTACAGAAAAATAATAATCACAATTTACAATAGCTGACAGAATAGCACTTATGCCCCAGATTTTTATATCTTATTACTTTTGATGCTGCAAAGTCTGAATCAATAAGGAATATCTACTCACTATTTCAGCCATCCTCTTATTTGACGGTGACTGTGGTCCTTACATCTGATAGTTAGCCAAACATCTGCAAAATACTCATCATGCCTCATTATCCTGTAAAGTATGATAGGTTTAGTTGTTTCTGAGTCATTGATAGGAAAACGTTTTCAAATTATAGTATGCCTATGACCTTGACTTTTGAAAAAGAAGGCATAAAGTGCTATAAGTGGTCAGAAATGACTAAGATGCATGAGGATCAAGGTAAAGGCTGACAACAATGTATCATCAGACATCATGTAAATTTGAAGTAGCAAAGAGCTTTTTCAAGTCTTAAATATATTTCAATGAAAATTAACCCTCTATTATCGTCGTTCGTTTAATTAATGAATGGGGAAGAACAATATTAAACTTTATTAAATAAGAGTAAGTGTAACCATTCCAGATTGCAAATCTTTTTCTACACAAGTACACACTGGTGCAAATTGAAATAATTGTTCAGGTCTCTTTGACCACTTACATAACTTTAAAAGAAACTGTAACGTAAGCAGATAGCATTAATCTCTTTGTACCCTTGTAGAAGACAGATATGTCGAACACGAGTTTTGAGCAATATCAGGTGGTGGGTTATATTCTCTGTTATATCACAGTGAATAAATCATTTCGTCAAACCTCAGAAATCAAAAGTTGTTTGTTTACAACAAATAATGGGAGTGCGAGAATAAAGGGGTAAGATAAACATTTGTATTTTCCTGCCTGATTGTAATAAAAATAGCTAGAACAAATTAACACAATTATGCCTCCGTTTTAATTACATCACTTGCTGACTGATTTATAACGTTGGTTTTTTTTTTTTTTTTTTTCGTTTTTTTTTGTAATTTCAGGACTTGAACCGCTGCCTGCGCGTGTTTTGTGCATATTTTCGTCTGTATTTTTTTCACTGGATGTTCTGAAGTTTTCACATTACATGGCAAAAGTAAACATTCAATATAAGTTGTTAGTTTTTTACCTGTGATAAGATGATCAAAAAGCAAGATGTATAGTTATAGTCTTACAACATTTCAATATCCTCGTCCATGGAAAATTTACTACATATTTTGTAATACAGTTATAGATTCGCAACAAAATTACAATTGTCTTAAGAATGTAGCGATAGAATCAGATGGAGCTGCTGCTTAATTCAGAAAGTCTTTTGCAATAGCTTAAACTTCATAAATTTAGCAATTTATTCGATTGAAACAATTGTTAAACTTATGAAAGTCAACTGAAAGCAGTTAATCTAAGGTGTCCATAAATTTTTTTTTAGAAGATTCGCCTTTTTTCTTGTCAGTACAATCAGTTTATTAATTTCTTAAACAAAAATATAGCAAAGAAATGTTTTCTTCCATCAGTTCAAGAATGGGTTGTCACTGAATATTAAAAACAACATACTTAGTCTAGCAGTCTTAATACGATAATTAAGTTCAGAACTAACTTATAAAAATTATGTTGTCCTTAAAGACTTCCGATATATAAAAAGCTGATACTGTTTTAGTGTTGTCTCGTTTCTTTTACCATTATTAGAAAATAGAAAGCCAAATTACGGGTTCGGTATTTTTACGCCTTTGACCTGTTCTCTCGTCCATTTCTTAAAGCACATATAAAGTACTTTGAAAGGGCAGGTACCAATATCATCTACATACCTTAAATCCCAGTTACTGTTAACTTAATAATCTTCAAAGGTGTTTTCCAAAGTAAATGGACAATAGTTTATAAAAGAACAGTTTCTTAAGGCGATACATTCTTTCAGCTTTTAGAAGTTAGAACATGAAACCGGTGAGGAAAGTGTACGTAATTTTGAATTATTACATTATACAATTTTCTAGAGTATACATAATTTCCCATGCAAATACTGATTGTGAAAAACTTTAACTTTTGTGGAACGTACAAGTCCCATGTTTTCTCTTAAATCGTGGATTATTTGAAGAAAAAGACAGATAGCTTTCTATCACTGACAACCAGAAAAAGATACTGAATAATCATATCAGAAAATTCATTAAATCAAATAGACAAGGCGTGGAACCATGTCCTCTGATTCGTAATTGAATTTATTTTGTGATCATTTAAACTTGATATGTGTGTCTCTGTGTACAAATATACATAGGCTTCGATAAAAAGAAATGTTTTGATTATAACTATTCTTGATTTAATAGAAAAGGACGGAGCTGAGATATATATTCTATGGAGAGGTCTGTCTTTTGAGATAAGGATCTAAAAGTTTAAATGTTTAGTTTTGAACCAGTTCATTTGAACAGTTTTACTGCCTTGGTGATATAAAAATACATATAAATGAACATACATAAATGACATTGAATCAATATCTCTATCTCTGTGCAATAATAAGAATTCCGAAGAATTCATGGACGTTCTATCTGTATAGGAAGCAAAATGGTGAACAAAGACGGAATGATAGATCAATAGTAAAAAGTAAAAATGACTATTTACAAAACTCAGATTAAAAACACCTCTCACACTTGTGTCATGAAAATGGCTGGAATTGAATTTGAGAGAGGAATGTGGTCAAGACGAAGGTATTAATGCAACAAAAGCTTCTTTAAAGACGTCCCATTTTGGTAAAAACAGTACTTGCATGAACTGGTATTTAAAGCAAATCTGAGATTAGATCTTATAGTATTTCAATGTTAAACGAACCCTTATCATCGAATTATCATTGAATCAAATTCGTACATATCATATTGTTTTCAAAGCCTTTAATTTTTATCTTCTGACACAAGTCTGAGAGTGAGACCAGTGTAATGAATTTGTGAGATAAGAAAAGTCTGATAGCATGAAAATGTCGTTAGACCTTTTAATCATTTTAGAAACTAAACAGAAAAGTTAACAAGATTTTGTATAAAAACAAATACTAAAGAAAACCTCAAGATATCGCTTTTTTCAGTTATATTAAGAATTGAAAGCAAGAGATTTAGCAACTTTAATCCGTTTTCAATTTAACTTCAAGGCAAAAAAAGCCACAGGGTCTCATCAGAAAAAAAGGTTTGTGATGGATTACTATCCCCTCCATCTGTTAAAAAAATCGCCTCGTTGTTTTTAATCGTTTCTTTGAAAACAACCACTAGCAATTAATATATATCGGTTCTTTTATCTGTCTCCAACAAAAGGTACAGACTAACGACACAAAAGGAGCAAATGTCCGATGGTTTAGACTATTCAATTGTTTGGTAAACCGATATTTTGTAAAGACAATGTGTTACGATCATACTTTGTAGTCTGTCGCTACTATCGTTTCCTACTTTATGTACAAAATTAATGGACAGGATTGCTAATAGCAATATGATCAAACCGTTGAGATATTTTAAAAGACAGAATTTCTGATAGAAATCTATATTTAAGAATCTGATAATACTATTCGTCTTACATTTAGAGTACCAAATGACAGCAAGATATTATCAGTGACAGTCTAAGAAGGATAAACACTTGAAAAGCCATTTTAAAACCTATTTCATCTTGAAAAACGTTTGGTTGATACCAGTTAGAAAAGAGCAAGTCAATCATGTATAATTGGCGTGCACAAAAAGAAAGTGATAAAGCGGTCTTCTACAATATATTTTATTTGAACCTCTGCAATGTTTATCTGTATTTTGTTTGAATTTCTGCTATATATTTGGTTTGGTTTGAAGTGACTACTTTAACATTGTAAATACGATGTAATGAGTTATGTTTGACGTATCTACATTTTATTAGTGTAATTATTGTGTTTTTTCTGTATCAAAGCTTTCTCTTTCTGTCTTTAATTTCAGAGCGAAGAAAAAATAGATAGCTTACGGGGATGAACACAATAACCTGTTTCGAAACTACAACTTGTTGGAAGAGGTGTACTCAGATTCTGGATCAAGGAGACCAATGAAACGAAAACGTTTACATGACAGTCCTTTAGATGCCATCTCTTAATGTCCATAACGAGAGTGGTGAAACTAAATCACGGTGTTTCAAGTTGAAACAAATCAAATTTAACAATTAAAAGAGCTTCATCCCGAAAAGTTCCATCTGAGATGACGTGACAAAAACATTAAAAACAACAATCTGTGCTGTTGGAAACCTGTCAATTAATTGTCGAGGATTTGTGTGTAGCTATAAGTTAGCAAACTGCCTGATTCGTTAGAAATGGAAACTTTTTTCTGAAATGTATTCTTCGTGGGGGAAAAGGAATGCACATACAGTGAATAACAAATTGTAAGCAAGAAAAATATGCATACATTTGTCCGACTTATCGTAAATGTTATGGAGATGACTTGCTGTCTGGACATGTCATTTAATAATTGCTCATATCCAAGTGTTAAAGGGAATTGCGTTCCCGATTTAGTAAGTTTACGTTTACCAGTTTACGTCTACGCTTTTACATTTTTATTGCTCATTTACGGATAGGAAACATCTAATAACTTGGTGGACCTTTGATAAAGTAACAAGTTAGACTTCCACTTCAAGTGTAAAAGAAATATTGATAAATCCTGTATTTTTGCTCATACACCAACCATAGTTTTAACTGAGTGAAATTTATTTCGAACACTACATTTAATTCTACGTCTACGGAGTTTTGATAAGTTAAAACATTACAATTGATATTAGATTTTTAACATGTTACTGTTTGTGCTTAAAAAAGCGAAACCGGTAAGAAGTAATAGTATATGTACATTTGTCTACTAATGTAGTGACCGACCTAATAGCCAGTTTGAACATTGTATATAAAGATTTCATTAATGCGACAATTTGATTTTTCGTAGATGCGATGTTCGATATTTACAGTTATAGATTATTTTTGTATACATCAAACCAGAGAGCAAACCTCATGAATCTAATCACACGGGACTTCAGGGTTACAAACAAAGGTATCGCTCTGTTTAATTTTCACTTTGCAAAGACGTTACCATTATATACAAAGATATTTATTTTCCTTCCTATAACTTTAGAGTACAACATAATTTCAACGACAGCCAAAATGTTTCTGATATTAATGTCTGGTTGAGTAAATTGGGTCGTTCTTTACAATCATTGCACTCACAGTTGCACAACAGAACATTACAGTCAAATTCAATGTCACATTTAGGATGGAACTCAAGAACATGAAACATATATACCAAACATGTAGGATATCGTTCCTCGAAAACGTTTAAGATATATATATAAATGCGTTTTATGTAAGTGTACATGAATAGACTATTCGGTTAGCAGTGTTAACGATATCTGTTGTAATGATTTCACATGGTGATTGATTACAATATTCATTATTCTTTTGCAATTCCCGGTGTTGTATGTACATGTCCTGTAAAATATACACAATAAAGTAATTTTCTCAGTTTGTTCTTCGGGTGTGTTTCTTTAAGTATGTGGCAGACAGCAACATAATTCTCGACTCTTTTCCCAGAATAAATGAAAATAACATAACGCGTCAACAAATCAAGTGTATTATATGTTCAGATAAACTAAGTGCATTGTTTTTCTTCAATAATTTCCTGATTGATCGTGAAGGATTATACAAAAAAAATATTGTTTCCTATTTGATCGGGTTGGTTAGTTAATAACTGTCTAGGAAAACAATGCTTCATTCTGGTATTTTATAGTCTAGGCTCGTTTGTTTAAACATTGCTTAAGAAACATTCGACTATTATGAAGCCCACTTTTAATTGTGGATATTTTGGTATGACACGCGGTCGTTTATGACAGCCTTTTAATTTGGCACTTTAAAGGGACCGACATTGCTTTTTATCGGACAATTTAAAAAATGTCTTTTATGTCTGATTAGACTTCGTTAAAACAGAGTAGACAGAATTTTCTGGTACTTTAAGATGAATGTAAACGTTCTTTAGATTATTTGGGTCATAGGCGTTTGAATCTCTAAATGCCACATGTATATCTTAGATCACCGAGGTGTGTCTATTGCATTCTCCTGACAAGTTTATTGCTTAAATCTTCAATTCCTAGTACTTATAGATGAATATAAAACGGTTATAGACTATTATGATCAATAGAGTATGAATCTTTGAACGCGACATAGTTCTTTTTCAAGGTGAATCTGTTGCATTCTCCCGCCAAGTCCATTGCTTGAACTTCATTTCTCTGCACTTATAGATGGATATAAAACGGTTATAGACTATTTTGATCAATGGACTTTGAATCATTTTTTTATCAAGGTGTGTCTTATATAGCAATATAATATTTCGTATATAGTGATAAGTGTATGCATACATAGTAATGCTGGAATTTTTTCTGTATTATTTGTAATGCGTAAAATGCTATGCTGTTTGCCATATGTATATGAATACAATGCCTCATGGATATGTGACCTTCTTATTTTGAAATAAATAAGTCTTGTAATATTGTATTCCTCTGTTTAGTCCTGACGCTCTTAAGTAAAAGGAGGGCAAATAATGTTGACTGAATATGTTCCGATTGTCATGGCGAGTCCTTCAGAATATCTTACCAATGAATAAATTTTAACATAATTGAGTTGGATTCAAATTAAATTTGAAATTGTAGCAGCAGCACTCGGTGTTTTAGGTTCTTAAGCATTAAAGCTGTATCTTCGAAAAAGAAAATGGCTTCCGAGTTATTATCTCTCTTTAATTATAACAGAATGTGGTGGATATTGATTATACATACAATTTATTTCCAAATTTATGAAATAGGTTACGATGTCTGGTCTACAGAATGTAAGACAACAGTTTCAGGAAAGGCCTCTTATTCTATTGAAAATCCAGGGAGTTATATCCTATACGCTGTATTTTTAGTCCTTGTCTGTCTGTTTGTCTGTCTGTTTGTCTGTCTGTTTGTCTGCTTTGCGGCCGATTGTTGTGCATGTATTATCCGCCCATAAACGAAAATGAAATTCAGCCTCGTTCCCCTCTGTTATGGTACAGACGAGTGTTTTACAAACATTTCAGATCATTTTACTGATTCGGATTAAATGCCCCTGGGTCTAATAACAAAACCTAGACATATTCTCATCAAAGACGCGGCTAATCCTTAAAAAAATACATGTAGTATCCTTTTCTGGTGGTTTGTGTTTCTTGAAATATGTCCAAACAAAGACTGTCAACAGGATCAAATATCTGTCACTTCAGGCTTTTCTTGTATGTGGTTAACTTATAGTTTCCTATTTGATACACAAACATGATGAGTACCGATAATATTTCAGTGCTTCTGTAGTTTGAATTGCTATCTTTTCATACTAAAGATTAAAAGAGGAGATCCACATGCAATATGATCAAACAGTTGAAATGTTTTGAAAAAAAAACTACTAATAGAAAGCTATTTTGAGACCCTTTTACACAAGTAATACTTTAAGAGTCCTGTATGCCACCAACAGACAATTTTAAGTGGCACTTTGTGAGTTAAAGGACTTGAAATTCATTAAATGTTGGATTTGTCGTGGTCGGCAATTAAGAGTGTGTATTAATTTCTTTAATCTTCTGCACTGGAAATACATTCACATACATTTCCTTTAAAGATTGGAGATATATAAACGCCATGCTCAAATTTGTTCAATCAGTTTCCAACTGATTTTTTAAAAATGTTTAACAGATAAAATAGGTGATGCTCTGTCCTGGTGCCTGTTTTTTGTGAAATGTAACTTTTTCAAAAATCTTCTCATCAAAGTGTACGGGGAGCTAAGATAGTTGGTATGTCTTGCACATCTACTGAGATTGTCCAAATGATATCTTTTGGGTTCAAACAGATCCCAAACAGGGATCAGTTGACCTACAAACTAATTTCTTTTCATTTTTGTCTACAGCAATGAAAGTTGGACCATGTGAACCGTTTTTCATGTAGGCTTGACACTGACTTGCTGACCCACTTTCCACTTTTTGATGCTACAGCAACAAAACTTCAAACAGTTTTGAATGTAGGTTTCAATCTGACTTTGGCTGACCTAGATCTTCACTTATGGACCTACCTACAAGTTTTTGAAGCTACAACAAAGAAATTTAAAACACAAGGACAATTTAGAAATTAGATTACAACTTTAATTTTGGCTGACCTCCACATACTGACCTACTACATTGCTTGAAAATTGTGTGTGTCTGTCAGCAGATTCTAAGGAAACCATAGTGACTAATTAATGTGTTGATGCAGTATATGAAACATGACAACTAATGTTGAATGAAAGCTGATTGCTAAATCTTATAAAAGAAATACCCAGGTATTTAATGTACTTCAGACTTTTAGTTTCATATGTTTGCATTCTCAGTATTGCATCTCGTCTGGAATTCTATGAAAGCTCGTTGGCATTGTGTTTATTTGTTTCTGATTGCTTCCTGGCAAAAAAACTGAGTTTTGCAGATTATTCATTCTCAACAGAAATGTAGTATTTGTTAACAATGTTATTCATTTAATCAATTCTCAAGATCAGAAACCAAAATATTCTTGCTGTTGATTTAAATAAAGTTTGATAGATAGCTGCATTTGATTGGGTTCTGCTTATTAAATCGTTTCTCTCTCAGTTCCATAGAAAAGGAAACAGTCCGAAATTGTTATTAGACCTACTCTGAAATTTTCATCCTCCTCTGAAATAACATCATAGAATGCGTTACTTTTAACCGATGGGGAAATAAAACATCTAAAAAATGAAATGCAGTAATAAAATCAGTGCCCATTCTATGGCAAATATTTGTGATATCTGAAACCATTCGAGCACAAGCTGACTTTTCTGTTTGATCTGTCTGGCACTGTTTTGGTAATTTCGATATTGTAGTGTCATTTTCACAGGAACTTCATCCAAAATCGAATGTTCAATTAGAATTACGCATATACTTTTCTGAATTTAAACCCTAATATTATTAATGCAAAATGCGGTCGTTCATATTCATTCGTTATCTGAGTGAATGATAGCCAGTGGCATAGCCGTCCTAAAAATAGATGAATTCTTTGTCTCCAACACAGAGGTAATCGTGAATAGCACAACCAGGCGTTTAATTTCTTTATATTCGTACATTATTATTTTGTTCAGCCTATATCCTCGAGACACCTACGTCGATTATTTGATGTTACAACAAAACTTCTTACATCAATATCTTCTACAGTTTTAGGTGTAACATTGAAAACAAATATTATATCTTTAAAGTTTTCTACAGTTTAACATTTTACATCAAGATGACATACTAAGGAATACAATCTACGTCTTCTGTTATTCTATGTATTTTAGAGGATCCTTACTATTTTACATATCAAATGATACATATTTTTTCAGTTTTCTTATTTTCCAACAGGACTGACAAAAAGAATTTAACGATGTTTTAGACAACAGAATTTTCCATTTTAATAGTGGCGGTTGATCTGATTCTTCTGGACAAATTTTAGACTGACGATTTGTATTCCTGAACCTGTAATTAATTTTTGTAAGGATTAAATACCTGATAACTATTACCTCTTCTTAAACAAGATTTTTTTTTCAGGAGCAGCTTAAGATTAAAGGAATTCTAGGAACACGTTCATTTTTGCTTCCAGAACAACTTTTTTAATATGAAAGCAATGAGTTTAACTTCTCAAATTTTGCAAAGGCTGTACAATACAGTTGTTTTCTGGCAATCAGTTAAATAGGGTCTTGTAACCAATTAGGAACATGAACTGTGCATGATCATTTCAAATGCAATCCATATTATTGAGAATTAACGCCTTTGTGGCGAGACTACACTGCTTTTGTTGGTGTTCTTATTTTTTTTATTATTTTTTTTTTTTGTCGTAAGGTTATGAGCTAGAACGAACGAAATGTTAATATTTGAACAACAGAGCATCGCCTTGCAAGATGAATGAAACATAGTAACTAGAATTGTGTTCATAAGGCAAGGATGTCCCCAATTTGGTGCATTTTCTTGAGCATGTGGCATAAGAAACAAATGTCAATAATTAGAGTAAAAGAAGTAGGTAAAATACTCTTCTCTACCATCTTCTGATTATCTGCTTATTAAGTTATTTAATCTCACATTTTAAAGGAAAATCTCCAAAAACTGAACAAGAAGTTGCACAAAAACACTTTCTCTGCACGCATTTATTGAGGAAAAAAATAACATCAAACAATAAGCAGTCTATTTATAAATGGAAATCCCTTCCTGTATGACCATTACATGCCAAAATAAAGTGTTCATCTCAGTAAGTCTGAAGAATAACCTCGAAACATTGCATGACAATAAACACATTTGATTTTCTCAATACCTGTTTTAGTGAAAAATACAACTGAATAATTTTGGTTAAGTAAGATCCAAACATGAACACACTTAAATAGTTTGTCTATTAAATTGTGAAGTAAATACTCGAAACGATTAATGAGGAGTTCGACACACAAAATTTTTCTATAGTCATCCAAGAGAAACAATACAAAGGCCCCTTGTTTCAGCTGTAAAGTCCAAACAGGAATCTCTTCTTTTTACGAAAATATACGCACCTAGGTTGTTCATCAATGGAAGTTTTCGGGCAAATCTTCCAAAAGCTGAACGAGAAGTTCAAAATTCAAGATTTTCTATACATACCCTAAAATACCCATAAATCTGGTAAATTTAGGAGCATCAAAACTTCCTTCCTTTGGGATCATCTACACACCTTGCTATTAATATTACAAAGTTTGAAAAAAAATCGTCTGAAAGACGAATGAGTAATTCGATAAACAATATTTTCTTTTGATCCCTTACATTCAAGTAAAAAGGCATATTATTCAGGTAAAACAATGCGCAATAATGAATTCCTCCCTTTATAACCATCTGCACATAGGTTATTAATCTGTAAAAATTTGAAACAGATCTTTTAAAAGAATTTATGAGGACTTTGACACACAATATTTAGGGAGGCAGATGTACGTATGAACTGACAGGCGTACAGTAAAGAGCTTTGCTATATAGCTCCAACGAAATGGGGACACAAAAATTGTACATACTTTTCGATACGTAATAGCCAATATAGTTCCAAGGTTTAAAAAAATCGTATTCTTCTCTTTATGGCCACGAACAGTGATAAAATGAGGAAGTCTTAGCTTCAACATACAGGCTAGAAAAGTTTCCTCGTGTGTTCTCATTTTCTCGCAAATGTTAAGTGTCACTTACACATAATAAGACCGATACCGTAAAAATGTTTGTCTCGACATAGCAGTAAATGTTGTCTCCTGTTCGTTTTACAAATGGAGTTGCGGCAACGTTACATTAGTCCAATAACCTGTTTCACTTTATACAGTTTAGTGATTATTTTATCTTCTTACTACTTCTGACGAAATATCGCAATGGAATAATGATCATATCTAAATTAAATGCTTTAAGAAAAGCACAATAATCCGGATATCGAACTTCTCCGTTTATTATAGGATAAGGCATGTATGTTTATATTTAAACATATTCATGTACTTTTGAATCATGAATATATTATTGTAAACACATGCAGTACTTTCCCATTTGGGGACGCGTCACAGCGGTCAGGTTCGTTATATAATTCCTTTTTCCGTTTGTGACACTGGTGAAAGTGTCCCCACAACTTTTTAAAATGTTGACAGTATTTTAACCTTGTCTGAAAGAACAATAAGCACAATTAATTAACAGAACGACAGAATGGCACTTATGTCCAAATTTTTAAAGGTTATTAGTTTTGATGCAGCAAAGTCTGAATCAAAAAGAAATATCTACGCACCATTTTTAACCATCCTCTAGTTTGACGGTGTGATCCTTACAACTGATACAGTTAGCAAGACACCTTCAGAATACTTATCATGCCTAATTATCCTGTAAAGTATGAAAGTATTAGGTTTAGTTATTTCTGAGACATTGATCGGAAAACGTTTTCAAATTCTAGTATGCTAATGACCTTGACCTTTGACAAAGTAAGCATAAAGTGCTACAAGTGGTCAGAAATGACTGAGATGCATGATGATTAAGGTTAATGCTGAAAACAGTGAATTATCAGACATCATGTAAATTTGAAGTAGCAAAGAGCTTTTTTCACTTCCTAAATAGATGGAAATGAAAATAAACCCTTTATTATGGTCGTTTGTTTAATTAATTAATGGAAAAGTTATAAAAGATGTTCACATAGGAGTAAGTGAATACAATCCAGATTGTAAATGTTTTTCTACACAAGTACACATCGGTGCTAATTGAAATATTTAGACCACATACAAAACTTTAAAAGGAAATGTAACCTAAACAAATAGCATCAATTTCTTTGTACCCTTGTAGTTATGTCGAACACGAGTTTTAGAAATTTCAGGCGGTGGAATATTTTTTCCTTTATATCTCAATGAATACTAGTAAATCATTTCATAAAACCTAAGAAAATAAAAGTTGTTTGTTTATAACAAATAATGAGAGAGCGAAAAGAAAGGGGAAAGATAAACATTTTGTATTTACCTGCCTGTTTGTAATTAACATAAAGAACAAAGTATCACAGTCACGCCTCTGCTTTAATTACATCACTTGCTGACTGATTTATAACTGTTTTTCTTTTGTAATTTCAGGAATTGAACTGCTGTCTGCGCGTGTTATGTGAATAGTTTTGTTTGTTTGTTTTTTTCATTGGATGTTCTGAAATTCTTAAACAGATGGAATCACATTACACGGCAAAAAGTAAACATTGAATATTTGCTGTTAGTGTTTGTACCTGTGATAAGATGATCAAAAAGCAAGATGTATAGTTATAGTCTTACAACATTTCAAAATTCTCCTCCAAGGAAATTTCACTACACTTGACAAAACGTTAATGGTCACTAAGACAAGTTGTATAAATTTTTTTGACGCTTCTCTGAAATACGAGAACATATTTTGTCATACTGATATAGATTCGCAATAAAATTCCATATGGCTTAAGAACGTAGTGATAGTAATCAGAAGAAGCTGCTGCTTTATTTAGAAAGTCCATTGCAATGGTTTAAACTTCATAAATTTAACAATGTATTCGATTGAAACAGTACTGAAACTTATGAAAGTCAACTGAAAGCAGTTAATCTAAGGTGTTCATAACTCAATTTTTCGGAAGGTTCACCTTTTTTCTTGTCAGTATATTCAGTTTATTAATCTTTAAAATAAAATATAGTAAAGAAATGTTTTTGTTGTTTTTTTTTTTTTTTTTTTTTTTTTTTTTTTTTTTTTTTCATCAGTTAAAGACTGGGTTGCTGTTGAATATTTAAAACAAAAAAGACTTCCGATAAAGAATTGTTTCAAGCTGATACTGTTTTTGTGTTGTCTCGATTGTTTAACATTTAAAAAAGTATAAAGTCAAATTTCTTGTTTGGTATTTATTTCTTAATTTTACGTTTTTGACTTCTTTTCTCGTTCATTTCTTAAAGTACATAATACGTACATTGAAAGGGCAGGTACCAGTATCAACAACAAACCTTAAATCCAAGTTACTGTTAACTTAATCTTCAAAGGTGTCTTCCAAAGAAAATTGACAAAAGTTTACACAAGAACAGTCAGTTGATGCGATACGTTCTTTCAGCTTTTAGAAGTTAAAACATGAAGCCAGGAGCAAAGTAATAATTTTGAATTATTACATTTTCCAATTTTCTAGAGTATACACAATTTCCAATGCAAATACTGATTGTCAAAAATCTGTAACTTTTGTGGAACATAATAGCCACATGTGGATTATTTGAAGAAGAAGCCAGATAGCTTACTAACAGTGACAACTAGAAAAAATACCGAATAATCATATCAGAAAATTCATTAAATCAAATAGACAAGGCGTGGAACCATGTCCTCTAAATCGTAATTGAATTTATTTTGTGATAATTTAAACTTGATATGTGTGTCTCTGTGTACAAATAGACATAGGCTTCGATAAAATGAAATGTTTTGATTATAATTATTCTTGATTTAATACAAAAGGACGGAGCTGAGATATATATTCTAAAGAGTAGTCTGCCTTTCGAGATTAGGATCTAAAAATTTAAAAGTTTGATATTAAACTGTTTTACTGCCTTGGAGATTTATTTGCATTTATAACTGACATATTATTAAAATTCACATGCAATACAGAAATGAGCATACATGAATGGCATTGAATCAATATCTCTATCTCAATGCAATAATAAGAATTCCGAAGAATTCATGGATGGTTCTCTCTGTATAGCAAGCAACACCGTGAACAAAATAGAATGGTAGATCAATAGTAATTAGTAAAAAAAGACTTTTTACGAAACTCAAATTAAAAACACCTCTCACTCTAGTGTCGTGAAATTGGCTGGAATTGAATTTGAGAGAGGATTGTGGTCAATACAAAAGTATTGATGCAACAAAAGCTTCTTTAAAGACATGCCATTTTGGTAAAAACAGTGCTTCCCTGAATTGGTATTTAAACCAAATCTGAGATTAGATCTTATAGTATTTCAATGTTAAATGAACCCTTATCATCGAATCGAATTCGTACATATCGTATTGTTTTCAAAGCCTTTCATTGTTATCTTCTGACAAAAGTCTGAGAGTGAGAAACAATCTAATGAATTTGTGAGATAAGAAAAGGCTGATAGCATGAAAATGTCGTTAGACCTTTTTATACATTAATCATTTAGAAACTAAACAGAAAAGTTAACAAGATTTTGTATGAAAAAAAACAAATACTAAAGAAAACCTCAAGATATCGCTTCTTTCAGTTCAATTAAGAATCGAAAGCAAGCGATTTGGCAACTTTAATCCGTTTTCAATCTTACTCTAAGGCAAGACAAAAAAAACACAGGGTCTTATCAGAAAAAGGTTTGTGATGGATTACCATCCCCTAAAAAATCGCCTCATTTCACATCTTTCATGGTTTAACTTAACAGGCACCTAGCTGGTTTTAATCGTTTCTTTGAATACAATCTGTACCGCTAGCAATTAAGATATATCGCTTCTTTTATCTGTCTCCTACAAACGGTACAGACTAACAACACAAAAGGAGAAAATGTCCGATGGTTTAGACTATTCAATTGTTTTGTAAACCGATATTTTGTAAAGACAATGTGTTACGGTCATACTTGGTAGTTTGTCGCTACCATCGTTTCCTACTTTAAGTACAAAATTAATGGACAGGATTGCTAATAGCAGTATGATCAACCGTTGAGATATTTTAAAAGACGGAATTTCTGATAGAAATCTATTTTTAAGAACCTGATAATACTATTCGTCTTACATTAAGAGTACAAAATGACACCAAGATATTGACAGTCTAAGAAGGATACCCAATTTGAAAAGCCATTTTAAAACCTATTTCATCTTGAAACACGTTTGGCTGATACCAGTTAAAAAGGAACAAGTCAATCGTGTATAACTGGTGTGCAAAAAAAGAAAGTGATAAAGCGGTCTAATTATTATGTTTCTTCTTTATCAAAGCTTTCTCTTTCTGTCTTTAATTTCAGAGCGCAGAAAAAAAGAGTCTTTGGGAGAAAATAGAATAACCAGTATCGAAAATACAGCTAGCTGGAAGAGGTGTACTCAGATTCTGGATCAAGGAGACCAATGAAACGAAAACGTTTATGTGACAGTTCTTTAGATGTCAACTCTTAATGTCCAGAACGTAAGAGAGTGGTGAAACTAAATCACGGTGCTTAAAGTTGAAACGAATCCAATTTCAAAATATAAAGAGCTTCATAACGATTAGTGTTATATGAGATGACGTGACAAGAAATGTTACTTTTTAAGCACAACTTAATATGTGCTGTTGGGAACCTATCAATTAATTGTAGAGGTGTTGTGTGGAGCTGTTAGTTAGGAAAATGCCTGATTCGTTAGAAATGGGAACTTTTTTCTTAAATATATTCTTCAAGGGGAAAAAAAGGTATGCATACATTTGTCGTGGAAGCCTTGAAAGATTGTAATAAAAATACCAAGGTGACTGGGGTGATCTCCTTCTAAAAGGTATACAGAGAAATTTAATTAATCATGCTAGCTATAATGGAAAATTTGAATGATTTTTTTAAACCCCAGGCAATAGACAGTAATTACCCCTATTGAAGCCCTACTTTGAGCACGAAATTCTTCACCTTGCCTGGTCAATTCACTTCACTGTTTGGTCACTGCACTCAACATGTACTTCTCATACGGACAAGAGTCGACAACAACAAAAAATCTCGTCTGTTTTCACAACAAATATAAGTTCCAGCCCTGAGAGAAGAAGTACGAGGCATTGTGGCAGGTTTGCCAAATTCAGTATTTTCTCTAAATTTAAATAGTACCAGTGATTCTCTTTTATAATAAATGTTTAGCCTGTATGTTAAGACGTCTCTGCTTGCAGCAATATGTTAAGACGTCTCTGTTTGCAGCAATATGTTAAGACGTCTCTGCTTGCAGCAATATGTTAAAACGTACCTGCTTGCAGCAATATGTTAAATTTCACTTCTTACCACAATGTCCATTTTACAGTGCTAATCAAGTCCACTACTTGATTTTTTTTTTCAAAAATAAAAGTTTTAAATATTTATAGTTGTGAACCTAAATAGCGTACTTCTTTTTAAACTACACATAATTGTTTGGTTTTTACTGATAATTCTTTTTATTACCCTTCCAGATTTTTTTCTCCTTTTTGATTGGCTATTGATCCGTCGAAATAAATTGATATTACCGAGCCAGACAGGTAATATACACATTAAATTTCCCCTTTTGGTACCCCATGTTGTAAACGTTGTAAACAACATGCGCTGTGACGATGCGCGTACGGTTCGATGTTGTAAAGTGTAAATTCCGATATACAATCACTTTTTAATTGTCAAAAAAAATATATTTACCAAAATAGAGTAATGTTAAATATTCTCATGAGTATTTGAAACAAAAATGACTTCGCCAAACCTTGATATTAATTACAAAAAAGCGTCTTCAACAGACTACTCCTTTTCTCTTGTTTACATTCGTAAGGTACAAAAGCAAAAACTTAATGTAGATCTACAGACGAACTATTGAAATAAAAATAAAAAAAATAAAGAAAAATAATCTGTACTGAATGCGCGGATATATTATCCCCAATTTATGGCTTTCGTTAAAGATATAAATTCAATATTCAAAAAAACATTATCACTTCTGGGAAAATACCGCAATTCGCCAGCACAAATTATGCTGTGACGTCATTTTGCGGTGAAGGGGTACCCTAAAGGGCATCTTATTTCGACGTTTCATTTGATACTGCAATGATTTTTTAAAATCGTCTTACTCGGCAGGGGAAGGGTAATAAAATTAATATTTGGGGTTTTTCGTGATATATGTGGATTTATTATATACCTATAAATTTTCTTTCTAAAATACACACAAATCTAGAAGCGCAAATACGCTTCGACGGATAGAAAAATCCGTATTATGTTAGTGTCGAATACGGTACCATATATGGAAGTGCCGGACTATTTTTCTTGGTTGGCTCCCAGCCTTGTTGTGCGTGACGTAGTAATTGGAAGCGGGAACCGATACTACAAGCACCTTGCGGGGAATCCGTATATTATTTTTAGTAACGAAATCCCCTCGTCAAAAAATATAAACAAACATAATTGAAAGTGTTTTTTGAATACTATTACAATTCTTTAACATAAAAATCCATAAATTGTACCCTTCTATCAAAATCTTATGAATACACACAAACGTCCTATTTAAAAGAGAATCGTCGTGATTTCAACTACGTCGTCTGCAACTGTTTACATGTATACAGTAGGTCATATGTATACAATATCTGTTTCTGTCTAAAATGTCCGACGATTTAGTTGATACAATCCAACTGAAGAATTAATTCATTCACTGCAAAATAATGTTTATCCTTCCAACAATTGTTGACATTGAAATATTGATGTGTGTTCCCGATTGTGGCGGCCATTTTAAATGATTTTAAATGAGTTGGAGGCGTGGCTTCTTTCTACAAATTTGATATATTCATCCGCCATTCATAATTTTATTTTTCAATAATATGTGTTTGTTTGTGAAATAAAAGTTCAGTAAATTGAATCATTTTGTCTTATTATTTATTGTCTAAAATTTATAGGTGTATAATAAAAGGAAAATTATGTTGTAGTAGAGCTCTGTCTGAGACCTTGTATTTTGCAACTCGCAGCGTGGGAAAATCGATATCTCGCTCGACCTTCGGTCTCGCGAGATATCGATTTCCCCACGTGCTCGTAGCAAAATACAAGGTCACAGACAGCTACTACAACATAATATTCCCTATATATTACCTGCCAAGATAAAATATCACCCTCGCCTAACGGCTCGGGTGATATAAAATCTTGACAGGTAATATATCCACATATATCACTCAAAAACCCAAATAACATATATTATGTGTCAGAAATTCTCATGCAAGATATCCCAGCAAGGGTATATAAGTGTGGACATTTTCAGTCTAGCCGTGGACCGGATCAGTGGTCCAGTGGTAATTAACGCGCTGAACTGGTAATCCTGGAGTCGCTAGTTCGATACCGAGCTCTTACACTAACATTACTAATTGTTTTTCGGATGAAAAGTTAAACCGAGGTCCCAAGTATCATTGCTATACACTGGGACTAACTAACTGGGCATGAAATAACTAATCTCTGAAGGGGGCGTCGACCACATGGCCAACCGGCGCCGACGATAAAAAAAATTTAAATAGAGAGATTGCCTAAGCCGCTGATTCACAGATACTTGCGAGGTAACTCTTATCTTAGAATTTTGCCACCTCTGGACTTTAGGCCTTATTCATTTTGGGTTTCAAAAACAAATTCAAAATTATTAAAAGGGGTTATGTACTTTAAATGTCTAGAGTTTTTACTTGTTGCACTGACATTAAAACGGGTGGAGTAAATGTTAACTTTTCCAATAAAATGCCTGGAATCCATAAAGTCCAGTGAACCAGTGAGTGAGTCCTAAAACTTACAGCAGCAACGCTTCAGTTGGCATAGAAGGGCAACAAAATATAGTACATATTAAACTGTGAAACTACTGGTTGTTCGAGTCAAACCTTTTGGGCTGATGACAATAATCCGCTACAGTATTGCCGAGACGTACTCTGTGAACTTTTTGAGACTGTGACCAATCGCCAAAAACTGGTTCGTATCACCGACTGTTCTTACGGTTCACTGTTGTACTTCTACCCCTGCAGCTAGTGATTCTGAAAACGAGTCGAAACTTCGCAAAGCTGAAAACCAGGCACTCAGAAATAGTAAATCAAAAAACTGTCAAACGTTTGTAATCACCTTGGGACCTGTGCCATATACCATCACTTCTGATGCTCTTTTCAATTATACTTCTGCTTTCCGCAACTTTACACCAGACGGAAGCTGTATACTGTTTCCGGCAATGGTAAGGAAAGCCTTTTTGTGACCCCAGCTCTTTAAGACTAGTTTCCAATCGTTCTGTTTCTCCTTTGGGTCGTTCGATCACTTCGGACGCCTTTACGCACAGGATTATCAAATGATATTTCCAGTCAAACTACACTACAGCTTTCCCCCCCCCCCCCCATCCCGAAAAAAAAAAAAACATAACAAAAAGTAGAGAAACCCATGTTTCATCTTGTTTTTCATATGAAAATTGTTACGAAAATGAAGAAACGAAACTTACCAAAAATATGATGAATAAGAATCTTGTCTGTAGGTGCAAAAATATCGATATTATTTTAAAAGGTTATAACTTACCTCTTTATCCCGAACGACCGTGTTGGTTTTATAACTGCGATTTTGTAAAGTATTGACTCGTTCGAAAGAAAACTCGTGGAAAAAATTGTGAATGTGCTCCAATATCGTTAATCCGCTTACTGTGCCAGGGAGAAATAACAGTAAAATAAAGCTGAACCTGTGTCTCAGTGTAGTAAACATACATTTATGGAAACAATATTTTAGAAGATAACAAGTTAGCATTATCATTTTTGATGAAGATTTTGGACTGTTAAATTTGATACCCATATAGCTTAATATCGCTTTACTGAAATTTACCCACAAACATTTTTAGGGGATTCTCATGAGAGAATTACAACAGACATAAGTATTATAAATTTCTAATGTTATCTTTTGGTTTGTCTACATGCCCTCATATTGTTTTCTAAGTTTACAAGGCCGTAAATCGCTAAATAGAGATCAGAAGGGAAAGGGTACTTATGTTTCTTATGATTGTATTGAGTGTGATGCGGGCCTCGCTACCGTTTTCTAATTCTTTCAGGATTTGTTCACAAGACTCAAAATGTATTTGGATATCTGTCCAACATTTGCAAAGCCATAGAATGATACTGGCTCAATTCAGCACATTCATACCGCAGACTGAAAACATCTCGAAACAATTTCAAGCTGTAGAGTAAAACATAGCATGGTAAATGTTCGATCAGCATGGTAAATGTTCGATCAGTATGGTAAATGTTCAATCTCTAGCTAGTTTTGCAAGTCAAGTCATCTCCATGTCTATTATCATAGAAAACATTTCTCAAATTCAGACTAGGTCCATCATTAAGGACAATGTAATGGTCCCTTGTGGGAAATTTCTGTTAAAATGACCATTGACAGTAAGAATCATATTTTTGGGAAAAACTACCTAATTTGAGTTCTCAGAAAATGTTATTTTCTTTTTCATGAAGAAAAGTTGAATATTCTGAGGTAAGCTCTAACGGATTTGGTGGTTACGAAGTCAATTTCAGCAGTAATGTAGCTGACAATACTTGGCCACCGGAGGAGTTCTATATTCTGACGCAGACTCTTACGCATTTTGGTTACGTAGTCAATTTCAGCAGTAATGTAGCTGACTTGGCCACCAGAGGAGTTCTATATTCTGACGCAGGCTCTAACGCATGTGGTGGTTACGAAGTCAATTTCAGCAGTAATGTAGCTGACTTGGCCACCGGAAGAGTCATTACAGTGTTTGGCGGTCTATAGAGTTCTAAACTTTTGAAGGCCATTTTTTTCAGTTTCAAAGAGTGAAATAGTTTACAGACAGACTGTGAGCAAAATTATAGGCAATAGTTCTTTTGTATATGAAAATCGAAAGTACAAGATATATAGAGATTTCGTGTGAGTGATTCAGTTATCGTTGATAACGAATGGATACCTACTAGTAGGTCTCAAAACGAGTTTGTCGCATTTATGGGCTTAATTAAAATTTTGCAACCGTGAGAGCAGTTCGGTTTCTGATTCATAAAAATTTTTCGTCAGTTCAATCACTTGAATACTTTGGTATTATCGCCCACCTACTGAATCAACGTTGGTATGTAACGTAGTGGAAGCAGCAAAACGTATTCTTGCCAAGCCTGTACTTAAAAAAATGCATAATATCTCGTTCCCACAAGATAATAGCTCGCTCTCACGAGATAATTATCTTGTTCCCACAAGATAATATCTCGTTCCTACAAGATATTATCTCGTTCCCACGACATAAATATCTCGTTCCCACAAGATAATTAGCCAATCAAAAGTAGTGAAACTTACACAAATAAGTTACTTTCCTTCTTTGACAAATTCGATATTTACTGTACAATGGACTGTAACATTAGATCCCTAATATCCAGGTACTTCTATGAAAGACTTAATTACGGACAAATATTGACTGTCTTGCGAGAACAACATGGTATATCACTATCAATAAGGCATTTAAATAGACTAATTAGCCAATCAAAAAGAAGTGAAACTTATACATAAAAGTACGGGTATGCATATGTGCCAATGCCTACAATAAAAGAACATGTAAAAATCTGGAGAAAAAAATACAGCGCCGAAAGGTATAGTTATATCTCGGCTGTTACTCCGCCTAACCGGTTTTCCTGGATAACTAACAAGTATTTAATAATTTCCCGGTTACTGAATACTTCCACACTTGATTCAGAGGTGAGGTACAAATGACCAATAGGCGTATTGTCGGAGATCAATTATCAAGGTGATATTTTGCTGGTCCTGATGGGGGTAGGTACGCCTGTCACGTATTTTATTGGTGTCATTAGCCGATCTCTAAAGTTTTCAACGGGCAGAAGTAATTTTAAAGGAAAACTTGACGCTTAAGAAAAAATAGTTAAAGTTAAAAACAATATTGCTTTTCTTCATATCCATATTATAACTAAAGTAAATAGATATAAACACGGTTTTTATAAAGATACTTTAAAAAATAATACACTTTATATTTTTTGCATCAATATATTAACTGTATACTTCTTTTATAAAATAATATCTCTTAAATCGAATAAGAGTAAAGAATCCTTAACTTCTGCCGGCGATCAATGGCAAACGCGGCCATATGGAAGGCTTTTTGTCGAGGTTTGAAGGGCTTATCAAGACCAGTCAAGCGACACTAAAGATTCCGTCTAAGCCAGTCGGAAAACCGAGCTACAAGGCACCGACGGCGGCTATTTCTAGATCTTTGGCTAGTCATTGCTGGCGAACGAGGTAAGATAAAAAGCTTTCTTGGACACGTTAGAAAGAGCTAGCCAAGTCCTATCCAACTTTAAAATGAACAGAGTTTCAACACGACAGGAACATATTGCCGACGGTCGTCGTCAAGCCGAGATAGGTAGAGTAGCAAAAGTGAATCGTTAGCTAGGTCTTAACGAGACTTTTCTAGCAATTATAAGATCAGCATTAATAGCTACGTCCTGCATATTATCGTGTTGTTTTTTTTTTTTCATTTGTTCCTTTTCTTTCTTTCCATAAAAGGACAGTGGTGTAACAAGCATTATCATTGTGTAAGAAATGTTATATTAGGAATATTTCTTCTTTCTTGTTATCATATTATTGCTTTTAAGAACATTATATCTAGTGTATATATGAATTTACGCGGGGAAAAATATTTGTATATTCATTCATTCATTCATTCATTCATTCGTTCGTTCATTCATTCATTCTGTCACTGATATATTGACTTATAAATTATGTAACAATTTATTAATTTGATCCTTTTAAAATTAAACATACTTCATAAAAAGAATCCTCTTTATTACGTGTGCAAGATTCAATTGAATATCTTAATATGATTGTTTTAGTGAGCAAAATAAGTACATGTAATTCATTTATTCCTTTTATTCCATAAAATGACTATTAGACTTTTTATTCTGAATAAGTGATAATAATAAGTGCTTTTCTTTTTCTTGATATTTATATCAGGAACCGTATATTAACAGAAATAGCATACATGTCCTGTTTCATATAAAAAGTTTTTCCCTTTCTATTCTTTTATTTTATTTAATCTACGTGAAAAAATAATTCCTTTTAATTCCTTTATTTATTTCTGTGCCCCAACCACATAGTGTGGGGTGCATATAGATTTGCACACGTCCGTCCGTACGCACGTGCGTCCCATTTCTTGTGGCGCAACTCCTTCTACACTCATGGATGGACTGGAGCCAAACTCACACGCATGATAGAATATGATGGGTTGTTGGGCAAGAAATAATGAATTGTTTTTCACGGATCAATTTTCACTGGATTTTTGCCTTTTGTTGGTTTTTCCTACATGTCATATATAGTAAATCTTGTGTGCGCAACTCCTCCGACACCTATGGGTGGAATTTAAAATAAACTCGCACACATTATAGGCCACGATGCGTAGTTGTGCAAGAAGAATTTTTTTCTCTGATCAGTTTTCACTGGATTATTTCCCTTTGTTGGTTTTTTCAGTTATGAAAGTAAGGCATTGTGAATGAGTTATGGACATTGTGAAAGTGGTGTAGCAGCTGACACATTTTGAAAGAGATTTATTTGTAATTATCTAATATAATTATATAATATAATATATTTAATTATTATTCATTTGATTTATTAGTCCATTGTACAGTAAATATCGAATTTGTCGAAGAAGGGAAGTAACTTATTTGTATATGTTTCACTGCTTGATTGGCTAATTATCTTGTGGGAACGAGATAATTATGTCGTGGGAACGAGATAATATCTTGTGGGAACGAGACATTATCTTGTGGGAACGAGATATTATGTCGTGGGAACAAGATAATTATCTTGTGGGAACGAGATATCTTGTGCGAACAAGATGATATCTCGTGGGAACAAAATAATATCTTGTGCGAACAAGATTTAACAAGAAGGCCATGATGGCCCTGGATCGCTCACCCGAGTACTTTGGCTGTAGGTTTGCTGTTAAGCAGTATTTCATTTTTTAATTGAAAATATGTAAGTGCCTACAAACCAAATATGTAAAATATCAGTCAATAAATAAAGGCTCTATGACAGAAAGTAGAAATATCTATTATAAGCTATGGTGACCTTGACCCAGTGACCTCAAACCCTACCCATGGGTAGAGGTCCATGCAAGGAACCTCTATACTGAATATCAAAGATATTGGTCTATAAATGAAGGCTCTATGAGGTACAGTAGATAAATCTTCTTTTAGCCTCCGTGACCTTTAACCTAATCCAATAATTTGAAAATGCTTGATAAAGCTTGCTTCATGCCAAATTTTAAAATTCTAGGTCTTGTGGTTTCAGACAAGAAGATTTTTAAAGATTTTCTTCTATATTGTTATTTAAAACTTGTGACCCCTCGGGCGGGGCCAATAGCGACCCCAGGGACATTTTTGTAACAAACTTGGTAGAGGTCCACTAGACAATGCTACACACCAAATATCTCAGCTCTATAACTTACGGTTTCTGATAAGAAGATTTTTTTAAGATTTTCCTATATAACTCTATGTAAAACAAGTGACCCCCGGGGCGGGGCCATTTTTGACCCAGAGGCCAGGATTTGAACAAACTTGGTAGAGGTCCACTAGGCAATGCTACATACCAAATATCTTAACTGTAGGCCTTCTTGTTTCTGACAAGAAGATATTTTAGTTTTTCCTATATAACTCTATGTAAAACAAGTGACCCCGGGGCGGGGCCATTTTTGACCCAGAGGCCAGGATTTGAACAAACTTGGTAGAGGTCCACTAGACAATGCTACATACCAAATATCTTAACTGTAGGCCTTCTTGTTTCTGATAAGAAGATATTTTAGTTTTTCCTATATAACTCTATGTAAAACAAGTGACCCCGGGGCGGGGCCATTTTTGACCCAGAGGCCAGGATTTGAACAAACTTGGTAGAGGTCCACTAGACAATGCTACACACCAAATATCTAAGCTCTATAACTTACGGTTTCTGACAAGAAGATTTTTTAAGATTTTCCTATATAACTCTATGTAAAACTAGTGGCCCCTGGGGCGGGGTCATTTTTGACCCAGAGGCCAGGATTTGAACAAACTTGGTAGAGGTCCACTAGACAATGCTACACACCAAATATCTAAGGTCTATAACTTACGGTTTCTGACAAGAAGATTTTTTAAGATTTTCCTATATAACTCTATGTAAAACTAGTGGCCCCTGGAGCGGGGCCATTTTTGACCCAGAGGACAGGATTTGAACAAACTTGGTAGAGGTCCACTAGACAATGCTACACACCAAATATCTAAGCTCTATAACTTACGGTTTCTGACAAGAAGATTTTTTAAGATTTTCCTATATAACTCTATGTAAAACTAGTTGCCCCTGGGGCGGGGTCATTTTTGACCCAGAGGCCAGGATTTGAACAAACTTGGTAGAGGTCCACAAGACAATGCTACACACCAAATATCTAAGCTCTATAACTTACGGTTTCTGACAAGAAGATTTTTTAAGATTTTCTTACATAACTATGTAAAACTAGTGGCCCCTGGGGCGGAGCCATTTTTGACCCAGAGGACAGGATTTGAACAAACTTGGTAGAGGTCCACTAGACAATGCTACACACCAAATATCTAAGGTCTATAACTTACGGTTTCTGACAAGAAGATTTTTTTAAGATTTTCCTATATAACTCTATGTAAAACAAGTGACCCCCGGGGGCGGGGCCATTTTTCACCCAGAGGCCATGATTTGAACAAACTTGGTAGAGGTCCACTAGACAATGCTACATACCAAATATCTTAACTCTAGGCCTTGTGGTTTCTGACAAGAAGATTTTCAAGTTTTCCCTATATAACTCTATGTAAAATCAACTGACCCCTGTGGTGGGGTCAGTTTTGTCCCCAGGGACATAATTTGAACAAACTTAGTAGAGGTCCACTAGATGATGCTTCATACCAAATATCAAAGCTCCAGGCCTTGTGGTTTCGGAGAAGAAGATTTTTAAAGATCCAACTTATAAAATCTATTTTTAGCTCCAGTGAACCAGAAATGCAATGGACCAGAACCATTTGAACAATCTTGGTAGAGCTTCATGCAAGGAACATCCCAGGCAAGTTTCATTAAATTTGCCCCATTGGTTTCAGAGGAGATGTCGTTTGAATGAAAAGTTGACGACGGACGGACGGACGGACTGACGGACGACGGACAAAGACCGATCAGAAAAGCTCACCCTGAGCACTTTGTGCTCAGGTGAGCTAAAAAAAAAAGGCGCACCCATGTCACAACTGTGCCACCGTACGTTTTCTATCATTTCACTCCTATATGCAAAAGTTTTGTAAGATGCGTTTGTCCGTTGGTTACGATTTCAGAGCGTTCGTTCTTAGGCTGTTCCATTTCAGCAGTAGAAGCAGTTAAAAGTAGATAAATCTTTTAATATTCGTAATTAAGCCTTTATCTGACAAACATCTGTCCTAAAATAATTCTGACGCAAAAGAAATCACCTTATTGCGTGACTAGAAGGAAGATTCATATCTATGGCAAGGTATTTAGGTCGTCTTAAAGAGATTTTGATATAGTTTTCTCTTCATACGCATGCAAAGACTAGAAAGAAGTGGGTCCAGGTTTTTCAAAACCAGTAGTTGCACTTACCTTGTATGAGTGATGTAGAATCAACATGACTTTATTTTTTCCTGTAAAATTTTGTGAAGTCGAATAAAAACAAGGCTACGTTCGATGACTGCCATTCTCGCGGGGGGATTGACCTTTGACACCGTGACCTCAAAGTGGGTCTGGCAGGTAGAGCTCATCAAGGTGTAGTTGGAAGGACTATGTTATAGTCAAGGTTAATGTTTTGTGACAAACACACAGACAGACAGACCAAAAACAATATGCCCTCCTTCTGGCGGCATAAAAAGACAACATTTTCATCCGCACAAGACTCAAGGATTAAACTGAACTTCACAAATCAACCTAAACCAAACACATTTGCAGGTCAGTGTTAAATGGGAATCTTTCTTTCTATCTTTCTTTCTTTTTCATCTTTGTTAATTTATTCAAACGCACTCCGGCTTTTGCTTTTTCGGTCAACTTTTTTAGTTAAGGTAAACATCTGAAATTTAGACTTAACTGCCTTCGTTTGAAGTAGCTTGGTTTCAACGTATCTCTCTAGAAGTTATTTGAGACTCGTAACGGACGCAGGTAAAGTCTGACCGAGACTAATCATACAGTAGAATCCTGCCTACAAACTTTAATATTTGGAGGATTATATAGATTTCAGTTTTTTTCTCCCTCTGACTGAGGTATCCACGCTTTGAACTAGAAACGATGGAATAAGTTTATGATCATTACAAACCATTCAACAAGCAAGCGGGCAGTATGACAAGGAGACGGACAGACAGACAGGACAGACGAGCAGGAAGGCAGACAGACAGGACAGGCAGATTTACATGGAAAATAATCGTAGCTTTAAATCAGCAATCTGTACAAAAATCCGTCCTAGAAAGTATACTGTTTGGTTCAGTATACATGTAAGCCATCTGTTTCCTCTATCTAAAAATACCCAAAGACTTAAATATTTAGCTTTTTGCCTCCTCTATCTAACAATACCAAAAGACTTAAATATCTAGCTCTTTGCAATACCTTACAGAAAATATTGTAATTAGAACCTTATATAATTATTTGATTAACATTTGTCTGGGAAAAAACTGTTATCAAACAATCCCTGTATATGCTACAAAGTATGTTGTGCCTCTCCATTCAAGTTGCAGACGGGATTTTATATATTGTCAATAAGTTTCCCGCTTGCGTAAGCTGCAGTGTGTACCACTAAGCTTAAATGAACCAGCAAAAAGGTTTCGCAAAAATTGTTTCCAGTTGCATAAGATACGTTTTCTCAAGTATTTTCTTGCAATTATTCGTTACAGCATTGTAAGGTATATAACTACAGCTTGAATTCTACCTTGTGTGTTTAGAAGTTACTTCCCGTGGAGAAATAAGCACGCGTTGGAATAATTGTTTAAAATAGAATATCAAACTTTCCCAAGAAGGCTTCGCCACAAAGCACAACAGATTTGCATGAATATAAAATATGTGTTACTAGTTTATACAGGACTTTACAAAAATATATTCAATAAATTCAGAACTTCATGCATGTAAGCTAATTTTTCAGGTCTCATGGCAGCCTTCAACAACGAGACATTTCAATGCGTAGAAAAAGTATGACAATCTACAGTAACCTTCGCAAATTTCTTCATTAGGGTTAGGTGTGTAACGTACCTATCGAAATAAAGTTTAAGTATCGAAAACAGTATAGAAAATGACCATTATCTGGCTCGTGCTTGTTTCAGGTTAGAGTTGGCATAAAGCTGTGACCGTATCGTTTTACGCTCGTCGTTGTCATCTTTGAAAGGTAACGATAAATACTTGAAATTTATTTGCCAAATTGCAAATTTGATAATACTTCTTCAGAAAACCCATAAAATTACATCTTACACCAAAACATCTGTATTCAAAGCCATTCATAAACAGCTTATTTGCTCGAAATTACAATCATTGAAAATCGTTTAAATTTTGTTATTGACGAAATAACGTTTAAGATTGTTTTATGATCTTCACAATTGAATTTTACTATATTTTCTTATATTCAGAAGCTGGACAATTTTCATAGTCTTTTTTGGAACGCCTATCACGTGATTAGGTAATTACCAAAACCTAGGGACGAAAGTACGAAGATAATTTGTGCAACGAAAGTTCGAAAATAAATGGGAACGAATTGGAATAATTGAGTCCGCCATTTTGTTAGAAACGCGAATAAGACTGATGCATGCGTCACAAAACAAAGGTAATAGGGCATTTTGAAGTCTTTTGGCAACATTTAACTAGTTGTTTTAAGCAAGTTTGTGAAGCTGAAGGTACGAGAGTGTCTGATGCTCCCTCCTCATCTTTAGGATCGGTCAAACTAACAGGCGAAAGAGAAGTTGGGAACGCGGAAAAACAACTCGTCTCGGGCGCCAGTCGTCGAAGGCGGGTTGTTACCAAACAATACATATTGATGAAAATTGATTGATTCGTTCCATAAAATGTTTTATTTGTGTCTGAAAAGGCTATTTTGCTCAAACAAAGATACATTCAAATCAGTGAAATGACCTTTATAAGAGAAAGGCACATGACATGAGAGGTTCAGAAAGGAGGGGAAAGCCGAAAGGAAGGGTTTGTCACATAATTAAAATCACAACAGTTTGCAGTGAGCAAGCAACAAGGAATAAACAATTCAAAACTTGTTGACCATGTCTCATTACTGTAGGCCTTTACCTTACTTAGTGAGAACCTCATCTAGCCAATCTGTTTATGAGTTTTGACAGATTTTCCAGAATGGAACTCAAACCTGTGTGTCATTGATGAGAAATGAATGCAAATACCATTGATGGATTATCTTGATAAACTTTTTTTTCTTGAAATTTGTCATACTTAAATAAAATATTGAATATTATTTAGGTTCTAGTTCTTTAAAGTTCTTTCTTGGTTGGTTCTTAGTGTCAATAGCAGAAAAATCTGTATTTCTGGAAATGTGATTACAATGACAACTTCAGCATATTACTGCCAAAGCTTTACAGTCGTTTCATCGACAACCTGTTTCGTCGAACTGATTACGTCTAGTAAATGAAAAGTTGTTTCATCACCCTGAATATTCAATTGGCGGAAAGTGTGAAATATTTTTTTTAGGGTCATTCACACCTAATTACTTGCGCATGTGTAACTGTTTAACCTGATTAGACAAAAAATTGATAGCAGGGCCTTAATTGAGACCCTGATAGTTCTCTTCTATTTAACGTACGTGTTTATTGTTTTCCAAAGTGAAGAACATTCATACATAAGTACTAGTTTAGGATGAATAAACAAACACTTTTTTATCCCTCTTTATTCTTTGTTGTTCATGATGATGATGATGCTGACAATGATAGTTGTTTAATATATGTATATATTGCTTTCCAAATGGATTCATACATAATTACTCGCACACTGCTTTAGGAGGAATAAAAAAACAACACTTATCAGCCTGCATTTAACAACTATTCTTAGAGATAATTCGTTTAATTATATGTGCTCTATATCGTATTAGTTATCTGCTGATTTATTAAATGCCAAAACACCTGCATTAAACAGCTATCATTAATAATGCGCGTGTAATTACGTGTGAATGAAGTATTTCACACTTTCCGCCTATTGAATATTCAGGGTGACAAAACGGCTTTTCATTTACTATACATAATCAGTTCAATGAAACGGTAGGTAGATGAAACAATCGTCACTCCTGTCAAAAGTCAGTACTGACTATACTAGGCAGGTGCATGTTAGGAACATTAAGATTGTAAAAGATAAAGACAAAGTAAACAAGGGTTTGCTAGAGTCTTACTTAAACATTTATTGTGACCATTTAAAATCCATAAAACTTGTTCAGTCCACCAGAATCTTTCAAATTTGAAAGGCTCTGAATGCACTAATACAAGCTGGTACAGTTGGGGTAGCCTTAATCTCGGTTGGTAATTCATTCCAGAGTCATGAAGTCCTTGGGAAGAATGATTTCATGTGATGTTGTGTTTTTGACTGCAGAATGAGGATTTTTTTTGTTTCTTGTGTCTGTAAGGTGATTGTGATCGACATTGACCTGTTAGTGTTTTATTTTGTATAGCATGACCAGACCTTTGCTGTAGTATTGACAATTTTAATTCCTTAATCATGTTTGTCACACTGCTTGTATAGTGGTGATCATTTTTATATCATTTGGTCATCATACCTTGCGGATGACCTCTGGACCATTTCTATTCTGTGAGTGAGGTATTTCTGCCATGGGTGCTATATGGTTGAGCAGTATTTGACCTGGGGTCGTACGTAGTTTTTGTATGCTGCTTGTTTGAGACATTTGTTTTGCGTTTTGACATTTCGTCTGAACCTTGAACTGTTTTTTGCTTTGTTTGTGATGTTGTTTATGTGGGATGACCAGTTCAGGTTACTACTTACAGTAACTCCTAAGTATTTTGCATTTTCTGTTTTCAGAATAGTACTGTGCAGGGAAAGATGATTGGTTTCTTTATACTTGTTAGGGTTGAACTCTATTGACCATTCTTTTTCCCAGATTTAAAGGTTGTGCAGATCATTTTTATATGCCTGAAAGGGGCATCTTATGTTATGGTCCTGGGCGTTGGTCCATCTGCCCATTAGCAATTTGGTTTCCAGAGGATAACTTGAGTACTCTTTGGCCTACAGTCTTTTACTTTCAAATGGTTATTGCCCACATTGAGTGGATGACCCCTATTGATTTTGGAGTCAGTAGCTCAAAGGTCAAGGTCACATAGACCTGAACATTGAAAACCATTTCTGCCATGTAACTTGACCATCATTTGTTTTAGAGACTTCAAACTTTATATCATGATTGCACACATTGAGGGGATGAACCCTATACATTTTGGAGTCAGTATGTCAAGGTCACAGTGACCTAAATCTTTAGAATCATTTACACTTTGTAACTCAACAACCATTTATCATAAAGACTTCAAAATTCATGTAATGGTTGCACACCTTGAGTGAATAACCCCTATTGATTTTGGGGTCTGGAGGTCAAGGTCACGGTGACCTAAGCACTGAAAACTATTTCTGCTGTAAAACTTTATAACCATTTGTCATAAAGACCTCAAACTTCATATGATGATTGATTACAATGAGAAAGGACCCCCGTACATCTTAGGATCAGTGGGTCAGATGTCACGGTCACAATGACCTAAACACTGAAAAGCATTTCTGCTGGACATGTATAACTTGGCAACAACTTCCCATACAGACTTCAAACTTCATAGGATGATTGCCATCATTGATTACATGGCCCCTATACTGTGTTGGGTAAGTACATAAAAGGTCAAGGTGACAATCAACTAAACAATCAATATTTCTGCAATATAACTTTATAACCATGCATCACAGCATGAACATCATAACTTCAGAAAGACTGACATTAAATTTTATACAAATTATAATACCTAAAATTCAGATATGATAAAGATCTATAAAACTCTACAATTAAAATTATAAAATGTTAAAACTCAAAACATTATAAATCAGAAACCAAAAAATCAAAATTTAAAGCAAATAATTTACATTTGTGTAATTTCAAAGCCTAAGGTTTCCTCCCTTTTATCACAAATGCATCATACGTAGAAAAAAACCCCTTCCGGCATACATGTATAATGCTCTGCCCAGCAGGTGCTCTTGTGTAAGCTTTGTGCTGATGCTTGTGATTTAATTGTTAAATAGACTATGGCATTGTCAGCAAGTAGATGCACCCAGCTCCTGACACTTTGGGGTAGGTTGTTGATGTATGCAAGAAAGAGACACGATCCTAGGACCGATCCCTAAGGGACACCAGAAAGCATGAAGCCTGTCCGAGACCTTGTTTTTGACTAATACTTATTGCGATCTGTTATTGAGATTGTTTTGTATCCCTGAAGTGATGTGTGGGTGAACTCCCATGTGTTTCAGCTTGTGTATGAGTTTGTGGTGGTCGACTTTGTCAAATGCTTTCAGATTTCAGCTATTTCTTGTGTAAAGCCGATGAGCTGACCAATATGAACGATAAGCATTTCTTTTCTTTTTTGACACTGATGCTTTAAGCTGTTTGAATTTCTTTATGTTTTGACTTTTTTATTTTGTGAAAAGATTGTTCCTTTTTCTAATCTGTTTGACAATATCGTGGGTAACCCATGGTAAATCAGCTTTATTTTTGCTATGCCTAGATGGTATGTGTATGGATGATTACCTATTGATCTCAGTTTTGAACATGTTCCATAATTTGTTAGGGTCTTCATGTTGCTTTTGGGTGAACATCCTATTGAATATGTGACCAAATTTTTCTTAAAGTGAGACAAGTTTGCTTTCTTGTATGATTTGATCAGTCCAGGGGTTTGTCTGATTAATCATTAGGGGGGAATAGCCCTCTTTTGACCTTAAGTTCCTAAAAGACTGTATCATGGTCTGATGTACCTAAGCTTGGTAAGACTTTTATGTTGTGTACGTGACCAGGAGTGTTTGTGAGAAATAGATTTAGGATATTTTTATCATGTGTGGACCTTGACCATTTCTTAAAGATTGTGATTAATCATGTTCTCCACAAAGTATTCATACATGTCTTTGAATTTGCATGTATCTGTTGATGATTCATTTGACCAGTTCATGTATGGGAGATTGAAATCACCCAGTATCCATATGTTGTTGTTTTGAGGAATTTTTACTTCTGATGACAAAAGTTCTTTTAGTGTTCATCATTCTCATGGAGCTTGTAGTATGCAGAGACATATATGTCTTTGATACCAGTTTTTGAAAATTTTGACCTTGTGATGTTGCAATCTTGGTTTAAATCTGGTAGTTCTTCACTTACATGTAGTAAGTTGTTTGTGACTGCAAGATGGACACCTTCGCCCTTGCCAGTTGTTCTTATCATCTCTGTAAACCTGGTAGCCAAGATGCCTGGGGAAAATTTCAGGAGTGTAGGTATTGGGCTTTAACCAGATTTCAGTGCAACAGATTATGTCTGGTTTGATTTGATCAATAGCTTGGTGCAGTTTTCAGGAATTTTGTTATTGATAGAACGACAGTTAATATTGAGAATGGTGAGTCTTTCTTAGAATTGTAATTTGACCTTTTTCTTTCCTTTATTTTTACACTGTTTTGGGGTAGAGCTTGCTATTGAATAACCATTGTGATTGAATTCTCTCACTGGACTCCTTTAATGTGGGGGATCATCAGGGGCATTCTCTAGTGGGGTGAAACTTGATTGGGAGCCTGAACTGTCCATTGAAACTGCTAGTGATGTTGAATGGTTATGACTTCTGCACATAGTGCAAAACCAAGAAAAGCTTGAGTTGGAAAGGAAGTCATAAGTTCTGTCTCCTTGCCCTTGACAATCACATTGATACCAAGTGATGCAAGTCACACAGGATGCCTTTTTCATTCAAAGTAACTTCTTTAAGACATGTTCCACATGGATATTATTTTGGTTTGGTCCTAGGTTGGCCTCAGTATCTGATGTTTTGGTAGCTAGGAGACAGTGAATAAATATCAGCAAGCACTTGCTTGGGATCTCTACTTGGTTGCAAGAAATAAGCCTACAAGACCTTTTAACTGACTGAGATTAAGATAGAGCCTAGTTGGGTTGGTGAGGGTTGACCAGAACTTGTTAATTTATAAGCATTTGTTAACAGGAAAAGGACAAAACTACAAAATGTAGTTATGTTGGAAAATATACATTATATAGAGTTTCAATGTACTCAGACTATGACAGATGAAGGTGGAAGTTCACTTTCAGGTTTTGCCTAAAGGGACAAACATTAGATTTTCCATATTCTACCAAATGTAAAAAGAAATTCTTGAATAGAAAAGAATGTGAAATTAAATAGTTGTACAAACCATGGTATCTCACTATACAGGAATTTTATTATTTTGACTAATTTCAGGTCTGGAATGACAATCACCTAACGAAACTGGGGGATTCATGGCAGAGAAGCAGGCTGGACCTTTCTTAAGGGACAGAAAGGCATCTCTCTCTGTAGAAGAGGCCCTAAAAATATTGAAAACAGCTGACATTGACAAATGTACCCAAAGAGCTCCAGATGAGCCTTCAGGTGATAATAATACCCTTGTTGTTTTTATAATGGTTACACAGGACAGTATTAAACCTTTTTTGAAAGTATCTCTTATTAATAATCCTGTATGCAATAAACTGTGAAGATTTTTTCATTATAACTACAACAGATTTTCTTCAAGACAAACTTGAATTCATTTACATGTATTTATCTTAGCAAGCCAGAAAATATAAATTCTTGAATCTTTTGTTGCATATTACATTGTATATCAAATAAAGATCTTTTTCTAACAGGTGGTGATATTTACGTTTACAAGCCAAAATTTAAAGGCAACTCAGATGGCTGGAAGGAAGATGGGCTACAGTGGCGTATAACTTCTTCTGTACATCTTCCTCGACGTAGCCCTGTTCTTCTGAAGCGTATTTACTCGTTGGTGCCAACAGATGGAAAAGCTGACAAAGAATTGAAGAAGGAGGTTTACTGTGAAGAAACAGATCAGGAACAAAATAATCTGGTTTTACTTCACTACCTGGGTAACTTTGAAAAACTAAGAAAAAACAGTGTACCAGCCAAGCAGAGTGCAGGTATTTGCAACGGATACTTTTCGTACTTTATTTACATCACATATTATACTTGGATTTACATATTTAAGTAATGTTGCGTCTTTTTGTAGGAAATATTATCATTAAGGTAGATCATATGTACAAATAATGAAACAGTTTTCAGTTATTATCTATGTTAGGTCAAAACTATATTTCAGTCTTTTATGTTCACCTTTTTTCCTTACAGTAAGAGAAACTGCCACAGATGTTGCTTCCACAGTTCAAGAGGTCAAGGTAAAGTTGTTCATTCAATTGTTGTTTTTTCAAATTTTGCTACAAATAACATCTCTGTTGCACTAATTTGAAATGAATTTTTTGAGGATGCTAACCGTCACTCTTACTTATGGTCAATCCTGTAATTGCTATAGTTTACGTATAGTATATTAAATTTATGATATTACGATAATATAGTACTATTTGAAACGACAGTGTCATTCTTGTTGTATGAGCAAATTTTAGCATGCATCTGTAGTGGTCTTTTTAGCTGTATAAATAAAGTGAAATTTTAGAACTTGTAATTTATACACAGGAAGTGGACAAGGAAGACAGAGAGCAAATACAGGAACCCTGTTCTACTGGTGAGGATTCAAACCCTGGTCCTTCATCTGCAGCGATCAGTGTAACAGTTAGTGCAGCTTCAAAAATGCCCAGGGTGGAATCTGAATCATCAGGTTCTACTGAGGTTTTGGAGAACTCTGGTTCACAGGAGGAAGTAACCACAAAGCAGGCTGCAGACTCAAGCACTGGTCCTGGGGAGCTTGAGACAGCATGGAAGACGCTACAGACAGCACTAGGAAAGAAGTCTGGAGCAGCTCCTGTTATGAAAATGGTCAATAAGTTACTGGAAACAGTGGTAATTAATTCTTTTTTCGCTCCATTGTTGAAGATCCAACAAGATTGTGTTATCTAAATTAAACCAGTTATTTTTTGTGGTTAAAGTGATGTAAGGATGTAGTTTGCATTTTTCAGTGCCTAAGTCCAGGCTTGACAGTGGGATAGTCTTTTGATTGCTGCCAGTTTTTACATGATAACAGGTTTGGGTAGGGCCTGCATCCATAAGCCGACTTGTAAAGAACTGAAACTTATGACTAATTGACAGGTTATAAGTAAAGAACAAGTGCGTGTTCTATTATTTGATAAATATTGGTAAATTTTTGTATGAGATGAACAAATAAAATAAAGACAAATAAATAGCAATAAAGCAAAGTTAACAATGTGCTGCAGAAACCTTTTTTTTTCCTGTCAAAACTTTCTTCTAAAAGCGAAAGATGTTATACAGACATTTTGTCCTTTCAATACATTTTTATGCGCCCAGAAGGAGGACATATTGTTTTTGGGCTGTCTATCTGTCTGTTTGTTTGTCACAAAACTTTAACCTTGACCATAACACAGACGTCCTTCCACCTACAGCCTCTAAACTTCACTGGTGAATGCAGTCTTGATGAGCTCTACCAGCCACGTCCAGTTAGAGGTCACAGGGTCAAAGTATTCATTCAAAACGTACCCCTTGTTTCCAGAAAGTGAAAGATGTTATATGGTGCAAATACTATTCTAGGAATGCAATTATTGTGAGTTGGCAAGATTGAGTATATAATAATAATCACATTTCACTTTAACTTTTTACTAATAACATTTAATGTTAGTTTAAAATTATTCATTTAAATTTGTCTTCTCTAGACAGGGGAGAATGCTGAAGAGACAGACTACTGCCTGGTTGTGTCTGATAAGAAAAGTGGAAAGAGCTCTGTCATAGGCTCACCAAACATAGCCCGTCGCAGAAGTAAGTCAGCATTATTACCATCCATTTAGGTGAAAAAATGGAGTAGTAAATGCCTTTTGGCAGTTGATATTAAAAAGTTACTGTTCAAGTGTAGTTAATGTATGGATAATGGTTAAGATATTATGATAGGTTAATGTATAATCTATTTTAAAAAATAATTTTACTTTTAGGTGGGCGAAAAAGGACTGCTCAAGAGACTGAGGCCAAAGAAGATGAAGAAGCAGAAGACGAGGCTGTCAGTGGGGAAGAACAAATGGAAGAATTCACAAATGCGGTTGAGCATTCAGCTGTGAAAGACATTCACAGTGTTACCGAACTTGGAGGTTAGTTCGTTTGAACATTCTCAGCTGTTGTATTTGGAAAGGTTTCTGCAGGTTATTTTTTTTTTATTGGAGTGGTGGAATTGAAACTAGCTCATACTTTAACCACCACAATCAAAGTCTGATGGTCATGCAATACTACTTGGCTAGACTGATAATATATTTGGTTTTCCCCTCCCCTCCTTTGATTTAGGTTTATTAGGTATGATTATGTAGGTAAAATGTTGGGGTTTTCTGTTTTATATGCCCGTTTGAAAAATGGGACATATTACGGGAACATCCATGGTGGGCGGGCGGTGTCCAGTTTTGTCCGGAGCATATCTTCAATGTGCATCGATGGATTTTAATGATACTTAGTACCAGTGTTCACCATCATGGGAGTTCCGTGCGCATGAACCAGGTCTCTAGTCAGAGTTCAGTGTCCACTGAGAAATCAGAGAAAAACGTGTGTCAGGAGCAAAACTTCTACATGCATTGAGGGATTCAAATATACATTGGCTTATATGTTTACCATTGTGAGGCAAAATTTAGGTCCCTGGGGCCAAGGTCAAGGTCACACACAGAGGACAAAAGTCAGATAAAAATATGAAAATGTGAGTATGGACTATTTAGTCCACATGAATTGAGGGATTTTATCACAAATGTTCGCCATCATTAGACTGAGCATTACATGCATAATCCAGGTCCATATATGCAAGGTCAAGGCCACTAGAGATGATGAAATGTCCAGATTTTGTCCGGAGCATATCTTTTATATGCATGGAAGGATTTTAGTATTAGTTGATACAAAAGTTGACCATCATGAAACATAGTGTTGTGCACATGAAGCAGGTCTCTATGTCAATGGTCGATGTCACACTTAGAGGTCAGAAGTTCATTTCAAATGTTTGTTTCACTATCCAGCACTAGAAATAGTCAAACTTGCTTCCCTACTAACACTTCTTTTTATCCATTATGCCCACATCTTCTGCTAAGCTTTAAGTGGTTTTCAAGCATTTTCATTTAATTTATTGACTAAAATATTCTAAATTTAAATCATGTCCAATTTCATTTCAGATCAAGAGGTGATGACAGCAGCAGGGGAGGTAATTAAGATGCCAAAACCCAAATCAGAGAATTATTTCAGTTTCAGCATAGTTTCAGATGAAGAGAAGAAAATCCACTCTGATTTCTTTGATAAAAGACGTGCAGCAAAAAACCCACAAAGATACCTAAAGATTAGAAATCACATCATTGGAATCTGGTATGACAAATACGCTTTTACGTGCAGATGATTTTTCTGAAAACTGCTTATAATTATGGTTGGACAGTTAAGTCCCATATGTTGATTTGTAAACTACTGTAATTTTTTACTAAATAAGAGTAATGTGTTTTAATGAACAATGTCAGGTGAAAGAATAGAGATGTGACACTTCACATCAGAAAGTTGGCATTTCTTTTAAAGAAATGGTCAGTTTTAGAATTAAGAGCAAGATGAACTGCTTAAATGTATGCTCACATAAAATTAATCCTTTTAAAACACTGTATCTGCACTTTGATTAAGGGTAATGAGTTCGACTTATGCTCTGATCTCATCTTTTAATACCAGTATGTTGAAGTCTTGGTGGTCAAATTTAATTTCAAAGGAGATAGTGTCATGTTTACAGCCTTCTAGCAGCTATAGCTTAGTATTGTGTATCTTTGCAGGCAGCAGCAAAGACCAAGATATGTGAGTATATCTCAGGCTAGGAAGGGTTTAAAAGACTGTGGAGATGTTACGCCTATGAGTCGTATACATAGATACCTGGAGTGTAAAGGTGTCATTAACTTCAATTCAGGTAAGTCTAGCACAACTGGAAACCTCTACATTAATATTGTGACAGGTGTAAATTTCAAACAGACTTAAACCTGAGAGGTGAGTTTTAGTGTCTAAACGTTTCCCTCAAGCTATTACACTTGCACTAAGGATCAGAGCAAAGTCAGTTGTTTGGCACAAAAAAGAAGAAAATACTTCTCTTCATTACATAATGATTCTTTTTAAAGTCTTAAACCTCACACGGATTGACCCATAGGTTGCTGCTTTGTCTTGTCTGAAGGTTAAGTAGTTCAATACATTTTTTTGTGCATCTCACTTTAGGAAGATTTTGTACACTATGGATGCAATGTTAACTTGAGGTAAGTTTGTGATGCCAATAACACAGACTGGTTTTCACAGCTTGATACACATATAAACATTGAAGGAAACTTTTCATGTAGCATGACATTAGATATTGAGGAGGTATAGGCTGTTAGATATTTTAGGGTTTTGGTCATCTTCAGTGATAATGAAGTGAGCTTAATATTTCAAATTACCAGGTACTTTATACATTGACCACTTCCACTTTTCATACTTGGTTGACTAACAACAGACCTGTTTTAAATGATACATTGACCTTGAAATTCATTAATTCAATGCAGTAAAGAGTCGACCTTGGATGAGAAAAGACAAAGAATCTTCCAGTGGAAGACCAGAAGCTAAGAGACAAAAGGTTGGCCGAGATTTACCTGTAAGTGAAGAGGATGAAGTTCCCATGGACACATCACAAGACATAGATGAAAATGCTAGGCAAAAGTAAAGGTATTAGTAATTATATTAAAAAGTAAATTATTCAAGGTAATAAGATTAAAATCTCATAACATTATAGTGGTACATTATGGTCTACAGTGGCTTTACTTTCTATCAATCTTACTTAAAAATATATAGGCCTTTTAATAAATTAATCAAAACTAGGCCACAACCTGTTTAATTATAAGATTAAAAAGAAAAATCAAAACACTTATGTAGCCCATAAAACTTGTCTTGTAGATATTTTTTACTTTTTTTTTTCCTGGTTGATGTTAAGAAGAGGACACTTGGTTACTGAGGAAACAGGCACAAAACAAGAACTATGTTTTGTTTCACCTTTTTTCCCATCAGTTTCTTTGCTGTCTATATACATATAATTTTAACTCCCTTTTAGCCTTTTTGTTCATTTAATATAAGATCAGAATTTTAAAAAGAGCTTGAACTCATTCTTGTTTTAATCTGAACCACGTTTATTTACATGTAAGTGGTACTGTAAAAACCCACTATATGACCTATCAAAAAGTCCACTTAGTAGCAATCTTAGTTTAATATTTATAACGAATTAGACCAGCTATTAAAACTGATTCACTAATTTAATAGCCCAGTCTCATTTGTTACAAATATTAACCTGAAATTCTTACAAGTTTTATTTCTTTCCTATTGCATTAGACAAAAGTGAATAAGGGCAATTCCAGTAATAAGTGTATGGGGAGGGGACAGCACCCGAAATTTTTAATTGTTGGGTATGGAGTGAACTGGAAATTAAAAATCATGCATGGTGTGGTTTTGTGGGTCATTAGTCTTTGTCAAATACAAAAATTATTGGGGTGGGGTGGGGTACATAGATCCATATTAATTTAATAATTAAATTAATAAAAAAAACAATATCGGTGTTACATTAGTTTTGCCTGCTGGGCATTAAAGACACATGCAAAGGTTAGTCATTACCAACATTCATTAGTTGCCTCCCTTTTGTTCGCAACCACCATGACAGACAAAAAATTGTGGGAAAAGTGGTCGATAGACGACATTAAGAAATGGCTACATGCCACTGGCTTTGCATATCTTAAAGCAAAATTTAGAGGTAATACATTTTTCCTATCGATATATATCAGACAAAATAATCATGCTACGTGGTACTATGGAAGTCCATCGCTTCGTATCTGTACCTGTCAGTTTTGGGACATAAACTCAGCATTCAAAAACCAAAATAGTTCAATGCTGGAAAGATAAAGCAGCCTTCTTTCTTTAGAAAATTTATATGCCCAGTGGGGTTTTCACAAAAAAATAAAGACGGGGTATGTTGATATATTGTAAAATTCGTAGTTGTGGGTGAATGGGGTTTCAAGAAAATGAATAAAGCTGGGTGGTGGATCTGATAATTTATTCATATTTATGGGTGGTGGGGGTCTTCAAAATAGAGCTGCCCCCTCCCCCCATACACTTACTACTGGCATTTCGCTATAACCTATTTAAAATGAAATAAGGATACTCTAAACAAAGTACAGAGCTGGAACCTTTAGCTATGACTGGCTTCAATTTCAACTGATTCTACTTTTTTTTAATTTCAAAATGGTTTTTGCAGAAAAAAATTGAAATGTCAAGAAAGTAAGTGTAAAAATAAGTATTGGTTTACTCATTAATTAAACAAGAATTCTCCCATTTTTCACAATTTCTTTAATGAGATTTTTTCACTGAATTGCCCAGCTTAAGACAAAATATATATTTCAGCTGTTCTAGTTAAAATTTGCTTTTTTGTGTTATAGGTGGTAAAGGTTCATCTGTAAAAAGAGGAAGGCCAGCAAAACAGAAAAGCCAGCAAATTGGCAAAGACTTAAATCAGTCAGCTGACCTAGAGACTGAAGATGCAAATGTCCCCAAAAGAAAGTCAGGAAGTGACAAGGTTAGTGATGCAAGTGAAGCAGCAATGAAAACTCCTACAAAGAATAGTACAGATGTTAATGTTGGTGTGAGATCGAGTGGACGTAGAACAAGAAACGTTTCAACACCGAACTGGGCAGATATCATTAGTGGTAGGAAAAGCTTCAAGAAGGATGGCGGTGTTCTGGCACATATTAAAAAGGAACCAATAGATGATGATGAAGAAGTGAGTGTGGATAAGGGTAATGAAAAGCATGGACAGAAACAGAAGTCAGCAAAGTCTAAGTTACTTGAAGAAGAAAAAGATGACACAAGTGATAAAGAAGTTAGAAAGAAAAGGGTTAAGCCAAAAGTTGAAAAAAGAAAGGAAGTTCAAAATGAATCTGAAATGGAACTAGAGGAAGAAGGAAATGATGAAAGCATGGACGACTCTGAACCGAAAGAAGAACATTTTCAGGAGAATTTAGCCTCTACGGAAACTGAGTATATTTCCCCAAACAGTGGTAGTTCGAAAAATCGTATATCTTACAAATTTTCCTGTACAGAATGTGACCGAAAATTTTGTTTGGGATATCTGCTTGAAGAACATATGAAAAATGTTCATTCGAAAAGTGTTGATGGGGTTAACACTGAAGTTGGTACAGAAATTGATTCTGAAGTAGATGAAGGAGAAATGGATGGTGATGATGACGATGATTATGCAGATGATGTTGATGATAATGAGGATGAAGATGATGTAGATGAACATGATATAAAGCCTCAAATTAAAAAGAAAGATCCAATAATCATGAAAAAGTCAACAAGAAAAAGTTCAAGCATCCCAAAGGACTCTCAGAAACCCAAGTGTGATATTTGTGGACAGGTTTTCTTAAGTGTAGCCAATATGAACAGGCACAGTCTGTTGCATACAAATAAAATGTATGAATGTCCTTTTTGTGCAAAACTCATGAAGAGACAAGACTACGTTAAGCAGCATATAAGAAAGGTTCATAAAGATCAAGACATTGAAAAGAACCCTATAGATTTTAAGAAATATACCCACATCATAGAGCCAGAGGCAGAGGGGAGTGATGGACAAAATGAAATAAAGAGAGAGCCAGCTGATCAGGAGAATATGGATGTAAAGCCATCTCGAGCAAGAGTCGTTACTGGCCTGGGAAAAAAGGTTTGTCCAGAATGCAGCAAATTGTTTGACACTGAAGGAGAACTAGAAGAGCATATGATTCTTCTTCATAAGAAAGAACTAAAGGATGCTGCCTACACTTGTCTGGCATGTAAGAAAGAGTTCAAAACATTAGTAAGTTACCAGGTTCATAAGCTAAGTCATAGAAAGAAGGACCATGTGTGTCAACACTGTGGAAAAAAGTTTGTGAATAATTCTCAGTTACAAGTCCATCGTCGACATGATCATCAGATACAATATGGATCACTCATGTACTTCGGGTATTTGACAAATGAAGGGAGATTGTCCTGTGAGATATGTAGTCAAGATTTTGATAGTATGGAAGAATTTCATGAACACAGGCCAGTGCATCTTATATATGAATACATGTGTAAGAAATGTGGCAATGGCTTCACAAAGGAAGAGGATTTAAAAGCACACATTGATTCTGAATGTACACAAGTCAATCTCCATGTAGCATGTGGTGTTTGCGACATGAAATTTTCAATGTATGATACCAGAAGAAAGCATATTGTAGCCAACCATCCAAGGGAAACAGACTTCTTTTGCCACCATTGTGGAATAAGTTTCGAAGACCTCAAAAGTTTGACTGACCACTTTCCAGTTCACAAAGAGGAGAAGATATTCGAATGTGAGTTTTGTCGAAAGAGATTTTTTGAGAAAAGAAATTTAGTTGACCACAGAGAGCTGCATCGCTCAAGTAAGAACTGGAAATGCGATATCTGTGACAGGTACTACATTAGTAGCAAGAGTCTACAGAGGCATATAAAACTGCATTTGAATAATGCACCGAAGAATTGCAAATATTGTGATTCTAAGTTTAAAACAAACCAGGAGTTAGAGGAACATTTGTTTGACTCTCATGCTGACAAGGAAGCCGATAAATATCACACATGCAAGGTTTGTTGCCGATCTTTTCTAGAGAAATCTCGTTTAATGAAGCATATGCAAGTACATGATGGAAACAACACATACACATGTGACTTGTGTAATGAGTCATTTGATGCTGCATACCTGCCTCAGTGGAAGCATCTTAAGAGGGTCCATCCGGAGGAAGCCAAGAAGAGGTCAAAAAGAATATTTGAGTGTGATCTCTGTTCGTTTACGACAGAACATAAACAGAGATTGGAAAGACATTATGAAACACACAGGGCTACCAAAGATTTTGAATGTGAATTTTGTCACAAGAAATATCAGACAACTAGCTCTCTAATGACACATATGATTGTACATAGAGGGAAAGTGAAGAAAGGTGCCAAGCCAGAACCTATCTGTTCTTGGGGAAACTGTAATAAACAGTATGTTAAGCACTCTCTATATAAGCGGCATTTGATTTCTCATATATTCAAGGTGAAAATTGGAAAAGACTTGTGTGAATGCGGCAGATGTCAGTACAGTGCTCCGCAGCCTGGGCAACCTTTCTTTCTTCAAGAAGATTCTGATTATTCAGCTGTGGGATTTGTAGATGAAGATGGTAATCCCTTGGTGGCAACAAAACTGGAAAATCCTCAGGAACCGGCAAATGTTTTAAATGTGCAACTGTTGTCAACAGGAGAGCAAGGGTATGAATCAATGGATGTGTTACAGGAAGCAATTGCTCAGATAGAAGATATTGAAAACAAAGGCAAAAAGAGTGAAGATAATGTTGATATGGAGGGGAAATTTCAAGTTGACAGTGCTAAAGATAAGAATAATGTGAGTTCTGCTACAAAATCTCAGGATAATGAAAATGAGAAGAAAGGGGACAGAGAAACTGAAGTATCATCTGAATACACAGTAAATAACACTCAACATCCCGTTACATTACCGGAAAGTTCAGAAGCTGTAGAAAATGCTACTCAGAATTATTCTCAAGCTGTTGAGAACACAACACAGGGTATGCTTCCAGCTGGTGAAACTATTGCTACTCCAAGTGTTTCTCAAGCTGATAAAACTCAAAATGTTTCTCAGGAACTTGTTAAAGGTACAAGAAATGCAACTACTGTAAGTAATGTCTCTCTTATTGGGTACAAATACGAATGTGGTGTTTGTGAGCTGATGTTCCAGTACAAGTGCCATGTACTTATGCACCTTGAAGAGGAACACCCTGAGAATGGGTTCCCACACTGCCCAACCTGTGGCAAGGTTATCATTGATAAGAAGAACCTGGGTGACCATATGTACATCCATGAGGAGACCAGAGGATTTAAATGTGATGTCTGTAACAAGGGTTTTCGTACAAAGCAGTGTCTACGACAGCATTCATACGTACATGCAGTTACCAAACCTTTCACTTGCAACTATTGTGGTCATGGCTTTACACAGAAAGGCTTCTACCTTGAACACATCAGACGTCATACTGGTGTCAAACCTTTCAAATGTTCTGTTTGTTCTAAAGCATTTGTCTCTAAGAATCTTCTGAAGATACACATGTTTTCGCATGCAAACTCACGTCCATACCAGTGCGAGATGTGTCCTAAATCATTTAGCGAAAACTATCAGCTTACTGCCCACATGAGGACACATAATGATGATCGTCCATTTGAATGCAGTGAATGTGACAAAGCTTTTTTCGTCAAACCTAAGCTGATTAGGCATCTTAACACAGTTCATGGAATCAACAAAGATGAACTCACAAATTACATCGCAACTCGTGTAGGAGATGGTATAGGTTACAGAGATAAAACGAAGCTTCAGAAACAGGTTGCTGCCTCACAGAAAACACAAGTTGTTTATATAGATACCCATGGCAATATTGTAAGTGAGGAGCTCAAAGATGAAACAGAATTCAACAAAGAACAAGCACAAGATAAAGTGAATCGACCAATTAAAGCCAGACCTAATGCTCCATTTATTGTGATGAAAAATTCTGATGCTGCAACCCATGTAGATACTGATGAACCCCAGTCGTTTGAAGTTGTAACAAAAAGAAACCAGCAAGGTGATGTTCAGGTAAATGCAATCATGCAAGGCGATATAAATATACCCGAGACTGTACCAGTTGAACAAGTGGCTTACCAAACACCTGATGGCAGTCTAGAGTTAAATGGTGAAAATTACACATTTGTAACTCAGGAAGGACAAGGTGATGGACATGTCACTTTAATTGCTGGGGACTTTGATGGAATGGAAGCCAACCCTGGTTCAGGTCAAGATGAAGGTGAGATACAGGTAATCACTCACCAAGAAGGGGTGGATGGAGAGCTTGTTAATGCAGGTGAGAATGTACAAATTGTAACCCAGGCAGATTTAGGGGACAGGATTGGAGAGGGAGAAAATTTTAGTATTAACATTGGAGAGGATGGGACAGTTGATGCTGCAGACTATGAGAAGATTGAAGCATTGAGGAATATGTATAGTGACCAACAGATCGTAATTGTTCTAGAAAGCCAGCAACAGTAGGTTTTGTAAATACAGTAACCATCAAAGTATGTGATAGGTAACATAAACGTCTGAATATCTATCAAAAGAAGTTTACATTTTTCCGCATTGTATTCTGTTTGTTTAAGAGTCTGAATTGAAGTATATACTAATAGTTGATTTGTAGAAAAAGTCTTTCAACTGAAAAGACTTAAGCAATATGTAACAAATGCATGATTTTATGTACAGGGCATTCTATTGTTTTATATTTGCATTGTATTAACTATCTTACTAGCTTTGTATTCTGTCTGTCTCAGATTTTTTCAGGATAGAGTTTTATAGTTCATCTGAGCAAAAAGTGCTTATGGTGAGCTTTTGTGATCGCTGGATGTCTAGCTTCTGTCTGCCTGTCCACACAATTTTAACACTTTAAGGACACATTCTGCATCCAGTCAACATGAAATTAGGTCAGGATGTTAAACTTGATGACACCTAGGTCAAGTTTGAATATGGTCACCTGGGTTCAAAAACTAGGTCACTTGCTTAAATCAAAGGAGAACCTTGTTAACACACTAGAGACCACATTTTGCATCCAATTTTGTGTTGATGATTTTTCAAGTTCAAATATGGGAAATCTAGGTCACTGGCTTAAATCAAAGTAAAACCTTGTCAACACTCAAGAGGCCACATTGTTAATTCAGTCATCATGCTTAGGTGTTTTCTGTGTCACCTTTAAATATGGGTCATCTGGAATCACTTGACTTAATTCAAAGGAGAGCTAGGTCTGTGGTGCTAGAAATGTAGGTCACCTGGTTATTGCCAGACAATATCAAGGTTTGTTGCAAAGTGAGTCATGTTGAGTCAAAAAGTAGGTATCTTAGCTAGAACAGATCTTGAAAACTTGTTAGAATGATGGTCTTAATTTCATCAAGGTCGTGTTTGAAAGTCAAAAAAATAGGTCACTTTGCTAGAGGCCATATGTTCTGCCAGACCATTATGAAAAAAAGTTTCAAATGAAAGAGTACTCAGGTGTGCAATATAGAGCCATTATGGCCCAATATCTAAAGCTGCGGAGGACAATTCCAGCAAGACATATATTGCATCCAAAGAAATTCTGTCAAGGTTTGAAATTTTTGGTAAATTGTGAGGGTGGGAATCTTTTCAAATAAATTCCTAGTGGGGACTGGTCCAATTTGAATGTGCCTTCCTTGGGTGAGATGTATGTTTTACTGGAAATGCCATTGATATAGAAATTATCTCTGATTAAGTTTCGTAGAGACAAAAATGAAATTTACTAGAAGATGAAATTATTAGTAAACCTAAAACTTTTAAGTTTTTAGCTGTAGTTTAAACAATATTTAAATCTAATTATTCATTTACTTATAGTTGACAAATGTGTAGCATTGTCGAAGATAGTTGTATGTCTAATTTCTTTCATATACATATTTTGCTATTATTCTTTCACATGTTTGTCTATTATTTAAAATCTGTTTAGTGGTGTTATTGCTTTGTTCACTGATCTAGAAATAGATTGGACAAAGTGCCTTCTTATGTCAATTAGACTTTATCTTGTCTTGTGCAAGGCCCTTGAGGTACATTTTTTGTAGATATATCTTCAAAATACATTGTATTATTAATTTCATAGCAAAAAAAAAAGTACATTTTGCTCAGAGACATCAAGGACAAGGTTTGTTTTGGGCACATGATTAGAGGTAGGACTTATACAGGATATTTTTGAACAGGAACTGTAAATAAAAGATACTGCATTTGAACTCTCAGCGTCTTTGCAAAGAAGTTGTAGCAATAGTTTTGTTAGTCACTTGATAAACAATACAAAAAGAACTTTAATGGCTTTAATGGCTTTTAGATAGTTTTCAATAACACTTTAATGTTTCTGAAGAGAGGATTTTTTCCTAAACCTAAACCTAATGTATCATTTTTCTGTGAAACCTTTTTTGTTTTGAATTGTTAAAGAATTCAAGTTGTAAATAAATAGTACAGTACAAAATCTGAATCTTGTTTCTTGAACTGCCAAAGGGAACTTTAGAAACATATTTGCCCAACAACACATGTCATGAAATAACCGAATGTATGATTTGATCAGCGACACAGGAAAAAGGGCACTCAGACATTGTTAGATTTTTTTAAGTACACTATATTGAAAATCAGCAAAAAACGACAAATTTCTCACCCTAAAAAGCAAAGTTAAGGTAAAAAATTGGTAGTCTGAATATTGCCCTTCATGATAATTCCTATTTCATATAAAATTTCTTGATCTTTACTTTGGCAGCAGTTTTTGTAGCCAGTTCTTGTTTATGTTACCTGATTAACACATAGTGTTGAATGATAACATTTATAGTTGTATAAAACAGTTGGACACATCAAAATGGTATAGAATTTTACAATGAAACAGTTTCTTAAATATTTATAATCTACCATAATAATTAATTGCCAATAGGAACTTACCATAGATAGTATGTACATCTAATTGGGTACATGATATATCAGTTTTGCATGTCATGTTCCTCTTCAGATTGATAGTATGTGCAGGAAGCTGAAACTTTCAGACAGTAATCCTGGGATATCACTTGTTCAAACTAAGTAAATAAAGTCCAATTTCCAAAAATTATCTCTGAGAGGTTATTGCAGAATATATCTGTGGGATTATTTAACCTTTTGTAAGATAGTGTAGAAGGTACAAGAACCTTAAGATACCATTGTTATTCATACAAAATACTTGATCCTCTGTTATCGAATCAGCCCAGAGTTCTTCGGATTCACTACTCAACTGGACGATGTATTGCCGAGGTAAAAAACATACTAAAATGTACTAAGACAGAGGATGTGGTTAATTGTGTATATACTATCTGTTAATTTAACCCTAGTGTGACGTGTTTTCTCTTCCAAACTTGCACAAGTTTTCACACACAAATGAGAAATCAAGAATTCTTCACAAGATATGTCCATGAAAATCAGATTATTTTGGAATAAAATTTCAAGATTCCCTTCCCTAACTATATCACCTGCTAAAGGATTATTATGTAAATATATTATAATGTAAATATGTACATGTATTTTTTATGCCCCTCCTCTCCCCCCGCCCCCCAAAATGGGGGAGGCATATAGTTTTTGCAGTGTCAGTCCTTTGGTATGGATTTTGAAATAATTTCTCTTAAATGTGAAGCACATTAAAACGTGTCGCGCACAAGACCCAGGTCTGAAGCTCAAAGGTAAAGGTCACAATTTGACTCCGAAGGAAGGAAATTTTTTATAAAAGTGCAATGATGTTCGTGGCTGGTCAACAATTCTTTCAATCCTGAATGGATTTTAAAATAACTGCATAAATGTGTTGGACATAATGATGTGTCATGCACAAGAATCGGGTCTCTATGTCAAAAGTCATGATAAGATTGTAAATAAACGGTCGTGTCCAGTCCATAACTTTGTCATTTATAGATTTTAAAATATGGCAGTTTTTGCATATACATGTAGCACATTGTGTCGCGTGTAAGACCCAGGTCTGTCACTCAAAGGTCAAGGTCACACTTAGACTTCATAGGAAATTTTTCATAAAAGTGCATTGATGGTCGTGTGTTGTCAACAATTCTGTAATTCATTGATGAATTTTGAAATATGTAATTTGGTATAAATGTGTTGCACTTTAAGATGACATGTCACACACAAGAAATAGGTTTGCAGTTTAAAGGTCAAGGTCACACTTATATGTCAAAAGTCATGATATGATTGTCAATAGATGGTCATGTCCAGTCCATAACATAATCATTTTTTGATGGATTTGAAATAGTTCTGTATAGATGTGTTGCACATTGAATAAGGTAATATATCATGCACAAGACCCAGGCCTGCAGCTCAGAGGTCAAGGTCACACTTAGACTTCAGAGGAAACTGTTCATAAATGTGCATTGATGGTCTAGGCCAGTCAATAATACTGTCATTAATGGATGAATTTGAAATAACTTTGCATGAAATTGTTGCACATTAAGAAGATACATTGCACATGAGAATCATACCTGCAGGTCAAATGTCAAAGTTTATTATAAAGGTCAAAATTCATGTTAGATTATCTCTATTAATTTCTGTTAAGATTTCATGTCAGCTCAGTATCTTTGTGATTTTAATTTGAAATTTATTAAAATTGACAAGACTTGGCATACATGATCATCAACTCATGAGGATGTGTTGCATGAAAAAACAACCCTGTCCTTTTCGCAGTTAGAGGAAAATGAAGAGGCACAAAAACGAATTATCTTAAGACATCAAAAGCATGTCCATTATTCTTTGAGGATTTTAAGCAATGGGATAAAACTACTATAACATCAGTTTTGGATATTAGATCCTAACAGCATCATCAGAATGACTTTATGCATGATCCAGTATTTCTTGCATCAGATTTAATCATCCTTACTGTAACGTGGTTAAATGATCAAAGTTCTAACTTTCCAGTCACCTTGGTTCTCGTTCTGGTATTAGCTAAAGAAAGCTTGTTTCTTCATTGTGAACAAATAGTTTTGAAAGCAAATTTGTGCAAATCGTTTTGGTCCAGTTAGCAACAAAATCAAAATTTCTATCATATTGGTGTCAATAACTCGCCAAACTCAATGAAGCAAAAGGAAAAGTGTGAAGCTGAAGTTTTAAGTAAAGTTGAACATACTAAATGCTTGGAAGACCAGCCAGATATCGTATGCACTTGGGATTTCAACCAAGCTGTAAGAGAACACTGTCCTGCTGAAATAGCAGTGGCTTTGTCATCTCAAGGTTTTACTCGGCATGTTTCAAACCCAACACATTCATCAGGTTCCTGCTTAGACTATTTCTGCACAGATAATCTTCAAGTTTTAGGCACAAGAACAATTATTGTGTGTTATTATAGTGACCATAAATGGTTCACATCATCAGTAACATCGAATAGTATCATAAATCATTGATAGAACTAACCTTTTACTGATCAAAATGTTTACAAAGTGTGTATCAGAACAGACTACTAATGAATATTAAAGAAACATGATTTGTGTTGAACTTATAGTTGTTGCAAGATTTATATACGGAACCTGTCCAAAAGCTAAACATTGTCATATGGCAAACAATGAAAATTTATTGAACAGGACCAGAACACCTGAACTCTTGTATCATATTGACTACAAGAAAAATATCCAAACAAGGTATATGTCCACAAATTGCAAATCATTATTCTCGGACAGTTTGGGGATGGTAGGCACTGGTCACTTACTGGTGACATTTTGTTTCTTCAAAGGTCTGTAACATGGCAGGAACCATGACTTTACCAAAAAGTGCTGAAACGCTAGCATCTTAGTGGTGTTACTCAAGAACTTGGAAGATAAAATAAAGAAAAATATGATATTTTCACTGAAATTTTATTATTTCATGAATTATATATAAATGTCTCCAAGAAATAAATAATACACAACAGAACCGTAAAACCTTTTTGGGTCTGCTGAACTCCCTCTAGTGATGAAACTGCCTTTTAAATGAAGAAAAAATGCCCCTTTTACCATTCACATTTGTTCTTATCTTGGCACTTCAAATGGTTTCCCAGGTCTCGTCAACTTTGTTTTATAAGCCTCCAAAAATTTAAACTAGCAAGATGGGTGCAATTTATATGCCACACAAAACATTAATTTGCTACACTGAGATACTTCCAATGTGAATTTGATTTCATTGCAAATGATGCATCTGCTTTAAATTAAAGACAAGATCTTGTCACTGAAATTGAAAACAGTAGCCATTTTGACTTTTAATACATTTTCTATGCTTCAAAAACATGGGGATCAATATCATTTTCCTTTTACATAAAAATCCAAACTGTACTCTAAAGATATACATTTGTATAGAGTACATGTAATCACACGTCATAAATTATTTACATCCACTGGTTCTTAATATGCAAGAAAACTTACTCATTTTAAATGCTGAAATGGGGACAGCAACAACAGAGTGTTTTTTTTTTAAATGAACAAAATTTATATTGATGCATCAATGTTATGAAAAGCAAGTTATAGAGTGTAACTGTAGTAGGATATGGAATGCATTTGATACACCTGTGTTCTGTATTTCATTTGCAAAGACTACTTTTTACATCTGTCACAACCCCATACAGAACAAATACCAAGTTTCATACAATCCTTCTGTAATTCCAGTTTAGGAAAAGCAGAAGTTTTGCATAATACCTTTGAATATGGTTCAAAATTAACAGTCACATCTGAGTAAGTTTACAAGGAAAAATTTCGGATCAACTTAAGAGTACACTTAAATCAGCAAAGATCTGATTATTAAGGTTAATGAATTTCCAATGTGCAAAACACTTCTTGTCATTCTTGAAAATACATAACATTACTTTAAGTAACATCTCTTTATTGATGGAGTTAGGTTATCGAATTTCCTAGATAACCAGGTCTGTATGTTGTGGTGAAATGATTGGCTAGATTATACTTTAACCTAATCTGACCAATCATTAGCCCTCTATTTTGGACTGGTTATCAAAAGAACAGAAATTAGCAAGGCTGAAACAAGCATCCATTTTCAAAGATTCATTCTTTCACTATTTTATATATTACATGCACTGCGTCAATATACATACAAGGAAAATAGAAACAACATATAATTCTTATATTCAATTTTACCAAAACAGTTCCAAACTTTCAGACTATATACCTGATGATTGTGGATTTATCTTGAGAAAGGGGTACACATTTTCTTACCACGAAAACATAATGAATTAAAGCTATTTTAATATAAGACACACTGAATACCCCCAGAAAATGTTCAGCACTACACGTATTTAGATCACCTTGAAGATTTTTTACTATAAACTAATAATAAAATTGTATTTAAGTTTTTATGAAAATGCATCATTACTTTCCCAGATTTTAATTTTCAGGGTTTTATTTTTCTGTTTGTGTGGGTGGGGGATTTTACTGTACAGAATATAATTAATTTGATCACAGCAAAATTTACTGCTATTAAGGACTAATCACCAAACAATTTAAAGCAGTCGTAAATAGTTAGAAAAAAGATTTCACAGAAGTAATCAATTACGTCAAACAACACTCTCAAAGAATTATGCTGTCACATATAAAATGCAGGTGTCCATAACACTAATTTTTAAAGGTGAACAATGCGAAATAATGAACACACTGTAGACTTAAATATACATACTTCAATTAAAGCTCTTTCTTTAACCATTATTAAGAAAGATTCAAGATTTTACATGTTTTGTGTTATGTCCTGTAAAAAAGAATGTACATAGCTTTTAGTATTTAACACAGTTATCTACAGTTAATGAAGAGTGATCATTTCACATTTTTCAAAGAATTTGACAGCCAATCCAGTCCTTCGTAAAGTCCGTCTCCACTTGTAGCACATGTCGCCTGAATGTACCAACTTCTGTTCCGTAGACTGTGTAATCCCAGCTTATCTGTTATCTCAGCGGCGTTCATAGCATTTGGTAAATCCTGGAAAAGAATATTGTACCATCATTGAAAATTATCAAATCTACATTAGCTGAAGAAAAATTTCTGTTACCTCACTTTTACAGGAAATGCAACAATCATGTTATCTGTATCAAAACAAGGCAAATATTAAACAGCTAGTGTCGCAGAACATTAGTAAGAATTATTGGAAAGTCTAAACAGAAATGAAATCGTAAACCCCTGGAATTTTCAAGAAATAGGAGAATGGCTTCTAGATAATTTTTCAAAAGTTAAGAACTAGGTATCTTCAGTAGGCCATTCTGAACAAAGCCTATTGACCGTTATGATTTTACACTGCTTTGGGCTCACCCAATTCAAAAGAAAAATATAGTACCTGTTTATTGGCGAACACAAGTAAGATTGCATCTCTTAGTTCATCCTCATTCAACATTCTATTAAGTTCTTCTTTCGCCTCACCCACTCTTTCCCTGTCATTGCTATCAACCACAAATATCAAACCTACAAACACAACAATAGACAGAAAAATATTTTAACCATTAATAAACAAAGTCAACAAAGTCAACAAACAGGTTTTTAAATGTATGGTGAACTGTGAAAACAGCCACCATGTCTGTAGCTAACATCTGTGCCGCAATTTGCATCAAACTTCTTCAGAACCTTTGTCTCTCCAGTACATGTATGTAGATTAAGGCTGAACATGGTTCTTCATCTCAACCAATGACATACTAAGCTGGGTCAACTGCTAAATATTTCAAATCCTTCAAGAGGTTTAAGAGAAATGGAATAGACACTTCATTGGCAGAAGGTCAACAGAAATCGAGACTGACTGCAGGAATAAGCAATTGTTGGAATTGAAGAATTTAAGACCTAAGATATCAAAATGACTCATTCTGTGATATTCATCCTGACCTTAAAGTCTTGGGTCAAGTGTAAAAAACAGACTAAGCTGAAAAAGTCATTTGGCACTTTGTCATTATGAAGCCTAGACCTTTAAGACCTGTCTGGCAATGGTGGGCATCTGTGCAAAATTATTTCAAAATCCTTCCATTCATGAAGAAAGCCTGAATACAAAAGTGGGACAAACATCCAGATAATGGACAAAAGGAAATACATCAGGATCAGGCTTGCAGAAATGTTTCAAACTCGATGATTACCCCCCGCACCCACCCAACTTCCAGGGAAAAAAAAACCTGTTTGCAAGGAACAAAAATTCCACTCATTCGCTCGTATTGATAAATACTGTGTAGGTTTTTTTTGTTTTTTGGGGGGGTTTTTTTTGCTGTTTCTTGAAATCGCACTTTTTCATAAAACGCGAAATTTATATATCTGTGCACCTGTTTGAAATAAATTGGTCGTATTTTCGTCTAGAATAATGTTCTGAAAATTGGACAAACTTAAATCGATAACCTGTTGATAGAGAGACGAGAAAAAAATGTTCATTGTGCTGCAGCTAGCCACTAAATATATGCAAGAAAAGTAAGCTTTCTATAGCCCAAAATGTTTGAGTAAAAAATAATTGCCTACTGCCTTCAGTTTGATCAAAACATACACATTTAAGTTTTTAAATTGATGTTGTGTGTATGTGCATAATTATAAAATTAACGCTTTTAATTGATGTATTTTTAAAAAAACTCGCTTTGCTACTTCCTTTCTAACCTCAAAGTATGGAGCACAAGAAACACACCGCTAATTTAGCTCAAAAGGTGTAAAGGGCTTTTTTATTTTCAAGCTACTTCAGAGGAGCCGACTTCTTCAAACACATGGGATGACGTTGGACAGCTGCAAACACATTACACTGAGGGATTTCATTTATTGACTTAATTTATACCAAATTTATTTTAGTTCGATTGTGTAGGAAGCTTTTAGCTTATAGACACACTCTCGAATCCGTTCCTGGAACTAACCAGTACTAAGCAATGAGTGTAAAGGTTCTTGCTCAAGGAAACAACGGCTTGCCCCTGACTGGGTTTGAACTCGTGCGGCTAGCAATCCTTCGACTTCTATCCCGACGCGTTAACCACTCAGCCACGCCGCCACCACTTTATTGACTTGAAGGCTCCGCTGGGAGCTTTCAATTATCGGACTTGTTTTTAAGGTCACTTGCTCTTTGACAAGTTTATTAGGGTGTAATTGGAACGGATTAGCGAGGTGTGATTTACACAGACAATCCGAGACTTATGTTGTGTATTTGTTTTTGGCAGATTTTATAATTTTTATACTGGCTGGATTTTCATTAGGAATAGAAAATGGTAAATTTCAAGACCTACTGAAATGTGATTTTTTGGAGACTGGAATTGGTCCCAGAGACTCTGAATCGCTCAAAACCAACAATTTGTCAGATTTCTGCAAGCCTGATCAGGATGATGAAAAACACAATTTTTCCATATAAATTTCTGTGTAAAGCATGTGACCACTAGAGTGGGCTCAATAATGACCCAGGAATATTAGATTTGAAAAAAAAACACTAAATATACCAATGCTACACACAACATTTCACAGCTCTGAGCCAGGTGTTTTTTTGACAAATTCTTACTTTTTTACTTGATTGCCGTAGCAACCAGACTTCTCTTTGAAATAAAATTCTGTAATAACTTTGGTAGAGCTTCATGCAAGGAACCTCCTTGCAAAGTTTTATCAAGTTTAATCAATTGGTTTCAGAGAAGATGTGTTTAAAGTTAATGCATTTTGTGCTCAGGCAGCCCTGTGTCAGATGTCATTGTCGTCAACTTTGACAACACTACTGAAACAGGTTAATCACAAAAGCTCAAACTGGTGAGCTTAAAAGAGTAAACTGACCTTGTGTGTTCTGGAAATAATGTCTCCACAGGGGACGGATTTTATCCTGTCCACCTACATCCCATACTGTAAAACTGATATTCTTGTACTCAACAGTTTCTACATTAAAACCTGAAATAATAAAAAACGTGAACTGAATATCCATCATCAAATAGACATAAGAATCAAACTTTCATGTTATTGTTTTTAGATATCTTTCCCTGAATTCAAAAGTGAAAATAAAGAACATTAAATACAGATAAATACTTCTCCAGAATAAACTAAAGCTATCACTAAATTTGATTAATATCCCCCCAAGACTGCTTCGGAACTGAGGAAGTTATTAATAACAGAGTACTTTGTAAAAGAATTGAAATAGAGTTATGGTTGTGGGCAATTAAAGATAGTTGTGGTCCTTATACACTACATTTCCTTTCACTGTGGTTGACCATTGTATGAAGTTGAACTGAATTCCAACCATAAGTTTGTAAGTTATGCTTTGGACAAGGAAAACCAACAAAGTGCAATAACTCTGCAAATACTGAAAATGGAGTTATAGCTCTTCTACAATGCACTTCCTCTCATTGTGCTTGACCATTGTATAAAGTTGCACTGAATTCCAACCATAAGTTTTCAAGTTATGCTCTGGACAAGGAAAACCAACAAAGGGCAATAACTCTGCAAATAGTGAAGATGGAGTTATGATTCTTGAACACTGCACTTCCTCTCATTGTGCTTGGTTTCGGGGTATAATTAAATATATCAAAGAACATTTTATTGACAAACATCTGTGACTTGATAAAATAAAGTTTAACATCTACAGGAAATATCTTCAAATTAAAATACTCACAAAATATACTTTTAAACCATTACAATGCAGTTATTCTCAAGGTAACAACATTAAAAGCTTTTTGTAGTCTTTTCATTGTATGGTCCATTCTGTAAAGACCTTTTCCCTGGTATAAAAGTACCTTATTTGGAAGAAATAAGTTTTTTCCTATGAATTTCTCATTTGTTCAAATAGGTACCCTACCCCAACTTACCTATGGTTGGAATTGTGGTAACAATTTCTCCTAATTTCAATTTGTACAAGATTGTGGTTTTTCCAGCAGCATCAAGCCCAACCATAAGAATTCTCATCTCCTTCTTCCCAAATAACCCTTTGAACAAGTTAGCAAATATGTTCCCCATCTTGGACCGTTACACCTGATATACCTGTTAATAGGAAAGCAATAATGCAAAGAAAGAAATAAACAAGGGGCATTATTTAAGAAGTATTACTTATCAGTAGCAGTGCACTATGCAATGCTTCAAACCAAATGTCAGAAATCTCAGTCTCATGCCTTCTGACAAGGAGGTTTTAAAAGAGTTTGTCTATACATCTGTGGAATCAAAAATGACACCTGGGCAAAATTCAGTCTTTTAACAGATTTACAGGGCAAAGAAAAATATCAAAACTATGGACCCCATATTTTTTGAGAAATGAATTTTTAAAAATTGTCTTATACATTTCTATGTAAAACATGACTCTCAGGGTTGGAACCAATCATGACTTATTCACTTAACCCTTTACTCCATATATACGCATTTTTACGCATGTGCGACCAGTGTAGATCCGTGCCGTCTGATCAGGATCTGCACTGGTCCCTTTTTGGTCAGAAATAACCTAATGTATCAAAAGGCAAACAGTGTAGATCCTGATCAGACGGCACAGATGTGCCGGCTGATCTGGTTCTACACTGTTTGCCCAAGCCATAAAGGTGTATATAAGGAGGAAAGGGTTAAGGGACATAATTTGAACAATCTTGGTACAGTTGCACTGAATAATGTTATCGTAAAACATCTGTCCCCAAAACTGAGTGAAAATGATCTCTGATGCAAAGTTTGAACAAGACTCCTTTCAAAATGCTGAAACCTTGTGGTTTCATACAATAAGAACACCTTGAAACCTGAACCTTGTGGTTTCATGCACAATAAGAATTTCAAGTACTTTTCTATGGGCAGACTTGTTTCGCTGCACTGTTTACCCTGCCAGTGTGCAGACTGAAGCTGTGTTTACTTGTGTAGTGTGTCAAAGTTCATTGTGCTTGACCGAATCACTGTCATGTGGTGGCTATGAGAAAACAGGGCAAGCATCATGTGCTGATTTTTTTTAACAAATCACACTGGGCAAGTATTTCAAAAATTGTGGAAATATTAATTGTATGCCATCAGACCCAAGTTTAATTGTGTGAAATATATGATATAATATCAAATAACAGAAATATTATTTTAAAAACATGACATATGAATTTACTGTCTATTCAGAGTAGCTGTTTGGCTTAAAACTTTTCACCTTCTCTTTCTGCACCTTATATCCTTGACTGGTCAATAATCATTGAACCAGGGTAAAATGAACGGGCTAAGCCGACCATGTGTCCTCTTAAATCATGTTGAAAATGTGAATGACCAGCCTTTCTACCAACATGCTGATTCCAGTATAACTCCTCAAACTGTTATGATACAGAATAATTTGTCTCCATGCAATTTTTGACTGTATTACAATATAAACACATGTCAAACTCTCAATTGCTTAGCTGACATCGTCAACCAACCACATAATTTTTTACATCTTTACAAAGATCTTTGGAGACTTTTTAATAGGTTTGTTTCTTGAGTGGAGAAATATCTCCAGCAGACTCAAGTTATTGATACTGGCCTGTCTGATCAAGTACTCAGTTTACCGACTCGTTGCCAACCATGAAAAGTTCCAGCAATCAAAGTGTGTGTTATATGAAATTAATCTTACTCAGTTTCTGTTGGAACACAACATATAGAATAATCCTATAGCTCCTTCAGTATCAGTTACTTACAACACAAATGTGACTTGTGCCCAGAGGCTGTACTTGCACCCAGAGGCTGTACTTGCACTCAGAGGCTGTACTTGCACCCAGAGGCTGTACTTGCACTCAGAGGCTGTACTTTACAAAAATAACAGTAATTACTGACAATACATTTTCCTTACTTTTTATTTCAGATCTCACTAAACATTTACGCACAAAAATAAATACAAGACAGAAAATCATAAGACTATATGCAATAAAAAAAGAAACATTTAAGCTTTCATTTGTATCCCAATGATTTATATCAAGTATAATAATCTTTTTATGAACACAGTTAATTTTCCTAAACAGGACTAATATTGCATCAAAATTTACTCTCAAAACAACAGTTTTCATAAAAACACATCCAAACACCTCAAAGGTGTAAAAAAAAATTGTCCCACTGCTGGCAGAGCAAATTTAACCATCAACAAATTCAATACAGCATGTTGCAATTGGTATTTTCTGTTATAGCAAGGCAAATTCAACTTATTCGTTTCCAGTTGTGTGACCAAGTCACTGAAAATGCCTTGATAAAAATTAAGCATTTTACTTAAATTCTGTTAGGAGGAAAGGCTGCATTGAGGAAGTGTAAACAATTATTGGTGCTTCTCTTTTATCATTGTTCTGATCCCTCAACTTGGAGATCTTTTTTTTAAAAATAGCTCTGGTATTTTTTATTTTTCTTAATTTCTTTATGATTATTAAGACTGTCTCGCTATGCAGTTATAGAAAAAAAGACACCTACCATGTGGCCAACTTACAAGTACAGTGAATTATCTAACAACAAGCCAAACTAAATAGAAACTTCATCCATTCATTTATTGAATCATTCATCAATTTTATATTTCACTCTCATCAAGAACAAAAGCATCTAAAATATAAACAAATATCATAATTCTCATTAACATATCTTAAAATACTTGAATGGACACCATAGCAATTTGAGGGAAAGATTCGTTAATAGCTATGAACATTGTTCCATCTTCAATGTAACTTCTTTTACGACAACTTAACAGAAGATAACCAAACAAATTTATACACAGCTGGAATGATAATTTACCAGAAAGGTGAAGAAACTGAACACACACCTACAGTCACCTCACAACAGAAACAACTGAATTAACTTTGTTCTGCTATCAACACACTGAAAGTTTATCAGTTACATGTATATACATAAGAACTTCACCACACCACTCCAAATGTCCCTTCAGAAACCATTTTCTCTATGACGAAACTAGATTTATCATCATAAAAGAAATAGCAATATAAGATTTTAAAGACATACAATTTCAAAATATTACCTAAGAATGGGAAAGAATGAATATATAAAATGAACAAGTCAATGTATTTCTTTCTCAAACTGTTCATGAAACATCCAAGTTGAATTTTTACCACCTTTCTGAGTATGAATAACAGTATTAATACAAGGTTGGTAATAAAAATCAGAGAATGTTGCCAAATTTTCTATTTCATCAAAAGAAGATAATTATTATTTTTGAATAATTTTACCAAATACTGTAAAGAAAATTAGTCTTTTTCAAATAATCTTTGAAATTTTAGTAGATGATGACTATGTGCAGTTAGAGGTAATGCTAACATCTAGTAAATTTCTTCTGTGTTATAACAGTTGATTGTAAAGTAAGCATCCTTAGTCGGGTTATTTATATTTTGAGTTAAGATACACAGCCCTCTCCAGTCCCAAGTTTGTTATTTTATCTGTGTCTTTTGAAATGAGATTATTCTATTTATTTTTTCAGCTGATTTGAGAGCCAGTCTAATCCTTCATACAATCCATCTCCACTTGTAGCACATGTGGCCTGAATGTACCAATTTCGGTTTCGTAAACTGTGCAATCCCAGCTTATCTGTAATCTCAGCTGCAGCCATTGCATTTGGCAAATCCTGAAACAAAGGAGTCATTTTATTGTACTTCATGCTTGATAAAAGAAATAACTGAGTTTTTGCAAAAATGCTACTGAATCCAAATACCATTTTTTCATGAAATATAACTGTGTAACAATTAGAACTCTTAATGACATTTCTTGCAAAACTAGCTTTCGCCTTGCCTCATAACAGTTTTGCCAACATCAGTATCAACAAAAACTCTCCCTTTTGCACAACTACATACCAATTGCCAAGGCAAATTCCTTAAGCAAAAAGGGGGGCTCCAGTGAGTTTTGCATATAAGCAAGAGTAGCTTGGTTCAAATTACCTAAGTAAAAGGATGTACTTTCTGAAAAAATATTCTTTTATTTAAACCCATTCAAATATAGGCTTTGGTACATTCATTCAACAGAAGCTCAATTACTTTATGATGTAAATCAGCTTCTACAAGACTTCTAAGACTAGATTAAACATGCCACAAGTTTTAAATAGTTACAATTAACCACACCAGCATCCAAATCCATATGAGGACCCACCCGAAAATCTCTCTTCCACTGCACACCCTATCCAACCTAGTATCATCAATCAGGCACCAAAACACTGCTGTCCTAACATTCTGTGTTTATTTGTAACATGATTGTAAGCTTACCTGTTTATTGGCAAAAACAAGCAATGTTGCATCTCTAAGTTCATCCTCATTTAACATTCTAGTTAGTTCTTCTCTTGCCTCCCCAACTCTTTCCCTGTCATTGCTATCAACCACAAATATCAAACCTATGAAAACAAAAATACGAAGTGTAATACCTATAAACTTTAACAAAACCTTTCTGTTCAACGATTAAAACTGTGTTCTACCTCTATTGTTTTTCCAATACTTCAAAATATATATGTTTTCATGCTGGAAGAAGTATTGGGGTTGGTTGGTTGGGGGGGGGGGGGGGGGGGTTAAGATACAGGTAAAGATATAATTATGAAATTAAAAATACAAAAGATTTCGAAGAAACAACTGAATCTGGACAGTGGACATGACATAGTTTTTTGCAATGTTTCATTCTTTTCTATGTCACTAAAGCATCTTTGAAACTCAAGTATTAAAGTAACTGACCTTGCGTGTTCTGGAAATAGTGTCTCCACAGGGGACGAATTTTATCCTGTCCACCTACATCCCACACTGTGAAACTGATATTCTTGTATTCAACAGTTTCTACATTGAATCCTGAAAAAAAAAATCCATACTTATTATAAGTGATAAAGTTTGTCTAAGTTTTCAAACAACTTGTCTGAACTAATTACACCAATTTAACTGGGTTGTTAATTTTTGAAAACAGGTACTGGCTACTATATTTTTCATATATAGCATCAACACTTAACATCAGTAAAGCTCTCAAGTTGTGTATTTTAATACCAGAACCTCATAGCTAATAGTGTAATGACTTCATAAGAAATCTCACATGACTGGTACAAAAAACTTAATACAAATGTGAAAAAAATCGTAACCCATAACAAAACACTTTTCTTGCATGGAAAAGTATCAGTTATAAGCAGTTACGTCACAGCGTTTTGTAGAGAAAAATACCCTCACTGGATTAGACTAGCACCTCCAAAGATTTAATACTGTATTCCCTAAACCAAGCTCCATAAAAGAGCAACATACTTTAACAGTTAAGGGCACATGCAAGGTCCTTAATTATCAAACTATTTAAAACTCACAATATTGAAACTGCACAACAGACCATTGGTGATAGACCAACACATTATGTGTATGCCAAAACTTCAGTTAAAAAGCCCTTTCTACCCTTTGCAGTAACAAAAAAAGCAAAACAAAACAATATGCCCTCCATCCAGGGACATAAATATGTTTCATTGATTGCAAAACCAGCAGTTTTGAACTTACCTATGGTTGGAATAGTGGTAACAATTTCACCAAGTTTCAGCTTGTATAAAATGGTAGTTTTCCCTGCTGCATCCAAACCAACCATCAATATTCTCATCTCCCTTTTCCCAAACAAACGACTAAATAATGATGACAAATTTCCCATTTTGTTTTTTTATCTCCAACCTTTCTCACCTGAAACAGAGAATTCATAAATGTTAGCTATACTACTTCTTGCAGTGTATTTGACATATATCTATTCTTCCATACTCTGTCAATTCACTGGATTTTAAACTACTTATTTAATGATATAACATTACTGTTTGAATTTAAACCAGAAACTACGAGTTCCATAGCAAACAAAACTTACATGCTCCAACAAAACCTTTCCTTTTACAGGAATAACTAACTACAGGTTATTTCATAAAGACCAACCATCATTACTATTTGTAAGGCAAAGCTGCAAGGGCCCTCACAAAAACAAATACCAAAAACATATATCTATATAAAATCTTGGTGCATCTTTTTTTCCCCCAGGAATTTTTGACACTAATTCATTCCCTTTTGTGCATATAGCTTGTCTTACAAAACATCTTTCCCTGAAAACTGGTATACAAGCTGAGAAGAATGAGTCTGTAAAAAATGTCTTTGAATGGGTAAGATGCTTTTTTTTTACAGCAAAACAAGATCACAGAAATGCAGTGCTTGAATTTTACATCAAGTTCTCTCGCACAAGTGTCTTCAATGCTCTCAGAATTTGAGGAAACTTCTAGACAAAAGCATTTATAGCCTACATGTTCTTTAATAACTGCAAAAAGGGCCCTTGCATGATCTCCCACAAACATGTTACCTAACTTCAATACTTCATTTACAATAAAAGATGTTTCATTTAAATTAATTACCTTCAGCAGTTCCAGGAACAGGTAAAACAACTTGCACTGTCATGTTCATTAAATAGTCTCCTCTCTGTTGAAATTTATCAAAATCACGTGACTTCGTGTATTGTAAAAAAACTACTCTCGATGAGTACCCTTAATTTACTACTACCTGTGATGTGTAAAACCTGATATAAGTCTGTTTCTGTTATTTTTTAAATTATATAAATCTGCTGAAGCTATTGAAAGAATAAATTAAGTCCTGTCTCTAGTTTATTTTACTTGATTACAACTTGCACACCAGTTTTCAGAGAACATGTTCTTACTTTCCCAATACTATTATTCATGTAAACATGTAAACTCCCTCTATTAATTGTATGAAAGGTGTACAAACATAAAATATCAGTATGTAAAATCGGTTCACCTTAGGAGGCAAAATAGTAAGACTTATGTTTGCCATGATGTGGATATTACTTTAAAGTACATTCCATTTACTTTAACATACCAATGCTGTATGAAGAAATGAGCCATATAGATCTGGAATCAAGTAACAGTACCTAATTTATTGAACTAAGAGCGCCTTTTTAAACTGGTCAATGTCCGATTTCGAAGGAAACCCCTTTCCACCTATTTCAGTTTTTTATCAACAGTACTGGTTGATGAATGCCCGCTGCAAAGTTAAAGGTATTTTATGTGATGGTGGATAATGCAAGATACAGAGTGCATCTGATAATACACGTTCTTTAAGGCTCAGCTTTGACACTAGAACTGGGCTTATCGTAACATCTGAAAGACCATAAGTACTGTTTGAACAGGGGCTGAGTTTAAACTGGTGACCCCTCAATTACAATAATACGTTTCCAATGACACCTGTTACAGAGGTGTGCCTTCGAAGTTGAAATAAGCTGCGCTACAACATCCTATTTCTAGAAATCATCAACTTACTGCCAATAGTCAATACTGACTATACTAGGCAGGTGCATGCCAGGAACATAAAATTTTTAAAAGATAATAAAAAAGAAAACAAGATTTTACTAAAGATCTAACTTTATCATTTAATTTGAATGTTTAAAATCTATAAAACTTGTTCATTCCACTGAAGCAAAAGCAGGCTAGCTTTAATCTCGGTCGGAAACTCGTTCCAGGTATACCATAACGTGTAACACCGTGATTACAAACGAATGATTTAACGTGATACACGCAAAATTGTTTGAAAAACTGAAAAGGATTTCTAAGACACAACACAGCTATCTAACGTTCAACATTCGCAGCCGGTAGGGTCTTTACCCCACCCACCAAATCAAGGAAGTAAACAAACAAGCCGCTTCTCAAACACCTGTATAAAATAGAATCTACCTTTCACTAAAATAATCCACGGAAGATACAGCTGTTTGTTGGTCCCCTTTACCTAGATTACTGATTCTCTACTAAGAGTTTATGTTTAAAATTATCTCTTGACTGCTCTCAAAACCTGTCAAAATGGCGGACGTGGTTGAAATTTCGTTGCACATGCCACGTCAATAGCCCGAGAAGGGGTCGATTTAATGGACAATAGAAGACACCCCAAATGACGTCATGAATTGACAACAGGAAATCCTTTTTGTTCGTGGAAATTAACAAATTATTACGCATTTTTTTAGCATTTTCTCCAAAAGAAATTCTTGAATTTCGTTATATTTATAACATTTTCTCTAAGAAAAGGGGCTTATAATTCTGTTACGTAAATAAGTGAATGGGAAACTCCTTCTGATCGCAAAGATGACGTAACGCCCATCAAGGCCTTAATCAAAGCACTGAAAGCTCAGAGTGATTAAAAGAAAACAAAGAAGTGTCAAGAAAGTTTGAAATACCTTTTGGCAATTATACATGCAGATTAAAAACGATATATGCAATTAGAAGACCTTAACTACATCTAAACAAATAAAAATGAATAGTAAATTAATAAATATGTTATTCGATTTTACAGTAAATGACGTCAAAAAATACAAAAATAGATAAAATCTTATCATCCTTTCTTCCACGTTCAGCGTATTGTTTAGATATTTTTATTGATTTTTTTTCATACTCCGTATTTCTTACTAGATTTTAGTATCCAGCAATTATGTTTGAAGAGGTAAATTGTATACTTCTAATATCAAGAGTATGTTTCTCAGTTTATTATGCCCCCGATCGAAGATGAGGGGGCATATAGTTTTGCAAATGTCGGTCGGTTGGTCTCCGTCGGTAGACACTTCGTTTCCGATCAATAACTAGAGAACGCTTTGACCTAGGTTCACCAAACTTGGTATGCTGGTTTTTCATCACCAGAAGATGACCCTTATTGATTCTGAGGTAATTAGGGTCAAAGGTCAAGATCACAGAGTCTTTCATCCTAAAAATGGTTTCCGATCAATAACTAGAGAACGCTTTGACTTAGGTTCACCAAACTTGGTATGCTGGTTGGTCATCACCAGTGGATGACCCGTATTGATTTTGAGATTATTAGGTCAAAGGTCAAGCTCACAGAGACATTGATCCTAAAAACGGTTTCTGATCAATAACTAGAGAACGCTTTGACCTAGTTCACCAAACTTGGTATGCTAATTGGTCATCACTAGTAGATGATCCCTATTGATTTTGAGGTCATTAGGTCAAAGATCAAACTCACAGGGACCTTCATCCTAAAATCGGTTGATGATCCGATCAGTAACTAGAGAACGCTTTGACCTAGGTTCACCAAACTTGGTATGCTGGTTGGTCATCACCAATAGATGAATTTGAGGTTATTAGGTCAAAGGTCAAGATCACAGAGACTTTGATCCTAAAAACAGTCTCTGATCAATAACTAGAGAACGCTTTGACCTAGGTTTACCAAACTTGATATGCTGGTTGGTCATTACCAGTAGATGACCCCTATCGATTTTGAGGTTATAAGGTCAAAGGTCAAGCTCACAGGGACCTTCATCCTAAAAACGGTTTCCGATCAATAACTAGAGAACGCTTTGACCTAGGTTCACGAAATTTGGTATGCTGGTTGGTCATCACTAGTAGATGATCCCTATTGATTTTGAGATCATTAGGTCAAAGATCAAGATCACAGAGACATTCATCCTAAAAATGGTTTCCGATCAGTAACTTGAGAACGCTTTGACTGAGGTTCACGAAATATGGTATGCTGGTTGGTCATCACCAGTAGATGAATTTGAGGTCACTAGGTCAAAGGTCAAGATCACAGAGACTTTCATCCTAAAAACGGTCTCTGATCAATAACTAGAGAACGCTTTGACCTAGGTTCACCAAACTTGATATGCTGATTGGTCATTACCAGTAGATGACCCCTATCGATTTTGAGGTTATTAGGTTAAAGGTCAAGCTCACAGGGACCTTCATCCTAAAAACGGTTTCCGATCAATAACTAGAGAACGCTTTGACCTAGGTTCACGAAATTTAGTACGCTGGTTGGTCATCATCAGTAGATGACCTCTATTGACTTTGAGATCATTAGGTCAAAGGTCAAGATCACAGAGACTTTCATCCTTAAAAACGGTTTCCGATCAATAACTAGAGAACGCTTTGACATAGGTTCACCAAACTTGGTATGCTGGTTGGTCATCACCAGTAGATGACCCCCTATTGATTTTAAGGTCATTTGCTTAAAGGTCAAGCGCACAGAGACTTTCATCCTAAAAACGGTTTCCGATCAATAACTAGAGAATGCTTTGACCTAGGTTCACCAAACTTGGTGTGCTGGTTGGTCATCACCAGTAAATGACCCCTATTGATTTTGAGGTCATTAGGTCAAAGGTCAAGGCCACAGGGACCTTGATCCTTAAAACAGTTTCTGATCAATAACTAGAGAACGCTTTGGCCCAACCACAAGCAATTAGGTGCTGCTGGGGGGCATGTATGTTTTACAAACATTTCTTGTTGTTAATAAGTTTTTATTACACATAAGAAGTACCTAAAGTACAAATGAAAAGAAGATGACACCAACCAACAAAAAAGGTACGATTTGATTTTTTTTTTAAAACGATGCAGCTACAAGCTGACTAATTAATATACGAGTCGGGTAAGATATGTGTTGTCTTAGATACGAGTTAGCCAGCTTCCTCTGATTTCTATACAAGTGATCTTTTTTAATTGTTTAATAGCATTCAATAATTTTTTGAAATGTTTTAAGTATTTCAAGAAGTTTTTTAGGATATCATGATGTTGAATATATAAATTGACAAGAGCACCGCTGGGCGAAGCATTATATGCCCGAAGGGTGTTTATTTTAAGTATGATGCTTTTGTGATATAAGGGAGGAATCCTTAGGCTTTAAAATTAAAAGATTTGCTTTAATTTTTGAATTTTTTTACCTTTGACCTACTGACCCCAAAACCAATAGGAGTCATTCACTCAATGTGTGCAACCATTATATGAATTTTGAAGTCTCTATCATTATGAAAAATGGTTGTCGAGTTACAGAGTGTAAATGATTCTAAACATTTATGTCACTGTGACCCTGACCTTTGACATACTGACCCCAAAATGTATAAGGGTCATCAACTCAATGTGTGCAAACATGATTTAAAGTTTGAAGTCTCTATAACAAACGACTGTCAAGTTACTTGGCGGAAATGGTTTTCAGTGTTAAGGTCACTGTGATCTTGACCTACTGACACAAAAATCAATAGGGGTCATTCACTCATTGTGTGCAACCATTACATGAATTTTGAAGTCTCTAAGACAAATGGTTGTCAAGTAACAGTGTAAATGATTATAAACATTTAGGTCACTGTCACCTTAACCTTTGACATATTGACCCAAAATGTATAGGGGTCATCCACTCAATGTGTGCAATCATTATATAAAGTTTGAAGTCTCTATAACAAATGATTATCAAGTGACATGGAGGAAATGGTTTTCAATGTTAAGGTCACTGTGACCTTGACCTTTGACCTACTGACCCCAAAATAAATAGGGGTTATTCACTCAATCTGTGCAACTACTATGTGAATTTCGAAGTCTCTATCATAAAAAGGTTGTTGAGTTTCAGAGTGTAAATGATTCTAAACATTTAGGTCACTATGACCTTGGGTTTTGACATACTTACCCCAAAATGTATAGGGGTCATCCACTCAATGTGTGCAATCAGGATATAAAGTTTGAAGTCTCTATAACAAATAATTGTCAAGTTACATGGAGGAAATGGTTTTCAATGTCAAGGTCTATGTGACCTTGACTTTTGAGCTACTGACCCCAAAATCAATAGGGGTCATCCACTCAATGGGAGCAATAATCTCATGAAGGTAAAAAGACTGTAGGCTAAAGAGTACTCAAGTTATCCTCTAGAAACCAAATTGCTAACGGACGGACGAACGGACGGACAGACGAACGAACTGACGCCCTGGAGCATAACATAATATGCCCCTTCGGGCATATAAAAATGGCTCACAGGACAATGTGTTGAACTTTCTTACTGACAAGACATGTTTTGGGTGTCTCAATAATAATTCAATAAAAATGGATTTCAAATAAGTTCTGGATATCTTTATATTCATTATGCTTTATTTGAATATTAAAATTATAATACTGGCCATAATCGTCATAAAAATAAGCCAAATAAGAACTCCAGAATGCTAAAAAAAACAGTATCAATACCCTGTATGCACGTTTTTTGTTTTGTTTTTTTTTTTTGTTTTTTGTTTTTTGTTTTTTTTCGTGGATGGCAAGATTTGCTTGAGATACATCAGGATTGAATTATCCAAACTACTCTTCCATGACCCGTTGGTCTTAAATTGCCTCGGAAAATGCAGAACGTTTTTCGCCAATATCCGTAAAACGAGACGTCAATGTCACATGTCATTGATCAATTTTGAATACATGACGTAGACAACAATAGTGGATTATTCAAAAAGAAAAAAAAATTCAAAAGAGATAGACCGAAACGTACTCGGAAGCGTGGTCGTCAAAACTTTTAAAATACTGAGAAAAAGCTGTAAAAATACAGGAAGAAGTACGATCTGTCGAGAATACTTATCGGCACTAAATTTGTTGAAATGTTGTTTCTGTAAATAACTTATGTATGCAAATTAGCATCTTCAGACTAAATCCGAGCAATGGTGGTGAGGTTACAGAAAACGAAAGTAGGTGTTTTTATTTCCGCTGACATCCACGAAAATAGTCAAGTTACAACGAAGTGAAAATAAACAGCAAATTTTCTTTTTAGCATATTGTCTATGCATTGGTATGAATATTTGCATAAATTGGCGATATTGTTATATTTTTGTTAATGGGCGTTATTTTAATTTTAACCGTTGGTTAGAAAGTGAACTTAGTTCAAACTTACAGTAAGATTAGAGAATACTATTCAAATAAAGGAATATTTTGAACAGTTTCTGGATATTGAAAAGGTTAAATATTTAATCTTCTTACAAAAATTACTTTCATGACTGTTGTATAGATGGTGCTAAACGGGTTTTTAAATATTTAATGGACTGATGACAAAATGGATAAATTATTAATAATAAATATCTTTTAAAAATATGATCGGCGTAGATACAGTACAAAATTAAAACCTCGTAAGTGTATAGTTTTCGGACATTGGCAAATATTGAACGCGCGTAGTAATCGAATATCCTATTTTCATAACAGTTTAGGCTATAAACAAACAAATTATACCCTAAAATTTCATAACAGAAACACTTTTAACCAATTGCATACTTCCTTCTTCAGCTGATGACTTTGTATCTTACAATTTCATTCGTTACAAATGCAGGTAAAAATCGACTTTATACGGCTATGCCGAAAAAGGGATTTACCTAGCAGCCTAACAGCAACAGATGGGATAAATGATTAACGATGGAACCTAATTGTTGTACAGATACAACAAGTTTTGAAGGTTTTATCTTCAATGGAACAAAAAAACAGATTGTCTAAACACTCAGGAAAGCAGTCAATACCAAATGAAATTAAGCTCTTGCAGGAACAATATAACAAAAAAAATATATAAAATGCAATGAAAAACAGACTTCACTGACTTGGGGAATCTTTTAGAGGGACAATATACTTACAAATACAGATGGAACAGGCTTAACTATTACGACAGAAGTTACTCCTTAAAAGCGGTTCTGACAATATACAAAACAGTGGCATTATTAGTTCAAGGTAGTGGTTGCATTCTGCGGATGAACAAAATCTTTAATTCACATTCACCTCATCTCAAAACATCACCAGATCAAGCAAAAGTGGCATGGCTAAATGAACATCAATTTTCTAGAGCAACCGTGGTCACCCAGAGATGCCGATTCAATCGCTCAAATTCAGGAATCAACTCCGCTTGTGACGACAGTAAATCATCACATTTCCATATCTTGGTCACCCAATCCAGTGAAAAACAGCAAACCACCAGCAGCTGAAGCCTCGGAAAACGTGAAAACAACAAACCAATCTAAGAAACAAAACAAATTACTTCTTAAAAGAATCCTGAAAAATGTTTCTGACTTATTCTTGGCTCACCAAAATTCAGCCAATTAACAAAATTAGGATCTGAAATGAAAAAAAAAAAGCTGAGAAAAATGAAAAAGAAGGTGGACAAAAACTGAATCGTGAAGAAATGTTAATATAATTCAATGTTATTAATGAAACCGGCAAAAAAGTAAAACTACCCAAGCTGAATTCAAATAATACAAAGACTATCAATGGCATTCAAAGGCGAAACAAAATAGTGACACATCTCCAAAACTCCCGGCTAAGATGAAAACACCCTTCAAAGAAGAAACATATCCAAGACAAAGTTTTATTGTGCTGAAATTTCTATGTAAGCAGTTCATTTGCAGATAATAAAAACACGTTCAATGACTAATTGCATGCCCTCTTTGCTAGTCAATTAATTATTGTGACATGGCAACACAGACATCACAGTGTAAATGTGAATTAGATAGATCATCTTCTGAGAACTTAAAGCAAGAAAATAGACAACTTGTTCAAGAAAAAAAAACTATCAGCAAATAACAATGAGCAAGCTAAAATAATTTCATATCAGAAAGATATGTTGGATAAGTCTGGAAAAAACAAATGCTGAAAATAATTAAAAATGTGCTGAACTGGAAGAAAACATCACAAAAAATCAAAATTGCCGAAAGCAAATGGAGATTGTCTCATAAAAGATCGTGAAATTGAGAAACTGAAAGATCAAGTCTCCCAAATGGGACAAAAACAAATTAAACAGTCATGCAACCAGATCAAAAAACGTGAAGAATCAGCAGATATGAAAACATCATTTGAATACTTGAAAGATGGCTACCTTCAAACAAAACATGGAGAAACTTGACCCAAGCAGCGGCTCAAATGCAAAGGAAGACGGTATTAAATTTTTGAGAACTGATCTTCAGTCCCAAAAGAAAAGCTTATTTCAGTGAAAATAACATCGAACATTTAAGACAACCCTCCTTGAGTACAGAGAATACTACTACAGAAGATAAATCAGCAACAAAAGCAACTGCAGCTCAAAATAGGCAAACTGAGACACCCATTGTACAGTAAGAAAATAAACAAGAGCAGACTCAACCAGATGTGCAGAACTAGATCCAAGAAAAGAGCACTAAAATTAACGATGATGTGTGTGCTCATTTTCGGAGATTTTGTTATAAAGGCACTTGGTGAGGAAAACATGACCAATCCTAAGTTGAAAGTGACTGTTTCCCCCAAAGGTGGTGAGAAAATACAATCAATCTTTCTTGCAATAAAGAATCCAAAAGACTTATCATCTGCAGATGTCATTGTCCTCCATGCAGGAATCAACAACATGGAGAAGTTCCTTCAAAAATAGCTGAAAATATGAAAATCTTAGTGACAACATCCGGACAAAGAGCCCAGACTCTAAAATTATAGTGTCTTATGTGATGAAAGTGGCAAACCCGGTAATTGATAAGCTGAATTGAAATTTCAGGAAGAATTGTGTGGAAAAGAAAATGACATTTCTTGACCATACAGATGCATTTGAAAAAGAAAATGCATTTCCTCCTCCGATGTTGCAACCCCGTCCACGATATTATTAAACACGACAATGACCAGCTTCAACCTAAACGGAACATCAAACCAATCACCCGACACTGTTACAGACAAAAGAAAGCTATTCACCAAATCTGTTCAAATTGTTTTATCTAAACATTAATTATTTGTACAGTAAGTTTGATAAAATGAGATAACTAATAAGTAATCACAGTGAAATAGATATTATATGTTTGGGTGAATCTTTTTTAAATGAATCTTACACTGATACTGAATTTCAGCTACAAGGATATTAACTCTTTCGGCGTGATAGAAAATCTCATGGTGGAGGGATTTTGGTGTATATCAAAAATGAATTCCTTGCATACAAAGACATGACTTGGAAAATAATAAAACTGAATCAGTATGGCTGGAAATTAAAAACTTTTCTTCTTTGGATACTGCTATATCAGTTAACAAAGACTTGAATAAAAAAAGGGAAGTAACCTTAGAGAACACTTTAAATGAAAACTAAAAAATGGTTCTGCTTGGAGATTTTGATTTTAACTTTGTTGGCAATTTTTCTTCTGAACAGTAACTGGAACTATGTAACTATTTTTGTATATAAGTTGAGGTAAACATCAGGAAAATTGTTAAAAGAAAATGTGTTTACCTCGTTAAATGAAGTCTTTATTGTTATAATGATAATAGTAGTAATTATTGTTATTATTGTTATTATAATTATTATGCTACCGATAAAAACTGAGCGTTTAATGCGGTTTGGCAAAAACGATTAGGATAGAAGAATAGGAAAATGGTATATGTTTTCACCGTTGCTAGGGTTCACATACTCGACAAGGCTGAAAGACACAACAATGTCTGTTTCAAGTTGACCTCATAACGCTCAAACGAAATTTTAAATATCTGAGCAACCAACGACCACATATAGGAAACTCCACTATGATACGTTACTTTCTCATGTCGCAAGTTGACATTTTTTCCTGAAAAGTTAAATCATGAATTCTTTTTTATTCACCTTCCTTCGGTTTATGAAATAAATGTGGTAAAACCCAGAAAAATACTCTTGTCCGAAGATGAATTTGTACAATAGAGCACAAAGCTGACATCCTACCACGTCACCCGAAAAAAAGATCCATTTGGATTTGAACTGAGGTACACTTGAACACAAACAGACACACTTCATAAAAGCCAGCTGATAGGCAAGGGAATAGAAGTGCTGTATTATGCTTCTACAACAGTTGCCAAACTCTAAACATTTTGAAAGGTACGTTTGATATATAAAAATTACAAATTACGGAAAAAATTCTCAAAACTTTTAATTTTACTTTTTACTTTTTTTTAACTTCGTTTTATTTTCCTTACCACAGAAAATTAAAATTTGATTTTACCAACCTACAATAACTAAACTTTTTCCATTTGAATAACAAGTCATTTAGGTAACTGGCCAAATTTGTCTCTCGGCACTACTACATTTACACGGTCCCCGTCCCTAAACTGGATTACCATGCCTCACAAGTAGCGACACTAATGTCCACTAATTTTTTTAATTTCACTATTCAAACAACAAGAGTGAATGCAATATGGACATATCAAAGTCTGTCCACATCTCGCGGTTGCATGCAAACAACGCAAAAACCGTCATCAGGACAGTCGTCAGTGATGTTGATTGTCGGTAGAAAATCATAAGAAACAATGTTGTCATTATAATGGGCATATCGTCACTACATGAAGAGGTCGAAGGCTGTTTGTCATTGCAGCAATCCACAAGTTTTGTACCTACCTTTCTGCGTGGAGAATGGGAACTAGCATGTCTTAGAGAGAAGCAGGAGCTATACCCTAATCTACTAGACAAATTTGGATCTTCCTTTTCTCATCTAGATGGATGTCAGTATTTAAGTGTTTTAATATTCACTGGACTGAATGGCATTAAACTAGAAAGTCCGAGGGCTTCATATCTGTCTGTTTCTGACAGCATTCTAAATCTACATTTGTTCACAGTTCGTAATTTACAGCAGGTAACTGTTCCTTTGTTGTGGTCTGTTCATTTTAAAGTGAGGTCTGTTGGTTACCTTTGGCATATTGCCTTTTACTTAATGAAACATTCTCACATTAAGGGTCTGAAAGAGTTGAGTCCCTATGTCAGATGAGCTCCAAGGCTAGTTGTCAATTATATAAAAACAGAAGAAAATTGACAGTTTAGAGCATCAGCTTATCTTTTTCAGTGTTACGTTAAATGCCATTTTCACAGATAGGTGCTACTCATGTGGAATCTTTTTTCAGGCTTTTTTATAAATTCCAAAAAGACTTCTTTGTTGCACCATGTTTTGTTTTCAGTTTTGTCTCATATAATGTTATTTGCTTTTTCTCCATTTTACCATATAATATTTTGGGGGTTTTTTTCCCATATGTTTCTATATGCTTGAGTTCAACCAAGGGATGTGATGACTCAAGGTGTCCAGAACGTACATAAAATGTTCCATACCTCTTGGACAGTCTTATTTTGCCAAACATTGGTTGTGGAATCATTAAAGCTTTTCATAATTTTGGACCAATTTGCTATGTCGCAAAAAGTAATTATCCTATTTCTTTATAATTTATTCTGACTGATGCTTACATATCAACAAAAGGGAATTATCTGGAATGATTTTATCATTTTCTATAAGAGAAGGGTTTAAAACAAATAGTAAATCTAAACAATAATTAGATGTGTTGTCCATGAATCAATCGCGTGAGCCCAAATTTATCGACAAAGCAGTTTACTAATTTCGTCAACATGTTTTGAGCCAGTTTTGACTGAATGTGTATGCTAATCAATATCATCCAAGAAGTCACAACGGTGTTACTTTCAACATCAATCATGGAAAATGTGCGATCAAGTTCGTCAATGCACGTTGTTGGAAGGACAGCAAGATCAAAATGGGTTAAGTAACAGAAGCAGTTATGTTTGAAGTTATTTGTCCACTACTAGTTCACATCTTAACTTTGAGAATTTCCCTGCACGTCATGTTTAAATAAGATAAACATTTCTTGAGAACTAACCTGCTTTTGTCGGACCATTTCTGTGCCTGCAAAGGCCAAACTGCAAAGATGAAAATACAAAAACAATACTGACTTGTCGTTTTTCGGTTTGGATGTTGGCCTGGCGAAAACACGAAAATAGGGCGCCACACAATGAATATGTTTGATTTTTTTCACCCTCTTTTTTCATTTTTTTTCATTTTTTCCTCCAACACCCGCGAGGCGAAAGCAAAACAACACACTTTTGCGTTTTGCCTTTCAACAGACTAAATTGCACTTTTAAGTGGCGGGGCTGAAAGCGAAAATGCTACGAACTGTTGCAACATCACGTTTTCCCGTAGTAGGTACAGACATTTTTGTTGCGCTGACCGGTAAATGATTATTACGTACCTCTTTTTTTAACAAACCCACAAAACAAGGTTGTGATGCTGAGATGAATAGAGGTGTCGGGAAACCTAAGGAAGAGTTTTTTAGAGGTAGTTGGTGCACTCTCTCACAGAGCGTTGTTGCTGCTTTACCAGACAGAAGGTATTATTGCACACTACAGAGCGGGAATCGAGCCAAGTCTAACTCTCCATTGTGCAACAGTCCTCGGAAACGACTTCCAGAATGCGAATGGAATGTTCGTTTATACTCTACCAGTGTGAAATCGGCTCAGCGATATGGTTTGAATTAAATAAAGAGAAATATTCATGCAACCAGTTGTATTTAGAACTTTTGACCAGGTAATAATGCATTTAATTTGAAAGTTTGACTTCACCAATGAAGGCTTGCCAGTAAGAGGTGGAAAACGTTCTTTAACTGCAAATACAAACGCGTTGAAATGTGAATATAGAATGCAGACCTAGTAATTTGTAAGAACGACTTCATACGACTACCAGCAGCTAATCAGGTTACATGTCTGTGTATTTTACATTACTTTGGCAAAAATGTCATGCCATATGGGTACTACGGATATATTACCATTAAAGTTTTTATGCCCCCACAAAGTGGGGAGCATATAGCGTTGCACTTGTCCGTCCGTCCGTACGTCTGTCCGTACGACCCGAAATCTTGTGAACGCAACTCCTCTTAAACCGGATGGCAGATTTTGCTTAAACTTCCAGGGATGAACAACCTTAATGTGTAGATGGTAGTAAAGGAAGGAATTTTCGCTGCGACCAAATTTAACAGAATTATGGCCCTTTGTTGATTTTTTTACTATATACTATGTAGAAATTTTGTGAACGCAACTCCTCTTAAACCGGACGGCAGATTTTGCTTAAACTTCCAGGGATGAACAACCTTAATGTGTAGATAGTAGTAAAGGAAGGAATTTTTGCTGCGACCAAATTCAACAGAATTATGGCCCTTTGTTGATTTTTTCACTATATACTATGTAGAAATTTTGTGAACGCAACTCCTCTTAAACCGGATGGCAGATTTTGCTAAAACTTTCAGGGATGAACAACCTTAATGTGTAGATGGAAGTAAAGGAGACCATACATGTGTTTCAAAATTCAGTTTTATTCAGACACAAATATTGTATTCCATCTGTAAAGAGACCAAATATGATGCCTCAAGAGTTAGGTGACTTTTTTATCATTAATACATGAATTGAGGAAATTTCAACTGAAATGCTATGATAAGAACAGAATTTTGTAGACATTAATTGAAGCTACTCTTGTTTACGAGCACATCTGCACAGTGGGGGCAACCGTGTCCTTTGGACACAGTTCTAGTTGTCGACCTGGATTCTGCTTAATCATGTTTTGCTCTTTTTATTTGTTTATTTCATTTTTTGAAGGGAGACTTTGTATATTCTTTGTTTCTTTGTTAATTCACGAATTAGACGGGAATCGTTTATTACACAACTCTTTCACACATTCTTTTTATCTTCAACGAATAGGAGAGAGTGTTATTGTTAACACGTCGCATTTAGTTAATATAAAAAATCGGTATAAAGAAGTAGCTTGGTAAGTGGATCAGTGGTCCAGTGGTAAGACGCTGGACTGGTGACCCTGGGGTCGGGAGATCAACCCCCGCTCTCCCACTTACATTACTAATTGTCCTTTTGATGAGTTGTTAAACAGCGGTCCCATGTATCAGTGCTGTACACTATGTACAGTATGGATAGGAGCCAGGGGTGTCTCTGGAAGGGATGCTTTCTGTATCTTGCACTATCCCCCACAACAAAAATTAGTAATCTCTGCAGGAGGCGATGGTCATGGGCAACCGCTACCGATGATAAATAGATAGATAGCATGGTAACGGATAACTAAATTTTCTTGGCCTTAAATCCACCAGCTTACCAGTCAGACAGCTTGTTGAATGCCGGCGATGAATCGACGGTCTTTAGTACCGCAAATCATCGTCGGGACGCTTTAGTAGTGATTGTTTCTCCGTTTCAACCACTTTTATCCAATCTTTGTCAAACTGCATTGTTAATATTATCATTTTGTGGCCCTTATTGTCTTAATAAGGGACTAGTCGGATCATTATGTGGATTGTTTATGCAAATAAACCAGCCAGGATGTACGTGTTGCATTGAACATTAGTGTATTTGTATCCTAACGGTAGGTAAAAAAATATACCTGATATGTATACACGTACCGTTTTGACAACGATGACATTTTGGTTTATATAAAAAGAACCTTAAGACAATAGCCTGACGTATATAATTGTCACTAACATCCGTAATTTCACCGTCTGTTTGCTTTTAAATTGTCTCAATCTTTTTTATCTGTATAAAATATCTTTCTATTATAACGTGTACATACAGTGTATTTCATTTGATGCAAAAGGGTTTTGATGAAATGAATATTCCATTCATTATTTCAATATTTGTGTGTATTTTTGTTTATTTTATCAGCGGAGAAAAATGCGTTATTCTGCTGGAATTGATGTTGTTAATGTTAATTTATTAAATTAAATTTAAGAACACCTAAATAGATAAATAAATAAAACATATATACGAGAATGAATGAATGAATGAACGGACGGACGGATTAATGGACGGCTGGCTAGCGGCTGGCTTGTTTGCAGCTGGCTGACTGGCTGATGGATGGATAGATCCTTTTGCGATATGTTCAGTTCTTACAAAAGAACTTTAGTTTAACATATGACTGACGGGCTTGTCGGTAGTTGCAGGTTCGTTTTTTAAAGCTGCCTTCCGGTCTTCTGGAAAAGTTACTATAACTCAATCAACACAGCCTTAATAGTTGTTGAAAATATTATGATTATTAGATATTACAGGCATTTTGAAATACATCTTTATTGGAAGCTACAAAAAATAAGGAAAGATGTTTTCTTTTCAAAATCTGGTCGAACTCGGTCGATTTAGCTGTAGTTTCTTAAGTCGCTTTCTATAAGACGTTTACACCTTTTTGTGGCACAAACTGAAGCATACCAGTATGTAGTTGGTTGAAATAATCCTGCCTTCTCAACCCTACATCTCGAAAAATAGTACATGTACATAAAATCAAAATGCTGGTTCTTCTCGGTAACGTTTCTCAACTGTCTGATTTAACAACAATCTCTTTCCTTCTGGTGAGCCCGCGTCCTTATGTCCGTCATAATAATAAAAAGTCTATCGATGGTGCTCTAACACTGAGCGGACTTTTGTATTTAAAAACATCTTAATAAGAAGTTCATCAAGTAAGTTTAAATAATTGATTAATATTTTTGTCTGGAACTATATTGTCAGCCTTGTGTGCTGCAATAGTCAGGAGGACTGAGTATCGAATGAAAATGGCTGGCTGTTCATTGCTCTTTTTATTTCACTGCTGTGTTTGTCCTTTGTACACGCAAAGCGACAATATTCAGAAGACCGAAAACATCGCCGACAGGTTTGCAGAGGGTCAATACAATGCTCATCAGAGCAGTGTTGCAGGAACAAAGACGGGGATCTGATCGGCGATAGTGAAGAATTAGGATGGGGGTTTCCTGTTATTGTTCCAGAGTCAGGTAAATACATTAAAATGAAAATTTTGTTTGCATAAAATTGCTCAGAGGGAAATCCATTTTTCTGTTCTACTTAGAGAGAGAGAGAGAGAGAGAGAGAGAGAGAGAGAGAGAGAGAATTGAATGAAATCAGGTATTAACATTTAGATTAATTTGTGTATCGAAAAAGAAAATACATTAAACATGTTATTTTGTCAGCAACATTGCAACAGTATTTTTTTAGTTTTATCAATTTCAGTTTATGGCAAGTGTTCGAAAAAGCCTAGTGAACCAGGTGAAGTGTGTTTGTTGCGATGTGGTTGCATTGAAGGTAAACCGTTCTTCATACGTGTCTATTTTTTTTTTTTTTTTTGTCATTATCTGCTGGTAGTTCTAACATATGTCTTTTTAAAAAAACGTTGATATAATGAGCTTAAAATTTAGCCTCATCCCTGTTTTCATGTTTATTATCTTAAAACATAAATCAGTAATACGTCATTTCTCAGTCTACAGCGGTGAAAACGGTTTGTTCACTACATTCCTCGATGGCTCGAAGTAGACGGGACCTTGACCAAAAAGGAAATTTCATGTCGTCAAAGATTGCATCGACTAAAGACCTATTTCTGGGTTTCTTACAGACTGTGTTTATAGTGCAAACAATAAAAACAGGAAAATTATCCTGATCCGTTGTCAACCATACATAGCCTTATCCTCAACTTAGAGCGATCGGAGAATTCGAGCGAAGCGAGATTGAGCCATCGGGGAACATTTAAACTATAAATGTCATGTTTAAGTTATGCTTGAGCCCTGCTGACGACTCAAAAGTTCGTGTTAAATGTTTAAGTGGCATTGTTTAAATGGCCTTTTCCTAATATTTTTAAACTGATCTATGAATATTATACGGCGTTTGGAAAAGGAAGTGTATTTTTGACAATGGTCAATTATTTGCCCTTTTCGTTGTCGCTCTGATATAAATAGCTCATACACTCGGCCATATACCCTCTCTCAAAGCTGTGGATATTTCTCAAGGCTTTTTCTACTCTTTGCAATTAATTTAGCCCTTGGACATCCGTTTTACTCATAGCATATAACATTTTTTGGCATTTGAGCGAGGTCGATATGAGAACTTATCGACGTGAAAAAAAGTGATACCGACCGAGGACGAAGCCATGTTTTCCACTCTGACGTCATCCGATTCGTATCCAAGCGATATTGCACATGTTTTATTTCGCACCGGTCGATACACGTTGTTTTGCACCCCCAACCCCTTTCAAGTAATAACGACTTTTTTGATAATTCACATGACTGTGTCTGAGCTTATGTAAAACAATTTGTTTGTAGATTTAATAATAAATTTTATTATTGTTAACTTGATCTTTTTTTTTCAGTGAAAGTGAATCTTAAAGTTTTTTTACGCTGGTAAGTTATACTGCGCGCTTACTTTACTGAAAAACTGTATAGAGCTACAAATTTATCAGTGAGTACTGTCTCTTTCTAGGCTATGAATGCTATAGAACAATCACAGGTGTTTGTTGTCCACCAAGAACATGCTGGAATCAGGAAGATGTTGACGCTGATCGCGAATTCTGGAATAATTGTCGGCCACCAACCTGCTTCTTTCCTCCATCATCCGATCCCGGAAACGAAGGACCAGTGCAAACAAAATGATTTCCAGGTTATAGGTCGAAATAACTTTTTGTAACGCCAGATGATATAAATAAATTAATAAGATTAGAAAGTATATCCTGAGATCACGTTGTTTGTATCAGTTTGGTAAACGTTGATTGGTAAAGTTTTATTGTTTCAAAAACAAAACAAAAAAGGGGAAAATCTTGATTTTTCTGCCGTAAAAATGTCAATTATTATTGTCTCTTGCGCATGTATAAAATCGACCAACGACGAATATATTAATTTCTCTTGTTACAGCGTTGTTTCAGATAATTCAGTTATAGTCATTGACAGAGCAGTAGTAAAATTAATAACTGGTTTCTCATATATTAAAGTTTAGGCAAACGCCTATGTAGGATTCTGTAGAACTGGGCTTTCATCCAAACCACATTCAAACTGCTCTTCTAAAGATAAATGAATATGATAAGATCGCTTTCGATTTTGTAGAACTAAGCGATCTGTACTAAACCCCTTCGCAGTGATGATTCTTTAGTATAGATACCTGCCACACTGGTATTTATTTCAAGATCCCTGCCAGCTTTCATGATACACTTGTTTGAAAAGATTGCTCTCTGTTGTTTTTGTTGTTGTTGTTGTTATTGTTGTTGAAATCAATAACTAATTGATTTGAGAGTCAAGAATTCGAAAAAAAAAGTTTTAAAGCTAACATTCTACTTATTCACTTTCAGTTGTGACCATTTGACAAACCTGATGTCAATGATGACATCACTGGCAGAAAACTAACCACCCATGGAGTTTGTCTGTGTACATTATTAAAGAACTGAAAATGACAAGAAGGTTCATGTAACTTTTAATCATCAGTTTTAGATATTCAACGAAACAGTCATATTTAGCAGAAACAATTCGTCGGTACTAATAACACAATAAATTGTTCACAGATTATCGGACTAAAGTGCTAAACAAGATATTCCAGTCTGAAGGTGATTCCGGCCTCTTCAAACATCTGTCCTCGTATAGCATTTGCTCTATTCGGCCCCAGTGTGCTACATTGGCACAAAGTGCTATGGGATGCCAGTCATGACAAAAACAAACTTGATCCCTCACAATCTTATACTCTCCTGGTAAAATGAGCTCGTCTCCACGATAGCATGTTTTCCCTTTGCGAAAAAGTAAAAAAAAGGAAGACAAATAAATATATAAGCGATCGTTATATAACAACCTCTATACCGCGCAGACACCTTGCCTTTCTTAAGTCGAGTAACCATAAATGAAAAAGTCGTAACTTGATTAATCGACTTAAATTGCTTGATTCATTTGAATTTTTCGTTGAGACGATCTGTGTTTCATTACCAATATCTAAATAAAGTTTTACACTACTGTTGTCTTTACAGCTATTTCATAACACAACAGAGCTATAATATATACAAGAGATATGTATTATTGTTGTACTGACACTGTTACAATTCGTATTGTTAGCCTGCAGCTCCTGGTTTAACATTGTTGTATCATTTTCCTACGTATTTTGTGACTGCTCTCAGATTTAATAATCAAACTTTCAAAAGGTGATTAAAACTACATTTTGCAAGTTGTTTACAAATATAACTTGATTTAGTAGCATCACGATTTTAATATCATCATCATCATTATCATCATCATTATCATCAGCACCAGTCCTTTAATAATTTTCGGCCAGAGTTACAAACTTGAAACTAACCACAACCTACTGATATTACTCTAACATACCATTTGGACAGTACCACTCACAAAAGGCACCGTTGTCAAACACCGCTGGATTAACGCACTGTAGACCCCCTGCTGGGCACTGAGCCTCGTTTTGACAAGTTACAGTTGCATCAGAATTGCAAATGCATTGTTCACAAGCTGCAGCTGGTCCTTCGGTAATAGGGCCTGCATAAGTATGAAAAAATACATTATATATTTATCAATTATAATTAAGTAAATGTTCATAAATCATAAGAAATATCCATACATGTAACTGAGTTTTATTTTTTTTATTCGTTCTTGTTTTTTGCGGGTTTTTTTGCCATTCATGCCATCTGTACACTTGTAAAGTTTTTTTACGGCAACAGTACGTTGAAAAAATAACATCCAATGCAAAATACCCCTTTTAAATGTTCAGAGTGTATCACAGCTGCATGAGACTTCCGTTTTACATCGCGGTAATCGCTGTATATTAACGGTAAACCAATCAAAAGACAGTTACGCTTGACGTCAAGCACCAATTTGCTTCTTGACACTTACCCACTGGCACAACATGTTCACGAAAGTTACATGCACACACTGGACAGCACGAGTCGAATGGATACATCATTGGACCAGAGCACTGTAGCGGAGGACATGTCGTATTTTTGCATAAGACACTGCATTCCGGGCAACACTCGTCCACTGCCTCGTAGTGACTTGCACCGCATGGTGGTGGCTGTTCATTAGGACAAACTTTCGGTTTACATTTGAATTTCCCAGATTTACAACATTCGCAGATCCTGCAGGGGTTGTAGTCGTCGACAACAGTATCTAAGAATGACACATGAATTATTATAAAGAACAGAAGATCATGAACATGATCTAACGGACATTCACTATAGCTGTGATCAAGAATTACACAACTTTGTACTTCTTTTATCAAGGCAATATTAATATAAAATTTAACAAATATGTACAACTCATTCATTTTCATATCGGAATATGTTTTTAATTGCTTCCAGGGCGGTTTTGTTGTTCATAGGGAGCTCCCTTACTTCAACAAACTGGTTTCGATATCAAAGGGCGCAAATACCATTTCAATATACAAAGTAGACAATTTTGAATTTGATTTTTTTTATATTCGACCTGGAAACTTAAGTAATTGTCCTATGTCCATTTCGTCTCAGTGTTCGGTACCATTTTATGTCACGTGGTTTTCACTCTATTATACAGATATTGAGACCTATCCGGAGTAAATGGGTTTTTTGACCCCACGACAATAGCAATTATAACTTCTTCACTCTTAGGTAGTTATGTCAAATATAGTTGTCTTATTGTCAGACATTTACGAAACTTTCTAATTCCCAATGAGCCAAGACACGTATTTACTGGACAGAACCTTATGAGTACTTTTATTTAGAAATTGACATATTATATAAAACATGACGGAAGTTCGTTTGAAAAAGTAGAAAACTGGAAATGTATTAGCATATTAGCAAACTAAAATATACTGTTTATTCTAAAATCGTACTGACACTTTATTTGTTCAGCCAAATATTTTGATTCAAGAGTTGTTTTAATTACCTTTTTTACATTATCATTGCAGGAATTATTATAATTATTATTTCAATATTATAATTATTATTATCATCAGCAGCATCAGCAACATCATCGTTGTTATCTTCCTCTTCCTCATCAGTATCATCATTATCATCATCACCATTAAAATTATTTTTTTATCGATTCATTTCCTGTATAGTTCCGTTTTAATATTTTGTACATGTATAAATATTTTAAATTCTCACCACCAACTGCAAAAGATTGCCCGCCTTTTTTGCACCTTTTCTCAGGATGGTTTCCGGTCATAAATCCATTCACAACACATAGACACAGACTGATTGTCAGCAGAACCGTTGGCCACTGCATCTTTACGTCTATTCTCAAACAGCGCTACGTTTGAGTTTTGTGGTAAAATGTCTCAAGATTGTAACAGTTATATCAGTACCTACACTGCGTTTTATTTCCGATAATATCTTTTATTGCGACGTATATACACACCTAGATTAGTACATTTCAGCAAAAATAATGGCGCCCCCTATTTCTCTTGGTAAGGAAACAGTTGATCTGAAGCGCACCCAAATATAATTGAAACAAGTGAGTGCAATTATAATGGGTTTTGAACAGAGGACAAGTCTTTAAACAGAAGCGCTTAGGATTTGTTATCTGAGGGCCATAAGTTTGATCCTCCGCTTTTCAAATAACTCTATAAGTTGTCTTCCGAGTAAGACATTAAAACGAGGTCCCATGTATTTCTATTCGCTTTCCACTAATTATGTTAAAGAACTAGAGTGCGTCTGGAATGGGATGTTTCCTCTGTCTTGGACTAGAGTAAATAAACTCCTCGGGGACCCATGTATCATTATTCCACTTGACAGCATTAAATATCTGTTTGACTTAAAAAATTGTATTAAGTGTAAACGACATGTTGGCCAAATATTTCTTTCTAGAATGTCAACTTGCATGACGTCATATATTAATCATTCGAACATATTATACATTTGTAGATTTTTTTCTTTTAAAAACTCCTAATAATGGTGACTGAATTAACTTCCATTCAGGGGAATAAATCTGAATAGGTACACCTGGTGATTTGTCTGCGGCTTCAACTCAGCATCAACATGTACAGGGTTATGTTTTTGGTTCGCACAGCCTGTACAGGCTCTAGGTGTTTGTTCTAAAAGAAACAAAAGTAAGTGAAACATGTGAATATGTGCAATTGGTGATTTGTGTGGTGCTGTGCCCAGTATCTGCAGAGCTAGAATCAGTCTTGGCTTAGGAAAAAAAGGCAAGGTGAACATTAAAACAGTCTGAGTCATACCGAAAGAAAGTATTAGAATCATAAGCCTTCACTTACATAGATTTCAGTCCGCATTTGTGCTTTAAAATATTATAGTAACTGCACTTGATATTTCATCAGTTTCCAATATATCAGTTTTTATTAAACTGTTGGAATTATAGCAAATATTTCTACACAAATAAACATCATGATAGACAAATCTTTCGTCTATGCTTTTTGCACCATTATATGTAAAAGTAAAGTTATAAGCAGGTTGCTTTTCTTCTGTAAAACGCGGGGGCGGGGAGGGGGGTGATTTGAGCATCCGTGTCCTAATTTTCATTTAACTCAACCTTAGAAAGCTTTACAAACATATGTAATTATTTTCAACAGGAACAAGCGTTTTAGAAACGTTTGTTAAAATTAAAGGTTTCTCATAGCAAAATTTAACGTACGGCAGCTCCGAAGCCTGGCCTCATTTTGTTTTCAAAGCACAAATTATGGCCATGTGCAGTCGAGGGTGAAATCCACACAAAAATATAATCATATGACTGCAACAGTGCTTGGTTATTTCTTGGCGTCATATGGTACCAGTGAATAGAACCAAATAAAGAACCCAATGGTCCCGTGACTTAAGTGATTAAATACAGCGTTAACTTTCCTGTAAATAAAGAAAAAAGTAAACAAGTAAAGTCAATATTACCCACACCTATGTTATATTGAACCACCAATCTTTCTTGTATAGATCACAATTTACATCTGTATCTCAGATTATTACAGGGTTCTAATCATTAATCCAATTAAAATGACTGTAGACAGTTTTAAAAGACGTGTTCAATAAAGCATTATTTAAAACCATATTCGTATGTTTGATTATTCCTGTTAATTTGTCTCTTTCGATTCTTTTTTCGTTTCGAAACCTTTTTGAAACCAAAGTTGTTTCGCTGTTGATGTCGCTGGTGTGGTTGCCTTCCTTTTTCGTTCATTTGTTTTGATCTCATCTGATGTAAATGCATTCTTTTATTTTATTATCTATTCTTTATCGCTTTTATAATGTATTTCATTCATTCATTCATACACTCACTCACTCACTCACATTCATACATTCATACATTCACTCATTCATTCATTATCTATTCATTTATTAATTTTTCTTTTACTTTTTTTCTTCCTTTATTTCCTTCCTTTCTCTTTCTGTCTCTTTTGATATCTCATTTTCTTTCTTTCCTTTCTTCTGTCTTTATTCATTTCCGATTTCAGCAGTTAGTGAAAGAGTTGTCAGCTTCTCTATCCGGAAGTATTCTTTTTAAGGAAGGGGCTGAAAAAGGTGCATTCACGCTCCCTATCTATTTGTTTGTTTTATTTTTTTACCTTACTATTTTCTTTCTTTCGGCAAACAAGAAACTGCTTGTATCAATAAAACATAGAAGAAATTTAAATTTGTTACCGCATTAAATATTTTACAGCAATAAAAACTTTTCAGATACAAATAGGTATTTATTTTTATACAAAATTTAAAACAGGCTCGAGACATCACTGCTGTTGGAATGAATCACACGACAGAAGAAATAGTAAGATATATTAAGACATTTCTGGTTCCCCTTTAAAATTTGGGTTAAATGAGGCATGCCGAGGGACACGACTTGTGCTTTGACTGGCATTCAAATTCCGGAACTTCCGAACGGAGGCTAACACCCAAACCACTGAGCTAGAACAGTCATAACTATTATTTCTAAGTACTTGATCATTTATGTTTCTGATATCATTCATGCTGATCATGTTATTTCAGAGACCAATCCCATAGTTAACAAGAAAAAAAGCATCACAGAACAGATGCAATATACGCCCGTCTGCCTAGGCAGTGAACTGATGATGCCAGACATTTGACATGGCACTGCACAAATATTTGGAAATCATCAAATTCAGCAAGAATATTTTTACAACTCTGTGTTGAAACGACACTAAAGTACTCTTATCAATGTCCCATAAAGTACATGTATACCAAAAAAGTTTTAAGAGGGGAGATCATTAAAAAATGAGACCTGACAAAGATTTTTCTACTTCTTACCACATATCTTTATCTCAAGTTTCAATTCAATAACTTTTATAATGATCAGTTATCCCCTTGACAAAAATCATAAAACCAAAGAACGTAAGTAACTTAAAACAGGATAAAGTAGCGTTATGATTCTTAAGAAATGCATTTCTCCTTGTCACTAGCTATCTATATTTTAAGTTTCACAAAAATCACTTCATAGTTTTAAAGTAATGCTTCGGACAAAAAAAAATTAAGGAGGGAGATAATTCAAAAACTGGACCAGGAAGAGTAATGGTACTTATGCACTGCACTTCTACATCTTACCATCCATCTTTGTCTTAAGTTTAAAGATAATCCCTTTCATAGTGTACAAGTTAAGCTCCGGGCAAAAATTCATTATTGAAATTAAAGAAGGGGAGCTTACTCAAAACCTAGATAAGGAAGAGTTATGATTTTTTTTTTTTGGCACTAGAGTTCTCCTTGTCGCCAGCTATCTATTCAGTTTCACATCAATTCACTTTACATATTTAAAGCCATGCTCCAGTCAAAAAAAAGTTAAAAGGTAGATAATTCAAAATCTGGACAAGTTAGAGTTATGTTTCTTATGCAGTGCATTTTTACTTCTTATCATCAATTTTTGTTTTAACTTTCAAGTCAATCCCTTACATAGCCTTTAAGTCATGTTCCATACAAAAATTCATTGTAAAATTATAAAAGGGAATATAACTAAAAAAAATGTAAAGTTAAAGTTATACTTCTTGGGCAATAAACTTTTTTTGTCAGCATCTATCTATATTTTAAGTTTCACATCAATCCACTTTATACTTTATTAAGTTATGCTATGAACAAAAAGTACAGAAGGGGGATAATCAAAATATGTGACCAGGAAGAGTTATAGTTATGCACTTCTACTTCTTACAACCTGTTTTATCTTAAGTTTCAAGAGAATATTTTTTTCGGTGTTCAAGTTATGCTCCAGACATATATTAAATATAAAAATTAAAGAAGGAAATAACTTATAAACTGGATAAGGTAAAGAATTATATGTTTCTTTAATACCACACTGTCCCTTGTCGCCATCTATTTATGTTTTAAATTTCACATGAATTCACTTCATAGTTTTGAAGTTATGCTCCTGAAAAATTCAAGAGGGGAGATAATTCAAAAATGGTTCCAGATAGAGTTATGGTTCTTGTGCACTTCTGCACTTCTAATTCTTACCATCTATTTTTTTTCTGAGTTTCAAAGAAATCCCTTTTATAGTTTTCAAGTTATGATCCGGACAGAAATGAAAAAGGGGAGATTACTCGAAATCTGGATAAGGTTGAGCAATGTACATTTTTATGTTTTCAGCTATATATATTTTAAGTTTCACATCAATTCACTTCACTGATTTAAAGCTATGATCCGGTAAATAAAAATAAGAGGAAGATAATTAAAAAATGGGACCAAGAAGAGTCATGGTTCTTGTCCACTGCATTTCTACTTTTTACCATCTGTCTTTATCTTAAGTTTCAAGACAATCCCTTTCATAGTGTTCAAGTATTGCTCCGGACAAAAATACATCATAGAAATTAAAAAGGGGAAATTACTCAAAAACTGGATAAGGTAGAACTATGCTTCTTTAGCGATGCACTTTTTCTTGACGCAAGCTACTTTCATTTTAAGTTTCATTTCAATTCACTTCATAGTTATTAATTTATGACACGGGTAAAAAAAGAAATAATAGGGGAGGTAACTAAAAACTGGGACCAGAAAGGTTAAGGTTCTTATGTACTGCACTTCTACTCTTACCATCTATCTTTATCTTAGGTTTCAAGACAATCCGTTTCATAGTGTTAAAAGTTATGCTCCTGACAAAAAATCATTATAGAAATTAAAGAAAGGGAGATAACTCAAAAACTTGATAAGGTAAAGTTATGCTTCTTGGGCACTGCAATTCTTCTGTCGCCAGCTGTATTTATTTTTAAGTTTAACAGCAAGTCACTTCATAGATTTAAAATTATGCCCCGGATAAAAAGAATCAAGAAGGGAGATAATTAAAAAAGGGATCAGATAGAGTTGTGGTTCTTAGCACTACTTCTCATTGTAAGAAAGCTGCACAGCAAGTTTGAAGTCAGTCAGACTATTAGCCGTCTTTCGATGGACGTACTAAATGCATATTTCTTTCTCAACGTGACGTTATACTTAGACCTACAATGCTTAAAAATTAACTTTTACTGTGTCTGAAAAAAATAACTGCACTAAACATAAGTCTATTTTAGAATTATTTTACTTTTAATTTTGAATCATGTTTCATTCATTATTTTATCAAACCTCTGTGTTTTATATATTTATCTATCTGTGGTGTAATGGTAACTAGCAGGACTGGTAACGCAGGGGTTGCCTGGAACCAGAGATGTCTCTGGAATGAGACGCATCCTGCTCCTTGCACTATCCCCTAAAACTTAAAATAACGAAATCTTAAGGTGCGTCGGTAAAATGGGCGATCCGTACCGACGATAAAAATCTCAAACAAGCTGAAGTAAAACAGCATGCCTCACAGGATTAATAAGTACAAAGTAGTTAATAACAAAGCTTCTGTTTTCATGTAATGGGAGATAAATCTGTTGAAGTTTAATTCTATTTTTATCTTGAGTAGATGTTCATTTGTTGCATTTCTTACTAGTGTTTCGGTTGGGCATTAAAAATTTGTTATTCTTTGTCCGTCTCTATGTCCAGATCTTTTGTAGGGCAGTACTTCAAACGTACATTAGAAAGATACAAGAACGATTATCACCATATGAAGTTTTGCACCTGGAAAAAATTGCAGTGAGTGATCCATTTTATCGGCGATTAAATGAAAAATTCGTGTTTAATTCAAATAAAAATACACGAGCAAGAGACATAAAACGTTTCAAAAATGTCTATCTATACATTGTAATCATCTGAAGTTACGTAGCCTGATTCAGAGGTTTGGAGTAAGATCCAGTATTGCTGGAGCTGTAACCCTACATTTACAATTAGATCAAATTCTATTGTATAGTTTTGATACAATTCATAAAGCAGATATTAACATTGAATATTTGCAACGTTTCACATACCATAAGTCATTGAAATCTGTGACAAAATGTATAAACATGTGAAGTTGTTTTAAGAAATTGCACCTCAGTTGTTGTCAAAAGCAGAAAGTTTGGAGATCCTAGTTGCACATGTAATGTTTTTTTCATTCTTTAAATTCGTTCGTTCTTTTACTCGCCCTTTCATCTTTCGCCGGTCTGTCCACTCACTCACTCACTCACTAATTTCTGCTTTTTAGCTGAAATTCTACTTTTTGAAGAATCTAAGCAATCGATTTCAGCCTTAGTGTAATATATTTTACCTACAGATTGATTTATTATTTGTGTTTGTTTCCAAGCATATCTATTACTTAAATTTTATGATAATGTTACCTCTTCACGATTCATTGATTGGTTTTAGGATATGTAATTGTTAAATTTAAACCGGCAACATTTTTTTCTTGTTAGTTTTTTATTACTTTCGCCATACTTTCATTTTAATGTTATTGTCTCAAACTAGTATGATAACCCATATTATAATATCATTACAACTTAAAATAACCCATAATATAAAATCCTTACACCTTCATATGAGTTCAAGAAAACAACTATTTCTTTAACTATCATTTCCTACACTTGAGCTGTCATAAAATACCTAACAAGTTTTCCTAAGTAGACAATTTTCTTTAAAAATTATATGAATTTTAATGCGAATTATGCGACACGTTTTCTTTGGTGTGTTGATGTCCTCTAAAAAATGGAGATTTCAATTACAAATTGGTCACATTTAGGACGTACAGAATTTACATCGGAAGAAAATAACAAGAACATCTGTGTTTCCTTTGTTAACACCTTAAGAGAACAAATTGCTATTACTCAGCGTCTTGATTCATGATTACAAATCAATCCATCAAATGGCAGTCTTTTGTTAAAAATGAGATGTATATAGAAAGCAATCGTTTATTCGAATGCTTTAATGCGTAAAATGTTCATTTTTATAAACAAAAGATTGTACGTAGGAATTTGCGAAGATTTTGCAACATATGGCTTGTGCGGTTTATTCGATATTTCTCATCAAATCTCTCACTAGCATGTAATTTTGCAACACTTACTATTTGCATAAAGCATGTGTCAACGCTAATTTACAAAAGTAGTATTTTACCCGAAGCCGATTTCGTTTTGGGATGTTCCGTCGAGTTGCAATTGTTGCAGTTTCTCAGACGGACATGTTTTCACTAATTTACTACTCGAATATTTAGGATTATAAATCAAAATACTTTTTTCCCGTAACACGCTTAAGCATTCTGTCTTGCAAATCTTCACGCTGTATATTTCAAAAACTCGTGGCCTTTATTACAATTTAATTTAATTGATCCGAGTAAAGTAAATGAATGCTCTTAACATAGCTAACTTAAGTAAATACTCAGTATGTGTATTTGTAAAACATAAGCCAGTGTGTACCAGGTCCTTAATAGATTTTCATACAAAAAGGGAAACTACTAATCGACCCATATATTCTGTAAAAGACTTCTAATTTTGTTCACCAAAAAGTAAGATCCATTGCTCATTTCGAAACAAAGTTTAAATTAAATCTTTTGATCCCCGAGATGTTGATCTGATATACTAAGTAATAACACACAGATGACTGTTATTTAGGTAAAAACCTAAATCATTGAAGCGGTGCGCTTCGTTTGTCATTCATGATCCTGAAAACGATACAAGAGCATGTGCACACGCACTTAAGGCCATCTTATAGATGTTTACTTGCTGCTCGCTCAAATGAAAGAAGCTGTTATATGGAAGCATTTTTCTGGTAGTTTTCTGTTGTTCGAACCCGGTTCATGGCCTCATCTTATCGAATTGTTTTGGTATAATTGCAGCAAAACGTTCATTCTCATTTCATCAATATTTACTTCATCTATTTTTGTCGGTAGATCTTGAGTCGTAAGGAGTTATTTCAAGGTAATGGTCAAAAATACAGTTTACTGCTGCTTTTAATACCATTTTTATTAAAGTTAAAATGACCATTGGACATTTGTGATTGTCTCTGTCCTAACTAGTTTGTTATTGATTTAAGATCAATTATTTTAATTGTAATACTGTTTGAAAATATATGTGAATTGCTATTTGTTGTTGTTGTTGTTTTTTACACAGAAAAATATCCAAATAAAATAGTTAAAAAATGGGTCATGATAAACACCAGTGGTCATTCAACAATGCAACAACATCACTTGACCAACACTCTTTAGACACGTGCACAATTAATCAGTGTATTTTAAAATGCACACAACGAACCGAGCTTTTACATAACCATCCCTAGAAAGGGAAAACACTAACAGTGAAGTTACTGCTGACGCATGCACACCCGATCAATTAACATCAAGTGAAACACTTTAAGCGACGATCGAAGCTCATTTAGGCCGCAAACGACTGTAAATTTGTTGGCGACAGAATGTGAGCAACCATAAATAGATATATATATATATATATATAAAAATAGCTTTCATTTATATCGATTAAATTTCGTTGTTTTTGTTATTCTAATCGTTTTCTTACTTACTTATCCGTACACCATTAGTAAAGTATGTGAATTTCGACTTCTTGTAAACCAATGTGATCACACGGACTTGTTATTTTTTTCAACTAATGTTATGAGATGATAGAATGGTGTAATGTTACTTGTTTATTAAAAGAATCAAATATGTTTCAAAGAAACACGTGCTGAATTTTGCATAGTACGGAGGTAATTCAAAGGCCACAGACTCATAACATTACTTTGGAAAACAGTAAACTGCATACTGAGATGAATTAGAAGCGTAAATTAAAAACATCATCCCCTTTCTTTAATTAAAATGTAAAATGATTATTGATCAAATCATTTAAATGCCATCTGTTGCAATGTGAAATCCGATGCCTAAACAGTAATGACAATAATGTCAAGTTTCTGTAAATATATAGGAAATAGTGCTTTTAATTTTTCTCAGATTTTGCCATTAAATCACTGCAACCAGCCTTAGAAAATTTCTTCAGTGTATGGCGAAAAGATTGCCAGTCAGTGTAAAAGTTTAATGTAGACCTCCTATATGAAAGAGATTGTGGGAAGATACTCATAAAGTAAGCGATATATTACAACATGTTTACTTATTGACCCATTCACTATAATATAACAAGATAATTGACTAATGTAAAGAAGAAATCGTGTTTAACAATGTCTATGAACACATAACGACCCTTAGAAATTTCCATAAACACATATAGACACTGAGAAAATGTCCATATACAGTCCAACCTCTCTAAACGTCACCTCCCAAGAACGACATCCTCTTTACAACATTTTGACCCCCCCCCTCCTCCCCACGTTGAAAATCTGTGCATTTTCACCTCTCTCGAGCGACACCTCTTTAAAACGAGCAACGACACTGTTTACTGTTTCTCCCCAATGACATATGAAAGCCTAGTACCATGATCGACAGAAAAATAGTCAGCGATTTGCATACATTCAAGATTTCCCAAAAATATTGAAAAGGTATTTTCAGCGCATGTACTAAGTCTAAAATCATAAAGTTCAAACATCAACACCCTGCGATTTTAGAATTAAAGAAACATGCAATACCGGTGTGATAATGATAAAGCAGTTTGTTTGTCACCTTGCATGTATTCTTATTACGTATGTGCAAGGTTGTTTTTGATTCACATTGACATGTGAAAATCCATAGCTCATTAAAACTGAATATAGCAATGTAGCGTCCGCAGTCTGACGTTTCGAATTTCTTTCCTGAATGCTCTGATGAGTTTTATCTATGGTAATATGTATTTATACTCTCCCCCCCCCCTCCTCATGCCCGCCCAAAGCCCCCCCCCCCCCCCCCCCCCCCCCCCCCCCAGAAATTATTAAGATATTATAATCTTTGCTTGTACGTAAGCGTCCTATCACATAAACAGGAATTTTGCCAAATCAAATTTAAAGGTACAATGTAAAAATATAAGTTTGATGTAGATTTTTAATAAAATAACATATAAATAAAGAAAGATTTTAAAGAAATCAGACTGGCATCCTATCTGATTGCAAAGCATTGTAACCATGAAACTACGTCGAGCTGACAAGTCCAACATATAAGATTGGTTGAACCTCCCGAGAACAACAACCACTCTACAGCAAACATTTTCCTTTCAACCGAATGGTGTTTACTCTTGGGAGGTTGGACTGTACACACAAAGACATTGAGATGTCTATAAACACAAAAATACCCTGAGAAAGTGTCCATAAACACATAGACACACTGAAAAATATCCATGAACAAATGTAGACACTAAGAAAATATTCATTAATACATTGAGACACTAAGAAAATGTCTATGTAATGTAATGAAATGCCATGCAATGCAATGCAAGGCAATTTAATGCAATGCAATGCAATGCAATACAATACAATACAATACAATACAATTATACGATTTTGAAGGAATTCCTCAAAATTATTGAGTATGTCTAATTAAGATTTGTTCTAGTAAGTATAGCTATTTGAATCATGTTTCGGTAATTTATTTTCAGATATTTTTTTATATTGCACTTGCACATTTAGACCTTCGACCCATCATATATATGGGTCTTAATTGTAAATTAACTTTTTCTACTTTCCAGTAGGTGTGTTACGTAAATTAAAATAATAAGAGCGCTGAAAACCTGGTTTTCCCTTAATTTAAAAGGTCTTGTAAGCTAGTCACATGCCGTTACTTTTTTATCATTTTGATGTAAGTCTTAATGTATTTTATGCACCCATTCTTTTCATCAATTTACAAATAAACATTCATTATATAAATAATAGGAATATCACATATGTTCGAAATAAAATTCATAGAAAAAAATCATTAATGTATACTTTGCAAAGGGCACCACAACAGAAACTAATGAAAACCGACAGATTTTTAAAATTTGAAGATATTCCTGAATCACAGACTTTAGTCTTAAATTCACTTGGCACTGTTTGGTCATTTACCATAGACTTACTTAACAAAGTGTAAATCTCAAAGTCTTGATAGAGCAACTAGGGTTAAAAAAAGTCTATCAAAAAGAAATTTTAACATGTATCGTGGCAAAGAGAAATGAATACAGTCAAAACTTGTCGACAAAGACCACCCTGGGGAATACCAAAAAAATGTCTCTAGATGTAGGTGGTCTTTGTTCATTGGTAAATTTGTTCTTTTAATTTGTGAGTGTAGTTCATAGTAGGTCTTTAGCAAAGACTGAACTGTCATTTACAAATTGTTTCTTACTCTGAATATAAACATTCAAACACGGTTATCTCAAAGAAATACTTAAATCAATTAAAATACACATAAAAATGCATTATTTAAATTCAGATAGTCATAAAACAGCCTTCAGATCAGACCTGAAATTGAAAAGATTGGAAAGGTAAATTTCCTAATATAGTTTTAGTGGATATCATTCAGAAAAGTATCATTTTCTACTATTTATTTCCCCACTGTTTAACTTATAACACTATAATTGTTACGGAACCCCTAAAGTGACACAGCTTTAATTGTCTGAAACCATATCTATTTTATTTCGTTATTTCTTCTCTCTTCTTCTTCTTCTTCTCATAAATGGTTGGCTCAACATAAAATAAAGGTAGATATATATATTTTACATTTAATTTTATTATCTGTCTGATTGGCTATGTTTCGCTTTAAGTGCCACTCTAGAATGATTCAATTTCGTCATAGAAATACAAATGCTATACGCGTAATGGCTTCAAGTGAGTTTTGTTCACTTACCACTGAAGCAAAAATTAAATATTTAAGGAAAACTTACTTCATGTAGTCTGAACAATACACATAATCGAGAAGCGCTATTATTTTTGAACCATCAGGATGAGATCTTAGATATCGTAATAGACAATAAAACCTCGCAATGCAAAATTAAACAATCGAAAGTCAGCGTGAACAGCTGACACCTTCTTAAAAGCTTTTTACTTCTAGAAATCATAAGACGTTCTCAAGTAGGAATCACAAGATTGTCAGTATTTTAGAACCAAGAAACTAATATGAAGAAGTGGATTTTCGCTTCTTCTGCTTGTGGTTTCTGTAGTGGTGTTAGGCACCCAAGCTTTTGAAGCAAGCAACGGCACTGCCAGCAACAGTACTAGTGACAGTAGTGATGAAGATGACATAATTGACAGCACGGGCACTTTAAAATACATCAAAAAGTGTAAGAGAGGTGGAGTAGTATACCAACCTGGTGGTGAGTATTTAATTCAGTTGATTTTGGATTATGTTCTAACAAATTGCAACAAAAATAAAATTTTACATAAGTTAACTACATTTGAAAATGAACCAAATACATAGTTTGAAAGCGATAAGAAAACTAGGAAGCTAGTATGTTATGAACCCATATATTCAACTCAAACTAAGACTTACACATTTTAAACACTCAGAGAAATATACTCCTCACAAAAAGTCAAGCAACAAACATTTAAACTGTGAAAAACTTTTAATGAGACCTCAATAATAAATGAATAGGCGCACAAATAATCTTCAACATTTCATCAAGTGAAATTTAACAAAGCATCTTGGAAATCCGATCTCACGCTACTGTTCACAAAAAGTAAGGCACATGGAAAAAGGTGTTGTAAAATGTAAACAGCCAACGCAAATTTCAAACACTTAAGGTAAAAAAACACGCGAAACCATTTTCAATAGTGTGTGTGACCCCCGTTAGCACCAATACAGCCCTGAATGCAGCATGGCAGCGAGGCAATTAAGCGGTGCAGCTGGTTCTGTGGGATGGCTCTCCACTCCCTCACAAGGGCTACTTCCAAGGCATCCAGAGTGTGGGGACGGACAAGCATGCCATAAACAGCTCGCCCAAGAATGTCCCACACGTGCTCGATGGGGTTCAGGTCTGGGGAACGGGCTGGCCAATGAAGGCGAGCGACATTGTTGTCGTTCAGTTCATTTTGAATGACTCGTGCTCTGTGACATGGCGCATTATCATCCATGAAAAGGTATTCATCACCAAGTCTCCTCATTTGGGAGATCACTTGAGACATGATGACGTGCCGATTTTTTGAAAGGTGCAAGCAAAAGAACTAATTTCATTCACTTTGTTTAAACATGATCTATCAACTTCCCGGTATACCACCTCAAAGAAGATCACCACATTCACGTCGCTATTTTTGATAATCTGTCAAAGCTTCCTGTTTATTTTAAAACGACAGAAAATATTGTAGTTATGTCTGGCACAATAATTCTTGCGTTCAGTTTGTTTTCAATAAAAAATATTCAAATATCTCTTTTTACAAAATAAAATTTCACAAGAGTGTTGATATCATACAGAACGTCAGACAACATAAAATGCAGCTCTGCAAACAGTCCAAATCTCTTCACTTCCACCACCTAAAAGAAAATAATAAAAAAAACTAAACTAGTTTATATCAGCTATTATCTGACTAGTCTGTGGAGAAACTTCCTACTTTGATTAACAACCGCCAAACTGCCATGTTTATTACCAACAGTTCTTGCTGAAACATCTCGGAATGTCTTACGAAAATATCTTTATGTTAATGGTGCGAAACCACCAAAAATTCCTTTTTACATTCTATACAAAATTCATGAGGATGGTATGAGGAACAACTCTCTGTTATGAATTCTAGTCTGAATGTTTTTAACATAAAACTGCTACCACACTTTAATAAATAGTTAATTAAAATGATTCCATCTAAATAATCACACAGATTTGGACAAAAAATGTAAAATCAGCGAAGAAAAATGAGAAATATTCCTAGCCGCCGTTAGTGCCTAGGTCACAAATAAAACGGGCGCCGCCCGATTCGGCGGCTTTGACGATATCGCGGATGCCGGGCGATTTTAAATCTGATACCTTGCGGTGTCATGAATAAAACGGTCGCCAGGAGATTTTATTGCCGAATTGATTTTACAGAAAGCATGCAAAGGATCAGGCGGTCGCCACCCGATGTCCAGACGGCGCCTGTGCAATTCATAAATGGATCGGACGGTCGCCGCGCGGGCGCCGGGCGGTTAAGGCTTGACATGTTATGATATTCTTTTATAAATCAGTCAGTTGTCAATATGCCAGCAAAGAAGGCAGTTGTTAGAGGCAAGGAGAAAGCCAAGCAAATGGTCAATGAGGCTGACACTGAGCCGCCATCGGCCAGTAAAAACGAGGCCATAGCAGGTGAATATCAGTCAGGAACTCGAATGGAAATAGAAGAAACAATAGCCACCTCTGTACTGACCCTCGTCATATAATGCTGTTGAATAATCCGCGTAGACGTTCTTGCTCGACGAGAAAGTTCATGTTAAATCCAAAGGAAATCACAAATACATTTTTGAGGCAGTTACAACAAAGTCAAGCCGCAATTACAACAAACTCATGCCGCCAGTTCGCCGGACGACAAAACGATGACCGCCCGGTGCCTGTACATGAATCGTCCGGGTACCGGGCGATAATCGTTCGCCAACTGGTGTCTATTCGGGCGCCGGGCGGGGCCCTGGCGATGTCCGCCCGGGTGCCTTTTAAATCGGACGGTGTTTTTGTGTCAAAAAGCAATCGCCCGATCCAAAAAAACATCGCCCGGGCGCCGCCCGATGACTTTTTTTAACTCACTGACCCCAAAAAGTATCGTTCGGACGCCGTTAGCTTTTAAGTTGTACAACTTGAAGGCGCCCGCCCGATGAGCAAAATTTTCAGCTGCTGTCGTCCGATTGTCACTGCCGCCGGACGGACGCCGGCCGAAATTGCGATTTTTTGGAGAAACAGATACCGTCCGGCGGCCGTTTGTTATTTGTGACTGAGGCATAAGCGGGTACAATTTTTTTAGCTCTGATTGACTGAATAGGTGATTTCATGCCTAGTTAGTTGATACCGATTACTTTAGTGGATAGTATATATATAACACCTTCACTTAGGTACAATAGCAGAATAAAGTACATTCTTCGATAAATAGCTGAAAAATAATAAGACAAAATTACGAATCCTTCGGAAACAGACACTCGCACCGGTTAGTGCAATCTTTGTTCAGTTACTGTCTTGCGGCTAGTCATCTTTAGGCTTGTTTGAGAGGTGTTTTCTGTTCGTTGGTATTCTGTCGCATAACAGTGTTTATTCGCAAGTCAACTTTGAGACGAGACTAAAGGTTGCAACAAATGGGAAAACAACCTAAATAAGCAGTAATTCATTGGCAGTTACGGGGCTGCCTATTTTTTTTCTTTTTATATCTTTTTAACCTTAGAAAAGGTATTATCAGTTGAATTCAAATGTAAGATCATATCGAATTTATTTATGTGTTCTTTGCAAAGTTTTAACATATACTGCTTTCCTGTTGGTAAATACAATTTTTCAAGTCTTAATTTTAGTGGTATGTATTTGATAGTGACATGCATGAAAGTTGACCAGAACTGGTACTTATTTTCTAGATAAACAATTGTTTGTTGGCACTTTGTCCAGTTGTATCTACATACACCTCTATGCCGCATAAACTTAAAAGAGAAGTTTGGATTGCAGATCCTATCTTGAACTAACTGTATCATATTCCTTGTATACTTGTAACAATTCTTCGAATGGCAGAGAAAATATTTTTGTTGGCAAAAAGATCTAAAAGATATGTTGCAATATTTATCATAATTAACCACACTAGCTATGTCAGAAAAAGACCAACTGGTGTTAAAATAAGTAACTTGTGAAATAGAAACTGACTTTTTGTGTTAATAATATCTCATGTAACAGCAAGTTATTGTTTTGTGTGACTATAATGTCTTTTTTTCGATTAATTTATCCGTGTCTTTTTTTCTCTCTCTTGTTTTTATTTGTTGCTGTTTTAGTGGTGATGTCAGTATTTCATGAATTTTATTAAAAGTCATAAAGTGCTTCCACCTTATCTGACAAATTAAAACGTTTTTACTTTAACATTGCAGAAAATTTCACAGATCCTAATGACAACTGTAGAATATGTAGATGCTGTAGGACAGGAGTTATCAAGTGCAAAGTAAAGGACTGTGCTGAATATAGACCACCTTGTGGGATTGATCACTTTGAAACTATTACTGAAGAATGTTGCCCAGTAAGTAGCAAGTCAAGTTACAATACGCCATCTTTGGACATTTTGGGATAACTTTGTGTAGGCAATACCCCACCATAGACCATACTTTACAGTTATTACTGTAATTTTACAGTTATTTCATAACTTACGAGTAAAACTGAAAAAAAATGCAAGTTTGCATTATATATATATATGCAAATCTAAAACAAATGCTCCAAATCGATATTTTGATGAATTACAACATATGCTTGCTTAGCAAGTCCTGTGTTAATAACGGTGAAGGACTTGTACCACAGTTTTCACGAGTCCTAACAATTTTCAACGAAATCGAATTTGTTTGTTTTTGTCTTAACGTTCCAAACATTTTTTGTATGTTGAGTTATTTTAATCAGGTATGCAGCGAACACTGTGAGGATGAGGCCGTTAACAATACCCAATGTCGTTCAAAAACGTGTCCAGGTCCTAATGGAGCCCCCTATTATCCGGACAACAGCTGTTGTCAGTCTTGTGGATGTTCCTGGCGTGGCAAGGTTGTACCGGAAGGTTTGCAATCAGAATGAAGCAATGGTTATTGCTATGGCAACTTATTTCTCTGTAGATCTCGCTATTCATATGTTTTCAATCATATCTTATATAAGAAGTCTCATATGGAGGTGTAGTTATAGCACTGGACTCAGTCTGGAGGTCGCCCGTTTAAATTACATCAGAGCGAGATTCCCAAGTCTTTCAAGCCTTTCGGCATTAAACACTCCCGTCGCTTGTTCTGATTCGAACCCAGGAAGCAGCCATCAAGCAGTTATGATTTGCAGGAACCTGTTACTTCCCAAATGATGTTAAGCAAACCCGTTCCAAGTGTAGATACTGCGTTTATATTTTTAGAGACAAACAAATGTTACTGAATCATAAAAGCAGTAATTATTCATAGAGTATTTAAGTCAATGTTTACGAAAACAAATATTGAGAAGGGGTTATTTCAGTTATTCTAATATGTTCATATTCTTGTAAGATAATATTTTGAACACAATTTTTAAACTTGTATACAAACATTTTTAACTTCTTTTTGCTCAAGGGCCCATACTAACGAGCCCAACTGCTGCATGCGAAGGTTGCGTGTGTCAAAATGGAACGGTAAATTGCACAAACGAAGCTCCGTGTCCAGCTCAAAGACTAAAGTGTGTCAATCCTGAAGTGTTTAATAGTCCTGACAATTGTACGTGGCATTGTCCAAACGGTATGCTATGAATTTCGTGTTATTTCTAACTTCATAAAAGTTGATTATTGTAGAACATTTAATATGCTTTGTTTACTATTGTTATTAAAATGGTATGGTCTGGTTATCTTGTGACATATATAAAGATCATTGTTAAAATACGCTATGGTAGGGCACAGTTATTACATAGGAATCCATAGATACATCTGTTTGAGTAACATACAAAAATTATGTGGTCTTTTTTCCTGCCATTTAAATGTATTATCAAAGTTCATTGAACAAATGTTATGGTACAGCTACCGTCTGCTTAATGTTAATTCTAGATGGCACTGTATAATTCTCCGATTGGTACTTGGTGCAGGTGACATCAGGCTTAGATGCTGTTGTCGTTGCCTTGTAACATTTAATTCATATAACAAATGTCTTTGACATATATCACTTACACATTTGTTAACATTTCCTCCTTACAGAAGGTGTGATGGAGTATTTCAATTTTTTAACCAAAAAATGCATGTTACCATAGCAACAGGTTTGATATTGTAAACTGTTCATTTTCTATTGTCTTTCGGGACAAAAAATTTACAATTGCAGCCTACATATTATAACAAAATTCGTCTGCTTTGACTTGCAGGGCCAACATGTTTCCGTGGTAACGAGCTCATTATGCCAAATACGTACCACACAGTGGGCGACAAAGTGTGCTTCTGTTACACGGACTGGTATCCATTGGCTTTCTGTGCCAACAAAGACCACTGGGGAAGAGTTGAAGAAAGGCTTCATACTGAGAAGTGTATGAAACGACCAGCTGACCCATCAGTCTGGACTGAGTCTCGTTAAAAAAATAGCCAATGTTCTTATGCAAATTGTCCCTTCGAATAGAAAGACTCATAAAACTATCCGGAAACTAAAGACAAAATTATACCAAAGGCTTTAATAAATAAGAAAATAAAGATTACATTTCTAAAATTAAATCAGTTGATGCATGTTGTTCACTTGTTCTTGTTACTTTTAGTTAGAAAAAAGTAAGAGAGGTATATTGGTAGGAATACTTAAGTCACCCAGTCCTGAGAAAGGCAATGTTCTGATAGTTGATTTTTTTAAAGAAAAAAACTCGAAAAATGTGATAAGTAATGCCAAGTTCAAAGATGGTTATTAGATGGTTTATGACCATTTCATTGCTCTAGACTTAATATCATTATTCCACTTTCACTATTATGATCATCACAATCGTTATAAAATTAAAAATCGTCGATATATAACAAACTAATTTTCAGAGGATTTCGATTCAGTGATCAGGGTTACCTTCCCGAAAATGAGTAGGCAAATGGTTACATTTACAGGTAAATATTATTTTCAATAAGATTTCTAAATACAGACACATATAACAACATCTGTTTTAAGCGACACTTTATTCTATTCTATTCTATTCTATTTATCATTTATCGAGAATATCGAACGTAAACTGAACAAGCTGAATAAATATTGCCTTCCAGGACGTGGGGTTTTTCGTTTTCAATCTACGCTATGTGAAAATGAGACAGCAAACTCAAATAACATATACGTAGCAGAAACGATTTTATTTAAGTACATATATCAGATACAACTTACAAAGCTCGATACAACCCTTCCTAGACGTATGTTGAAAGGTAAAACCAGATCCTGTATAAAAGGTTGTTTCCTATTCATTGTTAACAATAAATTATGTTGCAATGCATTCTGCATTGTCTTTACTCTCTCTAGACGTTGTAATCTGGTTGATAAGATCTTCAAAGCAATCTGTCACCGTATTCTTAAAGAAATACTAATATTCAGGATTGACTTTCCACGTCTATTGTGACACGTGACTCTCTTTATGAAAGTTCAATTTGTCAACAAGATTTTCAGGTCTTTTCGACGAAGATTACTCATTGAAATTTAATAAACTTTTTTTAGTGATAAAAAGGTCAGAAAACAAAAGAACTTTCTTCGTTCATGCTGGTTATCTCTTTTAATGTCTTTAATATTCATCCTTATGATGATGATGACTAATGATGATAATGATGTATCAGTATAACATAATATCGTTGAGCGAGCAAAAAAGACAAATAAATGAATGACAGAATTAGTAATATACAATGGTCACTTGAATATAATGCTAACATATGCATCAAAAATTAACATTCCGCTGCTGTGAAGACTCATGATACTAAATGATTATGAAAGCAAATTGTGTACCTTGACATGAACCTTTGCTTTCTATTCAGCCGACAGTCTTCCAACGCTTTAAACACTTTGATTATTTACTGCGATTCAAAATTAGAACAGAGCAGATCCATTCGCAAAATTGATAATTTAAAAGAATTGAAAGTTACTATTGATTAGACAGAATTGCATGGTAACATTATTGCATCAAATCTTATCCGTTTCAAAGAAATTCACTCGTACGGTCAGAAGCGTTAATGGTCAAATTTACTGACAACCACGTCGATACAATGGTTGTAAGCCCTAAAAGACGTTTGAGATGATGACGTGGCATACAAACTAGATCGCAGTAATTCTCTAAGCCTACTTCTAGCTGTATGTCGACTTACACGGCTTCATATATTACCTACCATTAAACGTTTCGTGGATTCAGTCAAAATATATCTTTCACGCAGATGGCGTTAACGTATGTAATTATCCTGCCATAATTATGTTACATGCAGTCTTCCTGAACGTGGCATATCAGCAAATAATCACGTGTCTCGCTATGAAATCGAACAAGAGGCGTTATACGACTATATCCCCAGCAGAACTATTCAAAGAGTGTCTGCTTATGTTTGTAAGAAGACACTTTTCAATAAGTGTTAACTTCCACGTGGACCTATTGCTGTCAGTGATGCATATTCTTTACACTTAATTGTCATATAATTCAGATACATTTACTCGTATTTTCTTCGAAAATGTTTTCTAACTAACATTAAGAAGGCGGTTTGCTAGGACAAACAACAAATTTTTCCTCGGCTTCGCCTCAGACAAAAATTGTTTCGAAGAAAAAATACGTATTGTATCTATTTCTTAAACCCTCTGGCGACTTGTTTTGTGTAAAAAACGGGCCATATTTCGTAGATAAAACCACATGATTGACATGCACGGATTACACCAGTAAATCTACTGGCTATTTCCCAAAAATGTTAACATTATAACGAAATTAACGCCAATTTTCGATGAGGTGTTTCTTTTTGTCTTCAGTTTATGTTAAACGTACATGGATTTTCAGAAATCGTGTTAATCGTTAGTAAGAAAGACTTGTTTTATTTCTAATATGTACATGTATATAAATGAAATACTTGTATACCTTTTAGATTAGTTGTAAATTTATTTTTGATTGGCCTAGTCACAAAAAAAGAAAAGATTTTTTACCAAATTCAACGGTACCAAATGTGAGAAAAACAAGTTAAATATCGTTTGCTTGCTGTCATTTACGTACTGGCCACTACAGAGAGCTTAAGATTGTAATGACCTTCCTGAACCGTCGCATTACATCACAGTGTTCTGGTAAACCCGTTCCCTTCAGACGTATAGTAAATGATTCTAAAGACTTCCTTGATTTGCTTCCCCAAGTATATATTGTGATTTTTTTTCTAAAGTACCTACTTTGAAACAAACAAACCAACAAATAAATATACTTCTAAAATTTTGCATTGTTGCCATAACATACAGATTTTCATTCCGCATTACTTTATGACTTTATTGATTTTTTGTTGAATTCTTTTCTAGAATCAAATACTAATCCATTCTGTTTACACTCAGGTAAATCGTTCATAGCATGATAACCGGTTTGTTAGTTTGATAATGCTCAAAATGCTCCTTTCTGAACAAAATAAAATAAACAAGAGGACCATGATGGCACTGGATCGCTAACCTGATCTGGCTGTAGGGTCTGCTATTAAGCAAACATCAGACGCAATATTACATATTCTAATTGGAGATTTTCAAAGACCTCATATTTTATACAAATAAAACCCATGAAGCAGAGGCACTTTTGAGCTAGCAGCTTGTGAGGAGATTTCATTTGAGGCGAAATATTTATGAAAATCTATATTTAGCTCTAGTGACCATTTAAGGCAAAGAAGCAGAACAATCTGAGCATTTTTAATAGAGGGCTATGCAAGGAACATTCCTGTGAAATTTGGTGGAAAATAACCTTGCTGTTAAGGAGGAGATATTTTAAGGAAAAACATTTGTTTCTAGTTTTAGCTTTTGCACCCTTTTTGTACAATAGAGCGGAATGTTTTGAGCAATTGTAAAAAAGAGCAATATAAGGAATATTTCTGTCAAATTTGGCCAAGTTGTTTCAGAGGAGATGTCATTTGACTACAAAAAATGACGAAAAATTATTTTTAGCTCTGCCGGCCATATTTTTTTTTCAATGGAGCGAACTTTCTACCAATTTTTATTAGACGGCTATGTAAGAAACATTTCTGTGAAATTTGACAGAAAATCACCTTTCGGTTAAGGAAGAGATGTTGTTTTATTTTTTTTTTCTGTTTTTAGCTTTTGCAGCCCGTATGTGCAATGGAGCGGAAAGGTTTGAGCAAATTTAATAAAAAGGGAATATAAGAAATATTTCTTTCAAGATTGGTTTAAAATGGCCAAAAGGTTTTGGGTGACACGTCATTTGAAGCCAAATATCGACGAAAATCTCTTTTTAGCTCTGGTGGCCATTTTGTTCAATGAAGTAAAATAATCTGAGCAATTTAATAGAAAGCTATGCAACAAACATTTCTGTGAAATTTGTTGGAAAATAATCTTGCTGTTTAAGAGGAGATGCTGTTTCAATTTAGACAAGCCTTAGGGTAATATAAGGAACATTTCTGTTCAATCTGGACCAAAATGGCCAAGTGCTTTTGGACGAGATGTCATTTGAAGCCAATATTTACGATTTTGTTCAATGGAGCGGAACGTTTGAAACAAATTTAAAATAGAGAGCTTTGTATGGAACATTTCTGTGAAATTCGGTTGAAATTGCTGTTAAGGAGGAGATGGGTTTTTTTGTTTTGTTTTTTCTATTTTTAGCTTTTGCAGCCCTTGTGTTCAATGGAGCGGAACGGTTTGGGCAATTTTAGAAAAGGTCAATATAAGTTATATTTCTATTAAATTTGGTTAAAATGGTCTTGCGGTTTAGGAGGACATGTCATATAAAGTAAAATTTTGATAACGGACGCCGGACACAGGGTGATCATATTAGCTCAGCCTAAGCATTTTCTTTATTGGACGTTGGTTTGGGAATTTTATTATGCAACATAATAAAATCATAAGTTTCTGTTTGAGAGACAACAATCAAGTTTTCTTAAAAAATGAGCATTCTTCTGATGAAAAACCGAGAAAGTGTTTCTGGCCACTGAAGCGAGTTTGCGGCGGAATAAAAAAGAAATCGATTTCTGGTACGATAATGCAGGAAACACTCGACAACAAGCGATTTGATGATCAACGCTTGTCAAATATTAATATAACAATGATTATCTGTTTTGGCTCACCTGAGCACAACGTGTTGTGAGCTATTGTGATCACATAATATTTGGTATCCGTCGTCGTGCGCTAGTGCATGAGTGCGTTAATGCGTCAACATTTTGATTTAAACGACATTTCCTCTGAAACCATTAGGCCGAAGTTGTTAAAATTTGGCAGGGATGTTCCTACAAGACCTAGAGCTTAGATATTTGCATGATGTATCATCTAGAGGTCCTCTACCAAAGTTGTCCAAAAAATGTTCCTAGGGTTAAAATTGGCTACGCCGAAGGGGTCACTTCTTTTACACAGAAAATGTGTAGGAAAAAACTTAAGAAATCTTCTTCTCTGAAACCACAAGGCCCTACGTTCTAAATTTTTCACAAAGTAATGACTTGTGGAGCTGTACTAAAAATTGTTCAAATTATGTCCCTGGGGTTAAAATTGACCAGAGGTCACTTGTTTATATAGAACCATATATAAGGAAAACTTCAAAAATCTCTTGTCTGAAACTTCTATGCTTTGGGATTTGATATTTGACATAGAGGTTCACCTAGAGCTCCTCTACAAAAATTTTTCAAATTATGCTCCTGGAGTCATAAATGCCTCCGCCCCGGGGTCAGTTGATTTAAAAAAAGGTTTATATCTGAAAAACTTCGCAAACCTTCTTCTATAAAACCAGAAGGCTTAGTGCATAGATATTTTGCATGGAATATCATCTAGAAGTCCTCTACCAAGATTGTTCAAATGATACTCTTGTGGCCAAAACTGACCCCACCCAAAGGGTCACTAGATTTTTGTAAGGACTTGCAAAAAAATTTATGGTCAGTATCCACAATGCCTAGTGTTAAGATATTTGATGTGTATTATGGCCTAGTAGACCTTTACCAAGTTTATTCAAATCTTGGCCCTTGGGTCAAAATAGACCCGCCCCCAGGTCATTAAGGCTAAAAATAGACTTTTCACATTTTTTTCAGAGAGCCATAATTTATTGACAGATATTTTAGATATTTGGTATATAGGCACCTTGCATGAATCTTTGCCATTCAGTTGGATCAAGGTTAAGGTCACCTAGGCTAAAATAAGATTTTTGTACGTTTCCCCTTAGAGTCATTTTCATTTATCTATCGAAATCTAGGTGGAGTTTGAAGTCACTGGGTCAAATTCATGGTCATTCCAGGAAAAAATATTCGGAGGTGGATTATGTAAACAAATCTGTTTGGTTTCTTTTCAGTAGACAATTTTAACTGTCAATATTTCAAAATAAGTAGTTCACGACTTCTGGCAATAAGGTTTTATTTTTACCATGATTTTAAAATTAAATAAAAGGTACAGGAAATGTTTATTTACAGTGCTTAAAAGTGCTGTCTGCTAGTCAGTATGAATAAACGATCTATTATCATTCAAAAGACAAGTTATTGATTAAATCACTTTAGCATTTCGGACACATTTTTTGGATATTTTGTTACCGCACTTAAACTCAACATTGGTGTATTTGCGGTTTTTATTTTTAAAAAGCGAAATACATAATTATGTTAATCTAGTGTTTTAATATTCTTTAAACTGAACAAGATTAAATTGTCTGTGGTTTAGCTAATGTATTCCTCCTTACAAGAAAGCATGCTCTCTGGGTGTTTGGGTTAGATATTTACAAAAAAAATTATTTCATTTTTTGTATTCCATAAAAAGTTTTACATGTCTTTGTTAATTCACATATTACAAGACAAACCTGTTAACCCTTTTAAAGTTATCACTGCCAAGCTCAACCCTTTGAATACAGAAAAATAATGATAAAAAACACGTTTTATATAAATTCAGAATATTTATGTACACTTGACACTTTTATTACTTAACCAAGGTTTTTATGAAGTTTTGTTATTGTACATCATCACTATCACCACCCTTCACAAATTTTACCTGCAAGACCAGTTAAAAATTTGTCTTAATAACCTATCGGTCTTAGTATAGTTTGTGTTCTAAATTCACACTTCGGTTCTTTAAAAATATTTACCCCTAATTTTGAAACCATGGGTAAAAGAGTTTGACTTTCGCAAAACTTATTATGCAATTTATCTATGTCTGTTTTTATTATATACACCCAAACCTCTGTCCCGTTAGTAAAATAGCAAAGACCATAGAATGAAATAGAGACATTAGTAAGTACATGTACAGGCTATTCTGAAAAAAAACTGGTGAGAAGTTACGTCTTGGTCACATCACTTAATTATACTTAGGTTTAGGTCACATTTTTATATAATCAACATATATTGTAACAACTTTTAATTAAAGAGTTATTTCTAGTATCTAATGTTGTAAAAAGTGAGTCTTTGATACTTTGATCAAAAAGAATTCTAATCAGGTTGATTAATTTATCATGCTTATTACAAGAATGTGAATAGTTAATAACAGTCATAGGGATTAAATCCAGTAAAAAAAATTAGTCATTTAATGGATTCTAAATCAGGGTTATTAATACACATAATTTCTCAGAAATAGCTTTTAAACTAATCAAAGCGACACTGTAGATATAATATTGAACCTCCTCTCAGCTAAACAAAGGAAAATATAAAGCTTTTTAAGTCAATGTAATAATTTCTCAGAAATGCTACAATTCTAAGAAATAGTCAGCATAACAAATCGGTATTTAAAATATATAACGTTGCATCTCTTTTCAGAATTTCTCACAAACAGTTAACAAAATAAATCGGTATCAAGAATATAATATTGCATCTCCTTTCAGCTATACAAAGTAAAATAAAGTCAATGTTATGAATTCGCATAATTTGTAAAAATAACTATTTAACAAATGTATACGGTACTTAAAATATAATTGTGCACTTCTTTTCTGCTGAATAAAAGAGAAATACGTGGCACTGCAAAAACAAAGTTAATATAAGCATTAGAGCGTCAGTGCATTTTGTTGAAATAACGTTATAATACACATTATTCCAAATCATTACGTCTTATACAATATAATATTATTCAACTAGTGGAGTAATTTAATAACGTATTGGTTGACAGATATAACACAAATACTTAGTAATGGAATTTTATTCGAACTGAAAGTAGAAGTAGATGAAAACCTTACTGCTACTAAATGTTTTTGTATTATTATCTTTAACAGATTGGTAGCACTGTTTATCTTGTAAGTGATCTCAAAAAACCACTTGCTTGATTCATGCATTAAAAGAATCATTATCTCAGACAATTTGTATAACGAAAGTCTGAACGACCACATCTTCATAGGCAGATATGGATTCCGATGAAAAATTTTGTAAACAACAGTGCATTTTTGTGAACATGGTGAATATGGCGTGGCTCATTTCTGCATGACTGTCGTCAAGTAATAAGTGAGCGTTTCACGTTTCACTTGGGCTAAAAGGATCCTTTTAAACTGTCAGCAATACCTCGTACAGGGAATTTACCGGCTGGTCTACTGCTTGAGCCTCGCTATGTTTGCTTTGTACACTTTGTGATGTTAATGTGTTATCTCCTCTTATGTTCTGATTTTTTAACCTACATTTCCTTGGTGTGTCTTGCATTTGGTCATTGTTTTAATTATCTACGTGTCTATCCATTTCATTAATGTGTCTGATTAATGGGTTTGTCTATTGATGATAGGTGCCAATTTTCTTAAGGCTTTGATAAAAAAAGTCAAGTTATAAATAATAGGAGCTATAACCTGTTTTTGACATTTTTTGCTTGTTTTATGCTGAAGTTTCTGCCATTGTTGTTATTCTTCTTCTTGTTACATCGGTTGGATTTATTTCAGCACTAACTGATGACGTGCTAAGTAGCGCTTTAAATATTCCTGTTTTCAACAGAATGGATATTTGGTCTTAGCAAAGCCACAAAATTACAATGACCGATTTAACAGATGTTTTTAACTATACATATATATTTGTCCGAAAGATTTCAATGAAAGGGTTGTCTGTTTGTCGTTTATAAGTGGCAACTCGTAACCTGTAACATTCAGTGACGTATTGAGGCTCTACCTACAAACAAAATATCAATATACATTTCCTGTGGCTCTTTGCGTTCAATAAAAGAATTAAAAAGTGTCCATCTAAATTTGAATAGGGCACACCCAAATCAACGAGTTATTTGGAATTCATTTCTGGTCCGTTTCTATTCAGTGACTGACATTGCCATTAGTAATAACACCGTGATAGAAAGTATTAAATAACTTTAAAACTTGGCAAATCAATTTAAAAAACTGTCTAGAACAGGAGAGCTGCATAGCAATGTCAGAAACTAAGTTCACATTCGATATAATATAACTTAGAACTTCTCTGAGTTAGTTAAAATTGTCTGCAACTTATGCTAATATGAAGATGTATTTAGTAAGGAATAAATTAGGAATTTTAATCCTGTTTCTTGTTTTGGATTTAAAAGCACCTGTTGTTGCAATAATTAAAGACGCAATTATAATACGTGTCAATGGTTATGAAGATCTTTACTTTAATACCAACCATGTTGCGGACTTAACTAACGTGGTGAGTGCGACGCGTTGTGCAAGTCTCTGTAGCCAAAATCAGGACTGCCTAACTTTCTTCTACAACGCACATTTGCAGCTTTGTAGGCTTCACTCGTCGGCCTTTTTCAACAAAAACGAAGCTAGTGCTGCTTTGAACTGGACTCTCTACGCCTTCGAGAACAAGCAATGTCCTACTTATTACGGCTTTTACCAAGAGGCAAGCGGGTTGTGTTTGCACATCTGTACAAGCATTTATAAGTTCTACGACGCTCGACTATATTGTTACTCGCTGAATTCTCGAGTTGTAAGTCTAGACTCTGTCAGCAAACGAACCGAACTTGAAAACTTCAAAAACAGGCCTGATATAGCTTCTATTCTTCCGCATGAAGTTGTATGGCTCGGTATGCAAGTAAGGAAACATCTATTATTCATTATTTATTTTAGTGTAATACAGTGGTACCTGAACAAACATATTTCGGATATAAATTTTCTTTACAGTTTACGTGCTGGACTGGTACACCAAGGATCCCGAATTCGATCCCCCGCTCCTCAACTAATGGTGTTTCGGATGAGACGTTAAACCGAGGTCCTATGTATCGGTGCTATACACTGAGCATGCAAAAGAACCAGGGGTGTCTCTGGAATGGGATGTTTTCTGTATATTGCACTACCCTCACAACATAAAATAACTAATCTCTTCAGGGGGCGTCGGTCAAATGGGCGACTGGTACCGACGATAAATAAGCTCAAAACATTTTCAAAGCTGCGTTGCTGTCACTTCATAGAGATGCACTTTGCTATATTGTAAGAAAATTATTCTGGTTGAGTTACACAGCAACTTGCCGTCAGGTAGAGCAGGGAAATTTGCAACAAATTGGAAATAGGCCCATGGATACATAATTGTATCCTTAGTCAAGATGATTTCATTTTTTACAACCTTTTTAAATGACTTGTATATGAAGCCAGTTAAGTATTATTCATCAGTAAATCAATGTTTAGCAAAACTGGTGACCTAATTTTCTCTGAATACTCATTAAAGTGCTTTTTAACTGGTCACATGGCCTTGATCTCTTTACAACAGATATGTCTTACATCACCCCTAGATTTACAATCACAACAGTCACTAGAGCTTTCACAGCTTCATATGTACATCTCTACAATAAAGTTCAAACAAAAATATATAATTAGATATTTTTGATACATAATTTCGAGCAGCCACATTTAGAGTATCGTCATACAGTTTTACTTCGCCGGTATTGCTAGTTCATAAAAAGACTAGGTCATGGTCGGAAAATGCATTGGTCAGTAACAGAAGGAGATAAATCGTGGAAGAAAGTAGATCTCTAATAAATTATCGCGCGCCTTTTATCCAGTATTATTAATGTAATATAAACACATTTTTGTGAGTTTAGGTCGGTGGTAATCACGAATTTGGCTGTTAGCCTGGCTTACTTAACTTTTTATAACATTGGATCGATTCTATGACAATCGATCTAAAACTGGAAAATAATCAAATCAGTCAATTCAGTGGCAACTCTCTGTGTAGCTCGACTTTTGAACTACGTCTATAGAAAAGAAATTAATTTCTCTTGCATGTAACTTTACTATAATTATGTACAATTATGCACTGCTTGTTCTGCCTTTTTAATACGTCAGAAATGAACTGAAATTCCATCATAAAAGGCAAAAGCTTCTTTATTTGAATTGATTTACCAAAGAATGGAATCCTCAAACTGAAGAGTGTATTTGTCTAAACCTCAATTTCAGAAAACGCCTTCTGGTTGGCAGTGGGACAATGGTGCGTTTCTCGGACCTGAACGGAAATGGGGAATTGGTCAGCCGTACTGTCCAGTAAATTTAGCGTGTGACTGCGTTGCTATACGAAAATTGTGGGGAGATCTTTGGGACGACTGTGTCTGCACTAGCTCGCTCACAGTGATTTGTGAATACCCTTGATAGACAATTACTGTTAAATAGATATACTATGACAATGAGCGTTAGCAAACAGGTCTACACTGCATTTTGGATACACATATATTTGAACTTAAGTTATATTTCAATAAAAAAAGAGTGTGAACAAAATGTAAGTAATTGCATGTTAGTCTTTATATAGCAATTCTACCTTCTCTTTCTAAACTTAATCCAGACTTAACTGATATCGTTGCTACTGGTAAATTACTACAATGTTGTCTGAATTGAAACTAAGTTTCGCTTGTATCAAACTATAAAGTCAATATTACGACTACAATGTTAATATTATGACTCCAGTCTGCATCATGACTCCAATCTGTATTTGACCTATTTAAATCTAACCCTGGTTCTTGACAATAATGCCAATTAAAGGACTGCAATGCCTCGTTCTCTGATTTATTCTATTTTTACAATCTATTTTTTCTTCGATTTTCCATCCAATTTGAATATATAGAACATGGTAATTGCTTTCGACAGCTTTTATATTCCTCGATCGCTTTACACTTTTGTCATAAGATTAATTTATCGTTCACAGAGTTTGTTAAAATAGACTGGTTGAATCTTAATTCCTATGATAATCATACCATGATTTGACAGATATGACATGCAGTTAAGTGTTCCGTGAAAATACACGAACTTATCCAAATGTCAGCTATGCAAAATCTAAAGCTTACAGCTTACAGTGTAAAACAAATTGTTAGTGTATGCACTAATCATGTGACAGTCTAACATGACTTAACTTTGAAAATCATACTTCAAGCAGAATTATAAAAACATTACAAAATAATATCATTCATTGACTGTAATTCAATTTCTCAACGTATGTTCGTATAAATCTGCGACATTTTCGACATTCTCAGAATGCAATGTAATATGGAAATTGAGTTTGTTAGTACAGCTGTTTGAATAATAATTAAACATTATTATAGCAAATGAACATAAAACTGGAAATAACTCAGTAGTCACTGTTTGCTGGCACTGACTAGCGCCAAATTTTGGCTGTAGTGGCGATCAGCTTCTATACTAAGCAATACAAGTGATCGTCATTTACCCCTTAGCCTGCTAAATATCTTAAATGGATTTGTACGTCTTTCAATTTGGACAGATCCATTTATTGTTTACGGGGGTGCTTATTGAAAATTTACCGACTGAATGAGGAATTGTGGACGGATCTGCAGGCTGACCTTGATCTGTACTGGTTGCAAAGACAAACACAATTGCCGCCAGCATGAGAAGGGTTAACTACACAGCTTTTTATGCCCCCACAAAGTGGAGCGCATATAGCGTTGCACTTGTCCGTCCGTACGTACGTCTGACCGTCCGTCCGTCCGTACGTCCCTAAATCTTGTGAACGCAACTCCTCTTAAACCGGATGGCAGATTTTGCTTAAACTTCCAGGGATGAACAACCTTAATGTGTAGATGGTAGTAAGGAAGGAATTTTTGCTGCGACCAAATTTAACAGAATTATGGCCCTTTGTTGATTTTTTCACTATATACTATGTAGAAATTTTGAGAACGCAACTCCTCTTAAACCGGATGGCAGATTTTGCTTAAACTTCCAGGGATGAACAACCTTAATGTGTAGATGGTAGTAAAGGAAGGAATTTTTGCTGCGACCAAATTTAACAGAATTATGGCCCTTTGTTGATTTTTTCACTATATACTATGTAGAAATTTTGAGAACGCAACTCCTCTTAAACCGGATGGCAGATTTTGCTTAAACTTCCAGGGATGAGCAACCTTAATGTGTAGATGGTAGTAAAGGAAGGATTTTTTGCTGCGACCAAATTTAACAGAATTATGGCCCTTTGTTGTTTTTTTCACTATATACCATTTAGAAATGTTGTGAACGCAACTCCTCTTAAACCGGATGGCAGATTTTGCTTAAACTTCCAGGGATGAACAACCTTAATGTGTAGATGGAAGTAAAGGAAGGAATTTTTGCTGTGACCATATTTAACAGAATTATGGCCGTTTGTTGATTTTTTCACTATATACCATATAAATAATTAAACATATAAATTTTACATTTGTAATTTAATTTAACATGTACATAAGGTTACCTGTAGATCATTTTAGGTATATGTACAGAAAAAATCTTACATACAGGATATAAATCCTCTTGTTTATGAGCACTTATGCATAGTGGGGGCATCCGTGTCCTATGGACACAGTTCTAGTTCATTTTAAAATGAACATAAATCTGTACGGCTGTTTTACTTTTCCATAGTGACACCCTACACTTGTTAACTTTGCCAAGTGTTATTCGTTAATACATTTTTATTATCATATCGATAAATATTTCTGATAAATGCATTTTAAGAGATCACTTAAAAAAGCTGAGTAAATAAAAAGTTCTGTTTTATTACATTTTTACAATACTGTTATCTTTGGATGCCTCAAAATGTAAGTATAAGGATGTTAACGTAAGTTTAGCGTCACTCAAAAGTGTTCTATTTTTTATTAACTGAATTACCACGCCTGTTAAACAAATGCTACACTTAAAATTTATGCTGCAAGAACGGACCCTGAAATACGTATTATACATCCTTATTTGGTCCATATATTATAACTTTCCTTCAACGCAGTAGGACGTACTAAGGCTGGCCTATATATAAGTAAGCTATAACCTGCATAACCATATGCTTGATTTCGGCCTTTCCGGAAGTAATATCTGCTCAACATTATAACGTCGCAACACCACTCATGTCACTACAGGAGCAAAGTTTTCAGCTAATGTTATAAGATTAAAATCTATTTATATTAGGGATGGGAACGAATGACTAATATAAATATTCGAATATTCGCTTTGCCATATTCGAATATATTCGAATATTCGTTTTTATTTAAATTTCAGTCCGAATTTTGGTATGCGAACATTGGTACTGTTTTATCACCTGTACGTTGTCGGGGAAACAGCTTTGTATCGTCTAGACATGGCGTACAAATGTCCTTTAAATACTTCATATTAAGTGATTGGCAATACATAATATATTCCGTTCATTAAAACCGCGTGAAATAAGTACAAACACATGTTTTTTGTCTATTGTAGCTGGTCCAAAGTGTGAGACAAATCATCTAAGCTGTATTTTGGATATTCTACTTAAACCTTTTCTAAGTAAAGTACCAAGTTTTATACGCGATAATATAGATTTTCTTATTTTTATACCCAATACAGTTTCAGAACATACTATTCTTGTTTCCTTTGATATTATCAGTTTATACACAAACATTCCTCATGACTTAGGTCTAGAAGCTATAACATTCTGGTAAAATAGATATCCAGAGATAATATCGGATCGTTTTGATAAGAACTTCATTATTTAGGGACTCATAATAATTTTAGAAAACAATAATTTTTCATTTAACAATTTATATTTTAATCAATGCAAAGGTACGGTCATGGGTACAAAAGTAGCTCCGACTTTTGCTACGTTAGTTTTAGGTTTTTTAGAAGAAATATTATAAGAACGAATTAAAGAAGAAAGAATTGACGTTTAAGCTAAATACGTGACAGATTGATGGAAAAGGTATCTGGATGACTGTTTTATCTTTTGGGAAGAATCTATTTTAGATCTGCTTTTATTTGATAAGATTTTAAACACCTACATTCAGACATTAAATTAAAAAAGCAATGCAGTGCTACAGTATTACCTTTTCTAAATATACTGATAATGAAAAAAGAAACGTCAATCATCACTGACATATATTTTAAATTACCGATTCCAAACAGTATTTAAATTTCAAATCATGCCACCCTAAACATACAAAAATAAATATTCCATTTTCTTTAGCGCGCAGAATTTGTACAATTGTGTCTGATAAAAATATTTTTGAAACAAGATTAAAAGAATTGGCGAACATTCTCATCAAACGAAAATACCCTATTCAAATAATTAAATCTGGAATCATTAAAGCACTTTAAATTCCTGTTAAAAGCCCTGAAAGCGAAGATATTACACTATTTATATCAACACACAACCCAAAAAACAGAGAGGTATTTGGTCTACTAAAAAATAATATGGAAATTTTGGATACGGACAACAAAATGAAAAAAAGTTTTAGATAATACCAAGATAATAAAATGCAAGCGACAACTCCCAAATTTTAAACGCCTTCTCACTCAGTCTGAGTTAAAGGATAATATCGCTACTCCATCAGTTAAGAAATGTAATCAGCCCCGTTGCAGGTTTTGTAAAAATCTTTAAAAATTAAAAGTAAATGTTTTCACATAAAAGAAAATATGGACTGTACAGTAGAAAATGTTTTAATGTTTTAGTGTGTAATGGCTGTAATGAATTCTATATAGGACAAACAGGAGATAAAGTAAGAAACAGAAAAACAGTACATGAACAGGAAATAAGAGACCCGTCAACAAGACATTTACCACTGAGCACACATTTGGATATATGCTCATAAAAAATGCCCTAAATTTTCTATTTTTCCATTTTTCAAATTCCAAAGTAATGATGTTTCAGCTACGTTATCTAAAGAACGTTATTTTATAGACATTTTTGAGACAAAGCTTAACAGTTATTGATGACGTCATCATTTTTGACGTTGTGTACACATTTTGTTTTATTGCCCTGATGATAATGGAAACCGTTTGGCAATTACATATTCAAAAACCCATGTGATGCTTTTATTTTTTCATATATATTTTAATATTGTTTATCGATGATCAAATTTAAAGCAAGGATGATATGTGTTTTTTTTTCATAATATCAATAGGGTTATGACTAGTTGTTCGTTTTCGTAAAACATGACGTTAATCCTTGAATACTGTGAGACAAACAACTTCTAAAATTTGAAATAAAGGAGCGCCAATTAAAATGAACAAAAGATAAGAAGGTATCACAATTATGTCTGTTGCAAACTGTTAATCCGTAACGATTGCCCCTGCCAATTATGCATTGCCTGTTTAATTGTTAATTGGATCATTTTCGATAAACAAACACAATACCAAACAGAATGTTTGCATTATTAGAATGCTTATATTTATAAACGATGATTTATTTTAAAAAATCGTACAGAATATTCGAATTTTCATATTCGAATATTCGGTCGATTTTCGAATGTTCGAATATTCGTTCCCATCCCTAATTAATATATAAGAATCAAATTTGATGAATTTTGCATATTAACGAAGAACATAAAGGGAGCTAATTCAAAAGCCACAAACTCATTTTATAACTTTTTGAACACAGTAAAGCGCATAGTGAGATGAATAGGAAGCGTAAATGGTTTCATTTTTAAATTGTGATCATTGATCCAATCTTCATTTAAAAGTTTTTTTAAAAAAACACTTTAATTATGCTCTATAATTATTTAACAACTGTGTCTTTCTAAAGAAAATGGCACAACAAAGTAAACAAACAGCCGTCCTTCTATCTTCATTTTATTAATTGGATGTCATGCCTAATACATCTTGCAAATTTTAAACTTTTATATATTATGGATTTCACCTCTATTCAACAGTTACTTGTTATAATCGCAAGCCTGAACAAGCTTGGTTGTTGATTTTACTACTCTGACATTTTACAGCAGTAGATTGACGAACTATGAACTATGTTTTCGTGCTTAATGCATGGACATACACAAGACTTTTGTCAGAAGACCGTTCCCTACAGGATGGAATTCGACAGAGTGGTTCTGAGTACCAGGAAATAGACTTTGGCCGAATTTTAGATCCCAGGTTATTTGATGAACTGTCGAGACTTTGATAAATTGGCATTGCTCTAGGACTGGGATTTAGAATCCGAAAAGGGAAAAGTGTCCAATTTCGCCAGGTCAGTCCTGCCTCACCCCCCCCCCCAACCCCCGGAGCAAAACATTGATAGGCGCATTACCAATTGTTTGCGCATGTACACAATTCTTCAAACTGCGGCTTGGACATGTATGAAGGTTTGTCTAAAGTCAGAAAAAAATTACATTTGTATCTTTCGATCAAAACAACTCTGTATTCTTAGAAGTCAGAGTATCTAGGCTACAAGTCAACATGTTGTACATCTTTATCAAACACGGATATGTGACAGTTAGTCAATATTTAAGTGTTATCATCTTTCTTTATTTCCTTTTTACTTTATAAAACAAATTAATCGTCATGACATCTGTTGCCATGTGAAATGCGATACCAAAACAATAACGGTAAAAATATTGTCATGTACTATCTCTTTTTCTTTAATGTTGTAGTTGTTTTCTGTTTTTTTCTGAAATTTTGTCATGAACATCACTGTAATCAGCCAAGTAAATTTTGTCAGTGCATATCTTTCATAGCCAAAAAAAACTGCCATATTATAAAAAATTAATTAAACCTAATTCAGCGTAGACATATGAAAGAGTCGTAGGGACACACTCATAAGTAAATGATGATATACTACATGTGACCTATTCACTATAACATAATAAAATGATAATGTAAAGAAAACATAGTCTTCAGAAATGTCAATATACGCATATAAACACTGAGAAAATCCCCATAACACATATAAAACCCATGAAAATGTCCATAAACACATGTAGACACTACAAAGATGTCCATAAACACATAAATACACTATAAAAATGTCCATAAATACATATAAATTCTATGGAAATGTCCATAAACACTTAAAGACACTATAAAATGTCTATAAACTCTATGGAAATGTCCATAAACACATTATATTTGTGGATCTTCAGTGTAAATAAACTTTAAATATTAGTACTTTTTCTCTTTCCAGTAGGCGCATTATGTCTTTTAAAATATCAAGGCGCTGAAAACACTGGTATTGTTTCCCTTCGTTAAGGTGTCATGTAAGCTCGTCATTACGCTCCCTAAGCAGGAAAACATTACCGTTACTTCACAACGCTGCTTTAATAAGAGTAGATTTATGATATTGTCCTTTACAATGAAATTTAAAACAACCAATGAACATGCTGAAAGTGCACCAAAATCCCCGAAACCGAAAAATCTTGAAACCATTTTTCATTAGTTTAAACGATCATGTGATTCATAAAATTATAAATAGACAGGTGTTTTCTGACAATTTTGTAAACACATTTCAACTACGCGTTTACGTTAACATCTTAATACAACAATTAAAGGTCCTAAAACTACCATACCATCTTGATTTTAACACTTGTGATTGTTTTACTGGTTTATTTACGTATACATATTAAAAAACACTTTGAAAAGTGAAATACATAAGTAACATGCAGACCTGCATTATTTGTTTACATTTTGAGTTGTCAAGTGTATGTATGGATGTTCGTTGTAGGCTAGTCACTGATTGGCTGAAAAGTAACTGTGGATTTTCCTGTCTAAAAAATAAAAACATCGTTCTGAAAATTGAATTTTAGTAGAGGTAAGAAAGTGAAAAATTCGACCGATGCGCAGGAGAGTAGCTCGTCATATGCTGTAACCTTTCATCACTTTTATATTGGTCTTGACGTATTTCATGCAATCTGTTTTTGTAACCACTAAAGAAAAGAAAAAGAAAAAAAGAATAAAATGCATTCATTCTGAACATAACGAGTAAAAGGGACATCACATTTATTTGAAATGAAATTCATTTGAAGATATTTATGACTCACAGGGCTTTATTCTTGAATTCATTTGAAACTGCTATGTCATTTACCTAAAACTAATAATAACACAGTCAAATCAAGGTCTTGCCAGAGCAGCTTGGATTAAAGCAGTCCGTCAAAGAGACTTTAACATGCATGGCATGTCGTGATAAAAAAATGATTTCAGTCAAACCTGTCGAAAACATCATTATGGGGAAGACCAATCAGTGGTCTCTAGATGTAGATGGTCTTTGTTCACAGGTTAATTTGTCCTTTTAATCTGTAGGTAAAACAAAAAAATTGTGGTCTTTATTCACTGGCGGTCTTTGTTTACAGTAGGTCTTTAGCACAGATTGGACTGTCATTCAGAGATTGTTTTCAGAGATTTGTTACTCAGGGATGTGAACATTCAAACACTGTAACCTCAGATATACATTTAAATCAGCTTGAAATAAAAAAAGAATTGCGTCAGACGAATTCAGATTGCCATCACACAGTCTTGATATCAGAAAAGGGGGCAAATATATTGAGCAAATTGAAATGATTGGAAAGGTTAATTTTGTGATATTTCTACAGTGGAGATCAAGTATCATTTTCTTCTAGATAGAGTATAATCGAGGAGTGCCATTATTTTTAACCATCAGGATGATATCTGACATATCAATAAAACCTCTTAGGCAAGATTAAAAGCTCGAATGTCAACGAGAACAGCTGACACCCGCTTTTTACATATAAAAATCATAAGATGTTCTCAAGTAGGGGTCACAAGACTGTCGTATTTTAGAACCAAGACAACAATATGAAGAAGTGGATTTTCGTTCTTCTGCTTGTGGTTTCTGTAGTGGTGCTAGGCACCCATGTTGTAGACGGTGGAAGCAGTGAAGAGGAGGAGGCAGGCGAGGAGGTCGCTGGTGATGATGATGAGGAGGAGGGTGTTGGTGGTGGTGGTGATGACGACGACGATGATGATGAAGAGGAGGAGGCAGGTGGTGGTGGTGGTGGTGGTGATGACGTCGGCGATAAGGAGGAGGAAGAGGAGGGTGGTGATGATGATGAGAGTAGTGGTGGTGGTGATGACGACGACGACGATGATGATGAAGATGAGGAGGAAGGGGACGACGATGATGACGACTCCGACGATGATGAAGGCGACATAAGTGACAGCACGGACACTTTAAAATACAACAAAAAGTGTAAGAGAGGTGGACTAATATACCCACCTGGTGGTGAGTAGTTGATTTCAGTTTATTTAGAATTATGTTTCAACAAATTGCTATAAAAAACAACAGCATTCTTTACGTTAACTTCATTGAAAATAAACCAAATGCATAGTTTGAAAGCGATAAGAAAACTAGGAAGCTAGTTTATTATTTTACTCGGATATTCAACGCAAACCAAGACCTTTAAATTTTAAACACTCAGAGATCAGCCAAACTCCCAATAGAAATATGTTTTCAGGTTAAACACAATCTTAATCAAATGCTACAATATTACATTATAGCATTAAACTCGATCCTCATCTCATTTACTTCTCAAGAACTTACCTTAACTAATTTTTCGAAAGATTCAAGCAGTAGAACATATTTAATGCACCTTTTTAAACATGATCTATCAACTTTCCGGTATACCGTCTCAAAGAAGATCACCGCATTCACTTCGGTATTTTTGATAATCTGTCAAAGCTTCCTGTTTATTTTAAAATGACAGAAATTATTGTAGTCATGTCTGGCACAACAATTCTTGCGTTCATTTTGTATTCAATAAAGATATAATTCTTTTTACAAAATAAAATTTCGCCAGAGTGTCGATATAATACTGAAAATGTCAGAAACCTAAATTTGATACTCTGCAAACAGTCCTTCCAAAAAGAAATTAGAACAAAAAAATGGACTAGTTTATATCTGCTATTATCTGACTAGTCTGGGGGTTTCCTGAATCATTTTGGAATGACTTGAGAAAATATGTTTATGTTAATGGTATGAAACCACTCGAAAATTCTGTTTATACTCTATGTAAAATTCATTAAGTTCACAGGGCCGTCAATCATTGCAAGACCCATTTTAAATGGCTTTTATTTGCATATTCGTGTAGACTTGCTTCAGTACACTTGAGAAATAGCAAGAATAATAGGGATCATGTTTCAAACAAGAAAGATATTCCTGCTCGAGTGATTTTGACCATAAAACTAACAAATTGGGGTATGAGAAACAACTAAAATTATGCAGCGTTCGGAAACGGACATTTGCACCGGTTAGCGCAATCAGTCACGTGTGCTTCTTGTGTTCAGTTTCTGTCTTGTGGGTAGTCACTGGTTCTTGTGTTCAGTTTCTGTCTGTGGGTTGTCACCTTTATGCTTGTTTGAGGGGGGTTTCTTTCCGTTGACTTCTGTCGCATTACGGTGACCATTCGCGACCAACTGTAAGATGAGTTTAAAGGTAACAACAAATGGGGAAACAGCATAGCTGAGCAATCATTCATTAGCTTTTAATTTATTGAAACAAAGGGTGCTTCATTTTTCCCTAGAAAAATGTAATACCAGTTAAATTCAAATTTAAGTTCATATCAAAAATAGGGACTTTTATGTCTTCAGTTAAAAGTTTAAACATATATTTTTCATCCCGTCTTTCTTGTGAGTAAATACATTTTTTCAAGTCTTAACATATTTTTGTGGTATTCTTTGATAATGACATGCATAAAAATTGACCAAAATTTGCACCTATTTTCTACACATTAAACACTTTTTTGGCAATGTGTCCCATTGTATCCACATAGAGTTTTATGCCGCATTAACTTAAAAGAGAGGTTTGGATTACAGATTCCATCTTGACATAGCTGCATCATATTCTTTGTACTCTTGTAACAATTCTTTCAAAAGCAGAGAAAATATTTTAAGTTGGCAAAAATGTCTAAACATTTGTTGCAAGTTTTTATTAAATGAATAATTATCATAATTGACCACAAGAACTGTCAGGAAAAAACTGATAAAATAAATAACTTGAGAAATAGAATCTGATTTTTTTATATTTCATTTAACAGCAATTTGTTATCTTGTTTCCTTTTTCTTTTCTTTATTTTTTTCGATTAATTTATTTGTGTCTTTTTTCTGTCTCATGTTTTTGTTTGTTGTTGTTTTTGTAGTGATGTCAGTATTTGCTGAATTTATTTAAATCATAAAGTGTTTCCATCATATCTGAGAAATTAAAATGTTTTGCAGAAACTTTCACAGATCCTAATGACAACTGTAGAACATGTACATGCTGTAAGACAGGGGTAATCAGATGCAAAGTAAAGGACTGTGCTGAAAATAGACCACCTTGTGGGATTGACCACTTTGAAACTATTACTGAAGAATGTTGCCCAGTAAGTAACAAGTCAAGTTACATGACGCCATCTTTGAACCTTTTTTTTGATAAATGTTTGTTGGCAATATCCCACCATAGACCAAAACAATCTGTTACAACTGTTATGAAAAGGATTCTTGTCGATAATTTTATCTAACAGTAATTTCTTAACTTATCAGCCAAACTGCATAAAATTTGCAAATGTGCATTACATATATACAAATCTAAGGAAGATGTTCAAAATCATTTGTTTGATGAATTAGAACTAGTGAATCAGCTGAGATTCATACGCTTGCTTAACACGTCCTGTGTTAATAACGGTGAAGGACTTGCACCACAGTTTTCACGAGTCCAAACAATTTTCAACGTAACATTCCAAACATTTCTGTATGTCGAGTTATTTTAATAAGGTATGCAGCGAACACTGTGAGGATGAGGCCGTTAACAATACCCAATGTCGTTCAAAAACGTGTCCAGGTCCTAATGGAGCCCCCTATTATCCGGACAACAGCTGTTGTCAGTCATGTGGATGTTCCTGGCGTGGCAAGGTTGTACCGGAAGGTTTGTAATCAGAATGAAACATTACTTGTTGCTATGGCAACTTATTTCTCTGTAGATCTCGCTAGTCATATGTTTCCAGTCATATCTCATACAAGAAGTTTCATACGGAGTTGTAGTGAAACATTTGTAACACTGGAGGTCTGGCGGTCGCCGGTTTGAATCACCTCAAAGCGAGAATACCAAGTCAAGTCTTTCGGCATTATACACTCCCGCACTTGTTCTGATTCGAATCATGGAAGCAGTCATCAAGCAGTTATGATTTGCAGGAACCTGTTACACCCCAAACGATGTTAAGCAAAACCGGTCCAAGCGACGGGTTTGCCATAAACGGCACATAGTTTATATTTTAGGGACAAACAAATGTTACTGAATCATACAAGCAGTAATTATTCATACAGTATTTAAGTCAATGTTTACAAAAAACAAACAGTGGGGAGGAGTAATTTCAGCTATTCTATTATGTTCATATTCTTGTAAGATATTATTTAGAACACAATTTTTAAACTTGTATACTAACATTTTAAACTTCTTTTTGCTACAGGACCCATAACAACGAGCCCAACTGCTGCATGCGAAGGTTGCGTGTGTCAAAATGGAACGGTAAATTGCACAAACGAAGCTCCGTGTCCAGCTCAAAGACTAAAGTGTGTCAATCCTGAAGTTTTTGATAGTCCTGACAATTGTACATGGCATTGTCCAAACGGTATGCTCTGAATTTCGTGTTATTTCTAACTTCATTAAAGTTGATTATTGTATAGTAATTTGTAAGTGTCATTAACTGTTAAACTGTTAAAATGGTATGGTCTGGTTATAAAAATCATTATTAAAATACGCTTTAGTAGGGCACAGTAATGATATAGAAACTCTTAATTACATCTGTTAAGATAGGTAACATACAGAAATTATGTGGTCTTTTTCCTGCCATTTAAATGTACTATCAAAGTTCATTGAACAAATGTTATGGTACAGCTATCGTCTACTTAATGTTAATTCTAGACCAGTCTGTATAATTCTCCAATTGGTACTTCTCCTACTTTCAAATATTTTATACTAATTGACATGGTGCAGGTGACATCAGGCTAGGATGCTGTTGTCGGTGCGTCGTAACATTAATTCATATAATGTGAAGCTCAGTGACAAAAATCATTTATACATTTGTTAACATTTTCTCCTAAGAGAAAGTGGGTTGGAGTATTCCATTTTTATCAAAAATGTATGTTACCATAGCAACACATTTGTTATTATGTAGATATTTTTCTGTTATGTCTTGTGGGACAAAAATGTTAAAATTGCAACAAACATATAATAACAGATTTCGTCTGCTTTGATTTGCAGGGCCAACATGTTTCCGTGGTAACGAGCTGATTATGCCAAATACGTACCACACAGTGGGCGACAAGGTGTGTTTCTGTTACACGGACTGGTATCCTTTGGCTTTCTGTGCCAACAAAGACCACTGGGGAAGCGTTGAAGAAAGGCTTCATGTTGATAAGTGTATGAAACGACCAGCTGACCCATCATTCTGGACTTCGTAAAAAAGTAGCCAATGTTCTTATGCAAATTGCCCCTTCGAATAGAAAGACTCATAAAACTATTTGAAAGCTAAAGACTAAATTATACCAAAGTCTTTAATGAAAAAAGAGAATGAAGATAATATTTCTAAAATAAAATCAGTTGATGCATTTTTTCTATTGTTGTTGTTACTTTTAGTTAGAAAAAATAATAGAGGTATATTGGTAGGGATATTTTAACCACCTTAACCTGAGAAAAGCAATGTTCTGATAGTTAATTATGTGAAAGAAAACAAATTGAGAAAATCTTCAATAAAAGATGATCAACATAAATACAGTACAAAGTTAACGCCCATTCTGACATTGGCAAATATTAAAAGGGCATAGTAATCGAATGTTCTATTTCTAAAACAGTTTAGCCATTAAATAAAAAATGTTGAGTTTCATGCTTAAAGTGTTAGTATCATTTTCAATGAAATAAATTAAATATTTCGACATATCTATTATATATCTATCCCACATAGTATAATTTTTCATTGGTTAAAACGTGTTGATATTTAACTAACGGCTGTATTAATGTTATTATTATTACAATTATTATTAACGTATTGGCAGTTGATCTGTGTATAAAAACTAATATTTTTCCACAATTTGAACCTAACACAGTGCTGTTTAAAATAGGTTTTTGGCTCAGAAATGTGCTTTTATTTAGTTTAAATTGACAATAATAAACTTTATAACGAAAGATATATTTTTAAACACAAAGAGAAAATACAAGGATAAATCATATTGATTAAACATTATTTTTCAGTGGGAATGATTCAACTTTTGGCTTCAAATTTTAAATATCATTTCGCACATAATTCAGAAATACTTACTATTCGTATGTAAAACTCAGAAAAAAATTGCATAGTAACTACATAGTCCCATGTAAGACGATCAAAAAGGTACAACAATCAGAATATCTCGCTGATTTTTAGGAGCAATCAGTAAAAATGTATGTGACACATTAGATAGTAACAGAAAAAAACATCCATCTATATGCATCTGTTCCATCCGATTAATTTAATCAAATAACATAGACTTAACTGATACATAAACAACAAGATTAAATATTTTGCGAATACCTTAGATGTACAATATTTATATACAAATATTAATTTAATCAGTCTAATATGTTGAAAAAACGGGTGGCCAATTACCCAAACCCTCTTGTTTTTGCACTGTATCATAAAAATGATAAACGTAAATAATAGTTACACTAATGAAAAGGAACTGAAAGCAAAGATTTACTTTGAATTTACAGAAATTGTGTTTCAGCAAAACAAATTTGCATCATTTAGGTTATGTTGCTAACTTTGTACCGAGAATGCCCTCTAAAATAACTTGTGTTCGTTTGTTTTATTGTTAACTCTATACTGGATTATGCAAAAAAAATAACTTACTGTTTGGCAAGAGACAACAACCAAGTATTTTTTTTAAATCAGCATTCTTCAAATGAAAAAACTCCGGGAAAGTGTTTCTTGTCACTGAAGCCCGACATGAAAATATTAGTTGCGCAGAAATGACAAGAGAATGGTTCATGGACACTAAGGACTTTTTGAGGCAATAAAGCAAATTTATGAATTCGTGAACGTTAACAAATACGAGTATTTAAGCACATACAGCAACAATGCAAGTAGCTAGAATGAATTTATTTTTTCATTTCAATATTCTTTTCCTGTTTGTTTTTAATTACAACAATTGTTACAGTCTAGTGCATACCTTCCTCTGACAACTGCGTCAGGGAATCGATTCTTTGGCTCAGTGGTTAGCAGTGTTGGCCTTCGATGAGCTTAGATCGGAGTTCGAATCCCGCTGAGGGTTGTGTATTTTAAGATGCACTACATCATTTCGTTACGGACTTTCATGTTCGTAAGACAATACAAACTGAATTTTACTCACAGTCTGTTCTGATATAAAAACTAATTTAAGGCTAGTATACAAAGTGTTTCTTTGTTCTATGATTTTGTTCATTTATTTGTTTAACACGGTAGATGTTAAGAGTATGTTTGCAAGCTTTCAACAGAATAATAAAGAAATCGATTTCTGACAGGAAGACATTCGGTTAGAAGCGAACAGATGGTGAACGATGGTCAATGTTAATGTTACAATGATTCTCTGCTTTTTTGTTTATCTGTACCTGATCTAGCGCAGAGAGGAAAAATTGTTCCATATGATTTCATACGTTTTATTTTAATCTTCTGTTCAAAAGGAATGGTCCTCGGGCTGTCATATTTAATAAAATGTTCGTTTCCTTGTTTGTACATAGAAATGCAGTTATAAAAGGTTTTATTTCACTACAAGGACTAGTACTAAACTGTCATTATTCGTCATTTTGTACATAGAAAGTAATACGTGCATGCTTACCTAACCCCTGTTGGCCAATCAAGTATAATGGCCTTCATCTTCCACTTTTTGGAAATCTGGTTGTTAAAATGGTGTCACAATTATAAAGCTATATACTGCATTATAGATAAATGTTTAGAAAGACTGTTTCCTTTTGATGCAATTATGATAATATACTATAGTTAACTGTAATACCTCGGGAAACTACACTTCATTATCGCTTGTTTTTAAATTCCCTGAAATTACAGTAGGGTATCTCTAGTTAATATTTTTCTTAAATTCAATATTCTGCTTACTTCTTTCTGATACGGCTAAAACGTCTGAATAACAGACACTTTCTGTAAAAGCTGTGTGACGTCATTCGAAGTGACAAGCTATAAATACTTGGTTCTGAGTTGTAATGTTAAAAGTTTGAAGAATTCAATTAAATCTGAAATCACGAGTATGGACTTCGAACAGTGAAAATTGAAGATGAAATGCCACCACTGGCCTTTCGCACATTTTTTAGCTTCGTCATATATGTACATACCTATTTAAAGATATGATACTCCTTTGGGATAGGATCTTTAGTCATTGGATATATGCCAGTCCTCTTGACTCCTTCAAGTAGGAAAATAAGAGGATCTGGGATATATGTACAGTTAAAAAAATAGAACTTAACCATGCTGACTAGCCCCTTGACTGTGGTTTTTTACTGTAGGTTTTTCCTGATATGCTTCTAACAATTTTTTTTTCACAATGACCCGCAGACATGTGTGTGTTATGTCCATTTAAAAGTAGGTAAGACCTTTTGCTAATCATTACCTGGCACGTATATTAAGAAGTGTGATGATATGTCTTGCCTAAAAATAGGAAGGTTAGACCATCGTGTCAAATAATTAGGAACATTAAGTAATTAACAGGAACATTACAAGTAAGGTACAACTATATCCAAAAACATCTCATGCTCTTTACACTCGCGGCAGGCATTAGGACAAGGCAGTGTCTGAATATGATCTGCCCTTTCTCTGTCTGACATATAGGATGTTTCTATTTAAAAAGGAAAACAAACTTGACATTTTCTTATAAGTAGACCTAAACCGAACAGCGAGGGCTTAAAACATTTCAGCAGACGATCACTTGACATTCGTTCATAGATGACAGAAGCAAACATACATTTTCAGTTCTAAAAAATAGTGAAAAGAATGAGTCGTTTAAAAAAAGTGTAGAAAACATGTGCGATATATATTTATTTTCAATAGTATCATAATGTACATTACTTCTTTTACTCTCATTTGCAAATATTGAGTGTAAATGGTACTCCACATGCAGTGCATGATTACAAATTGCACGAATATGTAGTACATAAATGCATAGTATATGAATATGTAGTTCGTGATAATGCAGTGCATGATTGAATAGTGCATGAATAGGACGTTCATGAATATGTAGTGCATTATTACAAAGTGCACGAATATGTAGAACATGATAATATAGTGCATAAAAACGAAATACAGTTTCATGTAGTACATGATTAAATAGGGCATGAATAAGACGTTCATGAATATGTAGTGCATAAATGCATAGTATTTGAATATGAAGTTTGTGATAATGCAGCAGATGATTGCATAGTGCATGAATAGGACGTTCATGAATTTGTAGTGCATTATTACATTGTGCATGAATATGTAGAACATGATAACATAGTACATGAAAACGAAAAACAGTATTATGTAGTACATGATTACATAGTAAACGAATATGAAGTTCATTATTATATAGTACATGATTACATAGTGCACGAATACGAAGTTCATGACCAGGCAGTACGTGATTACATTGTACACAAATACGTAGCGCTTAAATATTAATTTTTGTTTAATACTTTTATTATTGTGGCAAAAACATTAGGAGGTGGAACATGTATAAAATTCTGTTTCGTTTCTTTTCAGTGGACAATTTTTATCTTCCAATATTTCAAAATAAGTATTTCACCAGCTCTGGCAATAAGGTTTTATTTTTACCATGATTTTAAAAGTAAATAAAAGGTACAGGAAATGCTTATTCAAAGTGCTTGAATGTGCTGTCTGCTAGTAAATATGAGTAAACGATCTATTTTCATACTATCGACGAGTTATTGATTAACCACTTAAGCATTTCGGACGCATTTATATGTATATTTTGTTATCCTACTTTAACTCAGCATTTTGTGTTGTTTTAAATTCAGACTTCGGTTTTTTTTAATTGTTTTCACTTTATTTTGAAACAAAAAATTGCCTGACTTATCCAATTTTATGTACTACTACTCGTATTACTATCACAATAATCATCATTCATCATATTTATTATTATTATTATTATTAACGCAGTTAAGAGTTCAAGTGATACTTGGCAGCAGGATGGTTAAAATTTTGTAAAATTTTGGCTTTGGTTCTTTGTAATTAATAATGTTCAACTAAATTTGAAAAAAAAAATAAAGTTCTGATAGCACAATTTTACTTTATTGCTCTCGAATAATTTCATGCAATTTTGATAAATGTCTGTGTTTCTAGAGCTATATCCTGAAAACTTTTTGTATTAGCATAATCTACCGTCTACCGGTGACAGGTTAAAATGTGGCAAGATCTTTATGCCGTCTGACGGTGCAATGACAAAATTTCACCTGCCTTGTGTATCATCCGGCCCTCCCCATAGCCATATCGCATTTTAGAGCATGGCCGTGATTGCCGCATTTTCCTTGTGGAATTTTGTTTTTAATTGATTCGATGGCCGGAATATACAATTTGCCCATTTCCGGTAGACGCACGACAACGCGATACGATATTCCATTAAATGTCGCGTCGCATTGTCTAGTGCCGTTTGGCATTTTCGTGTGTCGTGGTAGAGGATCACATACGATGCGCGACATTGCGATACGACATTGTGAAAATGTCGCGTCGCGCGTCGCTTCGCATTGTCGAGCGTCGTATCGTTTTGTCGTGCGTCGAGGCCTACACAAATGCAGAACGCGACGGACGACAACGCGACGCGACATCGCGACAACGCGACGCGACACCACGACAATGCGATACGACGCACGGCAAAGCGAAGCGACAATGCGATATTTCGCGCTTTTATAGCGCGACAATACGCAATGAAATCGCGATATTTCGTTTGACATTGTCGCGCGTCGCTTCGCATTGTCGAGGGTTGTATCGTATTTTCGCAATGTCGCGTCGCGTTGTCGAGCGTCTACCTCTAAGTGACATTTTAATTGGCCTCAACAGGATTCCATAAGTTTCTTTAGTTACTTTAGATTCGGTTCGATTAGTAGATAAGCATCGTTAAGCAATACGAGTTTAATTCAATATTTTGGCTTTAATTATTTATTCTTAATTTCTGTTTTATCTAATTTTACTCAAAAGTGTTTTTAATACGGACTTACAAATAGTGGCCGAGTTTGCAAAAACGAGATTTACACAGTATGAAAATCGTGTGTGGCACGTGAGCAGTTTACAAACAACTTTCATGTGGATTCAAAGGCAATCGCTCCATCAGTTTTTTTTTTAACTTTGATTATTATATTCAACCAAAACCTCTGTCTCGTAAGTAAAATAGACAAGACCATAGATTTAAATACAAACTTATTAAGTGCAGGTTATTCTAAAAAGCTAGCGAGAAACTTAACACACTTATTAATACTTCATGTGGATTAATCTATCATGTTTATAACAAGAATGTGAATTGTGAATAACAGTCGAAGGATTCAGTTCAGTAAAAGATATAAATAAAAAGAGTCTCAATCAATGTTAAAATTACACATAATTTCTCAGAAAAAGCTTTAAAACTTATCAAAGCGGTATTCTGGATATAATGTTGCACCTCCTTTCAGCTGCAAAAAGGAAAATACAAAGATTTTAAGCGAAGGTTATACTTTCTCAAAAATAGTCAACAAAACAAATCGGTATTTATACAAAATGTTGCACCTCCTTTCAGCTTAACAAAGAAAAGTACAAAGATTTTAAGTCAAGGTTATAATTTCTCAGAAATAGTCAACAAAACAAATCGGTATCTAAGATAAAATTTTGCACGTCCTTTCAGCTATACGAAGTAAAATATGATGTTATGAATTCGCATAATATCTAAAAATATCTATTTAACGAATTTTTACAGTAATCAAAATATGATGATGCGCTTCTTTTCAGCTGAATGAACGAGAAATTCGTGGCATTATAAAAGCAAAGTTTATTTAAGCACTATTGTGCGTGAGTGCTTTTAGTGCTGAAACAATGTTATAACATACATTATTTAAATCGTCGCGTCTTAATACAATTTAACAATATTATTCTCAGCCAGTGGATTAATATAATTACGTAATTGATGAAAGATTCGTCACAAATCCTTAGTAATGGTTATCGGCATCACTACAGCCATCCTGATATAATCAAAGCAAACACGTACCCTGGATAAGATGATCTTTGTTGGGTAACTTACTGTTCACGCTACGACATAAAGAAAATACCAGTATCCTCTGACAAATATTTTGTATTTATTGGAACAAAAAGCAGAAGTGGAGAAAACTGTACTCCTACTAATTGTGTATTATTGTCTTTAACAGAATAGCACATCTGTTAAACTTGTAGGTAATTAAAAAAACGCTAGATTTATGCATAATGAATCATTATCTCAGACAATTTGTATTACGAAAGTCTTTACGGCCACTTCTTGACGGCCTTTCTCAACAAAAACGTGCTTTGAACTGGACTCTCTACGCCTTCGAGAACAAGCAACTACGGCTTTGACCAAGAGGCAAGCAGGCTGTGTTTGCACATCGCTGCAAGCATCTATAAGTTCAACAACGCTCAACTGTATTGTAACTCGCTGAATTCTCCAATTGTAAGTCCAGACTCGGTCAGCAAGCGCACGGAACTTGAAAACTTCAAGAACAGGCCTGATATAGCATATATTCTGCCGCATAAAGTTGTATGGCTCGGTTTGCAAGTATGTAATCAACTATAAATGTAGTTTCGTCATTAAAATAATTACAGCTTGTTTGATTAATATCATGCGCCTCGTATCTGACAATACTGAACAGTAGTTGAAAAAAAATGTTAAGTTTAGAACATTAAAATTGCCTATACATTTACACGTTAGACAGTTCGAATTTAGATAATATTGAATCTATTCAGTATGAAAGTCAAAGGAAAATGTTGTTGTAATACCGTGGTACCTGTACAAACATAATATTTCAGGTATATTTTTTTTCTTAACATTAATGTTAGAGGGAAAAGATTTTTAAAGCTGCGTTACTGTCACCTCATAATAATTATCGTGGGAAAATCGCTTTGCTATATTGTAAGAAAATTATTCTTGTTGAGTTACACAGCGACTTACCGTCAGCTAGAACAGGGAAGTTTGAGACAAATCGGAAATAGAAGGACACATTAGTGTTCTTGATCAAGATGATTGCCTTCTTTTGCAACCGGTGTAGTTGACTTGTAAAATTTATATGAAGCCATTCAAATATTACCCATCAGTAAATCAAAGTTTAGCAAAACTGGTGAACTGATTGTCTCTGAATACTCATTAGAGTGCCTTGTAAACTGGTCAAGTTTTACTCCGCCGGTATTGCTATTTCTTAAAAAGTTTAGGCCATGGTCCGAAAATGCCTTGGTCAGTTACAGATGAAGATAAATCGTGAAAGAAAGTAGATTTATAGTAAATTATTTCACGTCCTTTATCTAGTATAATTAGTGTAGTAATAAATACATGTTTTTGGGTTTAGGTCGGTGGTAATCACGACTTTGGCCGCTAGCCTGGTTTACTTGATAACATGACAATGAATCCAAAACTGGAAAATAATCAATTCAGTGGCATCTCTCTGTGTAGCTCGACTTTTTTACTACGTCTACAGAAAAAAAACTTTTCATGTACGTAACTTCAATATGATTATGTACAACTGATTTTCACTTCTTGTTCAACCTGTAAGTACGTCAGATATAAACTGAAATTCCACCGTTTATGACAAAGGCTTGTTTATTTGAAACGATTTAACAAAGAATTGCACTTAAACCAATGTATTGCTAACTAAGAAAATAAGACTTGTCATGATAGATTCCTCCAATAAAAGAATAGAATGTATATCTGTCTAAACCTCAATTTCAGAAAACGCATTCTGGTTGGCTGTGGGAAAATGATGCGTTCCTCGGACCTGAACAGAAATGGGGAATTGGTCAGCCGTACTGTCTAGGAAATCTAGCGTGTGACTGCGCTTCTATACAAAAATTGTGGGGAGATCTTTCGGACGACGGCATCTGCAGTAGCTCGCACACAGTGATTTGTGAATACCCTTGATGGACCATTACTTTTAAATAGATATACTATGCAAATAGGTCTACTGTCGCAATTTGATACACCTATAGTTTAACTTAAGTTGTATTTGAATAAATCAATTTCAGTGTGAACAAAATGTAAATGCATGTTAGTCCTTATAAAAAGAGACTTGTCTAGCATCAGTGCCTCTTCTTTCTAACCATAATCCAGACTTCGTTGACAGCGTTGCCCATTTTTTAAATACTACCTTGTTGTCTGAATCTAAATTAAGTTTCGCTTGTATCGAACTACAAGGTCAATATTATGACTACAATGTTAATGTCATGAATCCAATGGAATCTGAATATGTAATGCAATCTATATGGCTACACCTTCTCCTGTATTTGACTATAGTGCAGTCTTAATCTTACACCAGTGGCAACTATATCTGGCTATAATGCTTATATACTTCAGTGTCATCTGATCGGTTTGACTACAGTGCCGTGCATTCTTATTTCAGTGGCAACTATATCTGACTAATCCTACTATAACTTACAATATAGCAAAGTTCCCAGGACTAACGAAGTAACTTGTTCACAAATAAAAGTGTGTACAACTTTATATCATGATGTGTTTCTGTCACAAAAATTGAGACGAAGCTTAGTTTAGAGATGTGTTTCACAATTACAACTAGAATTTCTATAAATCTAAACTTTAGCTTTTTTATACATCGTCAAACCATCTGTCAACGACACCTTTATTTAACGTATCTGTTTTTCTTCTACCTGATCGTTTGGTACTTTAAAATAGGCATTTTAAAGCATCTGTCCTTCCAGCCGGTTATATATCTTAAAATTGGTTGCTTAGAATTTAACGAAACCTGGCATGAATGCATTTATTAAATAGGAAATGCATGTCAAATGTCATCGAAATCTCTTCATGTATAACTGAGTTTTAGCCCTGTCATTGTCATTGTTGTGCTACTTTTTGAAAAATGAATGGAAAATGAAAATCAAAGGAGAAAAAAACACGTAAGCAACTTCTTTTGTATTTTATTATATATATATATAATATATATATATATATATATATATATATATATATATATATATATATATATATATATATATATATATATATATATATATATATATATATAAAGTGTCTATAATGAATGTGGATAACAGATCAGAACATTCCTTTATTAACTCAAAACTTATTACAGTTACATGAGAATACAGTGCAACATATAGACAGTCCGGAATAGTACACGGACGCTACCAGTACGCGGACACCCCGGTATTCGGCGCGTTTAAAAACGTGTAAAACATCACATACGGTATTGATGTTACATACATATATTCGTAACTAACTTATCCTTTTTCCGGTATTATACATGTATGTTTACACTTCCTGTTTATTGACTTATAAGCAGACCAACTCCAAATAAGATCGTAAACAAATCAATATTTGCAGTTTCACTGACTGTTTCAAACTTGTTATTTTTAAACAAAAATAAAGTTGTTTTTTTCGTATCATATGAAAATAAAATAAATACATATTTAAAAACATGTTCAGGTGAGTTCGCCGTAATTGACCTCTTTTCCATCGATATAAACAGGTGTCCGCATACTGGTTAAAAATAACAATAATTTTGAGTCGTAAATGTACCTGCCGCGATGCCTCACTGCGCATGTGTAGTGTTTTGTTTACAATCGCGAGTTCCTGTAAATTTGAAGGCAAGGATTCATCTTTAAAACTGCAAAGTCTGAATGATTTGAAACACAACTTGATTTACACGGATAAGTTACATATAAGAAAAAGTGTCCGTGTACTGTTCCGGTCTGTCTATGTGCAAAGTTCAATTCATTCAATTAATGATTTACATTTCATGATTATTTGTATGAAAAAATAGAAAGTTTTGTGTGTCGTTTTATTAGAAAAACTTCTTTTAAGGGAGGGGTAATGGTATTTTTCTTTATTTCTTTCAATCTTATACAATTATTCTTCATTGTTGTTGCCAAATATATCAGAGTAAATATATGTTCATTTCATGTCTAATTTTATTCAATATATTTGATTATAAGCTATACTGCAGGTCTCACTACACTAAAAACTGGTAAGTGTAATTCCGAGTAATTTACTTTTAACGAATGATGCAACGGAATTAAACAACGCCATAATGATGTTTTGACATCATTTCTCTCAAAACGACGTCATTTACTATAAAAGCTTTTCTGCTTGACATAGCTCAAATGTAATGTGTATTGCATCATAGATACAGATACCAAACCGATTTGTCACTCAAATTCCAAGGTCAATGATCTACTTAAAAGGTCGATTATACCTAGCAGCTTCATTCCAGTGATTTTTATTATTCGGCGGGGATTTCAATTCAACGAATTGCTTGTTAAATTTTTGAATGCGTAAAATACTGGAGACTTTTGCCTTGGTAGAATTCGAACTCACAACCGTTGGATTAGGAGTCTTGGATTTTTCTTAACCCGGCATTCTAGAGAACCGTAAGACAGATAGAAGGACGGACAGACAGAAGGAAGGACGGACATGCAGAATGTAGTTGAACAGACAGATAAAAGAATGGACAGACAATTGGACGACCAGATCAAAAACACAACCCTTCGAACATATTATGAAACCCTTAAGACACTGAATAATTTCCTTTAGACTGATTTCTTAAACTATATTTATATTATAAGAACTGACAATGGGTCGTAACCGCCGGAAAAAAAAATCTAAAATAAAAACTCAAGCCTTTCAGCACAACTTCTTATTATGGTAGAAATGTTTTGAATGATTCAAAACAATTATTATGGCTTTCGTTCACAAGTTTTTACACCATATTTGTAAAGGAAAATATTTGACAAAAGTCCATATTGAAAAAAAAAAAAACGAAAAAGATCCACCTATTACATATTGCAACGTGTTATTGAAAGTATGGTAAGTTTGAATCAAATCCTTCTTACAAGCAGGAGTTTGTACGGCACAAGAATAAAGAAATAGTTGTCAAAAGGTTAAATCTGTTGATTACGAAAAATCGAAATATAAAGGTATGTTTGTAAAGAAAGCAATACTATGATTGATAGCGTTGGTAGGTTTGAACCAGATCGATCATGTTCACGTGTTTACAGGACTTCTTAATACATGTATATACTTACATATAAATAATAGACAAAGGACCACAGCAGTTCAAGAAAACTCGTTATTTTAAATACACCATATATGCTGAAGTCGTAACGTGATAATTTTGAGTATGTTTGAACAAATTTCCTCAACAACCGTATAAGCATATACGTTCACAAGATTCTACTTACATACTGACAAACAGACCGACAAGCGAACACAGATACTAGTAGTAAGCCAGTATAAAATTTTAAGATTTACTACAGTAATTAAAACTCCGAGATTTTTGGTATGGTAGTGACTAAAGTAAAACAAACGTTTCGTAGCAGGATCAAAAATATCACTATTGTTACATGTCAGTATTGGGGAATTAGGACATGAGACATGTAACTGTTCATCATTTTAATTTTGCCACAATTTTCCAGAAATCAATCATCGGCGTTTCCATAAAACCTCCTTATCGTTACAATCAATTTTTAACTAGTTCCAAAATTTAACCGAACACTTTGCTTTCGCTCAATGAGTGCTACCAAGTGGGTCCCGGTACCCACATTATACAACACTATATCCGGCCCATTTTTACAGTATCGCTTACTCGTCATTGACTGCGCTGTAGACATCATTTATTCCCGGGATCACGGTGACAGGTGTCGACGGTTTGAGTCCAGTCTTTGGTACATGTATTTTTCTGACCCAAATATACACTTGTTTAGCCTTGGTAGAACATTAAAGTCTGATTATCTAGGTTACATAGTACACGGAAATGAAGTTCATGATCGTGTACATCATGCTTACATAATGCACTATATAAGAATAGTAATATTGTCCCCTCAATAGCTTCGTCATTGCGACAAAAAATGCATATCGAGGTAGAGCATGTCAACCAATCTGTTGTTTTTCCAAAATGGATAATTCTATCTGCGAAGGGTCCAACATGGTGATTTTATTCGTACTAACAATGAGGCTTTCATTTTGTCGTGAATTTCAATTGTAAAGAAAGTGCAGGAAATGTTTATTTACTCTTCTTGAAAGGGCTGTCTGATAGTAAATATGAATCAAACGATTTATTTTTATACAATTCAAATATCGCATTGATAAAACTGCTGTTGTCTTTCCGATACATTGTATGTACATTTTGTAACCGCACTATTTTTCAGCTTTTATGTTCTTGAAGCTTTTATAAAGCTTTCTATTAATTAATGCGAAGGGCGTAGCTAGTCCATCTAAAATTGCAGTCTCCCTTCTAAGTTTTTGTGAGCATAACCCCTGTGTGTTTGAAAAAGATATTTACAAATGGTGAAATTCAGTTCATTATTCACATTTGATGAAAAAAGTACTATTTCTGCAATATCTGCATGTAAATATGTCATACGATCTGTCAGCCATAATAAGCGAGTTTCTTGTACTCAAATGACGTGAAACCATTATCTTTTAATTTGTCTGAAAATTCTCCAGTGTCTGTAAAGTATGTATGTCATGATTTGAATTCTTTTTTTGTATACATAAAATGACTTCTGCAAATAAAGGGATGTGGATTATTATGATTTTTTGCCTCTTAGTTGACAATATGCGTGTACATACACAGGGTATAGTGCAGTACAGAAAAGCAACGCATGTCGTTGAGTTGGATAATTTAGTTTTTAAGCAGAATCATATGAAGGACATTCAAATAGTAAAAAGTGTTGTAAGCTGTGCTAAGCATTGTGGACAGTACAGCGAGTGTCGTTCTTCGACATACAACAAGCCCCTTCAAACGTGTCGTCTACACTCTGAGAGTCTCTACAGAATCACGGATGGTGTAACGGCTTCGTCATGGGTCTTTTACACATACACAAATATAACATGCCCGATCCATCTCGGTTTTATCTCATACAGTACAGATCTTTGTGTCTACCTGGCTGTAGGCTCGAGTTTTACGTTTGCAGAGGGTAAACAATTCTGCGCTGAGAAGGACTCTCAAATTATCTCCTTACAAACAAGTGCAAAAAAGCAGTCTTTTAAAAGCTTCATGGACAGTTTAAAGACGGGTCTTTTATCTTCAATTAATTGGGGACAGATTTATCTCAGTTTAGTAAGTACATGTACATCTATGTTACTTCAATTTGTTATTTATTTCCATACAGGAATAATGATGAATTAGTAGACAAAAAAAGCAAATATATAAATACTAAGTAAGAAAATAATGAATGCTGAATAAATAGTCGTTTTTATGTACTCTTAACGATACTTATATTTTCTAGCCTTTCTGATAAAAAATTCATTTTTATTGTTATTATGAATGTATCATCATTATAATCAACTACGAAATTCACCTGTTCAGCTTAAATTGCCAATCAAAAATGTTCTAAATTACCTATTGGTCCCATACGGTGTTCTAAATTCAGACTTCTGTTCTTTGATCTTGATCATTCTCACCTGATTTTGAAAAGAAGTATTTAAATTTTAATTTAATCTAACAAGTCATGGGTTTAAAAACTAAAAAGAAATTATTTTGGTACAAATAGACATCATTTTCGCCGGTAAGACACTTTATTTTATGCCTACCAATGAAATATAGGGAAATATCAGTGAGATAAAAGTGATAATCCACTGTTTTGAATCAGTGATATTACCATTTTGATAATCCACTGTTTGTGCCGGAACTACTTTTCAGGAATTTCCCCACCACGTAAATACAAGAGAATCCGCTGTATTTCAGACAGTGACAGCAAGTGAAATTTATTTACCTTGTTAAATCCAGTTATAATATTGAATTCCTGAGCCTAACTAGTTGTGAACAATGATGAAATTTGCCATTAATTATTTAAAATGTCTGATTAGTTTACATAACTCACATGGACAATATCCAATATGGCCGACTTTCAATTCAATTGATTGAATATTACTCGATATTAATCCGTTTTTATAATTAAAGTATGTATGGCTAAAATTCAATAAATATTGATAAACTGTGTAGAGAAAAATAAATGTTATTTGATGAAAGTGTATTCAGATTATTTCAGCAGAAGTAAAGTTATCATATAGTATGTAAATATCCTCTATTTCTTATCCTGGGACTTTAGCTACTTTATGTATATCATCCAGGTTTTAATGTGTATGCAATTACAGAATTGAAAATGGGGTCGATTATATGTTGTTTGCCTTCTTATATACTGTTTAGATATGACAATTAGTTAAACTTTATTATGTTTAATCACATGCATGTTTAATATAAGTATACATTTATTATTATTATTATTTAATAATAAATTATAATTATTATTATTATTATTATTATTATTACAGTATAAGATTTCAAGTAATACATGGCAGTGGAATTATGGAAATGGAGAAAGTGTGCACAAGAGTGAAATAGAATGGGGCCTATTACAGCCCTTGTGTCCGAATCCACCGTGTAGTTGTGTGACAACGTTCGAGAGCTGGGGCTGGCAATGGAACGATATTTCGTGCACTGAGCCCCATAAGCTGATCTGTGAATATGTAGGAGCAACGGAGAATTAAAACTTGACATTTACACTGAACTAGACGTCCATCTGTCCTCCATCTCTGGACATGTTTCTCTCTCTCTCTCTCTCTCTCTCTCTCTCTTCTCTCTGTGCGTGCGTGCGTGTGCGCGCGCGCGTTAAAGTAAATTGGATTTCCTTAATTTCTATGATTTCAATGCAATGATTGGACAGATTTGACATACAAGTTCATTTGTCTGTAAATACATGTACTTATCTATAAGTGAGCTTTGAAAAATCTAAACCTTAAAGCTAACACTTTGAAATACATGTAGATTATTAGTGTATGCACTAATCATGTGAAAGTCTAACATGACCTAACTTTAAAAAAGAAAAAAAAAAAAAAAAAAAAAAAAAAAAAAAAACCTAAGTTTGTATAATTTTACGACATTCTCGATAGGACTTAATGTAAATATTGCAATACTGTTTGTTAGTTCAGCTGTTTGATTAAGTATGTATAGTTTATGTTAAACATATTTTATTTCCAAGCATTGGTTGAACAAAAGTTTATGTTGACGTCATATTGCAATACACAGCAAAATAATATATAACTGGAAATAACTTAATTGTCACTGTACGAAAAATATTGACGTCAAATTTTGCCTGTTTTAGCTGTCAGCTTCTATATCAGAAAATAAAAGTGATCGCCAATGGACGACACAGCCATTTCTTGTTTAAACTGTTACGTTAATCTGGTTCACTTTTCCAGAGTGAGTGACAAAATTAGACTCAGAAATGATTGGTCCAATAATTCAGCATAGACGAATGGAAATTATCATTAACTAGAACACCGCGAGTCGGACGTGTCGCCTGACGATAGCATAACAGTTATTTAACTTTTTTCTATGGAATGAGAAATTTATAGGCTTCGGACAAAAATTAAGTATGAAAAATTACATAGGGCAAAAACTCAAAAACTATGAAAAGGAGAGTAATGGTTCTTGGACACTGCACCTCCCCAAAAATGGATCTATTCACCTAATAATATAAAATAGTATGTAGTTTCAAGTTAATATCTTTGATGCCTTTCAAGTTATGCCCTGGAAAAGAATTATGTATGAAATATTACAAAGGGCAATGACTCAAAAAATGTGAGGGATAGAGTTATGATTCTAGGGCACTGCACCTCCACACAAGGAGATCTATTCACCTATGAAGTTTCTAGTAGATATCTTGAATACCTTTTGAGTTATGCCCCAGACAAGAATTAAGTATGAAAAATTACAAAGGGCAATAAGTCAAAAATTATGCAAAAGAGAGTTATGGTTCTTTGGCACTGCACCTTTCCACAATGAGATCTATTCCACCTGTAAAGTTTCAAGTTGATACTTTGGGTGCATTAAATAAATATCAATATGTCAACTTAAACTGATTGTCCAAAGTGTTCTGATTTTTGTCAACTAAATACCAACGCCAATTTAATACAATATAATGTGCATTATTACAATGCTGCTTTTTGTAATTGTATACATTTATTCAGGTACTACTGTTTATAACGGTTGAGCCAGAAATATTACAATATACTATATTCTATTCCAAAATGAAATTTTCTTCTAAAAATCATGGGCATTTAAGATTTTAAGTAATGATAAACAAGGGTATATTAGCTTTTATCTGTATGATATGTGATTTAGAATGTTTATTTTTTAAGGTCTCCTGTAAATCATATTATGATTAGTTTTACATGTATAAATTTGTCATACATATGAAAGTGCTTTATTTCTTTGCATGTAAAAATTAAGAAAATAAAGAATATATACATTATTTGTAATTAAGGTTATACTTCAACGACAGGTTTGTCTGTTTGTCTTCCTTCAACGCAAAAAGTAGTACTAAGGCTCTGTGTACAAAAACAAATACATGTACAAACTAATGATATTTAGTGCAAATATACGGTGGTCAGAGCTCAACAGAACAAAAAATGAAAATGTAAATGCCAGTCGCTTTTAAGTCCCAGGTGTTGCAGGTCTTGAAACCGACGAGTAATTTCAATACTTAAATTTCGTTTCCTGTCTTTTTTAACAAAATGACAGATATAACTATTCCTGTTGTAAAAATATAATAGTAAGCATTATATAGTTTTGAAATGTGGCAATTCAATATGGAAGCGATGAGAAATAGAAGAAGCTGCATAACCATATCTGAAACTAACTTTACATGCAAATATACAAAATGTCTTAATTTAGAAATCTCAGTTAGTTGAAGTTGTTCATGAATTATGATATTTAGTGAAAAATATATTGGGAATTGTAATTGTGTTCCTTGTTTTGGATTTTAAAGCACCTGTTGTTGCAATAATTAAGGACGCGACTTTAATACGTGTCAATGGTTATGTAGATCTTTACTTTAATACCAACCATATTGCGGAGATAGATAACTAACGCGGTGTGCAAGTCTCTGTAGCCAAAATCAGGACTTGCTGACTTTCTTCTACAACGCACACTTGCAGCTTTGTAGGCTTCACTCGTTGGCCTTTCTCAACAGAAACGAACACATGTGGCTTTAGGCCTTTACTACACCTTTGGCTTTATCCCTATGCACGTGACATGAAGATTTACCCTTTGCGACGTGACCCAAAGATTTGCCGCTGACGCGTGACCCGAAGTGCATACTACGTGTAAGACCACGTAATTTTTAACGCGCTTCAAATTCCTGAAAGTCTGCAAGAGTATCAGAAAGTGTCACATACCGTTGCTATCGACCCGGGAGCGTCCCTAGACATCAAAAATAACTAAAAACAATTTTCAGAGGCATGAGAAGTAAAAGAGTAGGCATGAAGGGTAAAAGAGGAGGCATGAGGAGTGAGAGAGAGGTATGAGCGTTAACATTATGAAGGTTGGGTAAGGGAATGGGTTCCGCTCATGTATGTACAAAAGAAATTGATAAACTGGGGATATAGAATAGATTCAACAAAGAAAATAGTTTCTTTATTTTATTGATATCATACTTTTACCATTATCATCCAATACTGATAATATTTCTCTATTTTTCACATATTAATGGCTAAGCATAAAACATACTAAGTAAGATAAATTGTCATGTAAAACACCTCCAATGCGTTATTTCGAAACAATGCATAACTTTTTTTATATACATGTATAAAACTTTAGACCGTTCATATTGACATCTGCTATTTTCAACCATAGCGTCCGTCTGTCTCGAGATAATGTTTAAAAAAAACTCACAATTACATGTTTTTGGGGGAGAAAAAAACGCATGTCTTCCCCAGCGCATCATTGAAACAGGGGCACAGAAGAGATGACAGAGGTCGGCTCGCAGGAGGAAGAGAATTGTGAACTGGAGAATAAGAGAGTGTGTTGCAAAAAGGCTGTGCTATAACAAGAAGTACTATTGTTGCAGAAGTAGAGATCTAACAAAGCCTATATAGAAAAGTTTATACTATAGAAAAGTGTGCACTGAGTTATTTCCCAAAACACTTCTTGTTGCAAGAAAAATAGCGATAACATGGCAGGAACAAGGCCAAATCTTATAATATTTGCGATAATCCTATCTGTTTTGAAACCTTTTGGCCAAAACGTGCTCCAGCGTTTAAGCACGAAAATATTTTTACAAGTCAATCTCACTCAAAAGGTATGCACGTTATTGACTGAAAGGATTTCAAATTTAAGTGTAAGTGACCTTGACCTTTGTCGTAGTGACCTAAATAGAAAAAAATATAAAAAAAGTATAATATGAAGTTTGAAGGTTTCAGTTCAAAAGGTACTCTTCTTATTAAATGGAAACAAAGTATGACAGATGAACAACTGACACTGCAAAAACAAAAAGTTATAGTCGGGCTGAAATGGCACTCGAGGTATTGATTGGAGAAATTTTTTCACATTTAAGTCAATGTGACCTTGGCCTTTGACCTACAGACCCCCAAAACAACAGGCTTCTGTAACTCAAGGACAATCATCTTATGAAGTTTGAAGACACTAGGTCAAATAGAACTCTGATTATTGAGAATAAACCAATTTTACATAGAAGGTTACTATAACCTTGATCTTTGATCAGCTAACCCCAAAATCAATAGGCTCCCTCTACTCAACAAGGACAATCACACTTTTAAGTTTGAAGACACTTACTCAGTGAGAACGCTAGTAATGGAACGGAAACCATTTTCGTATTTAAGGTCACTGTGGCCTTGACCTTTGATCAGCTGACCCCAAAAACAAAACGCTTCTTCTACTCAACAAGGACAATCATCCATGAAGGTTGAAGACTTTAGGTCAAATAGAACTCAAGTTATTGAGCGGAAACCATTTTCAAGTTAAAGATCACTGTGACCTTGACTTTTGACCGGCTGACCCCAAAATCAATAGGCATCCTTTACTCATTAAGCACAATCATCATGTAAAGTTTCAAGACTCTCTGCCAAATGGCACTCACTCCACTTATTGAGCGGAAACCAATTTTTACATGTAAGGCCACTGTGACCTTGACCTTTGACCACAAAATCAACAGACTTTTGTAACTCAATAAGGACAGTCATCCTATGAAGTTTGAAGAAACTAGGTCAAACACAGCTCTAGTTATAGAGCAGAAACCATTTTCATATTTAAGGTCACTGTGACCTTGACCTGTGACCTATATACGGCAAAAACAGCAGGCTTTTTAACTTAATAAGGGCAATTACATTGTGAAGTTTGAAGACTTTAGGTTAAAAAGTACTCTTAGTTATGAAACGGAACGGAAATGTGACAGAAGGATAGACGGACAAATGGAAGACCGCCATAATGAAACCTTGCCTCGTTTTTGTTTGATTGTTTTTTGCTGTTGTTGTTGTTTTTTGTTGTTGTTTTTCATTTCATTTAAAATTATATTTCCCGAAATTATCGCGGTCGTCCAACAGCAACTGTACCTATCTGTTTCATGTTTAACACCATCATTCCGAGTCTTCTTCTTGTTCCATGGCATCCTCTTTTTCCAGCTCTGGAATTTGGTACGTTACTGATTTAGTGACTATCGGTTATATACACCCCCTACGCCCTTTGTTAGTCTTTGTATTACAATGAAAGAATAACAACATTACGACGTGTTTCGATGTTTGCATATATTGCCTTATTATTGTTTTAAAAAATGATTGAAACGGAATTGCAAACTTTCTTCCTTGCCAAATGCAAAGTTTAATGACATTACATTGGGTTGAAACATACTTTCACTTTCGAAAGCTCTGTTTCTTTAAGTGAGAGGGATTTTGACCAAATCTGATGATAAAGGGAACTAATTCGATAATAGGTTAATAGTAAAAATAACCAAGAACTCGAGGAAATATGCAGATTTTCGACAATCGGAATGTGTTGGTGACGGTTGAGTCAATAGATATTCCTTGCATTATTCCGAAACGCATAACCGAAATAAAAATACGCAAAACACAAGAATGAAATAGGATTCCGAACGAAGCTCGCTGCCTATACATATAAGCCTACTTAAATACACATGATGTTTTTAGCTTTTTTTATTGCAAGTGAACGACTAACACTTTCAGTGCCTTATAAGCTAGTTCCCTTCAATATGGCCAAATATTGAAAGGATATACATGTCCTTTCTCTCTTTTCCATTTTAATTTCTTCATTGCACGTCTGTAACCTGAATGAACATATGAGATCGGGGTGGTAAATTAAATAAACGAACAAAAGACCTGATTCGTCTGCAAGTGCAGCTTGCTAGATACTTGTTATTAGCGAAGCCAAAGTATACTAGGGCAATGTGAAGCTGAGATTGTGGGCCTCAGATGTTGGTCAGTAGCTCGTAGTTTATGATGGAAAGGGGCAGTTCTCTCTGTTGAATTAGCAGACGATTGATTTCCATATCTCGAAATCAATTCTCTATAATGACAATCGGTATGGCCATATGATGCGTGTATGTTACCGATTTCAGGGCTATCGGTTATGCACACTGTATCCTCATGCTAGTCTTTATATATATTGCCTCAATTAAAGTTTTAATAAATGACTGAAACGGAATTGCAAATATTATTATGTTCCAAAGGCGAAGTTTCTTGATATGACAATGGTTTGAAATAGATTTTCACTTTCAAAAGCTCTGTTATTTTAAGAGAGAGAGCATTTTTTGATCAAATCTGATTATAAAGGGAACTAATTCGGGAACTGGTGAATAGTAGAAACAATTTTGAACTCGAGAAAATATAGATGTTCAACAATCGTAATGTGTTGATGACATTTGAGTTAAAAGACATGTCTTGTATTATTCCTAAATGCCTAGTCGAAATAAAACTACACGAAACACATGAGTAAGATAGGATTCTGAAGGATGCTGGTTGATTACCATATAAGCCTACTAAAATACACACTGTATTGTTAGTTTTTTATTGCAAGTCAATGACTAACACTTTCAGTGCCCAATTCATGGATCCACAGCATGACTCTTAAATCTTATAACAATAGATTTTACCAACAAACATTAACACGTGCACTCTTTGTTATATACTTATTTGGGGTGAAAATATAAATGTAATTCTTTGTCAAATCTTGTAATTGTGAGCGGTGACAGATCTATCAATTAGCTAGCCTACTTTCAGAAATGGCCAAGTATTGAATAGGATGTACATGACATTTTTTCTTTTCCATTTTCGTTTCTCCATTCAATGCATGTGTGCAACCTACATGAACATATGAGGTCGGGGTGCTAAATTGAATAAATAAACAAAAGACCTGATTTGTTTGCAAGTACAGCTTGCTAGATAGATGGTATGAGGGAAGCCAAAGTATACTTCTGCATAGTTAAGCTGAGATTGTGGGACTCAACTTTTGGTCATGTAGCTTGAAGGTTATGACGGAAAAGGGGGAGGACTCTCTGTTGAATCAACTGCCAATGCTTTCAGTATCTTGAAATTAAATATCTATACTCAACAAAAAAAGAAACCTGACAGTGTATGTTTTATTCATTTTTTCAGAAAATAGACAAAACAGCATGACCACAACTTTTGGGAATGTTAAAATGATCCATTCCCAATCCAGATATGCATTTTGGTTTTATTGGTCATGATTTAAGCTGGTTAAATTACGTAATTTTAATGATACGGGTCAAGATTGAATTTATCAGTTTGGATGTAATGGCATTCACATTTTTACTGGTGAATTTTAACCCTTTAGATCACAATTTAGTAATGTTCAAGTGTTCTGGTATTGAAATCATGTATCGGACGTGAGCACCTCTAGCTCTAATGAGTGTTTCCACTCGTCGTCGCATCGAATTAACGTAACGTTGTACAAGTCCCTTGGTATGTTCCATTCATGAATCAATGCATTTGTCAGCTCTTGGATATTTTGTGGAGCATATCTTTGGCGAACGTTTCTGCCAAGCTCGTCGCAGATTTGCTCTATTGGATTCATATCCGGAGTCATTGCTGGCCATTGCATCACGTTAACGTTTGCTGCTGAGCGCGTGTAATTCTTGCTGTGTGGGGAATGGCATTATCCTGCTGGAAAACAGCTAGAGCATTTCTTCTCAAAAACGGAATAGCTTCTGCATTTAAAATATTGTTAATATACCCTTGGGCATTTAAGTTGCCTCGCAGAACGATGAGTCGGGTTTTCTGCCCCCCCCCCCCACCCATTATCCCACCCCATACCATTACGCCACCACCCCCAAAACGATCATGTTCTCTAACACAGACGGGCGCGAACCGTTCACCTTGCCGGCGATAGACTCGTGCGGCCGTCATCATTACTCTGATTGAATCGCGATTCGTCCGAAAACAAACAAGTGTTCCAGTCACGTCGATGCCAGTGACAGTGGGCACGTGCCCATGCCATACGGGCCTGACGATGGCGTAATGTCAGTATACAACCGGTATATGGGCGACGGGCTCTAATTGGGCGTCTTTGTGTGCGTAACCTATTGCGAATAGTTTGAGCACTTACGTTAAACAAAGGTGCCGTCAACGTCGCGGTTCTGAAGCGGTTACGTAAGTGCATTAAGATAATGGCACGATCATCCCTTCAGGTACTTGCCCTTGGTTTACCTGACCTGGGATGATCGGACACACCACCTGTTTGCATAAAACTTCAAACAAGCTCATGAATTGTGTTGCGAGTGCAGTTAAAGGTTCTGCTAACGTTGACAACGGAAGCACCGCCCTGGAGCATTTTAATAGCCCTATTTCTCTCGGCTTCTGACAACCGTGGCATTGTAAAACTTGTCAACTTTAGATGTGAATTTCACTGTGTGATCACTGATGACATGTTTAGTGCTTTGTAACACTGTCTACCGGTTACCGTTCCGCGTGCACGAGCTCCATATGCAAAAACGGAAATTTAATGCCTAGCTGCATTTGACTGATAACATGACGACGAAACGATGAGCGTTTAAAGTGTGTCGATAATAAATGTTTGTGCAATATACACAATTTGGATAAATTCGCAGATGTGCAAAATATTTAAAAACTAAAAGTGTCAGGTTACTTTTTTTGTTGAGTATATATTGCCAATATGAATGCTAATATGCTGAACATATTTTACCAATTTAGTGGCGAACGGTTATATACACCCCCTACGCCCTTTGCTAGTCTTTGTATTAAAATGAAAGAAAACAACATTTTGACCTGATTTTGGCGTTTGCATATTTTGCCTCATTATTGTTTCAATAAATGATTGAAACGGAATTGCAAGCTTTTTCTATTTCAAAGGCAAAGTTTCATGACATTACACTGATTTAAAACAGGTTTTAACATTCGAAAGCTCTGTTATTTTAAGAGAGAGTATTTTTAACCAAATCTGATTATAAAGGGAACTAATTCGGAAACCGGTTTATAGTAGAAACGATTCTGAACTCGAGAAAATATGCCAAATGTTTGACAATCGGAATGTGTTGATGACGTTTGAGTTAAAAGATATGTATTGTACAAATCCAAACAGGGTGGCAAATTATAACTAAGCAATAGACTTACTCCGGAATAAAGAATATTTGGGTTTTTCCCAGCTAATCCCGGGGTACAAACAAACTTTTACAGTTACAACAAGGTAAATCAGCGCAACACGTTGATCAACCTTTTGTGAAGGGTTGTGTACCGTGAAGCCATAACGGTAAAAGTTTGTTTGTAACTCCGGATTAGCTGTAGAAAAACCCACATTTACCGATTTCCGGATAACATCTATTGTCGTAATGTGATTGCATAACAGCCGGTGACATATCCGTGTTTGGATAAGCCACTGTTAATTCTCGTTTGATCTTCGAAGACACGTCATACTTGGTTGGTTTCAGGATTTACCTAATTTGTCTGTCATGAAAAAATGCCGCAGGCTTAGTAATAACCTGTCAGATTAACAAAGTCACATGAGTTAACGCCGATTATATATTCACTGAATTTAGTAATTCGCAAAGTAAATCTGTAAACTGAAAACAATTGCGGCGGAACCAATGCGTACAAATTATATATTTAAGAAAAATACAAAATAAGCCCACAATTTATTTAACAGATTTTCATGCAAAAAATTGGCATTCTTCCGATAATTTTACCTATTGTGACAGCCTAAATGGTCATTTGACAAGATGGCGCGTTCAATCCGTCGGCCGATGATGAAAAAATTCCCCAATTTCATTGAGCATTTCTAAGTAAATATTCTTTCAATATTCGTAAAATTTGCAAAACTTAACAATAAATGTACAAACTTTATTATGGTGTCGGTTGAATTTGTGACTTTCGTTTCCCTTTAATGACTAGAGTGACTGGCCTTTGATTTGATTTCCTCGCGATGCTTACCTAAAACAGAGTAAGTTTTCTGAAATTCAAAAAATGGCGACCGGATTAAACTGGTCATTAAAATTAAATAAAAAAAAGATCCGCCACTTTTTAATAGGACCTAAGTATAATGTAACTTTTACATAACTTAATTAAGGCGATAAACACGTTCAAACTTTCTTACATAATATGTTCTACTACTTTTGTTTAAGCATGAAAACAACGTAAAATTTCAAGAGAAGAGAAAAAGGAAAATAAATCCGTCTGCTCACATTACTCTGGACAATATAAAAATCAGAGACAAGAATAAAATCCAAAGACAAGAATGTCTTTTTAGATATATCTCAAATGCTTTTTTGTTCAAACACAGTTCATAAAATCAAGAAAATACCTTGAATTCATGAATCAGCGTGGACACTTCCTTGCTGTCGTCTGTCCGCAAACTGTATATGCTTGTTCCGGTGAAAATTCAAGCGTTTTTGACAGATAATCTTCAGTTTGTGAGGAGCTGTATTTTCGTCTGCAAAAGTTTGCTTCTGTGTTTGATCTGACTTCTTGAAATATATCAACACTATCTTTTTTAGAATATATTCACTGAAAATCTTATATAAGCTGTACGTGTACAAAGAAGAACTTTTTGCCTTGTCTTAAACCTGACAATAGTTTCGTAATCGAAATCTTGGTTTTAAAAATTATGTTCTTCTTTTATGCTCAAGGTCATTCCATTATTGAAATTATTCTCTAGATATCAGTTTCGTTTTGTAATGTTTACAATGTACTGAATTCAGGAAACAAATATGGAAAAGAATAGTTTTTAACTAGAACAAATAAATTGAAAGTATTAGAGCTTCTGTCATTGAAATTAGATTATTTGTTGTTCCCTTCACAAAATACCATTTTAATTGATCTAAAAATAATGTCACAAACAAATTTCTGCACAAGTGATTGGTATTTTTTATTTATCTATTAACAGGATTGTCTTATCAATATTTCGCAAAAATATTTTGTTTTCTTTCTTTCCGATCGCGACAAGATCGTCTTTATTTCAAAATAGCCATTAATAGTGGACCGACCATCTGTATCTATCTGATTAACTTTGATTTTCTTTGCAGATGAGGACGTTTCTTGTCGTATGAAGCGAAGCTTTTCCTCGTCTTTCCTAGGTTTTTTTTCTTTTTCTTGAATAATGTTACCTATAATGTATTGAAAACGTGTCAGTTATAGTTAAACAATCACAGTTAAAACGCCAGAGGACAAAGGCAGATCAATTGCTGAAAATGTCCAACACATGAAATATACTACTCAACTTTTTGCTATGCACCAAATGGTTTTTGGTATAAATATTTTCGGCAATGATTTGATTACCGTCGTACAAATGATTTTAATGTCGATTTCATGTTTAATCAACTTGATTGAAGGACACATTTTGAATTTTGTAATGATTTTGCATTAGTTATGTGCCAGAGAAGGGCACATAACTTGTTTTCCAAATTTTCACAACCCCATTTATGATTACAAGTTTAGACTTAGTAGCGTGTGTGTGACCCATTGCTAATGACAACTGCTTGGCAACGCCTTCTCATGCTCTCTATGAGGTTTCTGAAAGTCCTAGCGGTGATGGCGGCCCATTCTTGCAACAACATGGCCTCAAACTCCTGGATGCTTCTAGGTTGCATCTGGCGAGCTGATATCAATACCTGCAGCTCATTCCACATGTGCTCAGTTGGATTTAGGTCGGGTGATCGGGCTGACCAGTCAAGGCGCTCAATACCATCCGTTTGCATGTAGTGCTGGACCACCCGGGCCCTGTGGAGACTCGCATTATCGTCCATTAAAATGAACTCGGTATGCAGCCCACTGCCTCGGTATACAGCCTAACCTGGGTGTCTTAAATCTCATTGATGTACCGCTGATCAGTCAATTTACCTCTATTTAGCACAAGGTAAGTCCATCCATCCCAGCTGATGCCTCCCCCACACCATAACTGACCCACCTCCGTAGCGGTCGTGCTCAGCAATATTTCCGGCTTAAAACCTTTCCCAAGGTCTTCTCCAGACTCTCGCACGTCTGTCAGTAAAGACTTGGCAAAACCTAAACTCACCAGTGAAGAGAACATGTCTCCAGTTTTGTCTGGTCTACCTAACATGCTATCTCGCCGCTTCCAAACGGGTCTGACAGACAATAAGCTAAAATTGTATTCATTTGGTATTCTAATGCTGACAATTGTTTTTCTGTCTGTGTATGTCTGCACGTTACTACAAAAGATCTCACGTCAAGAAAGAGTTCCCAGGACGAAAAAATAAAATGTTAATGTCCCTTTTCATTATTCCATATCATACAAACAAAGTATGACGTTTTTGTCTCTCTGAAAATGAGTTTCTAAAATATCGAAGACCCAAGCTATTTAAAAGTATTTTATAGTGGACTGGTCAGATTTGTTTCTGTGAGATATGCTTTAGTTTATCAAATTGTTTGCAGTCAATGTACGCTAAGTCCTTCAGATTTCACGAATCCTCTCTTCGTTCTTGTCTTTATACCCCGCCAAAAAACTTTGTTTACGTGGGAATAAAAGAGACATCTTACGATCGGTCGTTTTGTCGGTTGGCCGGCCCATTGCAGAAATCTTGTGTCACGAACTACTTCCACATTTCTAAGACTATCAATTAAAAACTTGGTGTGCTTGTTCACAAATAAGTGTATATGTGTGTGATGCGTTTTTAATGCACGCTATGTCCGCACTGCGGTTTTACGGCCTGTCATAGCAAAAATCTTTTGGTGCGAACTACTTTCACATTTCTAGGACTATTGATTTGAAACTTGGTTTGCATATTCATAAGTGTAGAGATGCTTGACGAATTTTAATACGCACAAGGTTGCAAAACTGCAGTCAAATCCCGCTCGTCTAACTTTAGTTTACAGTATCGTTGAGTTCGTTTGTTCAGTTGGTTTACATTTGATCATTGTGTTTTATCTTCAGGTATGAAAAGTTTCCCAGAGTGCCTTCAAGCTAATATACGTTTACACCTGAATCGAAATCTGCTGAATAATTGTATACTGAAATATATGAAGTACGTGTGCTGAAATAAAAAAGATAGTTTACTTAAATATAATAAATAGTTTACTGAAATAAATAAAACAGTTTAATAAAATGAATAAAATAGTGTACTGAAATAAATAAAATAGATTACTGAAATAAATAAATAGTTTAATGAAAGAAATAAAATAGAATACTGAAAAAAATATTTTAAGAAATAAAAAGAAATTAATCAAATAGAAAAAATGAAATAAAAAGTTTAATGAATTAAATCAAACAGTATACTGAAATAGATATAATAGTATACTGAAATAAATAGAATAGTTTACTGAAATAAAGAAAATAAAAAAGTATACCGAAATAAGTAAAATAGTTTACTGAAATAAACAAAATACTTTAATGAAAGTAATAAAAGTATACTGAAATAAATAAGAAAGTTTGTTGTATACTAAGAGAGATAAGATAGTAAACTGAAATAAACAGTATGGTATAGTGAAACAGACATGATAGTTAACTAAAATAAATGGGAAGGTATACAAAATAAGCATTTGCCAGTAATAAATAGTAAAATATACTGAAATAAACAGGAGAGTATACAAAAGATAAGGTATTTAACTGAGATAAATTGTAAACTGAACTGAAATGAATAGAAAAGTATACAAAAAGAAGGTATTTAAATGAAATCTATAGGAAAGTATACTAAAATAGATAAGATAGTTTACTGAAATTAATTAGATTGTATAGTGAAATTTATACCAAACATGTTGTCTTATCACAAAGAGTCAAGTAAGAAATTTATGAGTAGCAGTCGTTGAGCATCTTCATATTATGAAAATGATTCCATTAGCTGAGGTAACTATTACTTTAAATATGAAAATATTTGCGGTCTAACAAGTCACCGTGTGCATAATATCAATTTCAAAGGGTTATGCACTTTTTTGTGCGCACTTATTTTACTGAGTAACATTGTTTAAATATCCCCCCTTAATCTTAAGTCATTTGTACATTTGCTACTTGTAGTGAAATAACCACACATCAAATTTTATGTAAACAACAAAAAATTGTCTAACTATTGCGCACGAATATTTATTTGCCCGGCAATTTCCAAATTACATGTTCCCGGTACAGTAATAGTACGGCATCTTGGCGACTACAAAGCATTTACAAATAATAACATTAATAATAACAAAGTAATAAAAGATCAACAAAGTGCATCTGGCTTTATAATTCTGTATGATTACTTGCTTGTTTTGTCTGTAAAACAACATTCTATAATACTTTCATCTATCTGCTAGAACCTAAGACCTTTGAAATCAAAAGAAAATAACAACGACGTTTTTTTCTAGAATTAGAGAAGCATAACCTAAATTTCATGTATTTCATTTTCTTCAAAATTATGTAGACATGAATGGTGTTTAATAAATATTACACAATCCACTTTGTCGAGGTGTTTGTTGAAAATTCTAAGTACAGTCGGCAAAAATAAATGCAGTTATAATGGCTGTTCCATTTTTGGGTTGATAGGTCATTACAATGTACACTTATTTGTTTGCTATATACCTTAACCATTTGATGCCTAACTTCCAACTTACAACGATGGCGTAATCTATTTTGGTCTATATGGGTTAAGGAAACAATTTTGAACACTTGTTCTGTAAATCATCAGTTTTTTTTAAACTGTACCAGTAAAATACAAGTGTTCATCAATAATTTCAGGCTATGTCCCTTGAAAGACATAAGTCATATGAGATATAAATTACTTCATTTTTAAAATATGTTTCAGCTTGTCTGCGCACATTATCTATGCAATTAAAAACTGACACACGCTCCTCCTGGTGATACCTCGATTCACCCTGGCGATATTCTTACTCCGATTTATTTCATAAGGTAACTGCTTATGCGTCCGATCAGACTTCTTGTTTAATGTGTTTTATATACGCACTTCAAAGATCAGTCTTGTATTACCTAAGAATTAAGCATTTTAGGTATAAAGAAGTTTTTAAATCTTTCTGTAATATGAACGGATCATTAATTCAGTGATAATGCGCTGGTCTTTTAATCCAGAAGCCGCAAGTTCGATCCACTGTCTTTCGAATGGGACATTAAACCAAAGTCACATGTATCAGTGTTATAAACTGAGCATTGAAAAAACCAGGGGTGTCTCTAGAATGGGATGCTCTCTATACCTATTACTTTCCCCTTCGTTATAAACGAACTAAACTCTACTGGTAAGGTATATATGTTTGAGGGGGAATGGGATCAGTCATATTGGCAACATGTACCGCCGATAAAATTGAACTCATACAGAGAGCGACAATAAACAGTATTCAGTATCTATCAATGTTAATTTGAGCCTACAACTGACATTAATCATGAAAATATCTACATGTGTAATTCAGGAAAGGATGATATAGTTGGCGGGGACCTGACAGGCTTGGACTCTACCGGAAAATACCTGTATTTTAGTTATTGTGATATTGACAAACGAGACGTTAGATTCCTATCCAGAATTTGCTGATGAATTTATCTCAAAAATACAATTTATGTTCAATTTATAAAGAGTGAGTATTTAATTCTTAAATGTCTTCAGTTAGTCGCCTGTCATTGTGATGGAGTCGATATTTTCTATTTTATTTTACTAACCAGTTTAATCCGGGTGCCATTTTATCGCATTTCAGAAAAGTTTACACTCTGTGTTAGGTAAGCATCATGAGAAACACAAATCAAAGGCCAGTCACTCTAGTCATACAGTAAAAGGATCGTCATCCGGCGCATCTACAGGTATACTGTAGGCAATAGAGTTTTTGTCTTATGAATTTAGTTTCTTCTCAGTAATTTCGTTAAAATATTTGACAATTTTAATGAAATAGTTCCGATAGGTTTGTTTTAGCAGTTTTTGATAAAATGATTGTTTTCTTAGATTTTTTGTGTTTGGGGTTGATGTTAAAGTAAAACAAATAGAAATTGAATTAATTTTCTTTAAGTTTTTTAGCACTTTGTTCTTACTTTCTTGAGAAAAACCGGATAAGTTTCTTAATATATCATGTTTTGCGCCGAAATAGTTTAGTTGAAATAATTATTTACAGTGAAACATCAATAGTCTGAACTTCAATAATCCGAATAAGTCGTTAGTTCGAATCATTTTCTTGATCCAGATTTCTTTGTACTCATCGCGTGAATTCACCGTGTGTATTTAAGTAGGCTCACATGTATAAGCAACGAGCTTCATTCGTAATGCTATCTCACTCATTCCACTCATTGCAATTGCGTTGCAATCATTTATGAAAACAATAATGAGGCAATATATGAAAACGCCGAAACATGTCGTAATGTTGTTATTCTTTCATTTTAATACAAAGACTAGCAAAGGGCGTAGGGGGTGTATATAACCGAAAGCCACTAAATCGGTAGCATACATACAAAATATCAGCATTCCCACTGTCAACATAGAGAATTGATCTCAAGATGTTGAAAACAATCGTCACCAAATGCAACAGAGAGACCTGCCCCTTCACCATCACAAACATGCTATTGACCGAGAGCTGTGTCCGCATTCTCAGCTTGACTATGCCTTAGTATACTTTAGTTTTTCTAAAACCATCTATCTAGCAAGCTGCATTTGCAAACAAATCAGGTTTTTTATTCGTTTACTCAATTTACCACACCGACCTCATATGTTCATTTTGGTTACAGTTGTACATCGAATGGAGGAACGAAAATTTAAAAGAAACAAAAGGGCCATGATGGCCCTGGATCGCTCACCTGAGTAGTTTGACTGTAGGTTTGTTGTTTAGTAGTATTTCATTTTTTAATTGAAAATATGTAAGTGCCTACAAACCAAATATGTAAAATACCAGTCAATAAATAAAGGCTCTATGGCAGAAAGTAGAAATATCTATTATAAGCTATGGTGACCTTGACCTGACCCAGTGACCTTAAACCATACCAATGGGAAGAGGTCTATGCAAGGAACCTAAATGCTGAAGATATTGGTCTATAAATGAAGGCTTTATGAGGTACAGTATATACATCTATTTTTAGCCTCCCTGACCTTTAACCTAATCTAATAATTTGAAAAAGCTTGATAAAGCTTGCTTCATGCCAAATTTTAAAATTCTAGGCCTTGTGGTTTCAGACAAGAAGATTTTTTAAGATTTTTTTCTATATTGCTATTTAAAACTTGTGAACCCTCGGGCGGGGCCAATAGTGATCCCATGGATATTTTTCTCAAAAACTTAGAAGAGGTCCACTAGACAATGCTGCATACCAAATATCTTAACTCTAGGCCTTGTGGTTTCTGACAAGAAGATTTTTGAAGTTTTTCCTATATAATTCTATGTAAAACATGTAACCCCTAGGGCGGGGCCTATTTTTACCAAGGGGCCATGATTTGAACAAACTTGATTGAGGTCCATTAGATAATGCAGCACACCAAATATCTTAACTCTAGGCCAACTTTATGATAAGAAGATTTTTAAAGATTTTCCTATATAACTCTATGTAAAACATGTGACCCCCTGGGGCAGGGCCATTTTTGACCTAGGGTCCATGACTTGAACAAACTTGGTAGAGGTCCTCAATGCAACATACAAAATATCTTAACACTAACCCTTATGGTTTCTTATGTGAAGATTTTTAAAGTTTTTCCTATTTAACTCTATGTAAAACAAGTAACCCCTGGGGCGGGGCCATTTTTTAACCAGAGACCATGATTTGAACAAACTTGGTAGAGGTTCACTAGACAATGCTGCACACCAAATATCTTAAATTTAAGCCATACAGTTTCTGACAAGAAGACTTTTCAAGTTTTCCCTATATAACTCTACTTAAAATCAACTGACCCCTGGGGTGGGGTCAGTTTTAACCCCAGGGACATAATTTGAAGCAAATTGGTAGAGCTTCACTAGATGATGGTTCATGCCAAATATCTAAGCTCCAGGCCTTAAGGTTTCAGAGAAGAGGATTTTTAAAAATCCAACTTTTAAAATCTGTTTTTAGCTCCAGTGACACATACAAGCAATGGACCAGTACCATTTGAACAAACTTGGTAGAGCTTTATGCAAGGAACATCTCAGGCAAGTTTCATTAAATCTAACCCAGTGGTTTCAGAGGAGATGTCGTTTGAATGAATTGTGAACGACGGACGGACGGCGGACAGACGGACGGACGGACGACGGACAATCACCCATCCTAAAAGCTCACATGAGCACTATTTACTCAGGTGAGCTAAAAAGGGACATGTATATCCTTTCAATACTTGCCCATCCCTGAAGTGGCTGGCTTGCTAATTTGGGACTGAAAGTGTTAGTCGTTGACTTGCAATAAAAAAACAACAAACAAATCAAAAACACCGTGTGTATTTAAGTATGCTTACATGTATAAGCAACGAGCTTCCTTCCGAATACTATTTTACACAGCGTTTGGCATATTTTTTTTTATTTCGGCTAGGCGTTTCGAAATAATACAAGTCATATCTTTTAATTCAAACGTCATCAAAAAAATTCCGATTGTCGAACATCTGCATATTTTCTCGAGTTCGGATTTGTTTCTACTATTAACCGGTCCCTGAATTAGTTCCCTTTATAATCAGATTTGGTAAAAAATGCTCTCTCTTAAAATAACAAAGCTTTCAAATGTTTAAATCTATTTCAAACTATTTTAATGTCATGAAACTTCGTCTTAAGAACTGCGGAAAGTTTGCAGTTGCGTTTCAATCATTTATTAAAACAGTAATGAGACAATATATGCAAACGCCGAAAACGTCGTAATGTTGTTATTCTTCCATTTTAATACAAAGACTAGCAAAGGGCGTAGGGGGTGTATATAACCGATAGCCATTTAGCAGTAGCATACAGACAGAATATCGGCATTACTTTTGTTATTTATTAAAGACCTGCCCCTTTTCCATGATAACTTTGAAGCTACTGACCAACAACTGAGTCTCACAATCTCAGCTTTGTTATGGCCTAGAACACATTGGCTTCTCTTATACCATCTATCTAACATGTGCACTTGCAAATAAATCAGGGTTTTTTTTTTTTTGTTTATTCAGTTTACCACCCCTATCGCATACTTGAGGGATAAAGAAACACAGGGTGACATTATTTGCAATAGATGTTATCCGGAACAAACTAACTTTTACCTTTCTGGCTTCACGGTGCACAACCATTCACAATATGTTGATCAACATGTTGCGCTAATTTTCGATAGATATACCCTGTTGTAACTGTAAAAGTTTGTTTGTACCCCCGGATAAGCCGGGGAAAAAAATATTCTTTATTCCGGAGTAAGTCTACATCGTGCGAACGCGTTGTTGAAAAAACAATGAAGATAGGTCAAGCAACTCTCTAGGTTACATTACACGTGGTCCTGTACCAAATGTCGCGTAACGATGTCTCCCGGGGAAAAAGCATGAAACGGAAAAATCGTGCACATCAGTGTTGTGACATTGAGTTACACAGCTTTTCATGCCACTAGGTATCTTTATAGAGACACATCATTTTCCGATATATTGATTATTAATGATGGCATTAAACAATGGCACGGCTGACGGAAGTTCAGAGGGGTCAGGCCGATGCGATGAATATCCAAGGTCAAAGGCAAATTCAGGTTGCCAGACATTTCGAAGTCCGTGTTTAGAAATAAAACTCAGAAGCTTATACTTAGTGCAAAGAAGGATTATTTTAAAAATTCTCTAGTTAATAATCAAAATGATTCAAAGTCTTTGTGGAAATCTCTTAAAAATCTAAGAATGCCTACTAAGAAAGGTAATAGTTCAATAGATAGTATTGGCTTAAATATTATCTGAAAAAAATGATGTTGCAGAACACTTTAATTCATTTTTTACAACTGTAGCTTCCAAGCTTGTGTCTAAACTTCCCAAGTCTCTAGGATTATTTGGGAAAGATTTTGTAAGATCTTTTTACTGTTCCAAATAGTTGTTTTTTTCCTTAGTAACAGAAAACAAGAGGGTTCATGGGACCCTGGGTAGCTCACCTGCCAACAACTGCTCAATGGTTGCAAGAGTCAGTGGATGCAAATACAATCGCCAATTGACTCAAAGGGTGCAGGCAATAATGACCATGGGGTCATCTTTGTTAGAGTTTCGTCATCAGGATTGTTGAAGCACAACGTGGACTATAATGGACTGAGCCTCATAAAAAATATATCAGGCACGTATACACGTGATACCTAACATGTTTAAAGTTTCAAAGCAGTATCTTGAAAAATGTAGAAGTTTGTGCCGCAATATTTTTTAAAAAATCCTGCCGTTATACAAAAAACTAGGTTGCTGTGAACTGAATGTTGGAACACCGTTCCAAACAGGGATTATGTACATGACACATGTTCACTCTATTGCCAATTCTGCTAATTATTTTAAAATCCAACCATAGATGCAAAAAATATATGGGCAAGACACAAACTATCAGCAGTAAGGCCTATATAGCAGAACTTACTAAGTTCAGAGGGTTGCTGTGACATGGATCTTGGAGTGAGGAACATGGGTTTCGAGTGTAACACATACTTATTTTAATTTTTGATTGTAAGGGTTGCAGAGACTTTCAGTCTTTAAGTAATGTTATTTATAATACTAGAACTTTTATTAAAATACAATGTACACAATTGTAAAGAAAAAGATTCATAACGGAAAAAATGTGTAAATGCAATCTTTAATAAAAAACAAAACAATATTAGCCCTTCAAAATTATTTTTCCCTGACTTTTCACTATCTTTTCTGGATTTTAATTTTTCACTGACCAATTTTCAAAATTCCCTGACAATTTCCCTGACCTTGAAAAAAAATTAAATTTCCCTGACTTTTCAAGTCCCCTGGCAACCCTGCAAGATCTTATATTAACTCAAGTATTGTACAAGTCTGATTAAATTCAAATCAAAAATGAAGCTGCTATTGTGCAGACAAGGTCAAAATAGTTAATTTTGACACTTTCAGGGGCCATAACTCTGTAACCAATAATGCAATATGGCAATCTGAAGAAAGGAACCAAGATCTTATGGTAATGAAAGTGAAGATCAGACCAAAATTAAGACCACTAGAGTGCAGAAAACCTTTTATCATAACTTGACCTAGTGACCTAAATTTTAAAGTCACATGACCCAGTTTCAAATTTGATCTAGATATCATCGAGATAAACATTCTGACAAAGCTTGAAGAAGATCGGAGCAAAATTAAGACTACTACAGTGTGGACAAGCTTTTTCTATAATTTAACCTAGTGACCTAGTTTTCAAGGTCACATAACCCAGTTTCGAACCTGACATAGATATCATTGAGATACACATTCTGACCAAGCTTGAAGAAGATGGGATCAAAATTAAGACCGCTAGAGTGCGGACAAGCTTTTTCTAAAATTCGAACTTGTTACCTTGTTTTCAAGGCCACATGACTTAGTTACGAACTTGACCTTGATATCATTGAGATTAACAATCTGACCAAGTTTGAACAAGATCGGACCAAAATTAAGACTGCTAGAGTGCGGACAAGCTTTTTCTATAATTTGACCTTGTGACCTAGTTTTGAAGGTCACATGACCCAGTTTCGAACTTGATCTAGATATCATTGAGATTAATATTTTGACCAAGTTTGAAGAAGATCGGAGCAAAATTAAGGCCGCTAGAGTGCGGACATGCTTTTTCTATAATTCGACCTAGTGACCTAGTTTGAAAGATGAGATGACCCAGTTATTAACTTGACCTAGATATCATTGAGATAAACATTCTGACCAAGTTTAAAGAAGATCACACCAAAATTAAGACCGCTAGAGCGCGGACAACAATTGTGAACGGACGACGGACGGACGACGGACGAAAGGCGATCACAAAAGCTCACCCTGTCACTATGTGACAGGTGAGCAAATAAGGTACTGAAATATTTGAATAAACTCAGTATTAATAAAGCCAAAGGTCTAGATGGCATTTCATCTCGTTTTGTCAAAGATGGTGCATCTATAATTGCTTGTCCATTGACTCATATTATAAATTTATCTTTGATTCAAGGAGTTGTTCCTGATGACTTGAAAACTGCTCGTGTTGTTCCTTTATACAAAAAGGCAGATAAAACTGAAGTTGGCATTTATAGACCTGTTTCTATTTTATGCATTATTTCTAAAATTTATGAAAGAGTTGTGTATGACCAAGTTGAAAATTATTTAGCAAATAAGGATCTACTCTATGATTTTAAGTCTGGTTTTAGAAGATCGTTTTCAACCGATACATGTTTCCTACATTTATCTGATTTTATAAGGCTAAATTTAGATAAAGGTAATTATGTTTGTATGGTGCTACTTGACTTGCAAAAGGCCTTTGATACTGTTGATCATATTATTCTTTTAGATAAACTGGAGATGTTAGGTTTCAGTCCTGATGTCATAAGATGGTTTAGGTCATATTTATCTGATAGGCAACAAGTTATTGACATCTCAGGTATTCATTCTTCGTCTGCTAAGGTCACATGTGGTGTTCCTAAAGGGTCTATACTTGGACCTTTTTTGTTCTTAATCTATTTGAATGATATGGCAGGGGTTATTAAAAATAAACTTCTATTGTATGCGGACGATTCAGAAACTTTAGTTTCTGGTAAATGCAAACAAGAAATTTAACGTTTGCTAACTGTTGACCTACAGAAATTTAGTGACTGGTTAGTTGATAACAAATTGTCTCTTCATTTGGGAAAAACGGAGTCAATTTTAATTGGGTCTAGACCAAAGTTAAAAAATGAAACTAATCTGAATATTGTAACGGTGTTAATATTAAATACACTGATTCTGTCAAATATCTAGGTGTAACTTTAGATCAGACTTTAAGTTTTGACTCTTTAGTTACCTCAGTTATTAAAAAAGCTAATGCTAGGTTTAAGTTTTTGTATAGGAAGAAAAAGTTTCTTTTTATATCTTATCTTTTTATACTAAGAAACTTCTGGTTATGTCGCTAATACAAAGTCATGTTGATTATGCCTGATCTGTGTGGTACCATGGCATTTCCCAGAACCTGAAATGTAGGCTCCAGGTTACACAAAATAAGATAATTAGATTTGTTCTAAGTTTAGACCAGAGAAGTCATATTGATTCTTAACATTTTTTCAAGTTAGGTTGGTTACTAGTTGAAAAAAGAGTAGAACAAATCACTTTAAATCATGTTTTTAAGATTCATTCAGGTTCTGCTCCTTCTTATTTAAAGGAACATTTTACCCCAGCTTGTTCTGTACATGGTCACAATACTAGATTCAGTAAAAATAAAGGTTTCATTATACCTAAGGTCAAAAGTTTTGGAAAGAAATCTTTTTAATATAATGGTTTTACTTTGTGGAATAGGTTTCCTACTGACATTAAGAATTACCCTGATCTTCAGAAATTCAAGGTTGCCGTCAAGGCCCATCTTTTGAACTCATGCAGTCAATAGTTTTCATTTTATTTCTTTTGTTTTATGTAACAGTTGTGCCTTGCTAGGACATGTCTTCATCCATCCAGGACCGCAATGGAAATATTAGAGTTTTACACTCACTTTTTTGTGTTATCCTGAGTATATGACAGCATGTCATGATACAGTTAAATGTTATTAAAACTAAAGCTAGGTTTTGTTTGATATAATCATAAGACATTTCAGTATGTGATATTTTTAAATTAATGTGATATATATATGTCTTTCAATATATTGATTTATATATTTTTATAATGTACCATGCCATGTATCATATGCTGAAAATAAATTATTGTTATTTGCACGTCTTCATAGAACGTCTTCTTAGACGTCTAAGGGAAACTTGGCGGGTCGCTGACAGACCTAGGTCTGGGCGTCTGCGCGTCACGTCACAACGTCATGACAGGTTTATTCGCCTCGCGAATTTGGGCAATCGTCACCTTACTGTTACTAAATCTGCCCTTTTAAGCATAGGTACTCATAACCGTCCTATCCATGCTAAAACTGTAAGGAAGCGATTGTGGGAAGTTGGTATGCGGGCACGTCACCCATATGTAGGTCTGCCCCTTACCGCTGCTCGTCGCCAGCGTAGTATGGCTTGGGTGGCGGTACATACTCCCAAAATATTCCCATTGAGGCAGTGGAGGCGGGTCTTGTTTACTGGTGAGTCCCGGTTCAGCCGGTTTCGAGCGTCGTTGACTTCCAATAAAAAAGCCAAAAACACAGTGTGTATTTAAGTAGGCTAACATGTATAAGCAAGGAACTTCCTTCCGAATACTATCTTACTCTTGTGTTTTGCGTATTTTTATTTCGGCTACACGTTTAGGAATAATATAAGACATATCTTTTAACTAAAACGTCATTAACACATTCCAATTGTCCAACATCTGCATATTTTCTCGAGTTCAGAATCGTTTCTACCATTTACCGGTTCCCGAATTAGTTCCCTTTATAATCAGTTTTGGTAAAAAATGCTCTCCTTAAAATAACAGAGCTTTCGAAAGTGAAAATTTGTTTCAAACTATTGCAATGTCATCAAACTTCGCCTTTAGAAAAGCAGAAAGTTTGCACTTCCGTTTCAATCATTTATTAAAACAATAATGAGGCAATATATGAAAACGCCGAAACACGCCGTAATGTTGATATTCTTTCATTTTAATACAATGAATAGCAAAGGGCGTAGGGGGTGTATTTAACCGATTGCCATTAAATCAGTAACATACACATAGCATATGGGCTTTCTCATTGTCAATATAGATATTTGATTCCAAGATGTTGAAAGCAATCGTCAGCAAATTTTTTATATTTCTTAGACAATAAAGTAATTTTATTCTTTTTGGGATTTCTTTATCTGATGCTGACAAATGGTTTTTCCTCTGTGTATGTCTGTAGGTTCCTACAAAAGATCTCAAAAAAGAGTTCCCAGGATGAAAACATGACAAGTTTATGTCCCCTTTCATTATTCCATATCTTAGAAATTTTTTCTGTCTCTGTAATTGTTTATAAGACAGTTTGTCAGAAATGTTTCGCCTAACTTACCTTATATCTGTCACATGGTGTCTTCATGAACAATAAAAAATGAGTTCCTAAAATATCAAAGAAACAAGCAATTTAAAAGTATTCTATAGTGAACTGGTAAGTTTTGTTTCTGTGAGACATGCCTTAGTTTATCAAATGATTTGCACTCAATGTACCCTAAGTTCGTCAGGTTTCAGGAATCCTCTCCTGGTTCTTGTCTTTATACCTCGCCAAAAATGTTTACGAGGAAATAAAAGAGACATCTTACGGTCGGCGGGTTTGTCGATCGACCGGCCCATTGCAGAAATCTTGTGTCACAAACTTTTTCCATATTTCTAAGAATATCAATTAAAAACTTGGTTTGCATGTTCACAAATGAATGTACATGTGCGTGATGGGTTTTTTATGCACGCCTATGTCTGCACTGCGGTTTTACGGCCTGTGATAGCAGAATCATGTAGTGCAAACTTCACATTTCTACGTCTATTGATTTGAAACTTGGTGTGCATATCCATTAACATGTGTAGATGTACGTGACGAATTTTCATGTGCGGCACTGCACGCGCTGTGGATTGTGCATAATCACCAGTAAGTGTAGACGTGTGTGGTGCCTTTTTCATGCGCGCACTGCGATTATATGGCCCATCATAACAAAATCTTGTGACGGAATCTACTTTCACACCTCTAGGACTATTGATTGAAACTTGGTGTACAAGATCACTAAGAAGTTTGTGAACAGACGACAACAGGGAAATGTCAACGCTGTTCCGTCAATTCAAGGTATTGTCTTGATTTTTTTTTGTTTTGAACAAAAATGCTTATGAGGAATATCTAAAAAGACATTCTTGTTTTTGGATTTTATTCTTGTATTTGAATTTTATACCGACCAAAGTAATGTGAGCAGACGGATTATTTTCCTTTTTCTCTTTTCTTCTTCTCTCTTCTCTTCTTGAAATTTCACGTTGTTTCATGCTTAAACAAAAATAGTAGAACATTTTACGTAAGAAATTATGCACATGTGTGTCGCCTAAATTAAGTTATGTAAAAATTACATTATACCAGGGTCTTTCAAATGCTATTTGAAAGACCCTGATTATACTTAGGTCCTATTAAAAAGGGGTCGATATTTTCTATTTTACTTTACTGACCAGTTTAATCCGGGCGCCATTTTATCGCATTTCAGAAAAGTTACACTCTGTGTTAGGTAAGCATCATGGGAAACACAAATCAAAGGCCAGTCACTCTAGTCATACAGTAAAAGGATCGTCATCCGGCGCATCTACAGGTATGCTGTAGGCAATAGAGTTCTTGTCTTATGAATTTAGTTTTATCTCAGTAATTTCGTTAAAATATTTGACAATTTTAATGAAATAGTTCTGATAGGTTTGTTTTAGCAGTTTTTGATTAAATGATTGTTTTCTTAGATTTTTTGTGTTTGAGGTTGATGTTTAAGTAAAACAAATAGAAATTGAATTAATTTTCTTTAAGTTTTTTAGAACTTTGTTCTTCCTTTCATGAGAAAAACAGGATGAGTTTCTTAATATACTAACGGAAAAATATAACTGTGCATACTTCAAGGTATAGAATTTTTTTTAATATTAGGAATAGTAACATAAAACTTTGCAAATTAGCCAATCAACGTTTTATTTCTAACAATCAATACAAACACTTCATCATGTAAAACAATTTTTACAGTAACAAGGCGCAGAAGTTGACAGGTATGAAATCTGATTTCACAAGGTCAGTATCGTGTGTGGCCTCCATTGGCGTTCAAGCAAGCACGGCAGCGACGAGGCATAGAGGCAACTAAGTTGGCGATAACTGCCTGTGGAATGGTGTTCCAGATGTTGACCAATGTCTGCGCTAGTTGGTCCAGCGTGAGAGGTTGGTTACGTCTTTGACGGAGGCGTCTCTTCATCTCATCCCAAACGTGCTCAATTGGTGAAAGATCTGGTGAAACAGCGTCCGTCCGAACTTTCTAAGTGAAACCGCGACTCGTCAGTAAACAGAACAGAGTGGAATGAGTGAGATAGCATTACGAAGGAAGCTCGTTGCTTATACATGTGAGCCTACTTAAATACACACGGTGAATTCATGCGATGAGTACAAAGAAATCGGGATCAAGAAAATGATTCGAACTAACGACTTATTCGGATTATTGAAGTTCAGAATATTGATGTTTCACTGTAAATAATCATTTCAACTAAGTTATTTCAGCGCAAAACATGATATATACTGACGGAAAAATATAACTGTGCACACTAAAATACTTAATATCTTTTATTAGGTATAAAATTATTTTAGCAGATTTCTTTTGTGTAATTCACAAGGTAATCTTGTTTCAATAATACTGCTTTTCGCGAGTTGCACGTGCAAAATTTATAGCCCGTAACGGTCGCGCTTTTTACGTGTTTCTTTATGTTAACATCCTCGTACATGCTGTTTCGAGTTATTTTAACCGTCAAATTATAGTGAGCTACCCAGCAGTTCAGAAAAACACCTTCATTTGGATTTTAAGTCTTTGAAGACAATGCCACGCATCTCAGAAAATGATCGCCTACGTGCCGTCGGTATGCTCCAAGCAGGCATTGCTCAAAATGCGGTTGCGCAGCGTTTTGGTGTTCACCGAAACACCATATCAGCACTTTGGCGACGATTTCAGCAACGTGGCAACGTCCGTGATCTACCACGTCCAGGGCGTCCACGTGTGACGTCAATCCGTCAAGACAATTATATCCGGCTTACACACCTACGGAATCGATTTCAACCGGCCACATTAACAGCACGAACAATTCCTGGCTTGAGACCTATCAGTGGACGAACTGTTAGAAACCGATTAAGAGAGCACAGCATTACTCCACGACGTCCTGCGATACGTCCTACTCTTCTCTTACGTCATCGACAACGTCGACGTCAGTGGTGCAGACAGTATCTAAGGCTTCAAAGAGCATATTGGAATAATGTTCTGTTTACTGACGAGTCGCGGTTTCACTTAGAAAGTTCGGACGGACGAGTTCGTGTATACAGGCGTCGCGGAGAACGTTACTTGGATCCCTGTGTTTTTCAACGTCAACGTTTTGGTGGTGGTGGGTCGATAATGGTTTGGGGAGGTATCTCATCTCAAGGCAGGACCCAGCTTGTAATTGTCCGTGGCAATTAAACGGGTGTTCGTTACAGAGATGAGATTGTCATACCCCACGTGCTGCCATTTCTTCAACGTCAAGGGCGTAACATGACGTTTCAACAAGACAACGCTCGGCCACATGTAGCACGTGTAGTTACCGGGTTTCTGGCTCAGCAAAACGTGAGTGTCTTACCCTGGCCCGCTGTTTCACCAGATCTTTCACCAATTGAGCACGTTTGGGATGAGATGAAGAGACGCCTCCGTCAAAGACGTAACCAACCTCTCACGCTGGACCAACTAGCGGAGACATTGGTCAACATCTGGAACACCATTCCACAGACAGTTATCGCCAACTTAGTTGCCTCTATGCCTCGTCGCTGCCGTGCTTGCTTGAACGCCAATGGAGGCCACACACGATACTGACCTTGTGAAATCAGATTTCATACCTGTCAACTTCTGCGCCTTGTTACTGTAAAAATTGTTTTACATGATGAAGTGTTTGTATTGATTGTTAGAAATAAAACGTTGATTGGCTAATTTGCAAAGTTTTATGTTACTATTCCTAATATTAAAAAAAATTCTATACCTTGAAGTATGCACAGTTATATTTTTCCGTTAGTACGAGGGGTGATTCAAAAGTTCGCGGAATTGCTTTATTACTAGAACGGAAAAGACAATACAAACACAAAAATTACATCACTCGATACGTTTACTCAATACTAAAGCAGAGCCGTAATCTCATTGAAATACATTTACTAATAAATCGTTTGTACATATTTGAATTGTATACATGACCGGCACTTGACGCACGCCATCACGACGTCGACGTCACTAACGGTCAAATTCTAGCGTACGATTCACCTTCTCGACGTAATCGCCGCCCGTCGCTACACACTTCCTATGCCTTTGTACCCATTGCATAAATGTTACCTTAAACCAATCCTGACTGAATGAAGAGATTACTTCACGAGCCTTATTGCGTAGCTCTAATGTTGTTTCAAATCTCTGGCCTCTGAGTTCCCTCTTCATATCTGGAAACAGACGAAAGTCCATCGGTGCTAGATCCGGGCTGTACGGCGGATGTGGTAAGAGACTGAAACCAAGCAGTGAAATCTCTAACTCTGTACTCTGTGCCCGATGTGCTGGAGCGTTGTCATGATGGAGTATAACATCATCCAGTACCAACAGGGGGCGCTTGCGGCGCAGAGCCTGTATCAGATCGCGTCTAAGCACCTGAAGTCAAACAAACAAACGGGAAAACATGAAATAATTTAAGTTTAAGAAAGTAAAAAGCGGCACATTTTAAATAATATTTTTATATATTTTGTTATTTGAAACAATACATACTGTAAAATATTAGTTTGTTATAAAAATAATATATAAGTGTTGATCGTTTGTATGACTAAAATGCGGCATACCTTTGAATAATAGTCGGCATTTACGGTACATCCGTCGCGCACCTTGTGTTGAAGCAAAAGCCCTTGTCTATCCATGAAGAAGATGAACATTTCCTTTTTGCAGCTGCGTGTTGTCCTGGCCTTTTTTGGTGGAGGTGTGTCTGGTGACTTCCAGACGGACGACTGCTGTTTCGACTCTGGATCATAATGGTATAACCATGTCTCGTCTGTCGTGATGATTTTGTCCAAAAACTCGTCACCCTGTGCGTCGTACAGATCCAGAAATTGCTGAGAACATTCTAACCTCCGCTGCTTGTTTTCATCAGTCAGAAGTCTGGGCACCCAACGCGCAGATACTTTGGACATATTTAGCTCTTCTGTAAGAATTCGTTGCACAGTAGAATACGATAGGGAGAGTTCCTCTGCAATACCCCTAACCGTTAAGCGCCGGTCGTTGTCCAAAAGCTCTCTCACTAACGTTGCGTTGCTCGTCGTCATAGCGGATGCTGGTCTACCTGCTCTATCGTCATCAAGTACCGATTTTCTGCCGTTCCGAAATCGCTCATGCCATTTGTAGACAAACGATTTACCACAAGGTTGTAATGTATGCGAGTTTTTAATTTGATTCAACGTCTCAACTGGTGTAAGTTTGAGTCCAACACAAAATTTCACAACTGCGCGTAGCTCCAATTCACTTGTTGACGTCGCGGAAGAAGTTGAAGACATGGCGACAACTCGCTGCTGTGGAGTAACGGTTCAACGTAATGTAATCAAAATTATAGGAAATGACGTCAACACGTCATTCTAACGTCAGTTACGTTCGCGCCAAAATTGAGCAACATTTGAAAACATACTATCGTCTGAAGTGAATTAGTAAAACGAAATATTTTGGCCTGCTTCAAGTCACCTAACCGTGGTTGCTATGGAGACCATTTATATTCTTCCGGTTACACATATTCCATAAACTAAACGAAAATGTTAGTTAAAATACGTTGAATTATATTTATGCGAAATTTAATGTGATTCGGTGAAAAAATAAATGATTTAGAGATAAATTCCGCGAACTTTTGAATCACCCCTCGTATATATTCAAGTGCACTTGCAAACAAATCAGGTATTTTGCTTATTTACTTAATATACCACGCGACCTAGTAATGTTCATTTAGGTTACAGGCGTGCATTGAATGGAAGAAGAAAAATTGAAAAGAAAAAGGGACATGTATATCCTATCAACATTTGGCCATTTCTGACAGTGGCTAGCTAGTTCAGGAATTTTGTTATTTACAGAACGACAGTTAATATTGAGAAAAGTGAGGTTTTCCTCGAATTGTATTTTGACCTTTTTCTTTGCTAATCCTCTTTTATTCTGTTTTAGGGGTAGACCATGGATAACCATGATGGCTGTATTCTCTTACTGGACTGCTTTGTTGTGGGAGATCATCAAGGGCATTTTCTAGGGGTAAAACTTGATTGGGAGCCTAAACTGTCCAGTTAAACTGCTAGTGATGTTGAATGGTTATGACTTCCGCACATAGTAAAAAAACAAGAAAAACTTGTAAAGCTAAAAAATAAGGTTTCTTACTGAAAAATAATTGTATTAGGGATTACATGTATGTATATTTGATATAAAAATAAGTTACAGGAAAATTGCGCTTTAGGACAATTAAAATGCTTTGCTCGCCGTTTTGTCATGCTGTGCACGAAAAAAAAATATCTTAATAAGAGAATGGTTTGTCTGCAATCCCATTTCAGAAAATCTTTAATGGTTAGCAGTGGGAGAATGAAAACTTCCTCAGACCTGAAAAAAATGGGAAGCCGGTTGACCGTATTGTCCAGTATATTAAATGTGTGATGTTGATGAAACGACAATGACTGCTCTAGCCAGCTAACAGTAGTTTGTGAATATAAATGTTAGGTAGTGAATAGTCAGATATTACTTTTAAATTAATTTATTATGAAAACAGAATTACGATTTAAACGTCAGTAATAATGTCTAGTTTTGTGTTATGATATATCAGAGTCGTAATGTGTTTGTTAATTTAATCACAAGGAAGATTTATTATGTACTTAGGAAAGCTGAAAAATGTCAAATAAAAAGTATGAAAAACTAATCTCGTAATAACGAAAACTATCTCGTTTTAACAAGAAAACTTTCTCCCGTTTACGACTTAATATCTCGTAATTACGAGAAACTATCTCGTTATTTCTCTATTACTATTTAAATTAAATTTAAAGTATCTTGTCAATACAAGAAACTTGTATTTTTTGACGAGAAATTATCTCATTATTACGAGAAACTTACGACCGCTATTACAACTTAGTTTTTCGTTATAATGATAAAATTTTGTGGCAATTACGAGATATTTCACTTGTTATTACGAGACAAGAAATGCCAAATGTACAGGATAGATGTGAATGTAACGTGTTGGTCTATATATTGTTTTTTTACGTCAGAGATGGACGAAAAAATCAAAAGGCTGATCAAAGAATATTTCCGTTAGGTCTTAATAATCGCGAAATTCTCATCGTTCTTGGCTATGTTATCATAAAGTTATTCTTAATTGTTCAACTCTTTTATGAAAAAATCTTTTTTCGAAGAGAAAACTATTAGGGTATTGTTGGGGTCACACGGTATATTATGCAATAGCAACAAACTTCGAGAAGGTCACCATAGAACAAATCCTTAACACTGTCAGAAAGATCCGTAAAACATTGATGTAGAACTGTGCCATCTGCTTTCTAAGCAGACCCAATAATCATTCAATCCTTTAGCTATGTGCACTGGCAAATCTTTATAGTTTTCAGAAATAAACATATAAGATCAACACGCTATCTTCACATCTGTCCTATACAGGTGGCGTTTCTTATCTCGTAATAACAAATAAAATCTCTCGTAATTACCAGAAAAGTTATTATGTCGTAATAACGAGAAAAGTTTCTTGTAACAATGAGAGAAAGTTTCTTGTAATAACGAGATAATTTCTTGAAAATACGAAATAGTTTTTTTTTGTAATTACGAGATTTCTCTTAAAAGCGAGTTATTAAATTGTAATAACCAGGGTCCGTATCCATAAAGCATCTAAGTAAAAAAATATTCTTAGTAAAATTCTTTGCTAAGTTTTTTACTTAGACGTTTTATGGATACAGAATTAAGAAAATTTCTTTACTAAGTAAAAATTAGTCCTTAACTAAATTTTCTTAGAAAATATCTTAGATGCTTTATGGATACGGGCCCTGATAATTATCTCGTACAAACGAGAAAGTCATCTTATAATATTGAGAAAGTTTCACGTCAATATGAGATATTAAGTCTTGATAAATATAAAGATTTCTCTTAATCTCTAGAAATTTTCTCTTTATAACGAGAAAACTTTCTCGTTATAACGAATTAGGTTTCTCGTTATAATGAGTTACATTCTCGTAATATAGAGTTATTTTCCTGTAAGAACGAGCTGTATGTTATAGTTTTATTTTCCTGTGACATTGTTTGGCTTTCGTACTTTTTATTCAGACTGACAAAATGCCTCTTTATGAACGCACACATTTTATAACAAGAGTGTAACATTGAAACAAGAGTTTTTTGTTGTTGTTTTTTTGTACAATTTGACCTCAAAGTCAAGGTAATTCAGGGGTCAAGGTAAAAAAAATATATTGCACTGGGCAGATCACTCTCAAACGGTTGATGTGTGTAAACATGAACTAAATTTGTTGAGCAATATGGTAGTTATGGCCAATATTAAGTATTTTTTGACAATTGGACCTTCGAGGTCAAGGTCATTTAAGAATCAATGTCATATGAATATAAGTCGGGGAGGTGGTCTTATCCAAAAGGGTATTGTGTTCAAGTATGAAGTAAATCCATTCACTAATAAGATAGTTATGGGTAATGTTAAAGTTTTCGGACGGACTGATGGACTGACAGGTCAAAAACTATATGCCCTTCATCGGGGGCATAAAAACAATTCATGTATTACTAAGAGATTCCTTTTTTGTAACAATATATTTTCAGCTACACGATGTCCAAATACAATATTTCAGTGATATAAATTGACTTCTTTTTTATGAATTCTTTAAGTTACCAAAAAAAATTTAAAAATATACCTATCGCTTAACCCACGCCATCTCACCTATTTTTGAAAAAAAAAGGTTTGAAACCAAAAGCAGACATTGCAGCTTTTTGCTTTTTGAATGGAGTCCATAGAGTTCAGCTAATATAATACAGGTACAACTAGAGCTGCTTTATGCAAACCATATCATTCGATAAAAGCTGAATGAAAAAGTGCCCGCAACAACAACAACTGTACACCAACAACAAACGCAAAGTGCAAGGATCAATGCACGACTAGAGAGAAACGTTGAATAGGGATTTTTTTAATGATAATTATAAATCAACTTTCACTCAAAAAAACAACTTCATATTTGTCAATAGAATTGTTCGTACTTTATGGCCAGGGGACAGTGTGAGAGATAGAAGGACAAATGAGCAGACAAACACAATACGATACGTATAATTTATCGTTCAAACATCTTTGTTTTTAAAATTTGCTTTATTGTAAAAAATGACAAAGGTTCGTAAGTGTTTGAAAATGGATTAGAATTAAAAAAACTCAGCATATCTCAATATTATGGTTGATATTCTGGAAAACTTGCATATCTTTTAACGTCTTTATAAAGTGTTGCGCGCTTTACTATGTTTGCAAGTTTTGTTTGCATGATTTCAGGTTGCGTTTACAAGATTCTACTTCCGAAAGATAAGACGACCACAGACAACATTATACATCATATATGCCAAATAAATTTCTGAAATTATTGTCACATCAAATCTCTGGTGTTTTCTGAGTTCACTGTAAAAAACTTTTCGAAGCAGCCATAAAAATATCACCATGTCCGAAACATTTTAACAATATGGGTTACTAGGATCCTTAAGGACGTCAGTGACTGCCTTGTAGATAGCATTAACTTCAGGGGTCACAGTGACATTGTTTGATGAAATAAAGTTCAGTTCTGTCGTCTTCAATGAAGCCTGCGGACCTACGCCGACAGCAATAACATTTGCGACGCTTTGTAGCAGTTGCGCCTGTTTTCTAGTTTCGAAGGGCGTGTTTGACCCGCCATCCGTGAATATAACCACTATTTTCTTGCTATCCGATCTAGCACCTTGCTCTGCTGATAAGCTATGTAGTCTGGCATAGAGCAACGCTTCGTTTGTATGCGAAGACCCCGAATAAAATGAAATATTCTTTATAGCCGTAATAAGTTTGTTTTCGTCAGTGAACGAAAGCAGACGAAACTCCTCTTTAACAGTAGTGCTGAATTTGATGGCGGCAAACTTGGCATCAACAGAGTGTTGGAACAGCCGATGTGTTACATTGCTTATGAGGTCTTTCATTGTTTCGAACTTTGCAACCCCCTCGGATCCCGATGAGTCCAGGATAAAAACAATATCGGCCTTTGACAGCTTGCACTCTGAAGCGACAGGAAAGTAATAAGAGGTCTTATTCATTCTGGACTTAGACTCCTTAGCGCACAAGTCACAAGGTCAATATCGGCCTTTGACAGCTTGCACTCTGAAGCGACAGGAAAGTAATAAGAGGTCTTATTCATTCTGGACTTAGACTCCTTAGCGCACAAGTCACAAGGTCAATATCGGTGATATGGTTACCAACGTACCATCACATGCCAGGGTATCTCGTTTGAGCACCTGATTTGCAAGTGAGGGTCGCCGGTTCTAGTCCTGCTTTGAGTAAATGGCGTTTTCTGACCCAATGATACATGTTTAGCTTCGGAAGAACTTTAAAAGCCAACATAACGGTACAGCTGTTGCATTTTTTCGTCGAAAAGATTCGATGGGGATCATTGCACCTTTTTTAACAATAACTATACTAATAAATCGAATCACGTGATGTTTATTTCAATACATAGTACATATTAACTATGTGCAGGAATATATCTTAGATAAATGAACATGAGCATTTTCATAATGGCTTCACGCCACAGAAGAGCAGAAACATCGCAATTTTCTGCTGTTCTAAACAATCAAAGTTTATGGTTACAGTCTAATGCGAATTACCCATAGTGTGTTGATTGATCTGACAAATGTATCCGTGCGTCTTGCTCTCACAATCTGCTGTTTTCCATCTGTAAGAGAGGTGTACACGTTTGGTACGTTTAAGTACAGATATAGCAATGGTATTTACAACTGAACTGTAGTTATGGCAAACTGTCAATTTACGTGTAAGTTATATATATATATGATTTTATCTTCATATGTTTTTGCCATGGAAGTGTGATATGTCAAGTTGTTATATTCAAGTACATGTTGTATGCTTAAGTTGAAGTGAATCTATGTGCTTTAGCCATGGAACTATGATAAGTCAATTTGTTATATTCAAATTCATGTTGTATGCTTAAATTCAAATAAATCTATGTTTTAGCCATGGATCTATGATAATTATGTCAAGTTGTCATATTCAAGTTCATGTTGTGTGTTCAAGTTCAGATGAATGTATGTGTTTAAGCCAGTTAAGTTATCATAATGAGTATATGCTGTTTAAGTTCAGATGATGGAACTGTGACATGTCAAGTTGTCATATATTAATTCAAGTTGTATGTAATCTGTGTGTTAAGCAATGGAATTGTGATAGGTCAAGTTATCATAATCAAAAATATGCTTTTTTAAGCTAAGATGAATTTATGTTTTTTGCCATGGAAATGTGTGATGTCATGAGTTGTTACAGTTAAGTACATGCTGTATATTTAAAATGTATCTGTGTTGTTTTGTAGTTCTTTTCTCTGCGTGTTTTGGCAATGAAACTATCTTACAGCAAGTTGTCATATTCAAAATATATATATAAGCATGAAAATCCTATCAAGAAGCAAAGTTGAGTAAAATGAGCACACTGAAAGGAGTACATTTGAAAACATGAAGATATGGATGCCTTACCTGTATACATCAATATGGTCCAGTATGGCACAGTCCTTGGGTTTTGGAGGAATTATCGTATACCAATGTGTGTAACCAAAGCTTTGACCAGAATGTTGCCAAGTAAAATGATTGGTTCCCTTTGTGTCCACACCACCAATCCAAAAGTCTGTGTCATTCACTTAAAGTCAAATAGTAAAGTTCCGCTTATAACGAATCGATTTTGATAGCGAAACTTCTTTGCTCTTCAATTAAGTCTTTGGTTCTTTAAAATTGCTATCGTTTTCGCGATGTTTAAATAACTGAAAACAGCGGATTTGTACATATTTGTGACATATTTAATTCTTCAGACATAAGGCAATACTCGATGAAAAAAAGAAATCAAAAAACTTTCGTCTGTTCATTTCCTCTTATTTCCTTTGTTTTAACCTTAAAACGCTTGGAACTGATAAAGGGCTAGAATTATATAAAACAAATGCTTAAAATTACGTGTACTAATGAAATTCAATTTGCGTAATACCTTTCTGAAAGAAAATCCACATCAGCAGAAAGTCGGTTTTATCTTGTGAATCAACCACAACTAAGTCAGAATTCTCGGACTGGCATACAAATCTCGCATGTACCTGGTGAATCGACTGTTTCGTATTCAGTTTTATACACATGTGGGTGTATTCATCATAGAAGTACCCCTGTGGGAGCCTTCGTCGGCATTCCGTTTCTTTATGAAAAGAAACAAAAATTCAAGGTATGTTTTACATATTTGCTAACGAAAAAAATGTTAATTTATTGATTTAATAAACACTCAGTCATTAAAATAAAGCGTATGCCAGGAACATGCGTATGGCGATCTCTTTAAATCTGTCATTAAATCTCTGTCAGACAAATACTAATGAAATGAATATTTTTCTTCTTACCATGAGTTATTCATTTTATTTATGGTCGAAATAAGTGATATTTCTTACTGGTAGCATCATTATCGGCGCCGATATACTGACATATGAATCCTGTCTTCTTTTCTGTACACACTTCGTCAAACCAGAAATAATCGTGCCTGTGGTTCATGAAGACACATCTCTGGTTGGTAACACCATAGAGAGCGTCTGGTTGACCATGAAGTTCTGGCGGGAAAACGGGACCTCCCCAGTGACTGTAGCTCATTTTGTTCCCATTTGGCCAGTAAAACACACTGTTGTCGTGTGTGTCTTTGGCACCAATCCAGAAGTCCGTAGCATTCTCTATCGTTAAATACAATTTAACATTTATTTATTTTTTATTTATTTATTTATTTATTATTTATTTAAACAGACTTGAAAAGTACAGATATTTTTCTGACTGTCATTTATGATTCAGACATGGATTTTAGACCGGGTGAAATTCATACGTCTAAAACTCAAACCAGATTAAACCTATTTAATTCTTCATCTGCCATTTGATCCTGTTTTCTAATAATGTTTATACCATGATTCGAAAAAATCCATTTTAATGTGAAGTCCATCTTTTTATGGGTGTCAAGTATTGCTAAAGTGGCGCCAAATCTGCTACACTCGAGTTCGGCTGCGTCGTGTGTAAACTGTGGCACACTTGTCTCCCGAAACAAAACACAGATCTGGTTATCACTGTCGTAGAAGAAACCATCAAATAAGTGCTGACGACAGATGGACACTGAAATTACAATTTAAAAGTACATTTTATTCCAAATCACACAGACGATACGACCGCAGTGCAAACTGCTCGCTTACCAAAGACACACAAAAGCTTTCAATTGCTTCTGTGTGAGTTTGCTACAGGCTGATACAGAGTACAATGAATAAATACTCACAAATGAAAGAGAACGTAAATCTCAATGTGACACAGCAGTGGTTTTAGAAGAAAGCTTCTTATTTTTAGAATTCACCTGTGTCTCTCAACAACAGAAACAGGCGACTCGTGAGGAAAACTTCAAAGGTCCATTCCCAAAATTGTACGGATGATTGTTTTGGAACGAAGCTGTATGTACTTCGTGGTAAACAATAAACGGGCACAAGATGACTGAAAACATGTAAGATTCGTCGAGTTCTGATGGATTTACTTGTTGTTAATAGGTAAACAGTTTTATTCTCTACATCAACCTGAACGTTTACCAAACTCCCCATTAAAGTTTACTTCATTTAAATGACCAGGTTTTACCTTTATCGCCTGTAATGTTCCAGATTTCGCACATGTATCCAGTTTTCTTTGCTGTGCACTCATCATCATGCCAAAAGTAGCGATCTTTGTCGTTAAGGAAGACGCAGTTTTCGTTCTTGGTTCGCCTGTCGTCTGGTTGCCCCATCATCAACCCGCTCCAGTGATTATACCCGCTTACAAGGCTTCCGTCAGGCCAATAATACTCGTGACTTTTACTCACTCTGGTTTTGGCACCAATCCAGAAATCGGTGTCATTGGCTGAAAAGAACCAGTTATTTTCAAAGCATCAGTTTTCTTCTGATAGTTTGTCAAAGTTGAAACAAAAATAGTGGAGCATAACAAAAAACATTTAATCTCTTTTTAAGTCTTGAAATTTGTAAATCAAAACGTTACACTTAATGCGTTTGTCAATTATATCAACGCCGATTCTCTCCAAAAATGCATGTGAAGTAACACGGAGACATAAATAAGTTATTCACATTTACTGGATTTTAAGCCTTACAACCCATGAGATTACTCTCACGTAAGAATCGGAGACAGTCGATCTTGCACGAGTGGCTGAATGTTTCGATATTAATGTCACTGTTAGTTCAGACCACAATATGTGACGGTAATGAAATATTTACATCTGTGCGAAAATATCCATGTCAACAAAAATATTGCTCGTCTTCAGTTTTGATAGTCAACAGATCGCCACCTTCCGCCTTACAATTTTGTTCTGCTTGCGCGCGGGTAAATAGTCCGTGTGACTTCACGATATTCACACACAAATTACTAGTAGAATCGTAAAAGTAACCATCGTTGATGTGTTTCAAGCACTCAGTATCTGGAAATTGAAACAAAAATTATTTTTTTAACAAATCGCCACATACGTCTGTGCTTCACGTGACCTTCGACTTTAAAAGCAAGCTAACCAAGGTTCTCTCAGACAAAACAACCTTGATATTGAGAAAAAATACATTCATATATGATCAACAAAGCGCATATAGTGCATTTGAACATCTTTATCTGATTGCAAAACAGTATCTGAAAATCAAGATGGCAACATTCCTGGCACGCCATATTGTATTAATACTCATTGATACCTTTATAGTAAGCAGCAAGAAATCTCGTCGAAGTTCGTCTTGCAAAGTTACTAGACATTTTCTAGAAGCCATGGCATGTTATCATACAACAACAAAAATCTCTTTGGGCTCAACTGTCTTTATGTACAGCCTTCAGATAACGGATATTTTAAACTGAAAAAATTTACTGTTACTATATTTAAAATCCACGCTGATTCGGCAGTGTTATTTCAGATTCTGTCATGTTAGTTCTGATATAGTCAGAGAAAAGCGGTTATTTTGTAGCATCCAAAATATTGTATACTAACACAGCAAATCGTTGTAACTTTGTGTTGGGGCTGGGGTCGTGTATTGAACGCATCGATCGTTGCAGAAGTCGAGCTCACAACAACTTCCGTCACATCCTGTGTATTGACGTATATCAGAGCACGACTGGAAGTTGAGAAATAACATTATATCATTTCTGTAAGTATTTACATACATTACCATAGATATTCAAAACAACATATTTTCAGGCTGTCATTTTCAAACAATTTACTAGCATTTTTACGTACTTTTTCGACAACAGAAGATAATACTCATTGAAATAACGTACTTGACAAACTTAAAAATTCTTCCAATCAAGTTTTTTGCCATAAATTCACTACATTTTGAAAATACACTCAAACTTTTATTTGTTTTATTTCTGAGGTTTTCAGAAATATTAGCAAAATGTCTGTATTAAATATTAAGCATAATTTCAATTTGATTCAAGTGAGAAAGCAGTCAGGCTCTTGCGGAGAGATTGGTTACTAAACTGGTTGATTTGGGAACACTTGTAAGGTGGACTGACCGCCAGAATATTTTGTTTGTTTGTTTTTATTGGTGTTTAACGCCAGTTTCAACCTATTTGTACGGTAAATTATTTTAACTACAAGAGCAATTTAGTGACAACTCACGTTTCTGTTAATACATTTTTGTGAATAGAAGACGTCTGAGGATCCTGAGAATGTTGCTGGGGTTACGGTACAAACCTGTAAGATAAACCAATCAGTATAGCAACCTAAATACTGGAACAAACTTATAAGTATGAGAAGGATAATCTGACTTTATCATCTCATCCGAAAAGTAAATTAGAAGTGTTAGTAAAGAAGCGGGGTATCGAACCCCTTAATTACAAGTCCTGTGTATTACGGCTGAACCACTTATTCGCCTTACAGAGGATGATTTTGAGCATAAGTCCGAATATAGTTGATATTAAATGTAGCAATATTAGTATTAACACCAATAAAGAAGCAAGACTCGATTCTGTAAATGTTTAAGTAATTGTACTTTAATCAGGATGATAATATTTGTATTAGTATTTGGTGACGCAATGGTCTGGAGAGAGAGCGCCGGACTCACGATTCGGAGGTCTCTGGTTCGATTCCACTAGAGTCTCCAGCGACTTTCCGCATTCTTCACTTTTGGCGCGAGTTTTGATTATCCAGAAAGCAGTCATCGCGCGGAATTTATAGAAGTTGCAAAAATATAAGTAACATTTTTTAAGAACTTGTTTTTCAAACGATGAAAAATAAACACCTTTAAACTAAACTAATATGCATAAATATCAACATCTGTAAAATTTAAAATGCTAGTACCTTATTCCTTTAAACGTCTGTATAATGTGTATCAATAGGTATCTGCATGAGTCTCAGACAAAGTAAAAACTGTAGTAATTAATTCGTTATAAAAAGGTCAGTACATTTGCAGGTGCCGGCTTTCTCCATACAAACATACGTTGAAATAGATAGACCCGTTTACATGTCACCGTACGCACAAGGTTTGGCAAAAAATAATCATAATCTCACGAAATTTCCATTTCGAGGAGCAAGTGAGTCAGTGGCGATGCCTATATATACGAGTGGTATTTAAAAAGAAATACAGAAATTACAAACCTCCGTACTGCTGCACGTGGTCACGTGCGTCGTCTGCCCGACATCGACTGCGAAGCTGCTTGTAAAACAATGGGGACCCCTAACACTCTTCGGTATATCTGTCAGAAATAGGAAAACGTTTTTATAAATGCGTATATACATGTAGGTAGGCAGTTATCTTAAATTTGTTCAGTACCAAACAGATGCAAATAAATATCGGACAGTCATTAAAAGGTACATCTCATGTACATCACTCTCTCAATTTGGAGAAAGGGTTGTTGTTGTTGCTGTTTGCTATCTTTTAATTGCAAAAACTCAAATATTATTATGAAAAAAAAATAAGAGGTAAGCTTTCCAAAGAGGAGACGATAAAAAAATTTACCATACACGTTCCGAGTAGAATATCAAAATCTACTCAGTGTGGAACTGTAAAAAGAAGGCTTTCGTTTAAAGCCAACATTCCTCTGCAAACTTTTTCTTTAAGAAATTCTCAACAGGAGTATACAGAAATGTTAGTAATTCTTTGCGAGCAAGGGGAGATAATCGTGTCTGAGACATTAAATAAAACCTTTCTATGAATGAACAGAAAATATTAAACTAACGTAAGATTTACGTTGTTCAGATCTACAATATTTTAACGTACCGTTAAATCCAAACCCCTCCTTGTTGCAGTAGTTATTATGACAACACTCGCGTGCATTGGTTGCTCTTTTACCTATCACAGCCGCTTGTTGACATTGCTAGGAAAATGTATACGCAGTTACATGTTTGTAAGTTTCAAATGTACTCATATTTAATTGGAATATTTTTAAAAATCCATTATTTCAAATACACTGAAATGCACTGAATTCACATATCAATCTTTTTCTGTTGTCAAATTTTACTTTGTTGTCTAATAGTTATCGGCAAATGTTCCCAGAAAATGAGATATTAATCAATTAATGACGATTATCAAAAAAACATAAACGCCTTCATTTCAACAATTTTAATTCGAGCACATTTTCCACTTAAATGTTTGTTTTCGCCCCGCTGACCGATTTAAAAATGAATATGACTGTGGTTTTCTGCCGATAAGCACAGTTGCTTATGCTTACCTATTTGAGTACTTGTTTACTCTTATAAATATTAGTCTGTGAAGTTGGCTGTGGGATCAACATTCGACATTCAATGTCCCGCAGTGCATTGGACATTCAGCAGGACATTCGATTTGATGCATGTTTTTGAATGTCCAGCAGTGCATTGAACATTCAGCAGGACATTCGATTTGATGCATGTTTTTGAATGTCCAGCAGTGCATTCGACATGGGGCAGCACATTCGATTTGTTGCATGTTTTTGAATGTCCAGCAGTGCATTGGACATTCAGCAGGACATTCGATTTGATGCATGTTTTTGAATGTCCAGCAGTGCATTCGACATTAAGCAGGACATTCGATTTAATGCATGTTTTTGAATGTCCAGCAATGCATTGGACATTCAGCAGGACATTCGATTTGATGCATGTTTTTGAATGTCCAGCAGTGCATTCGACATTGGGCAGCACATTCGATTTCATGCATGTTTTTGAATGTCCAGCAGTGCATTGGACATTCAGAAGGACATTCGATTTGATGCATGTTTTTGAATGTCCAGCAGTGCATTAGACATTTGGCAGCACATTCGATTTCATGCATGTTTTTGAATGTCCAGCAGTGCATTGGACATTCAGCAGGACATTCGATTTGATGCATGTTTTTGAATGTCCAGCAGTGCATTCGACATTGGGCAGCACATTCGATTTCATGCATGTTTTTGAATGTCCAGCAGTGCATTGGACATTCAGCAGGACATTCGATTTGATGCATGTTTTTGAATGTCCAGCAGTGCATTCGACATTCAGTAGGACATTCGATTTAATGCATGTTTTTGAACGTCCTGCAGTGCATTCGACAATTGGCAGGACATTCGATTTAATGCATGTTTTTGAATGTCCAGCAGTGCATTCGACATTGGGCAGCACATTCGATTTCAAGCATGTTTTTGAATGTCCAGCAGTGCATTCGACATTGGGAAGGATATTCAATTTCATGCATGTTTTTGAATGTCCTGCAGTGCATTCGACATTCAGCAGGACATTCGATTTCATGCATGTTTTTGAATGTGCCGCAGTGCATTCGACATTCGGCACGACATTCGATTTCATGCAAGTTTTTGAATCTTCTGCAGTGCATTCGACATTCAGCAGGACATTCGATTTCATGCATGTTTTTGAATGTCCCGCAGTGCATTTGACATTCGACACGACATTCGATTTCATGCATGTTTTTGAATGTCCCGCAGTGCATTCGACATTCAGCAGGACATTCGATTTCATGCATGTTTTTGAATGTCCAGCAGTGATTTCGACATCGGGCAGGACATTAGATTTAATGCATGTTTTTGAACGTCCAGCAATGCATTCGACATTGTGCAGAACATTCGATTTCATGCATGTTTTTGAATGTCCCGCAGTGCATTCGACTTTCAGAAAGACATTCGATTTAATACATGTTTTTGAATGTTCAGAAGTGCATTCGACATTGGGCAGGACATTCGATTTGATGCATGTGTTTGAATGTCCCGCAGTGCATTCGACATTGGGCAGGACATTCGATTTAATGCATGTTTTTGAATGTCCCGCAGTGCATTCGACATTGTGCAGGACATTCGATTTGATGCATGTGTTTGAATGTCCAGCAGTGCATTCGACATTAGGAAGGACATTCGAATTCATGCATGTTTTTGAATGTCCAGCAGTGTATTCGACATTCAAAAACATGAATGAAATCGAATGTCCTGCTGAATGTCAAATGCACTGCAGGACATTCAAAAACATGCATGAAATCGAATGTCCTGCCCAATGTCGAATGCACTGCAGGACATTAAAAAATATGCATGAAATCGAATGTCCTGCTGAATGTCGAATGCACTACAGGACATTCAAAAGCATGCATTAAATCGAATGTCCTGCCCAATGTCGAATGCACTGTTGGACATTCAAAAACATGCATGAAATAGAATGTCCTGCTGAATATCGAATTCAGTGCTGGACATTCAAAAACATGATTTGAATCGAATGTCCTGCCCAATGTCGAATGCACTGCTGGACATTCAAACACATGCATCAAATCGAATGTCCTGCACAATGTCGAATGCACTGCGGGACATTCAAAAACATGCATTAAATCGAATGTCCTGCCCAATGTCGAATGCACTGCGGGACATTCAAACACATGCATCAAATCGAATGTCCTGCCCAATGTCGAATGCACTTCTGGACATTCAAAAACATGTATTAAATCGAATGTCTTTCTGAAAGTCGAATGCACTGCGGGACATTCAAAAACATGCATGAAATCGAATGTTCTGCACAATGTCGAATGCATTGCTGGACATTCAAAAGCATGCATTAAATCGAATGTCCTGCCCAATGTCGAATGCACTGTTGGACATTCAAAAACATGCATGAAATAGAATGTCCTGCTGAATATCGAATTCAGTGCTGGACATTCAAAAACATGATTTGAATCGAATGTCCTGCCCAATGTCGAATGCACTACAGGACATTCAAAAGCATGCATTAAATCGAACGTCCTGCCTAATGTCGAATGCACTGCTGGACATTCAAAAGCATGCATTAAATCGAATGTCCTGCCTAATGTCGAATGCACTTCTGGACATTCAAAAACATGCATTAAATCGAACGTCCTGCTCAATGTCGACTGCACTGCGGGACATTAAAAAACATGCATGAAATTGAATGTCCTGCTGAATGTCCAATGCACCGCAGGACATTCAAAAACATGTACGAAATTAAATGTCCTGCCCAATGTCGAATGCACTGCGGGACATTCAAAAACATGCATGAAATCCAATGTCCTGCTTAATGTCGAATGCACTGCTGGACATTCAAAAACATGCATGAAATCGAATGTCCTGCCCAATGTCGAATGCACTGCGGGACATTCAAAAACATGCATGAAATCGAATGTCCTGCTGAATGTCGAATGCACTGCTGGACATTAAAAAAACATGCATGAAATCGAATGTCCTGCCCAATGTCGAATGCACTGCGGGACATTCAAAAACATGCATGAAATCGAATGTCCTGCCCAATGTCGAATGCACTGCGGGACATTCAAAAACATGCATGAAATCGAATGTCCTGCTGAATGTCGAATGCACTGCGGGACATTCAAAAACAGGCATGAAATATAATGTCCTGTCCAATGTCGAATGCACTGAGGACATTCAAAAACATGCATGAAATCGAATGTCCTGCTAAATGTCGAATGCACTGCTGGACATTCAAAAACATGCCTGAAATCGAATGTCCTGCTGAATGTCGAATGCACTGCGGGACACTCAAAAACATGCATGAAATCAAATGACCTGCCCAATGTCGAATGCACTGCAGGACATTCAAAAACTTGCATTCAATCGAATGTCCTGCTGAATGTCGAATCCACTGCTGGACATTCAAAAACATGCATGAAATCGAATGTCCTGCTGAATGTCGAATGCACTGCTGGACATTCAAAAACATGCATCAAATCGAATGTCCTGCTGAATGTCCAATGCACTGCGGGACATTGAATGTCGAATGTCGAATGTTGATCCCACTGCCAACTTCACAGACTTAATAAATTTTACACTCATTTCTTGTTTACATGTACTAATAAGGAAACCAGCACTCGGTTGTACTTAACAATTTTGCACAAAGTTTTGTTTACACTTATTTAACTTTACCGTTTCAGCAATCTGTACTTGTTTACGATTACTGGTTTGACAAAGAGTAATTGTTTACGTTTACTCATTATTCACTGATTATTCACTGAGTACTTGTGTAAGTTTAATGGTTTGTTCATGGGAACTTGCTTATGTTGACTGACAATTCACTGGGTACTTGTTTACGCCTTGTTAATACTTACCGATCTGTCAATGCACCCGCTGTTGTACAGTTGGTGCCCAGATATAGTTACTCTCTCCACATAGCAAATCTGTATAAAAAAAGAAAGCCTAATGTTGTCAGTTGTCCAAAATACCAAAACCCACCAAGAATAATACAATTTAGGCATTTGTGGAGGATACAAAGACTCTGAGGGTTGTTTTAAACGTGCTCAGTGAAAACCACAGTCATGTAACCAGTACGGCCAAGAAGTTTCAGGAATTTTCAAGATGGTGGACGAATCGTCCATAGAGAGTTATGTGTTTTATATTTTCATTAGTTTCGTGCTTTTCCTGTTCCAGGAATTCTTTTTTCAAATAGACCTTTGGAGAAAGCATTTACCCACTAGTGTCTCAAGACATTCATGTAAAAATTGTCTCTCCTTCATATAATCCTTGTTCAAACCGACAAGCTGCTCAGAAATCGAAGAGAGGGGAGTCACATGTTTTGCTTTAATAGAACATCAGTCTTCGAATAACTCTGTTCTCTTTTCGTCCCCTTGACGATGTTACTCAAAGTTTTTTTGCTGTTTCTGCAGAATTTCACAAAACTACACTAAAAATATGCTCGGTACGTTACGTAAGTTTAATTTGGCATAGTACGGTGCGTAACGCAGTTTTACTGAAAGTCGCGCACCAAATTCTAGAAAATACTGTTCGGCTCGTATGTGGATATCCACAGGCGCTTGAAATTGAGTTTTTAGTCCTTCAAGATTCAAAATGTATTTGTGGCTTCTACTCCGTATGTTTTTATATACAGAAAAAGAAGCTAGATTAACAGTTTCGACTCTTGAATGACTAAAAATACAATTTCAAGCTCCTGTGGGATATCACAGTACGTGGATATCACAGTACGTGGATATCACTTCATATGGGTGATGAATTGTTCATAGTTTTCAAATACGCGTTAACTTTATTAGTTCTGGAAATTGGTTATTGTTATTTTAATTAAATGAAAATATGTTTAATTGCTGATGATGGTCATCGTATGTTAATTATTTACAGGCTCTAACAAACTCGACGCCTAGCAAATATTCAACTGCATTTACCCATTTGGCTATAGTATGGTGTTCAGAAGACGCTTAATTTTGCAAAACAAGTTATGTAATCTTGTCGACCAGTCACACAGTTAAGTTTTCTGTTTTTAAACTCTGTCGGAATGATTATGAATGCCATTCGTTAAACTATCTTCATATTCACAGTAATAACAGCATTATGTCAGTGCGCGAAGCAATAAAGATCCAACAAGAATCAGAAATTTTCATTATGTCGAACATTAAATATAGATCTAGATTTTTATAACTCAGACAGAAAAGTATTTAAATCTTCGTTACTTGACTTCGTGACATGAATACTACTGCTTGTACAATACCGCACGTTAGTTTCTGCATTTTCATTGGATAATCGTAACTGTTATGTTCCGCTTATCTATCTATCTATTTGAGCTTATTTATCGTTGATACCGGTTGCCCATATGACAGACGCCCCTTAGTTATTTTATATTATATTTATTATTTTGCATGCTCAGTGTATAGCACTGATACATGGGACCTCGGTTTAACGTCTCAGCCGAAAGACTATTAGTAATGTTAGTGGAGGAGCGGAGGATCGAACTCAGGACCCCTGGTTTACCAGTCCAGCGCGTTACCACTGGACCACATCCGCTTATAAACGACTCATCCTTTTTAGCTTAAAAAACGCACACGCAAATCTGATTGACTGAGTTTTTTTTTAATATGGCGTTGGCGTCATACCCTTGACATAATTTTACAGAGATTCATTACATTTAATTTGGTATGCTTTCTTTATCAATAGAAAATGTTACAACAGTGTTTTATTTGTTTCTTTGATCGACCAGAAAGCTACGCAGATAAAAACAAGCAGTGATAATAAACATTTCAACGGTTTATTAAATGCAACTGAAGAATAAACTTTTGAAATTCACATTGAAAGGTAACTGTAGTCAGTGTATATGCAGAATATCTAGATTAAATTCTTGAAAGTAACATTTCTGAACTTGTGTTGGCTTATTCTATTAAAAAAAGAAACAATCAAGAATACTTTAAAAGACTGTTGACAAGAGACTTAAAATAAACCACAATAATTGGTATAAATGCCATGACTGTCCTATGAAAATCGAGAAAGCAAACGTGCAATTTTTTAAATGAGCAAAATAATCCTAAAAGAATCTTGAATGACATTTTATGTACAGGATACGCATTGTTTAAAAAAAATTTTCATTGATAATCGAATACGAACCGCACAGTATTTCCTGCACCGTTCAGTAAAACAGCGTTACGCGCCGTACTACATACCAAACGTGCGAAAACATACATGCAGCTACGTACCGTAACGTATCGTGCATATTTTGTTTAAGTGTAATTTTATGTAAAATTCTGTAGAAACAACAAAAAAACGATGAGTAAAATTGTCAAGGCTGATTGCTGAAAAAAAAAGGTTGCATCGTATCAAAACAGGTAAACCCTTTCACTTCGATTTCTGAGCAGCAGAAACTTATCGGTTTGAACAAAGATTATATAAAGGAGAGAGAATTTTTACATGAATGCCTGGAGACATTAGCGGGTAAATGCTTTCTCTATAGGTCTGTTTGAAACAGGACTGAAGCACAAAACGAACGAAAATATAAGATACATACCTCTCTACGGACGATTCGTCCGCCATCTTGAAAATTCCCGAAACTTCTTAGCCGTACTGCTTACATGACTGTGAAAACAGTTTGAAAACAGCTCGCAACATATTTTATGCCTTTCTGTTTTAATAGTTATATTTTACATATAAATGTGCTCGAAAGTTTAGGATGTGTTTTGCATTGAACAGACAAAAATGCATCCAGTCTCAAATTTAAGACAATTTTCTACTGCTACAACTGAAAATATCAAAATTAAAAAAAATGATAGTTGTGTTTATTCATAAATTAAAAAGATCTGCTTGTCAATATTTGCGATTAACTGACTAGAATAATGAACAAGTCGATTAATTAATTCATGGCGTCTTTAATCATTAATCATTATTCATCGACTGGGATTAATCTGCGCACCACTAACCACTTCAATGTAATAATGACCCATCGATAAAATGGAAAAAGGTAGCTTATTCCAACTAGATAAAATTGTACATAATGCTTTAACTTACCTCGTTTATAGAGCATGTCTCCACAGTTTCACAAACCCTTGGCAGGGGTACATTACTGCATTTCATACATCTCAAGAGCCCGTCTGTGATTTAAAAAAATATCCAAACACAACCAATAGGTACTTATGTACTTTGCCTTTTTCAAAACTGATTTATTAAAAAATCTTGTCGGATTCACAAAATATACCATAAGTTTTAAACTCTTCTGTACACCTGTCGACACGAGTTCTTAACTTTTATTCTTTGACAAGAAGTGACCAGTTATTAGATAATCGAGCTAATGATGTGATTATGTATATTTTTCTTAGAGAAGTCCAAGTTATAGGACAAAGGTATAGTTACATGATATACTATGCTATAGGCAAAACCATTTTTAAAATGTTAAAAATTTCAAATTATAACGTCCTCAAACGTTTGTTGTTGTTGTTGTTTCAATTACCTGTGTATTGCAGTAAGATACAAATTATAAAAGTGCGCAGTGTCTGTGTGTTCATTCTGTTGATCTGTAAATTGACATCGGTGAAATGATTAAAATTATATTACACAAACATGTTAATGAAATAATTATAACTTAAATCAAGAAACGGTTGTTTTAAGTTCAATCAAGTTCAATCAAATCACCTTTCATACACATATACAAAGTGAAAAAATTACCATTAAATTATTACATTAATATTCATTGAATAATAAATGTTTAATGTTAATTAAATTGATTATGCACATCATCGTGAGAAAAAAAAATACAGAAAATTAAAGAATGAGTACTAAATGTTCTTTAACATGTGAAACTCAAGCAAACACCAATATATATAATAATTATTAATATATATATAATGTATATATATAACATAATAAATACCTATCATCGAAATAAAGGAATAAAAGAAGACAGCACAACATACCTATGTGTGCAACAATAGCTTTAGTCCAGTTATGGTGTCGCCTTTATATACACCAAGATACCAAAGACCACAAGGTCTCTGACTGTAGTTGAGCGCAAAATAAGGGCTGTACCAGAATAAACCAAATGAAGTAGCACTGAACCGGCCTTTGGAGAATGTTTTGGTCCTGAAAGCGACAAGTTTGTAAGCTACTTGTATTTACATTAAGTTTTTTTCTATTTCATTGAAATAAATCGCGCCTTTTCAGTCTAACAAATGACCTATAAAACATGAAAAAGACTTGAAAAAGTGGTATGTAATCCAATGGATTTGAAATTTTCATTTTAAAATGTCTATTTTGTGAAGTTCTGATACATAAACGAAATGAACCACAAGACAGTTATTCTCAAATTTATGGAACGCGTCAAATCGCGCGGTTTTATTTTATTTTGATAAAGAATACAAAAACTCACACCTTTCTTACCACTTTTTGAACACCCCTTATTGTTTCTGTAAGCCCCAATAGGTCAAGTTTTAGAATTTATCTTAATTCTGCAACATAAAATTGGACAGATAAGAAATATAATGCGTTCTTATTTATAATCCCCTGGTATTTGTAAATGTCTTGACCTTTCTTGTAAATCTGGGCGTGAGATGTTCATCTGCTCCGTTTTACAAAAAGGCGCTTTCCTTGAAGCAGACGATGTTCACAGTGTTTGATCCAGACAAAACTTTAACCCCTGATGTTCTCTTTGGAGAAAAAGGCAGCCATGTTAAATTGAAATCGTAATTAATTAAACGGTGAGAGAAGTGTGTCTGCTCAGCAAATCGATGGTTACGTCTGGTTACTTGTAGTTGCGAAAACTAGTGTGTTGGTCAGCTCATAGATTAGTATTATTTTTGTACTGACTTTTGTCGTATTATAATTTTTAAAAAGGTATTTACCAAACACTTTTTGTTCAAGATAACATCAGTTTTGTCAAAGTTCTCTCTTAGAGTCTATGATTTTAAGTAAGTTTCCGCATAAACAAGCTTCGAAAATGAAAGTACGCGCCACTGTTCAAGCACGTGCCAAATATATAAGTAGTTTTCCCGTATATCCCCTTACCATGCATATAAAGATTTTTCAGACCAGTCCTGTATGATGTTTGTTAACTATGGAAATTAAGCAGGTTTTCGGCTTTTTTATCAGAAGATTGCTTCAATTTTCTAAAACTTACTGTTTGCCTCTCAGTGATGCATTTACAAGTCTGTAATCTTTTTGACAACTGCCAGTTTTAAATCATTCCTTGATTGTCATTTTTCCCTTTCCATGTAGGACTCAAATGATTCATTCAATTCTGATTCACTCCACTGTTACGATATACAATAAATTAACATCATCAATCGACGACAAAGAATTATGTCATTAACTAGATCGCAAAATGTAGTTGAAGATTCAGGACTGAACAGTCTCCTTGTGCTTTTTATTACTATCTCAAGCAAGTTATGAAAATTAGTTACTTTCTTTAACTGAGATGATGTTATTGAGGAGGGGAGGGTAATCTCCCGCCGAGTCCCGCATTACTTACTCTGGCGAACTTTTGTCCTCGTGTAGAAAGTGCTGTAATGCCATTTTTTACATCTTTGTTAATGGCAAAAGGCAAACGATTTGCTGATGTACCAATAGATTTTAATTGAACTGAACTGCTGTCTCACAGAATCAGGTGTGTTACTATGGCCCTAAATTAGTGATTTGTTTTCTGACATACAATAACTTTGATATAGACTTAGTATACCACTCGGAACACCTCGGGCGACTCCATTAAGTCTTTATACGAAGTTGTCGGAAAAGGCCGAGTTGTTAAGATTGATAGTATCCAACACCATCAAGACCACTAGAAAGTGAAAATTATGTACATCGACGTAGCTGTGACAAATAGTAAAATACTCAACGTTCATTTGCGAAATACCGGTATGTTCAATGCCTAACTTCAGTGTTTGTTTACCTGAAGGCATTGAATTATTCGTCGGCAAACTCAACGCAGCGGTTATTTCCCTTTCACACAATAATCACTGCCGGTAGACATCTCACGTGATGATAGACGAAAGTATATTAACAAAATGTTAAACTTTTTTTGAAGTTACTTTCTTTAATTCCATTACATCCAGGCATGTTAAATCGATGCAATTCCAATTATAACTAAACAAAAAAAAAAAAGAGAAAAAATAATTTCTTAAAAAAAGTTCCATCCGAAGAGATGTATTTCGTCTCTATCCCGGTTTTTTTTCAAGGAATTATTTCATGTGAAGCTATGTATATGTATAACAGTTGGTTACTGACTATAGTGCACGAAAGCTCGCGCTAATTTTAAACTAAAACACTATCATGTTTGATTTTCCGTTAGCGCGAAACATTCTCGTGTGGATTTTCCAAGTCTAATTACTGTGCGAAAATTTGTGAGCACAGTATTTGACCCATAAATTTCTAGGTTTGCGATTGGTCCAATGCTGATTACCTGTGCGTCAATAGACAGCGACAGTCACCTGCACGTTACACACGTGTTTTCTACTATGAGTACAGTTACATTTGATAATGTTTTTGAGTTCTGTATCTTCAGAGTCAAAGAATGAGGTGAATACCCTGGTATATGGATCTGGCAAAGGTGACATTTACGAGGTCGAAGGTAAATACACTGTCTGATCCACAAACTTGGATATACTGTCTGTTCCACAAACTCGGATATACTGTCTGATCCACAAACTCGGATATACTGTCTGATCCACAAACTCGGATATACTGTCTGATCCACAAACTCGGATATACTGTCTGATCCACAAACTCGGATATACTGTCTGATCCACAAACTTGGATATTCATCGAATTTATCATACACTGGCTATTTTACATAGCACAAACTTGACTTCTGACTTTGGATAGAAAATATGAACCATAGCGAACCAAGACCTCGCACGAAATCCAATCATGTCAAGATTAAGTCTCAAATTTGACATTTGGAAAAGCTAAAGCTATCGTTAATTAAAGCCGACGTCTTGACGATTATAAGTGTGTTTTGATACCATCCTTTCTAGGGTAAACATCAAGGTAGCTAAATCTAGACCAGGTAATGCGGTTTTCATTTCAAGGGCTATAAACTCTGTGAGCAGCGTAATAATCAAACCATGCACAATTCTATCACCCAGTTAAACAAAACCTGTCCGCAGACAACGCGATCCACTTTTCTCAGAGCTGGATAGTAAATTATTAGCTATGTCAAAAAAGAGGCTAAACTGGGCCTATATTGCTCACCCGAGTAAAGGGAATAGTATATAAAAAGGTCTAACAAATTTGTTCACTTGAAGAAATTACACCAAAACATAAAATTAATATCTCTTATCAGAAAAGGGCCAAGAGTCCGTCAAAGAGTTATAAAATCTTGTCAGCAATTTAAATATTGCTCCCAAAAGATGTGCGAAATGATAGTGGTTGAACAGTTTCTTAGAGATGATACAGGATAGCAATTAGTACGTCAAAAAAGGGGCACAACAGTGCAAAAATGTATTATAAGGTTACCTGCCCTTTTGAAATCCATTTCAGTTTTGATGGTGATAAAGTATTGTAAGTTGGAAGAGAAAATATTTGACATTTTTTGAGAAATGGACCTTAACAAAAAGAATAACCAAGAAATTATAAGTCAAAAAAGGGGCATAACTTTGCAAATGTGAGGCTTACCTGCTCTTTTGATATCCATTTCAATTTTGATGGTGTTAAAGTGGTCAATGTTTTAAGTGAATATCTTCGACAGTTTCTAGAAATTGATCTTAAAACTAGAATGCCCATGGGCAGCATGTCGAGCCCGCCAATGGAAAGCCGCCTATGGGGATGGGACAGGGAGTGAAATGGAAACTGTGGGAAGATGTTGATGGAAGGACAAGGCAGGCCTATATGATGTCTTTTTCAGGGAGCAGATAAACAAATGTATCACGGTATTTTTAAATTCTTCCATGCATGGAAAAGAAATGGCCCAAACAAGTTCTATCATCGTTTTAGACCTTTTAGCCGTCACTTTGTCCTTGACTTCTGAACTAGTAATCTAGGTCTTGCACGTAACACACCATCTCATCAAGGTGAACAAATGTGCCAAGGTATTTTAAAATCCCTCCATAGAGGGAGAAGTTATGGCCCAGACAAGGTCTATCATCAAAATTTTGAACCTTTGACCTGACACTGTGACCTTGATCTTTGTGCTGTGAACTCGGGTCTTGCACGCGACACGATCTCATCAAGAACAAATGTGCATAAATTGTAGGTATTTCAAAATCCTTCCGCTAACAGAGAAGTTATGGCCCGGACAAGGCAATCTGGATGGACGCACGCATGTACATACACCGAACTGAGGTATGAAATGTGATGACTATGTCGAGCTATTCACAAGCGGGCTCAACAAAAGCTAACCACGAAAAGGGGCATAATTTTGCAATCATAAATTAGAGGGTTATCTGCCCTTTAGAAATGGTGTCATATTTTTAAAGTGAACAAGCATTCCAAAATTGGTGAATAACTTTGTTAGTTTCTGAGGAAATGGACCTTGACAAAAAGGTTAGTTTACACTGACGCCGACAAGAGGGTCATGACAGTAGCTCCATTTTTCTTCAAAAGGTGGAGCTAAAAATGCTTCAGTTTTCATGGACTCAAACCAAACATGTGCCGAGGACAATCATTTGATTCAGGACTTTATTTAAAAACTCTGATAAAAAACACTGATATTATATTTAAAATGTTTTTACTATGAAAAGGCAAGTTTACACAATACAACTACCGCTAATGATCTCTGGTAACCAAACACAAAACAAAATGAAATCTTCATATACTCTCTTAAATGCATAAAAACTCCTTTACACACAAACAACACAAATATATCATTTTCTCAGTCTGCTCTATCATTTTGCAAACAATGTCTACCTTAAACATATTATGGAGAAATTACTCTTAACAAGGCTACTAAATTAAATGTAAGAATCCTTTCTTTCTTCAAACTCTGTTCTTCAAAATAACCATTGAATAATCTAAAATTAGAATAATTTCACGGCCAGTAAGCTCTACAATATACTTCGTGAATCTTTTTTGGTTTTTTTTATTAATACAATTATAATTTTATCAAATTCTGTTTAAAAACTGTCCCAGACAGAAGGTTACATAACAAGGCTTTCTGTAATTGAAACATAGCTTTAAAACATCCAAAATGGTCCATGTTCTATAAAAGCTTGTATCCACAGAAACCAAAGTTTTTGTTGTTCCACTTTTAACATCACTCCTTCATTTTTCACTGGATTTTTTTGTCTCTCGTATGTAGATAGTTTCAGGACTCAAACTTTCCAAGAATGTCGTTATCTCTGAATAAGAAGTATTCCTGAAAAACAAACACAGCATATATAAAACTTTCAAGATTTCATACCTTCTCTATTTTAAAAAAACCAAATTTGTTTCAGGACTCAAACATTGAAAGAATGTTATTAACTCTTAATAAGTAGTGTTCATGAAAATATTCATGATTTCATACAATTTCCTTGGTTAAAAAAGTAAAAAAAATATGCATGTCATCTACATCTATCAGGAAAAAACCCTAGACCTACTGCAGTAATATACAATGTAAAACTCTGGACAAACTTTGGAATGGTCTTAGTTTGAACCTTGTGTTAAATGAACTCTCTGATAAAAATGCAAGATTCTGAAGTATCTACAATATATTTAGAATGTTACTCTATTGTCAAAAAAAATTTGGTTTAAACAAAATGTTATGACCAGAAGTAACTGCTATTACCTGATCTTCAAGAACAACCTTTGTCCCACCATATTCTGGCAACAACACTTTATCTCCAACAGAAACTGACACTGGTGTTACTTTACCATCCTATACAATAAATAGAATGTTATTAGACAGCAAAGCACTGCGTGTGCATGTTTATTAGTAGTTCTTCATTAAGAACATTAAATCAGATAATTCTAGCAAGTTTTCTCACACCAGGTTTCCTTCAGTAAGTTAATAAGGTTTTCCTTCATCTTCACCATAAAACACATACTGAGTCTGAGTATTTTAGATATTTTGAATTGTCTTTTTCTGTTAACGACTATATAAATAATTCTAGGTCATGTTATTACAATGACAAGCAAATCAGTTGAACTGATATCCCCCACCTAAAAAAGCTCATTACTTTTGGGACATGTGAGTTAGAAAATAAACTCATTTTTTAAATACAAATGCAGATGACTGTTGCTTTAAATATGAGAAAGTTGGAACTGTCATGAAATATATTAAGTAAAGATAACTTCCAAAATCTGATATTTAATAAGCAATTGACATGTTTGGTGCAGGACTAGACCAAGCCTGTGTCGCAGGGTCAGAAAAATCATTTATCCAGTGTGGGACTCAAACCCATGACCCCCCACTTGCAAGTCAGGTGCTCTACCAACTGAGCTACCTGGGATTGTGATAGTACTCTCGTAATCGTATCACCAATATCTGTCCTGTGACATTCTCCCCTGCTCTATAACAATTCATTCTGGTAAGCAGAAGCAAATCAATGTAACAGTCACAGACAATGTTCGGCGCCAATGTCGCAGAGTCAGAAAAATAATTTACCCAGGGCAGGACTCAAAACCGCCACCCTTGCTTGCAAGTCAGGTGCTCTACCAAGCTAGCCAGGTCACACAGTGTTACCTAGCAAACTATTACCTATATACCTGTACCCTGCCATCTGCTTCTTATTTTGCAAGCACTTGGTCCAATCTAGCACCTTACTTTCAAGGTATACTTATACATAAATACCTTTTTAGCACCTTCACCGACAGCCACAACTGTTGCCTCAAGAACTTTGCCTTGGGCCTTGTCTGGTATCATGATGCCTGATTTCGTCTTTGTCTCAGCTGCAAACCTTTCCACCAACACACGGTCAAACATTGGTAGAAACTTTTTAAATGCTCGAGCCTAAGTGGAAACAGAAAACTGATTGCATAATACTGGGGAAATCGATTTTATGCAACCATAAATTTGAGAGATATTATATACCCGACTACAACAACTTAAATTCACAACTCTTATAAAACAAAAAAGAGTTCTGACGCATAGTCTGAAATTCTGCTGCCATGTACTTTGAATCCGTGAACCATCCAGTATGAACGAAAATTTTTAGTACGAATACAATAAATTTGCATTAAAGCTTATGTTTATAGGGACATCTTAGGAGTCATAATAAGAATAAAAATACTATTCATGAAACAAGACACATTACTGGTAAATGTTTAAGTACAAACCATTGTGATTATTTTGCTCCTGTTTCGTTGACAATTAAGAAATTTCCAGACTCCCTCAACACATGTGCGATGCCGGCTGAATGACCTTGATAGAGGGACTAGTAATGTAGTCTTAAATGTAAATACTGCGAACTTGTATTTATTCACAATATATCAGATATTGTTTCATATTTTCAGGTATCTACTATTGAAATATCTCGAGGATAATGTTTAAAGCAAATTTCTATCCAAAACTTATGGAAAAGATATTTTTGTTCGGGTTTACATAATATCTATAATGATTTCTCCCAAAGAAGCAGCTCCCCCAAATTTGTGTGGATATCTAAAACAATATATTACATCATATTAAAATTATTGAATTATAATGATTGACATCAAAATAAATGTTAAGATTTGTTCTAGAATCATTAAAAGCCTTTTTATTTCACTTTTCTTTTTGTCTTAAAGATGTATCTTTAGATTACATTTTGAGATTGACCTCTAACATTTTATGTATGCTCGACTCGACAAGGTCGATAGGTTAATGTCACTTTGAAACAATCTCCGACGTGAAGAGCTCGTACGAAAACATCGTGGAAAGCGTCAATTAAATCGGAAAATTCGAGAAGATTCCAGCTTTTTTTGGAGAAAAAGAACAAACAAATACTAAAAGTAAGTATCTTCCTAACATTTGCACATTTCGTTGTTATATGCTTGGTTGTAAAATTATTATTTTATGCCGAAAAGTATCGTCTTTCTGACTACACGTGTTTTTGCACACCATGTGCATGTGAGCCATGTCAAGATTTTTTCTAATTTTTGACAGGGATTAACGGACAAGTTGATATGTTTGCTTAAAGAATTGGTAAATGTTTCAATAAGGCAAATGAAAAATCATAAGATTTTTAATGTTATATCATCAGCCTGCCTTCTGTTACATAAACATGATGAAAAGGAAAATTCCAGACATCAGAGTTATGTCCCTTGTTCACTGTTCCCTTGTTCACATGTATTTGTCTTTTTAAGCATTTTGTAAAAGAAACAATGTAATATGAATATAAAATGAATGGTTGATTGTTTTGGGAATGGACAAAATGTGTCCTTTGTCAGATGATAGATTTGTTTGTTCATTCAAGAGATCTAAAATACTATACAGTCGATGAATCAGTTCCGGACCGGGACTAGTTCCAGTCCATTTCGTGTATTTTTGTGATAATTTTGGAAAGATTCTTGCAAAAGTCGGCAAGATTTTGGTATGGTCATGAAGTATGATCTTTTCCCCGTAAAATAAATATTTTCCATTGCAATGTAAAACATTCAAAGTCACTTGACGCTTGAATATTTGCAACAAGCATTCATAAAAATAGAGCGCAGTTATGACGGCCAAAATGCGTGACGATTAAATCAATCGAAACAATTGCTTGAAAATGTATGCATTATAAAAAAATTTGGTTTTGATATCCGTAAAAATATGTTTTCTAACGATAGATATTACTGTTTCATGTTGACAATTCTAAATAAGTTAGAAATCGGGTTTCCTGCTTGGTTATAGGCATGGCCACTTCCGGTTCACCAACTTCAGTTGTTTGGGGGTTGTATTTTTAACAGCAGACTTTCTTTTGATAGGAAGTTTATGTTATACATATTGCATTTGATTTTATTCAAGAAATAAAAAAAAACTCAGTAGACTGTTTAAGTGTATATTTGTATTATAGTTTTTTCTTTTATCATCATTTGTTGGTTTGAATGAGAAATTCAACTCTAAGTGGTGTTTAAATAGCCCAAACATGACAGACATGACTAAATTGCTGCAAAGAAAGTTTTTGGCAGCTTAATAGTATTTTGAGACAACCAAGGTTAAAAACAATATCATAGGTTGCGCTGTGTTCTAAACTAGTTCAAAGGTCATGGAACTGATCTGTTTTTGTACATTGAATTCCAGTGAAATGTACATTCTTCTTTAAATCATATTTAACTTGAAGTGGTCCAAAAATAAGAAGTAACAATTTGACTTATAAAATATACTATAACATTTTCCAGAAATTCAACTTTCAAGTCGCATGCAGATGAAAAATCAAAAGTGGACCGGAACTGGTTCATTGACTGTACTAAAACATTACTGGATTTTGCTCATTTATCTCCATTTACGTAATGTTAGGTTAACATCCAGTAAATGTAAATAACTATGGTCAGTATGGATATTCCAACTGATTGCATGCAAGTTAAGAAATTGTGTCACTTAGTTTAGGTCAATATCTCTTCTTCTGCATACAACATGTTGAAATCAATATTGAGGAAGCTTTCTATTATACCTCGAAAGATTATTTATTTTTACATCCATCTCATACAATGTTTATTTAATCATTCCTGATGTCAGGGGTGGTTCACTATATAGATGTTTTTCCACTTAAATTTTAAAAATGGCTGACCATGCCTCCAGTAAATTAACAAAATATTTTGTTGCCTGAGATTGCAAAATAGAAATCCTTAGAATGAATGTATGTCATAAATTATTCACATGCAATATTCACAACCAGTATTCTAAGTAAATGAATAGAGTGAAATGGAATGGATTGAACATGGGTGTCAAAAGATGTGGGCCTAAGGCCTGTGGTTTAATTTGACTGGTTGCCAGAGAGGTCTCGGTTTCATAAATATATTTTTCCAGGCAAAATGTACCGTCTGACCCCTATTCTCCGAACAGCAGTATCAAAGAAGTTTACACCATCCCTAGCAAGATGTTATGCCAAAGACCTAAAGTTTGGTTCAGATGCCAGAGCTCTGATGATCCAGGGAGTTGATCTGCTGGCTGATGCTGTTGCAGTTACCATGGGACCAAAGGTAAACAATCCAAATGAAGGATGTTTGTTCCTGTAACAGGCATATAATACTTTCAGGTCTCAGTCATTCTCTGTGAACAAGATATCAAAGATGCAGATTGCCTTGATTGTATTTATGAGGCTATTTACTCACTAAGTGGTTGCAGATGGTACTGTTATCAATTTTACTCAGAAATTTAATTGAAACTTGAAAAAGAAATCATGCGCAGTTGATCATTTTCAGACTTAAATAAATTGATTGGAAAACAAGCTTTTGCAACTTACAACTTGAATTAAGAAACTTAAGCTGTTTAAATCACCAAAGATTTTTGACAGCAGCTATGATAAGGGAAGTAACTCTGCTTGAAGGTTGCACTAAAGCGGGGCATCCTAATATTTCTCAACATGATATAGACCATTGTTCTTATGCTAGTAAGTGTGCACAATTTTAGAAATGTTCAAGCTTTATGATAGTTGACACTTGTAAGTCATTACTGCAATCCCTCTTCAACAATTTTGTAGTAATCCTGCTTCTTGGATCAAACCAGTACTTGTGCTGAAAGTGTGAAATGTGGAATCTCACCGTGAGTGAAATTCAAACCAGTGACCTCTGGAACAGAAGAATGATATGATGATGCAAAAAAATTTTTTACAGGGTAGAAATGTGATCTTGGAACAGAGCTGGGGAAGTCCAAAGATTACAAAAGATGGTGTGACTGTAGCTAAAGGCATTGATTTAAAAGACAAATACATGAACATTGGTGCTAAACTAGTACAGGATGTTGCCAATAACACAAATGAAGAGGCGGGAGATGGTACAACATCAGCTACAGTGCTAGCACGTGCAATCGCCAAAGAGGGATTTGATAAAATCAGTAAAGGAGCCAATCCAATTGAAATAAGAAAAGGTAAGCATAGAAGACTTTGTGCCACTTGGTTTTAAAAAATTAATAGTTGTGGTCAGATTTAGAGACTTTGGTAAACTTCAGAATCCTTAGAAAATGGTATAAGCTAGTGAAGAAAGCTGACTATTTATTGAAGGCTTATAACTTTCTCCAAGACTATGACATTGATTAATTGAGCACCTTATAAGTTTAATTAAGTTAATTCTTGTTTTATTATAAAGATCAATTGTAAGGCAAATAAAAGGATCTATCTGGGACCCTTTGTTTTCCAGGAGTAATGATGGCAGTGGATGCAGTGGTGGCTGAATTGAAGAAGATGTCAAAACCTGTCACAACACCAGAGGAAATTGCACAGGTATGAAAACCTACCCACTGTAGATGAGACCCATCTCAGTGTTATTACAGTCACTTACTTTAATGACTAAACCTCTTACTAATTGATGGTCATGGGTTCAAGCTCTGTTGCCATTCCTATTTATGTGAGAAAGTTGACTGTTATGGAAACTGTTAGTCAAGTATAGGTAAACTGCACACTTGATATGACTTTGACTGTTTGAGGGTCCACTGTAAATATAAATTCATTTTTGTAAATATACCAGATAGAAAATGCGTGATTTCAGAATCTTCAAGTCGAAAACTGAAACCTATTTCAGATAAAGCTTAGTTGAATTTACTGCCACTTTGGTTGATTAAAAAGTTATGAGAGACTTCGAACTTTTCAGACTGAATGTGCGAAAGTTATACATCAGCTTGATATATAATGTTCAAGTTTTTCTTTTCATTCATTTTTCAGGTTGCCACAATTTCAGCCAATGGAGATAAATCCATTGGTGATCTGATCTCAGATGCTATGAAGAAAGTGGGTAGAGATGGTGTTATCACTGTCAAGGTAAATGAAAAATATTCCTACAGTTTGATTAAAAATGTTTTACCATTGTTTTTTGGATGCAGTGTGTGCAGGAGTGATCTATCATCCTTGAAGTTGAAGAAAATTTTGGTGTACTACAAAAAAATTCTGCAGTCCCTCATATGCTTTTTTAGAAGAAATGAAAGATTCAGTCCATCAGAAATTATGATCCTTCTAGATTAACAGGTCTATTGCCAGTTTAAAAGAAATGCATTTTGACTGCATTAAGCTCTCTAAGGAAAGTAAATAATAGGTTCATACATTCACTGACTAAAAGCTGATAGGATGAAGTCATTATTGAAGGTTTGGGTTTTCAGACTATAGAGTTTGGCAAGAAATGTTGTAAACAAATTGATGGGAATCAAGATACACACATCAGTCCCACATGCTTAGTATTCTGAATAGTATGTAATGTCACAGTTTTATAGATCTCGGGTCTTTTATTAAGTGTGACTTTCGTAGTGCTGTAATATTCAATGTATATAAATTTATTTCAGGATGGAAAAACATTGAAAGATGAACTGGAAACCATTGAAGGAATGAAGTTTGATAGAGGATACATTTCCCCATACTTTATAAATTCTTCAAAAGGTGAGATTTTAAAATGTACAGCATTCTTAAAGGTACTTGAACAAATACAAGTTTATTTTACATTTTAGATTTTCAGTCAGTTTAACTTCCCACTTAACTTTCAATATACCCTCATTTAAATACCTCACAGGATGATGCATTTTTGACCAGTCTTAATTCCAAAATTCATCAAACATTTGAATAATTCCTTTCCCACCCCACTTCCAGTTTAAGTAACACTGACTGAGATAGATTAAAATATGTTAGAGTTTACTGGATTATTACTCAAATATGATAGTAAGTACAAAATTGTTGGTTTAACATCCAGTATTTCAGTGCAAGGGAGGAGGAATTGAAACAACAGTATACAGTAGTTTGATTTATTGCCTCAGTAGTTAAATTCTAAACAAGACTGATACCTATAATAGAAGGAAATTTAAACATTTCCTGAAGTCTGTGTTAGAGACTGTTTCTGCTGCTCTCAGCGGTGTCGTTTAACTGAATCAAATGTAGAACGTTAAGTTGATTTGCATTGTTGAATTAGTCTCAAATACTGTATACCCATTCAAAAATATGGGCAACTTCAGGCTTTTGTTGGGGAGGGGGGACTTTTAAGTTTTGTATCTTAAAGATTGTAACTGTGATGAATGTTTATTACTCTTAATAAATCGTGTATTTTCAGGAGCAAAATGTGAGTTCCAGGATGCTCTGGTTTTACTTAGTGAGAAAAAGATTTCCAGTATCCAGTCAATTATCCCAGCACTAGAATTGGCGAATCAGGCTCGTAAACCTCTTGTCATCATTGCAGAAGATGTTGATGGAGAAGCTCTCAGCACACTCGTTCTGAACAGGTTTGTAAGAGTGAAAAGAAGCGTTTCGGAAATCAGTTAAGAGATGTATTACCAACTGATCTGATCTGAACTGTTAACTAATTCTGTTAAAGTTTCATTGTTTCATAATAATTTACTGAAATGATGGGCACGTTTTTGATAAGAAGGAAACTGTTTTAGTTTTATCATGCTACAGTGATACACACTACAGTGGCGGCCTGGATCTGAATAGAGCAGAAATACATGTTTATTACTTTATAGGCATTTGGTGGAAAGATTGAGATGGTGTTGAAAGGATATAGTCACTCCATAGTGAACATTGTTGTGATGTTGATTTTGTATTCTTTTTACAAAATTAATGTTAAACAATTGCATATAATGTTTTTTTGAAAAAAGGTTAGCCACTGTATATTGAATCATTTTGGGTTAGCTGATTGCCTCAAGTACATTAAATTACTTAGAATCTGCTTGTCACATTTGATCAAATAGTAGCAGTTATCAAAAAAGTAAGCTTAAAATTTCAGGGCTAGGCACAAACTGGACTGAGTGCCTTCATAATTCAGTTAGACTTGATCAAGTCTTGTGCTCAAGTCTCAATTTAACAACGTTTTGTCCAGTAGATTGTACCTTTTACATGTTCCTTACTTTTTAGACTGAAGGTTGGACTTCAGGTTGTTGCTGTGAAGGCTCCAGGGTTTGGTGACAACCGTAAAAACACTCTTCGTGACATGGCCGTAGCTACAGGTGGTGTCGTGTTCGGAGATGAAGCAGACATGTACAAACTAGAAGATATTCAAATGAATGATTTTGGAGGTATTGGAGAAGTTACAATTACCAAAGATGATACCTTAATGATGAAGGTGAGTCAGACAAAGTGACTGAGAGAAATAAAAAAATCCCAACCCTTGAATCTTTAGGCATATCCTCTTCAAATGTCAAGTTATAATCACCTGTTTACCGCCGGTTTATAATTGCTGTGTAAACTGGTAAGACATTGGTGTAAATTAAATACAGTGATCACTTTCCTGTGTTGTCTTTAGGATTGCATGGGCATTACTCACTGTGATACAGAAATGCCAAAAATATGAAATTTGGGGGTTTTTTTTGCATGAGAAATATGCAGTTCTATTTGCACTGGCTGTTGAACAGGTTATTGATTGGCAGCGGTAAAGACAAGTAATGACTTAAAAGCACTTATCTGATCTTACTGAAAGGATTTAAATACGATACAACAAAGTTATGGTGTTCTTAGGAAATACTCTTTAATCTTCGCTATTGTAGAAAGAATCTGCAGAGGGAAATAAATGATAATGTCTGGCCGATAGGAAGATGTGCGTCTCAGCTGCAGTCTGAAAAAAAAGTCAATGAATCTTTTGTTACTACAGCTGAAAGGCTATCAGATGAATAATAACAGAATGAAACAATGGTGTACTATGACACCATTCCTAGGTCTCTTTAGTTGTTTTTGCTAGGAACGAAATGATAGATGCTAAGAAAAACTAGATTCTACTAAAATATGATTGGATCCATCAAGGATACAAAGAATGTCATTTCCAAGAGGTAATGTCACCTGTTTACCGCTAGTTTATGTTGTTACATCCACTAGTAAGACGTTGGTGTAGATTAAAAACAGGGTTTCACTTTCCTGTGTTGTCTTAGTTGGCAGTATGGGCATTACTCTCTGTGACATTATAATGAAAATTTTTCAACTTGGTTCATGAATGGATGATATCAGAATTGTTTCAGGGCATTTTTTCCAAACAATACAACTGTTTTTGGATATTAACAATGTGAACATGAGTAAATTGAGCATATCTTTCTTTTGTCTTTGCCGGTGCCTTTTGCAGGTAAAAAGGAATCATGTCAGTCATTCAGTATTCTGTCATGTTTTAATTTCAGAGATGAAACAATCTAGAGAAATGTTGAGGTGTTCAATGTTTGAGGCTATTTGACTTAGTCTGTTTTTTTATGTTGCTTATTTTGCATTTTCATGAATTGGTTAAAAGTAGTAATGTAACAAACCAATTACGTTCAAAGGTAGTTACATCTCTGAAAGCAAAGCCTAGGCTGTCACCTGTTTACCGCTAGTTTATGTTGTTACATTCACTAGTAAGACATTGGTGTAGATGAACGACAAGGTTTCACTTTCCTTTGTGGTTTTTAAGCTACATGGGCATTATACCTTGTGACATTATAATGATCACTTTCTATATAAACCCAAGGAATACTTTCTTCTTCCCTTCATTCAGAATTCCCGAACGTTCAGAAAAAGTGTTAGACATTTGGTCTGACAAGCTCCGAAAATCTGTCAGACCAAATGAAATTTACAACGAAAACAAACAAAAACAGGTAACATCAACATTTACGATGCCATTTTGAAAACACGAGGCTTGGGATAACTGCCGGACAGTCAGACCAATCCAGACTGAAAAAATGTTGGACCAATTAAAAATTTATCGGACATGGCGGTCAGACCAACATATTTCAAGAAGTCTGTTCATTGATTATTTTTCATTTAATAGAAAGGGAGCCAATGAAATACTAAATGGATGCAGTATAGCACTGATTAATTTAGGGTTTGTCCCTTGAAAAAAAATGTACATGTATAGTAAACAAATGACTAAGTGAATCACAATAAAAGGAAAGAAAGTGGTATATTCAAAATATTCTTTGGTTTTGTATGTACTTTGCCGATTTGAAATACTGGTTTCAGCTGTTTATAGATCTAGTATGTTAAAGATGCTACCAATTCCCAATCACCTATTTACCGCCAGTTTGTGCTTTTGCATTTTCTGGTAAGAATATGGTGTAGATAAATGAAAGAGTTTACTCACCTGTGTTGCATGCAATACAGGCATATAACTCTTTGACAGGCAACCAACTTCTGAAACAAGCATTTATGTATGCCCTGAAAATTAAAGCAATGTTTGTTTCTCAGTATTCAACTGTCATGTTACTTAAAGAATGTTCACGGCAATACTTCAATATATTGTGCAGCAATCTTTTGATATGGTACTGGTCAACATTGTGGTTTACCACAGGGTAATTAATATATTCTAATGCATTGAATGATAATATTTTGATATATTATACCTCAATATATTCTTCAGTGTAAGACTCTCATAGACCTATTACGTGTTCTGATCGAGTATCACCTTCATCTAGCATATTACGCAGGAGATATTTCTTATATCACCCTGTGGCACATTAACTCCTACGTACCTCGGTACTCAGTATTGTACTACAGTCCAACCTTACTTAAGCAGCCAGCCAAGGGAAAAGGTAATTTTGGCTGCTTAAGCAAGGGTGACAGCCTATTTAGGGGTAATGTTGGCTTGCTTTCTTTAGTACTAGTAGGCATGTGGTTACTTTGAACACAAAATTATAACACTTTATCAATTGTTGTATACAAATGTCTCTTTATTATCTTATTAGTATCATAATTCAAGTTCAAAATACAGTACACATGTTTTCTAAAAAACATTTAAATTCTTTTAGATAATATCATTGTTATCACTGACTTTCTTATCACAACACAAGCGGTCTCAGCTTTACTTCAAAAAGTCAAAACATTTGTTTCTTAAGTGCCATCTTGAGTAACTTATGACTCAGTAATGGCATATTAAAAAAATTTCTTTGTTCTAAGTTTACATTTTATCTTTGAAAGTAACAAAACATTTTTAAATGATAGAGATAAATATTGTTTTTGTTTTTTAATGGGGCTGTGCTCCAGATGACAAAAAAAAGAAAGTTTTCTTGTATTATAAATTTCTTGTAATATTTATGACTATAAATGCTTAAAAACTAACTTAATGACAAAAAATAAGGCAGATAATCACATTATAAATTGATTTTTTTTCCTTTCATAGTGCTATACCATAACGCGACGGTATAACTATATCGTAAAACATTTAAAGTAAATAAATGTTATTTCAGTTGCAGTGATAGTGGTGACAGTAAAACCATTAGAAACATTTTGTTAACATGAGGGTCCAGAGTTCAGATCAGGCTGAAGCAAATATATTTATTTGTTCTATTTTGACTTTTATAATCAGTTTTGAAGTATCAGAATGATTCCTATAAGAAACTGTTCTCCTCACTAGTCAAGATATACACCCCTACTAAACGGTGGCTCTTTCACATTTTGGTGATCTGTTTAAATGAGAGCCCTCGACACTTCCGTTGTAGAGCCCTTGACCAAAACAAGACTTCAACTTGATGCCTGATGATCCAGTTGTGATTATAAGTTTTGTCATGATAATCAACATTGACAATATGTAGAAAAGGCAACTCATCAGTTGGGAAGAACACTGGACCTGATTTTCACATCTGATAACATACAGTGCACTAGTAGAGTGATTCCATTTTGTTACATCGACCATTTCCTGACTATTTTATCTTTTTTCTAAATGGTTTGTATTGATTTGTATTTGTCACATTTTGTGGTTTTGAAATAGTGATAACAACTATACATATGTATTTCTGTTGACACACACACAGGAGTTATTTCATTCTATTTCTTTAATGAATTTATTGTTGCATGTGCAGATCTAGCATTGATCAAGGTTTTTGCACTGAAAGTTCAGATCCATAGTCTTTTGAAATACCACAATTTTGTGCTTATGTAAAACTTCCCTTACAAATTCTTGTTATTGTTTGTAATAATTAAAATCGTTAAAATTGAAACACATTATAATACACGTGTAACATGTAGTGGCCGAATTAACACACTTATACATTAAAGCACTGTGTATTGTCTTATATTTGCCTTCAAGGGTTTATTCTAGGGCTTGTCAAAATATTTTCACACCTTAAGCAGACAAGACGTGACTACTAAATTGGGTTGATTTTTGGCAAATTGAATGCAATGGCCACTGGCTGCAGATGTAAAGTGACCATTTAATTAACGTGTTATTAAGAAGGGTTTTTGATGGGAGTGTCATGAATTGACTGTTGACACCAGATGACCGCCATTTAAGGTGACCGTTAGCGCAGGTTATACTGTAGTTAACTCCCCTGGACTGATTATTCTATTTTTAATAAATATAAGTGCTTATTGATTAGGATCATTACCAAAAGACAGTTTGCCCCCATATTGTGTCAGAAACAAAAAAGGTCTTAAAATCAATACTGAAAATGAAGATGTGTATTAGTTTTATTTACTTGTATTCTAGTTGTAAGATTTTTCAGTATAATGAAATAAATAACACATTGCTGTCAGGGTGATAGTGGATATTGCCAACCCATGAACTGACATATAACCCCAAGGCACAGCCGAGGGGTAATATACCAGTTCTCAGGTTGACAGTTTCCACTATCTCCCTGTCAGCCATGTGTTATTTATAAAATATCAGATGTTGATATTGTATTTCAGGTTGATATTGTATAACAAGGTGATATTGTTTAGTAGGGTGATATTGTATAACAGGGTGATATTGTATCACATGGTATATTGTTGTTTATTATAGGGTAAAGGAGATACTACTGATGTAGAGAAGAGAATAAATCAGATACGAGAGGAAATTGAGATATCAACCTCAGAATATGAGAAGGAAAAGATGAATGAAAGGTTGGCTAAACTGTCCAATGGTATTGCTGTGTTGAAGGTGAGTTCTGAAGACTGTTTTTATGCTGCAACCTTGAAAAAGAATTCATAAGAACTGAAATAATTATCAATGCCATGATATGATTTTTTTTTAGTTTAACAGGTATTTGGTACTGCTGACAAATAGATTAACAAAGAAATTAAGAAACATTTTTAATGTAATATAGGACAATTGTTTGAAATACCTTGTTTTGAACAGCGTAGTGAATAGCTCTTAAAATGAAAATCTTTTCTTACAAATAGGCTTAAATTTGTTTTGTCTGGATGACTAAATGTGACAGTTGATCGAGAAAAAAAATGCTTAAAAAATGCCAAAAACTATAAAATTCTTAATTCATTAATAATTTTACTGGGATGGTATTGTAGGTTGGAGGAACAAGTGAAGTGGAAGTTAACGAGAAAAAGGACCGTGTAAATGATGCACTGAATGCAACGAAAGCTGCAGTAGAAGAAGGCATTGTTCCCGGTGGTGGATGTGCCCTGCTCAGATGTTTACCTGCCCTTGATACAATAAAAACAACCAATGATGATCAAAAAACAGGTACTTGATAAAAGATGTTACAGCCAGTGTTGTACCAGAATTAAATACTGGAGGATAAGTAAGATCAGATAAGTGCTTCTAAAATTCTATTGTCGAATTATTTAGGCACAAGCATTTTTACCAACATAACATGTGTCAGTGTGAGGTGAAAAGTTTCAACCGTTATGAACCTAATTCTTCCGTGAGACAGTTGGTTTGAGTTCCTTCTGATTTATCAGTTACTTTTTACAGGTGTTGAGATTATCAGACGAGCGCTGCGTATTCCAGCACAGACTATTATTAGTAACACTGGAGTGGAGCCCGGTGTGATCATAGAAAAAATCCTCTCTGCTGAAGGTAATATGGGTTATGATGCACTGGAAGGAGAAATGACAGACTTAATGAAGAGGGGAATCATTGATCCAACAAAGGTATAATACACACATTGTGAAATGTTGTTTTCCATCTACCATAATTATGGGCATTTGTCTATTTGTAAACTCTTTCTGCGATTGATTTCTCCTATGAAACTGCCCTTGATTTTGATCATATTTTACTGTCAAAACTGCTCATTAAGAGCTACGAAGCTGTAATAGAAAATTTTCTTCGACTGTCAAGGATTCAGATCGTCAAGTTTTAAGTCATTGTGTGTTAACGCAAATTACATCCAGTGGCCAGGAAGTTGGGGTATTCACTTGTAAACCCATTGTTATATTGGATCAGGAACCTTTAAGAATTAGTAGTAATAAGCAATTTGATAATTTCAATTCAAGGAGCATAATTTTGGAATGTTTCATTGAAATATATGTTATAACACATAATATTCTAAACATCCAGTACTATGCATTGCTTTTCAGGTTGTTAGAACAGCACTTGTCGATGCATCAGGTGTAGCTTCATTATTATCCACCGCAGAATGTGTAGTCACAGAAATCCCGAAAGAAGACAAGGCTGACCCGATGGCGGGTATGGGCGGAGGAATGGGAGGCATGGGTGGAATGGGCGGGATGGGAATGTACTGAGAGAAAATCCCTCTAACTGTAGACAAATATTATAAAACGGTTAATGTTACCGAGTAGATTGAGTTAAAAGTGATGGATGGGAAGATGAATAATATACTATTTATTGTTGTTGGTAAAGAAACTAGAACAACACAGTTTGAATAGCGTTTATATGGCAGAGTTCTAAATTGAATTGTGATGACTTTTATTTTACTAAGGAAATATGTGCTTTTTTTTACTCTTTACATCCAGTTGCATATGATCAAGAAACTGATTTAAACTGTTTAAACATTCAAGTTCTTCCACTTAACTGGAATGGAAACAATGACTGTTTGAAAATTGAAGATGATGGAATTCAGTCTTAATACAAAAAACAGTGAAACGTAACATTCAATACAGGATGACATCTGAAGCAGTTTTAGTCTTTAGCAAAATCATTTTCATTTAAAACAGATGTTTGGACAGGATGGGGTGGGAATTATTTGTGGACAAAATAAATTCATGCATGTCTTGGTGTATATGCGTCAGAGAAGGGTGAAGACCAGAGCTATCACAACATTTCTTTGCTTGCCTGTTGTTTAAGTTTGATTGTGTTTTTTGTCATAACCGATATATATAGTCTCTTCCAAATGAACTATATATGGGAGTGATGAGTCTGTTCCAAATATAGATGGGTTAATTGATATATATAGTCTGTTCCAAATAAACTAAATATGGGAGTGACAATTGATGTTAACCCGCAACCTGTCATTTAGAACAATATTTTTTTCACAGAAAACATAATTTGTATTTAATGAAACATATTTGACGCATCACCTTAGGGTCAAGGTCATTTGGAAGAGGCTATATTTAGCACTTGTTCATGATTTATGCATTTAGAGTAGATGTTTTAATGATAGTAGCTAGTATGTTATGGATAAAAAATTTATAAGAACAGAAATTTATAAGAAAATTATATATGTCCTGTTTAAAAAATCAAGGGAAATACAGAGTATAAGTAATTTATAATTGTGAATTCCTTTCCAGAACGTTTCTAGAAGATATATTGGTTTAGAGTATAAAAATTGTATCCAAGATTGTTGTAATCAAAAATTACTTTGGGAATTATTTGTATTGTTACCATGGATTTATTTCTACAAGGAGAAATGGGTTATAACTGGTAGCATTACAAGTGTTTAAAAATTTTGTTTATATTTTGTAGGAAATATTTTTGCCCTATTGTCAATGTATTTTATGCATTACAGTGTAGTAGATTTTATAATGCAGGACCATGTTCACATGATTTCATTCATGATAAATAAAAATCTTAATATGCCAGGACATTTGCTTTACTTTTTAGCTCACCTTAGCACAAAGTGCTCATAGGTGAGCTTTTGGGATCATTGATTGTTCGGCTTGAACAACTTCTCCTATACCTCATAGCCAACTTTGACGAAACATGCAAGGGATATTCCTTGCATGAAGCTCTACCACAGTTGTTCAAAGAATTGAATTCCATCAAGAATTCTGGTTGCCATGGCAACAGAAAGGAAAAAACTTGGAAAATCTTCTTGTCTGAAACCACAAGGCCCTAAGCTTTAAGATTTGGTTTGTAGCATTTTCTAGTTGATCTCTACCAAGTCTGTTCAAATTATACCCCTGGGGACAAAATTGGCCCTGCCACGGGGTCAATTGATTTTACATAGGCTTGTATTGGGAAAACCTTAAAAATCTGGTCTGAAACCGCAAAGCATTGAACTAAGATATTTTTAATGGAGCACCAGCTAGTGGTCCTCTACCAAGTTTGTTCAAATTATGCCCCTGGGGTCATCTATGACCTGGCCCTGGGGTCACTATTTTACATATGCTTATACAGGGAAGACTTCAAAAATCTTCTTGCCTGATACAACAAAGCCTAGAACCTAAACAATTTGCATAGGGCATCATCTAGAGGTCCTCTACCAAGTTTGTTCAAATTTTATCCCTTGGGATAGAGGTATTTGTGCAAACTATTAAACCAAAATTTAAACCTAAGATTTTTTGCATGGAGCATCATCTGGAGGTCCTCTACTAAGATTGTTCAAATAATGCCCCTTGGGTCATCAAAAGCCATGCACCAGGGGTCACTTAATTTAACATAGGCTTATATAAGGAAGACTTTAAAAAAAGTCTGTGTCTAAAACCACTAGAGCTTAAATTATTTGCATAGAGCACAAGCTAGAGGTCCTATACCAGGTTTGTTCAGAATATGCCCCTAGGTCAAAATTGGCCATACCCTGGAGGTCAATTTATTTTACATAGGCTTATAGAGGGAAAACCTTATCAAATCTTCTGGTCTAAAACCACAAAGCCTAAAATTTAGATATTTTGCATGCATGGAGTATCCGCTAGAGGTATTCTACCAAGTTTGTTCAAAATATGCCCCTTGGGTAAAAATTAGCTGTACCCCGGGGGTCACTTGCTTTTACATGGACTTACATAGTGAAAACCTTGAATGGACATGTTGATGCCAGGATTAGATTCTGCAATGTAATATTCCAGTGTATCGTCACTTGAAATGGCCCTCTTGATAGCTTCCTTATGCTGTGTGATACTCTGAAAGAAGCCAACTGAATATATTCTGTATATAGATTGGAAAAGTAACTTAAGTGTAACTATCCTGATAAGTAAAGAAAAGCTGTGTCATTGGATATAATAAGCAGGAAATCATGCTCATTTTTCCCTGTACAGCTTTTTTTAAAGGGATAATAATGTCTTACTTTTTCCTATAGATTATTCGTAAACTGAAGATTCAGTTAAAAAAAAAAAAATTTATACAAGCAAAATTGTGGATTTAAATACAGGTGAAAAACTAAAGGTCTGTTGATAAAACCCTACGAATTAAAGCCACCTGTCTATTTAATATCAGCTACTTAAACTTACTGACCACAGCTCGGTGTGTCTTCACCTGGACGATGAAGGAATGGAAATGGATGGGGTAATCATTCCAGTCTTGCACCAAAACATTCTAGAAAAAACATGTAGGAAACGTCAAATCTGATTAATTTTTTTGAAAAGTGTGAATTGAGTAGAACAACTGACAACCATACAAAGGGTTGGTGTACACTTACTTATGTAGCCGAGCTACATCTAAGCCAAAAGTTTCTAACCACTAACAGAGGTATTGAGCAAAATTTCGTTATAAAATAAGCCTGACGTGTTGGTGATCTGGCGGTAGAATATTGCTACATTATTTAAGGATTACTTCAATTTATGTTGTTTACACGCAGTTTCTTGTATATCCGATTAACGTGCACATTTGCCTAAACGTGTTCTGTCTGTTGAATACACCACACCCCTTCCATTCTATAACAAGTTGGCTACTACTTCCGGTACCACCTTGAGGAAACTGGCTCTTTCACAGGTTGTCTATTTCAACTCCTGTTCGTTTTTGTGTATTTTCGCAACATTCATACAAGAGCTATATTGATCCACTAACTCTGGAATTCTTCTGGAGTTCGTTTGATGTATGACGTCATTTATTCAATTATTTACATAAAGTGCGTTATGTCCTCCGCACAGTCGTGCACATAACAATTTTATATATTTCAATATTCCTTGCGCGTTCGGGCCGATTTTCTCTTATCTATTTTAAGCAGAACGCTCTGTAAAATCCAGACGGCTATTGAAACGAACGCCGATCAATTTTATCGACCTTGTAAGCGCGCGAGGTTTTGTTTGATGATATATAACGGAGGGTCGATAAACATACAACTGAAATTGAAAAGGGTGCTTGATAAGGGAGGAAACACAAATAATGTACAAGTGTATTGTATGATTGACACGCGACTTCCTGCGAGGGGTTTGCTTCCAATATCGATTGTCCCTCTGTCAAGAGCCATCTGTTTAAGTGTTAACACCCACGGACTCAGTGTAGTCTGCATCATAATATGTCTTGCGGTTTCTTTCTATTCTCTGTGTCTTCTATTCTATTACATTCTGTTAATGTTTCAGAATATTTACGTAATTGTCTTGCATAGGTTTCCAGTACTGACAAAGGGTCATATAGTCTGACTTATACGGACTGACAAGGGTCATATAGTCTGACTTATACGGACTGACAAGGGTCATATAGCCTGACTTATACGGACTGACAAGGGTCATATAGCCTGACTTATACCGATGTTTAGGCATACCTTCTGGCGGGCATGCTCCGCTTAAAAATTCTCATATTCTACATATTCTGGCATATATCTGGAGCTTAAAACCTCATCAAGTCTTCAAGAGACGTTGCAGTATACGAGCGTTTGATATTTGCAAACAAATTGTAGGCCCGGGCCTACCATGTCTACAAGGAGCTTCGCCTGGAGGCTTCAGTTCAAAACTTCAAAACTATTTTGAAGAAAATGTTTGATGTCAACATAATACTCTGACATATGGTTTGATAATTCCAAATTTTTCAACTACTTGCATAGAATTCTTCCGTTTTAAGAAAATGGTCGCGTCAGAGGGGATTTTGTTGGAAACTCTGGACTTTTGACCAGTCTCTTTTCCGTGGACCGATCTCTGGTAAATGCTGAAATTTCCTACATTTATTTTCCAGCAGACGGTTTACCTTGAATCTTTGTAATCATTTCATTTCGGTAACGCCCAGTCACATGCTTATGGAGAAAGTATGCCTTTTAACACTTAACGTGGAGACAAAACAGCGATAAGTTTTTTTTATTTACGCATGCCCTATTCTTTTTTTTTTCTTTTTAACTTAAATTATTATTATTACTTACTAAAAGGGCGATGATAAAAGCATTTTATGCACGAGGGGTGAGGTTGGGTGGGGGAATTTTAATAGATGTATTAGGATGAACGTTAGCGTTGAAAGCTTTAGCAAATTTTTTCTTCTTCTTCTTCTTCTTCTTCTTTTTTTTGATCTTAAAAGAAACAAAATATACAGAAATAAGTTGTTAAATTACGAGACATATCTTCTTTATATTAAAGAACAAGTGCACAAGTATGTGTAATCTTGAAGAAAGTAGACTTTTTGACAGAACATGAAATTTCAAAGGACGATATCTTTTTTTCTTAATTTTCGTACTGACATGGGAACCGAGAATTAACTAAAATCATAGATTTACTTTTGCTTACAAATTTGACCTTGAGAGAATTCTGTATGACTGGCGGTGGTGTCTGTCCAAACTGATATGTCACTAACATTCTCGTTCAAATGACGGGTTTTCCTCCTCTTGTTGTTCACATCATGAGCGGTTGTTTGCCTGACTACGAATACTTAAAAAAGTGAGTGCATTTATCTACGAGACGTAGAAATAATTTTAATGTAAATAAATAGCTAAAATCTAGATAAAAAACATGTCTAATACATTACCTACAATAAAATGACTTTTTTCCCTTTATCATGCAGAACTTTTGTCAAGACAAACTTCGCGTAAACGTTCTAAATCTAGAATCTACAACACTTACACTCTTTGCTTTTCGTTATTTCAAAAGAAAGTAGGGCGATATTTCTTAAATCTGAGTTTATTGATTGATACCTGTTGCCCGTATGGCCGATGCCCCAGAAAGAGTTTAGTTACTGAAGGAAGCAAAATATAGAATGCATCGTCAGTGTTTAGCACCTACATAGGGTATCGAAATAACGACTCATTTGATAGACAAATGTGATTGTTGATGGAGGAGCCATCATTTGGTTTACAAGTCCCGTGCGTTACTGTTTACCGCCACTTACACGATCTGCCTCCTAGCATGGCGGTAATATGACTTTAATTAGATTTCAAGAGTGCTCAGCTAGCTTACCGCTAGATTATGAAAATTTAGATCATAAGAATAAAAAAATAGCCAAAGAATTAATGAAGGATGGGACGGGCGGACGGACGAACGAACGAACGAACGAAAAAGAAAACAACATTTGATCGAAATCGAATAATTTCTACAAGTTCAGAGATTGTGTGGAAATGCCGTCACAATGCCACGTGCAACTTATTCATTTATGTTAATGACGTCATTATCACTTTATGAGCGGCCCTCGCACTGAAAAATCTATACGATACCACTAACAGGTCAGGCTAGTTTGTGAACGCGCTGCAGTTATTTTGTCGCATTAACATCATTTCCTGGATATAGTTTTATCTGATCTTTTTGAAATAGTGTGTAGCAGTGGTTCGTGGGTAGTTCATTTTGAGTGACAAAGTAAAGAGTGGAGAATTATCAAGAGTTCTAATTTCCGCGTAAACAATACCGAAAACCTCAGGTAAGCTGTGTATTATGTATGCGTGCTAAAAATAGAACGTACTATAATTCAATGTATGCTCGCAGCGCAGATAAAGAGTTGACCTAGTTAGTTATTCATTCGTCCAATACAAGATTTAGTGGTGTAGGATTTTGTTGATAACATGTTTGAAAGATTTCAATAGCTCGTTTTGCTTAAGCAAAGATTGAGTATTTGAAACCGCTCGAGAATTGATAAAGTGTGTATTGTATGTTACAATGAAACAGTATTGAATTTTTTTTTTTGTGTATTGGAATTCCTCTTGTGTAAGTTGTTTAATACTCTAGACTAGACTAGAAATATGCGAGTGTGTATGCAACTTTAGTGACGCGTGTTTTTGTAATGTTGAAACGCAGTTCATTGTGGATACTACAGTATGTGACAAAACGGTATTGTTGAATGCAAATTTATGTTACGATATCTTTTATCTACAAGTATTGTAAAGACAAAAACAACCCAATATTCTCATATAAAATATTGTTTTATAATGCAGTAAACTGTCATTACAGTAAATAAAGACACGTTATAAATAATACTGAAGGATTCTATTTCTGGTGAAAAAATCAATTTTTCACACTTGAAGGGTTATGTCTGCCTTTATAATTTGCTGTAATTTTAACATGCATTGTAGACATGTAAGATTAGATAAAACCAAAACACGTTGCATGGTTGTTTGTAACCTAAGCAAATGTGACTTGGTGTGTTAGACTTGCAATCTTGACAGTATTTAAATACATGTTTCTCTAACAGATGCTTGAAATGTTCATACCTGACATTTGATCTAACTCATTGCTTCAAACATTTTGTATTCTCAGAAAACTATAAAGTAATTTTACTGGCCTTAAGTTTTATATTATGATGGAAGTTTTATGATGATGAACTAATGATTTGTTCACCTTTTATAAATATATTATTTTCACCTGTTTTTTAAAGAGTTTAGTTAATTCAGAGATAGTTTGTGAACATATGTTTTTGTAGGATTTTAAGTAAAACGTATCTAGTGAAAGTACATATAATGTTTTTAACTTAACAACTTAGAAAAATTTAAATGCATATGTTATCTTGAATGATGGTGAATTTTTACTTTAAATACAACTTAACTTCAGTATCAAAAGTCCAGTTACAAAAGATGAATGCAAAAGATATTCTATTTAAAGTGCTTAAATTAAAGAAAAAGATAACACGTTTTTGCATGCATGCCTTGAAATGTTCATCCCAGTCTTAACGTTGATGTTAAAATTTACTAACCAGAGCATGTCAAAGTACAAAACACATCAGCAAATGCCTTGTGAAAAACTTTTCAGCCGAAACTTCAGAAGTTATTTAAATGGAAGAGGGACTTTGAAAGAGGCAGTCAGGCGGTGAAAATAGTAATGGTACATTCTCAGGTTTAATGTAATGTATATATTTGAATATATGAAAATAACATCTGCCTACGTGTGACAGTTGTAAAATTTGACGTATGTTTAATTTATCATCGCATATCTTCTATTACATTTTACAGGAAGTAGACTTCAACTGAATATGATAAAGCACAGAACACGCTGACAACTGCACATCTCTAAAAATGGCTTGACAAAAATGTCTTGTATAAGAAACACTGATAGTGTTATGTGTGTAAATTGTCCGAGCTTATCTTTAAGACAAAAAAAATATGTTTGGGATACTTAAATGATTGGTTGAAGAATTTTCTTGTAACCTTTAAATACCTGCTACTGTATTTAATATACTTAAAAATTTCATGATATGAAGTTCAAGATTTTGTCACACACATACAATGTCCTATTCTGGTCAGCAGAGCTCAAAATTTCATGGTGGGCATGATAACTTTGCCTTCAAAGTTATGTACAAGTCAGTTAAAATGAACAAAGGAATCAAATTAATCTTACAGCATGTTTCTTTCTAAAGGTCTGTTTTGCCTTTAGGTTATGTAGAGTATAAATGAATACAGAAGATTTGGAGTATGCATTCAAGCTCCATTTGTTCCCTCCACAGTTACTTCCCTTCACAAGAACATGTCCGATAGAGTTGTAGAACTTGTATTGCAGTATTTCCATAGTTGTTTCAAAAGAACAACATTGATTGGGAAACAAGTTTTTGCCTCTCTCTCATTGACTTCTGGGATTCAAACCAGTAATCACTCCAAAAGTGTGGAATGTGAAAAGTCACTGGAGAGACTGACATGCAGTCTTTGAATGAGGAGTCAGGTGCTCTGGCCTCTTGACTTCTGCTCTAAGTCCTTTTAAATTTAGTTTCAAAAAGCTTATAACAAGTTTCTCAAAAAAAAAAAGCAACATGACTTGGAATGACTCTCCAAGTGAGGTCAAAGACTGTGTTGACAAAGGAAAATTGTTTCAACATAATTGTTGCCTGGACAGAATGGCAACATATACTGACATAAAAGTTTATAAAAAGCTGCTTATCATCGAAAGCTCTTTAGACATAACTTTTATAGTTTATGTAAGATGTAAGTACCTAGTACATACACATGTATTTGAATATGTACTAAGCTATCATTAAGGACATGGTGACTGTAATCTACACGTTTAACAGCGTAGATAACAAATGAGGATGTAAAGTCTTAAGGCAGTACGTGAAAAATTAGTATATCGGAAGATGTATAAAATTATTGCATTTAACATGTACATTGTATAAGGTTGTTGTATTCAAATATATACATGTATATAAAATTGATAAATAATAACAAATATAAAATTGTTGTATCAGTCATGTATGAAATTGTCTTATGGTACATGTAATAATATGTGTAAAGTTGTTTCAAAACATATTTACTATAACAGATGTATTTACAATGTATTACTGTCAACCTGTTACCCTAAACTAAATGAATAAAAAAGCAAAGTTAGTCAGTTTTACTGAAAATAATCATTTTACAAAAGAGTTCACATGTTTGAAAGTGTTTGGTCAAATGTTGCTGAAAAAAAAGAGATGTAGCATACCTGCCATAATTTTTCTGGCCATTTCCGGGATTTTGATATCGAATTTCCGGGATTTGAGCCGATTTTCCGGGACATACAACTATTCATATACTTTCAATGCCCTACCGTTGGCAGCACACAAAATTGGACGGGATTTCGTTTTTGACGGGAAAAGCCGTGCACGTCTTTCAAATACACATCAGTTTCATAGCTTTTATTTTAGTTGCAAGAGCATAGTAATTGACAGGCTTGCAGAAATGTTTCAAGCTCATTCGGTCCGACCATCCGACGATTATTCCACCACTCTCAACCACTTCGAAAAAAAAACGTTCGCTCGTATTTACGAGTGGAGAAGGTAGGAGGACGAGTATAATTTTCTGATCGATCATCCTGCAGAACGAGTGCAAAAACCGCAAGAAATATACCGATGGATGTGTATATCATAACGTCACAGTTTACCGACATGTAATACGCTATCAAAACGAAACCGGAAGCGTGAGTAAGGGGGAGCACTGCGCCTTTAATTCAGTAAACCGCACATACAATTTTAAGCGCGTTTGCATTAAATTTAATTTTAAGTAGCATCCAATTACCGCGGCGACAGTCTTTAAAGGGGCAGATATCTTACAAATTAATTAATGCAACGCAAGTCAATAAATCGATAGCCGATAGCGGTCATTTGTTAATTGGTTATCAATGACACGCGGTGTATTCATCGAATCGGAACATATTATCCTAATGAATAATTAAAGGATTAGCGGCGTGTCAAAAATTTGACTGGCCTGATCAAAGGTATGCGCGTTTTTCATGTTTTCCGGGACATCGGATGTCTTTCCGGGACTCCGGGACGGGCCCTCGATTTCCGGGACAATCCCGGACGATCCGGGACGTATGGCAGGTATGGATGTAGTCATTTTTTTTCGAAATTGGTGAAATAAAATTTTTGTTTTTCAATGCTAGCAACAAGAAGTTAAATTAACAGCATGATTTTTCTCATACTAGTATGCAGTTCATATGAGCACTAGGGTCTGTAGTCCTGAGCGTGATGTATAATCACATACCGGTAATCATATGAGAAAAATTGTTGTAAATTAAGGTCAGGAAGGGCTCACCATGATTTAACTGCTGAATACTGCAGTTATAGTTCGGCTTCATGTTCCGGCACTTTATTGGAAATATACACTGTCAGACAGCAAAGGAAAACATTGTTCACTATGATATTAAGGTCTGTAACCTTCAGAAATCCATTATTGGCCGAGACTTGTTCTATTTTCAATAAATCACATACCTATGAAGATCATTTAAAATCAAGCTTTGCATTACTGATAAGCATTGGGAGCAAAAATCCTCATAGTTTCATGGAGGTTTGGGTGCCGTATTGTTATCCATTTTTAAAAACTGCAAAGCACGTACACATGTAGTAAAAAGTAAGTCAAGTACTCTGTTCATGTAAGTTTATCTGATGAGTAATGTCATAACAGATATCACGGTATTGTAACCAGGTCAGCTTTACTAAGTATTTCGGGGAAGAAATTAAACAGTACATTGTATATGTATTAAGAGCATCTTAATATAGCATGGTAAAACTATGTTTAAGAAATTAAGATATATAGTTTCATAAAGCAGCACTACTTTACACCTTTATACCTGTAAGTTATAGCATTTCCCCCTCCCGTGTAAAACAGGATAGGGTAAATTGTACATGCGCTTAAAATTATGTAATACAAAATATACATTGAAAATAATGAATCTGTATTTCCTATAAATGCATTACATACACATTTAAGATAGCATCAACCAAGGCACAGAAGAATATACAAGTTCTTTCACAATTTTACTTTTGTATCAACCCTCAGACAGGTTGACAAGTATGACTCAGAAATTACAGTGGGCCTAATTTTAGACTGTACATTTGATATCAGCTTGCAATAAACTACATGCAAATGTGGTGTCCCATGGGTACCCATTTATTTTCATTGGATCAAAATGTACAGAAGTCAAATAAATTATATGATTTTATGTACTAGATATTCTGTAAAGAAAACAAAACAATAAATAGAGAATTTATTTTCCTAGAACTTTTGTAAGAGCCCACTGCAAGCATTTGTTGAGTCAGATGATACCTGCAAACTTCCAGTCTACAGAGAATCATCATGTCTATAGATTGTATAGATGAAGGCATTGATTTTCCTGCAAATTTCTTGTTGTATGTTGTAATGCCATTGATTTATATCAAACTGACTCATTGTGAAATGAGCCCTAGCTCACTGGATGCTCTCTTAGAAACCTTGGAACAAAATTACTTTTGAAATCATTTACTCATGCAGTTTGATAATTTTTCAAGGCTTCAGCAAGCAAGCAGTCTGCTGTAGTATCAACCCCTGCACATGTAATTGAGGCAATTGTATGTTGCAAGATAATATACTATTCTGGGGTGAAGTCATCTCACAAAGTCATTGAGTACTTACTGTTTTTTGAACTTCCTGTTATAAACCTTTCTAGTAGGCGCTTTTTAGAAAAAGGAGAAAAAGAAATTAAACTTGAAAGAAATGCGCTCCCCCTGAGTTATAGTCTTGGCTATATGCTTTTGTCATTTTCTTAGTTGCAAGGAAATTTTCAATATCTTTTATTGCTTTAATACTTGGATCAATGTGACTGTTCTTTGTTAAACAGCAGGTTTTCTTAGGTGATTTGATGTTTGTAACACATTTTGAATTGAAAAAAAAAACATATCTGTTTACAGCAGCCATGCATATGAAAAATCCAGGCATAAATTTATCATTTATTTTTATATCTGACTTGTATAACTCATTTTCTTTTTCATTAGTTTGATATTGGCATAGCACCACAGTGTCCTTCTGTAAATAGGATTCAGAAATATTTCATAGAAAAATACCTGTAATCAATATCAAGTACACACATTTATGGATGCTGGTGTTAATATTCTTAATATGTTATGATACTGGATATGGCCAGATATTGGAAAAGGTGAAACGGGGTCTCGCTTGATCTGTTAATGACTCATGGATATGGTAGAGTCAGCGGCTTAAGTTGTACGTTTTCAAATCCGCTTTGGACAAAATATCGCTGTATTGATCCAGTTGGTAAACATTTTTAAATTTACCTTTGTTGTAAGTCAGGGCCTTAATGAAATACCGTCCAATTTTGATAGTGAGCACTCAAGCATTGCCATCAATGATAATACACCTAGGCTTGGTTGAAAACAGGATCTTAGTAAAGTGGATTGTAAATATATTATAAATACCTGCACATTTTTTAAACTTGATCTATTAATAAACAGTGGTTACCCTATGAAATTGACAGTACAGAATGAAAATATGAAGAAAAGCTTTTTTGAACTGCAAAAATAAAATTTATTATTGTGTGTTCTAGTGTTTTACAGGTGTAGATAATGGAATTACAATTTTGTTTTAATCTAAATTGAAACATCTTGTATTATTTGGAAAATGATTATTGGATAAAATTAAAAGTAAGTTGTTTTCTCTACCAGTACAGTTTTGTTTTTAATTGCCTGGCTAAATTGATATTTAATGTTTTATAATTTGTACTTCAGATTGAAAGATGTGAAAGTAACATGTATATAAAAAGAGAATAAAATTTAAATGTACAAATGAAAACTGTGAAGAGAAGTTTTGTTTTAATAGGAGAACATGCTGTGGCAGTTCTAGTGAGTTAGTTTTGGTGATATTGAGTGTCTGCATATTACCTGTTTAATAAAAGATTTAAAATGGTTATTAACCCTTTCCTCCATATATACACCTTTATGGCTTGGGCAAACAATGTAGATCCAGATCAGCCGGCACATCTGTGCCGTCTGATCAGGATCTACACTGTTTGCCTTTTCATACATTAGGTTATTTCTGACCAAAAAGCGACCAGTGCAGATCCTGATCAGACGGCACGGATGTGCCGGCTGATCTGGATCTACACTGGTCGCACATGCATAAAAATGCGTATATATGGAGTAAAGGGTTAAATATGATATTTTCAAGCTTAGTATTTTCTGGCTTGTAAACATACAAAATTATCAGGTCTATTATAAGCTTGTCTATGTATAGAAGTACCGATATATACATATATATACAGCCTACCATATATGGTAAATACTGAAATATTGATTTTAACTCTCTGCATTTAAACATGGTATTTTCAATAGGTTTTTGATTGATCTCTCAAAGGACTTGTATTGAATTTGGTTTTAAAGATATCGGTTAACTATGTTTAAGAATGAACAAGTTTAAGTTTGAAAATGATAAGGGAATGAAAAAATTCCCCAGGACACTGTTCGTCTTAGTGATCGGGTTTTAAGAAGGTGATTGATAACATTACTGGGCAGTGAGTATGTCCTGAAGAAGTATACAGATATTGTTAAGGTGGTATTATGATAATCTAAAAATGAAGCACAAGGATTTTGTTTTCCTTTTTTTCTTTCTTTTTTTTTCTTTTTTTTTTTTTAAATTATTTTGGTTGTTGAATTTTTTTTTTCATCTGTATAGATATCTTTTTAGCTGGGTTAATTGCTCACCTAAAACATTGCAACACATGTGTTCTAAGTAACTTTTGCAGGGCCATTGTGTAATGATGAAGTGAAAGTTACATGTATTTTCTTACCTGTCTTTTTCTGAAAGTGTTTTTCATGAACTTCTTCTAAGATATATACATGTAGAATAATCAGTGAAAGTGATATGAAAGAGCAGTGTCCGAGGGGTTTCTGATAGGGAGGCTGCTGGTTGGAATTCCACCAGAGAGGCTCCAGTATAAACTTTGAACATTTCACACTCATAGTACGCATACTGGTTTGAACCAAGGAGGGATTGATAGAAGTTGCAATTTGGATATAAACTAGATTTAATCTAAACAACAATAAATACAAGTCCTCCTTTGTTGTAAAAAATTACAACTTCCCTGATATGTAATTAGAAATAAACATGTAAAGAAATCCAAGTTTAATATTGTTAGAGTAGGGAGACAAATCTAAGTCAGTGTCTTAAAATTATCTGTAACAGTAGCCTCCCTTGAAAAAACTTGACCTGAAGTCTGATACTTAAGGATGTCTTTCTGTTCGCCTACTGTATATTGCTGTTATCTTTGTGACCCAAAACTCGAATACCAGTATAAAATTGCCAAATTATCATTTCAGTGTTTTTATTTGTTACATCCTTTAGTGGACTGGTGTTTTTGCCAGATACTACAGTAGTCTAAAACGGAAGCAAACATTTTTTTTATCCTGAATGTTTTGTAGAGGTTACAGCTTTACAAGTTACTTTACAGGGATGTTTATTCAATACAACATGCATTTTCACATGCTTCAGCGCTTTAGAGTTGCTTATACTTGTAAAAGCTGTTTACTACAGATTGTACAAAAACTAGGACATTATATACACATGTACATTATACACTATGCCAGACAAACTTTACTGCTTTTAAGCATGAAAGATAACTATTAGTAATTAAAATATTTGAATCTTTGGAAATGATTCATGATGGAAAGATTCTATAGCTAATAATTCAAGGGTTAAGTGTAATACTATGGTATCTTTGTCTTATCTTAAAGTAGTTACAATAGTTTTGCAGTGAACTCTGCAGAGATAATGGCACAGTGCAATACTAGACAAAGCCTTCTTATCTATATTTTACTTGGCATAGAATTGCATTGAGTCATCAAAATATTCATTCTGAAGAAAAAGTTGAATGAAAAGAAAACCTGTTCTTATATGGAAAGTACTACCAGTAATTTAGTGTGTCAGTAAATAAGAATTTCTTATTTCATTTCAGAGGATGCTGCTATCAAAATGGGTTAGTTTGACTTTCAAGCAAACATAGACTAAAAGATGAAGAAATATTTACAGTATAATAGTTCACATTTCCAAGATACTCATTCTGATGTAGGGGTTAATAGACCCTCAAGACCAACCACTGAAGGTCATCTGAATGAGCCCAGGGTCTCTCTGGCTCTTGATCTATCAGGTAAAGCCACTGTCAATTCTGTTGCCAAGGTAACAGAGCAGAAAGGGCCCAATGAACAGGAGGCTGCCCTGGACCTGTCCAAATATGGAAGACAAGAGGTATTTTTAGCTCATTCTTCTTACAAAGAGAAATAATATATTAAATATAATGTTATGTGTAATGAAGATATTGTTCTAGTACAAATCATATTGTTGAAGACCAGTCAAAGTTAAATCCTTACTAAGCCTAGTGTCGGAGTAGCTACCAAAATAAAGGAACACTGGCGTCTGTTTTGTTTGACAGCCTTCAAAAATATTTTTGTAATGTAGACACAAAACCTTTGTTTGATAAAAGCAGAGCAAGTCATTTGCTCCTTGAGGATTGGTCAGCTTATTGCTTTTGATGATGTATGATTTAAACAGATGTAGGTTCATTTGTTGTTTTGTCAGCAGTTGATTTTTTAAGAACGGAACAGAAAAGAAATTTTATTCAGACTTGTACATTGTACATCATCTTAACACATAATAAGTTGCATAAAGTATGTCACGTGACACATGATTTTTTAAGATGTCTTATATTTTTTAGGCACAGGAAGAAGCACTTGACTTGACTAAGCCCAGTGCATCCAGGCCAGATCGTCCAAGTAGCCAATCGTTTCCACCAACACATTCAGTAAACCAATCACATTGTTCATCACATACACCCCCAGTGACTAGACATTCCAAGTCTCCTGCTACCCAACCATATAGCTTGTTACAAGCAGCACTCAACTCCAACCAACCAAATGCTGGCTTACAAACTGTGTTTGACAGGATTTGCCAGTCAACTGCAGCCTTACTGGAGCAGAGAGCAATGATATTTTCTACAGCAGGTAAGTAATGAATACATTGTCTTTGATTAAAGCACTTTTTAAACAAATTTTAAGTATGTTATATATAGTTAAGTTAAAGACAGATTCACTACAAAACATGTACATGTTAAACCCTAGAATTTAAAACCATTCCTGTCAAAGAACAGTTCTCAAATCCAGAATCCAGAACTTTAAATGATTGACATTTCTATTGCATTGCTCAGCTCGCCTCTTTTAAGTTTATAAACTGAAAGTAGTAAACACCAGACAGAACAATCAAATATAGTGACCTTAATAGGCATTTTGTTATGGTTTTGGTTTCAGTTAAAGGTATTGAAACTCATTAAAACTTTAGAGAACTACAGCTTTTTCAGAATCAGATTATTTGATTACAGTCTTAAAGAGAAATATAAATAGGCAAATTATTTGAATAAATTGATTGAGCCTTTTTCCATCTTCCAATGTTTTTGTTTTACCTCTGAAAAAAAGTTTTACAATAAGATACAGTAAATCAAATATGTTATATTGTTTTTCTTCCAGGTTTGCCAGTGACTGACTATGGAAGGACCATTAAACCATTCTCCTCTTTGTCATCAAGGCCCCTTGGGATCACAAGGCCCCACATGTCACATCCATCAGGGGCCATTGTTCAGGGAACTCATAAACCAATAGCTATTACTGCCCCTCAACCTCACAACTCCTCAGTGAACACCAAAAGCCAAAGTGTGAGTGATACCACAGTCAGTGTAACAGATGCAAACCATTCTATTTCTAGCACATGTAACCAAGGTTACTCTGTTAGCCAATCAAATTACAGTGCTGCACTTCACAGTCAGCTGAGTAGACAGCTAAACTCTGGAAAAACTACAGATGCTATTAAACATTCATCTGATCCTTTGAAAGATCCAAATATTGTTGAACGATACCTTATTCAGCCACCTAAGGGCTTGAATCACTTTGTTGGAAATATAAATGTGATTCCTGCTGAGGCCTTGGCTGGGTTCTCATGTAACCAGTGCTCAAAGACTTTTAAAACCAAGGCTGCTTTGAAACTGCATACAACTGTTCACAAGACTGCTGAAGAAAGGCAGTATGCTTGCACAATATGTGGCCGACGGTTCTTGCATCGCCACCATTTAGTGGTTCATCAGAGAAAACATAGTGGTGAAAAGCCATTCAAATGTACTGCCTGTTCTAAAACATTTATGGCAATATTTCTTCTTCACAAACATCTCAGAAAGCATGCTCGTGAAAGTGGACCTGTTTCTCAGATATCAGCGGAGCAACTGAAGCAGTTACACGAGAGTAAAATAATTCCATCACGGCAGGCATTGCCTGTTGTAAATAACACACCAGTCTCATCAGAAAATAATCCTGTAATAGTGCTAGATGATGAAGATGATGTTAATGCCACTGTTGAACTGAAGGTTAACAATGACGAAGGAAAGTTGGATAGAAAAAGGTATGAAAGACATAAGAATCAAAATATTATTGATATGATTGAGAAAGACCCAAACATGATTCTGGAAAAGATAAAGGCAGATTTGATTAAGAAAGGTGCAGAGAATGTAGAAAAGGGTAAGGATTCAAGTGAAAGTGAAGAGAAAGTTGATTTTATTGCAGACTCTAAAGTTGATGAAAAATGTAGTGAAAATAAGCCTGTCACTAATTCTGATGATGTAAAATCTCCAGAGAAGGAAGAAAGAGATATGAATTTCAGGAAGTTACAAACCACCAGATGAAGAAACAGACTTCCACATAAAATCAGAAGATGTTGATAACACATACAATTACATTATTAAAGATAGTGATGAGTCAAAAGAGGAATCAGATATGAAAGCCATTGAATCAAAAGATGAAAATGTAGAAACTGACACAAATAGGGAAGAGTCAGTGAAGGCTTTCCCTGAATATGGGTCTGATGATGAAGTTGAACTGGACTTTGCAACTGGAGAATTGAAAGTGGTTGGAAAAAAGAGGCCAGATTTGGTAAAGTCAACAGAAAAAACAAATGAAATTGATTTGAAAAGATTTAAAGAGGACAACTATGAACTTGAAAAGACTGCAATTAATGATGTCATGGAAGTAAAGTATTCACACAGTGTGGTTCAGGAAGGTGATTTGAAGGCCATGGAAGTTACGATTAAAATGAAAACAGATGATACTGAAGTAAAATCAGAAGATAAAGCAGTGATAGAAAGTTCAGTACATAGAAATGACTTAGAACATACTGAAGAATCTACAGAGTCAGAAATTGAACAGAAAATAAGCACTAAAAATGACCATTTAATAGCTATGGATCAAGAGACTAGTAAGGACAATTCAGCACAGAATGACATCTCCAGGGAAATGACAAATAAAGCAAATAAAAGGAAAAGTGAACATGAAAGTGGAAACATTTTTGAAAAGTTAAGTGAAATGAAAGATGAAGAAAATATTTCAGGTAATATGGAAGGGGAAGGAAAATCTTCTGTTGAAGGTTCAAGCATAATTGACAAGGAAGTTGAAGCCATTCTTGGCATCATTAAGCAGAAACTTTGTGAAAATGAAGAAGTATCGGCTAGTATGGCAAAGAAGCCCAAACTTGAAAATAAAAATGAAAGAAGAGCTGATGCAGAATCAAACACAGATGCTGTGAACAAGTGTGATGGTTCTGTATTGACTCAGTCAGGCTCTCAGATACATTCTACACAAAGGAGAGGTAAAAAGAAAGGAAAGAAAGTGAAATGTGAAATTTGTGCAAGAACTTTTCATTCCAGTCATTACTTAGTGTTACATATGGCTGTACATAAAAGAAACCCTATGTTACAATCATTAAAGAAAGCTAAAGACTATCAAATGAAAGCTATGGGTTTTCTTAATAAGACAAATGTGACTTGTGAAATTTGTAAGAAAGTTTTCAAGTTTCAGAAAAGTTTGAATTCTCACATGCGTGTCCACAGTGAGAAAATGATTCAAACGAAGCTCTATCGCAAAGCTTTTAGGGACTTCATGGCGGAGGCAGCACCCCAAAGCTCACGATCTAGTGAAAAAGAAAAATCTCAAAATCAAAGCAGTGAGTCAGAATCTCAGGTCAGACGATATAGTGCTGTAGAACCAATCACAAATAAGGACAAAGAAACTGCCTCCTCTGTTAAACGGGTTAGTTGCGATAATGAAAATATAAACATTATGAAGGATGATCAGTATGATGATCCGCCAATCAGAATAATAATTGGGGAAGACAATGTGAAACGTTATCTGTGTCATGCCTGTGATAATACATACACAACTAGACAGAAGTTACGAATGCATGCTCTAATTCATAAAGACAATTGCTTCTTATGTGATGTGTGTGGGAAATCGTTCTTCAGACATGTAACTCTTGAAAAACATATTTCAACACATATGTTACCACGGCCGCATATTTGTGAAGTGTGTAAAAAGTCATTCATACACAGGAGTAGTTTGATGCGACACAAAGTTGTACACGAGAAACCAGCAGCTCCTAGCATAAAACAGCAAGCTGCTGATCTGAACTTTGAAATGAAAATGTTGGATACGTATACAATGCTCAGACATGAAAGAATGCAAAAATTACAAATACAAAAACTGCTGGATGCTGCCAAAACTGAGTCAGTGGCTGAGAAAACTGGAGCAAAGTACAATCCATTAGATTTAACTGTGCGCATAAAAGCTGAAGACAATGCTTTACCTCCGGTTTTATCACCAGTGAGTGCAGGTGTTCCATCAGCTACGCAAATAAGTCCATGGAATCTGAGTCCGCCATTAATAACACATGAGAGAAACTGTGAAAAGACACCAGAAAAAGTTAATGTTACTAAAAGCAGTGAAAATGAAGTTAAAACAGTGGAAACAGAATCTACAAGATCTTTAGATGTGAGAGAAAATCGTAAGAGTCGAACTGAATCAACCTGTAGTGAATCAGATATTGTGGCTGTGGAAGGGCATCAAGTTGTTAAAAAGCGTTCAAGAAAAACACGTGTTTACCAGACATCATGTAGGGTTTGTAAAGAAGTGTTTCCTAATGTTATGTTATTGAAATCTCACATGGTAGTGCATAATACTGTTGAAACCCATTTATATGAGTGCCACATTTGTCGACATAGATTTACCCAAAGTTGTAGTCTATTGCGGCATTTGAAAACAAGCTGTCAGGAAAATAGGATGAAATGCGTACCATGTGGAAGGAACATTCCATCGTAGAAATACATTTGATCAACACATGAGACTACATCAAGGTGCCCTTCCAAACTTGGATGGAAGTTTCTACTGACAAACGTCCCGATGAGGCTGTTGTAATTGAAGAAAGGGAAAGTGATATTGAGAATAACAATCTATCGAAGATAGAGGAAGCTATTATCAGTCCAGAAAACAATACGCAGTGTGTTTCTGAATTAAGAGAAGAACTTGTAAATCTTTCTGGCAAAGAAATAGCTCACAATGTTACGATTATCAAACAAGTTGATGGAAATGATTCAGACTCAGATGCAAGAACTTACCTTTATTCAGAGGGAGAAGTTCATTCTAGATATAATTCTGATTTTTCGGATAATGACTGGTCCCCACCCCCAGTCTCCTAAGAAACCTGCAGTTCCACAGGACTTATCCATTACCAGTGGTAACATGACACTGAATTTGCTTAGTGCAGTTTGTAGTGATATCAGAAATGCTGAAAAAGAACAAGAACTGAAAAGGAAAGAACTTGAAGAGAAACAAAAGGAGCTTGAAACTATAGAGATTTTGGCATCCTTAAAACGGGGTGCTATGCAAAAATCTTTAAACTCAACTGCATCAGTGGCAAGTGTGCATCATGTCTCATCTCCAACATATGTTCCAATAAATGACAAAGTTACACATCCATTGACTACTCATCCAGAATCATTTGGTGCTACAGATGTAAGAAATCCTCAGCTGAAGGCAGGACTTTGCTGCACACACACAGCCTGTGTATTCAGAACTTTTAAATGAGAAGAAGAAACATTCACCACATGCTTTTGAAACTCCTGGTCAAAAAGCAGGAAGTTCACAAGGTCAGACTGAATCAAAAGAATCTTTACAATTAAGTCAGACCCCAAAAATTCCATCTGTTATAGAATCAAGCTTAACAACACCAAGCAAGCCGAAAATTCCAACGGTGGTACTTGAAGTTGCTGCTGAAGCAGAAAGTCAACGGCGACAAAGAGCGGAAAGTTCCTGGCAAGATGGGCCAATCAGTTCTTTTTCAATGGGTAGTCCACATTTAGCAGTTAGTGGTCCACATTCTGCACCAGTCATCCCACAATCATCAACATGGAATCCACATTTAGCATTAAGTCTTCCTAATTCATTAGCAAACAGTTCTCAGTCAGCACCAGTTGTTCAGCATTCTTCCTCAATGAGTACACATTTGGCACCTTTTTTACCATATTCATCAGGCAAAAGTCCACCGTTACCAGGCAAGAGTTCTCAGTCAACAGCCAAGAGTTCACAATCATCAGAAAACATTTCTCACTCAGGATCACTTGCTTTGCCCAGTAGGAGTCCACATTCTACAACTACTGCTCATACCTTAGCAGGAGCTCCACATCTATCAAGGGAAACAACTCTACAGCATGAAATGTCACAAATGAGAGTTCATTATCCAGCCATCCAGGAAAGATTGTCTCTGCTTATGAAAGCGCAAGTAACAACAGCCTCTAGCACTTCCCATAGTGTTTCCTACCCTAGTCAAAGACTTCGGGATGTCACAAGTGCAAATTTACACACAGCTTCAACCACAGAATTACAGTCAAACGTTCTTCCTTCAACAAGATCTTTACAAAATATTGATATTGAAATGCCGCAAGATTTGTCTTTGAAAAAAATGTCTCAGGAAACAAGTTCTACTAATACTGCTCCAAGTTCAAGGTCAGTCCATGCAAAGTCATTTCCTTCAGAAACAGCAAGACCATCTCTTTTAGAAGACAAACCACTGGACATGTTAAATGCTTTTCCTCCAGAAATGCCATTGCCGGCACATGAAAAGAAAAAATCTGAAAGTTTGAAATCACTCCCTTCAGAAATTTCACAACAGATATCAGCAGAAAGTAAGTCACATATTCCAAGGTCAGACAGTTCAAGGTCATTACCCCTTGAAATTCCAGGCCCCTCAAACAATGAGAGGAAAAGGTCAGAAAGTGTCCCAATACAGCCACCATTAGTTCCAATGCACCAGTGTGAACTATGCAGTCGTGTACTGTACAACAAAACTGACCTTCACCTTCACATGATGGAGCATGGAAGGTCAGCAGGTGAACTTTACAAGCTGTTGCATAGCAACAAGGCACTCCTCCAGCATAGAAAACTTCCTACAGAAACTCCTTTAGGTAAGATATAGTTACAGGTATCTGTGTTTTAAAAGATATCCAGTGAGAGTATTTCCAAAAGTAAATTTCCAGCAAGCATATGAGTGGAAGCACTTGCCTCTTTTCTGGACAAATTGTATTAAGTGTAGTTAATGAAAATCTAATTTGGAATATCTGAACAATATTTAACCAGTCACTATGGGCTCTTCCTATTGTCAGCACCCCTAATGGTTTGATATTTGAATGAAACATTCTGTTTTAGCATTGCTGTTTATCAGTTTGTATATGCTTGAGAAAAACTGTTGTAATGTAACCTGATTCTGTTATTTGTTTTCAGATTTCACTAAAGCAGGTCCTAGCAATGGCTTTGGACTCTTATCAAAAGATTCTATAGTGACACCACCTGTTTCATTGGACCTCTCATCCAAGAAATCAGAAAACAAAATGAAGATGTTTAACCAGTCTGTTGTAAAGTCTCCAGAAAATTCTCCAGGGGCACAGTCTAAATTCTTTCCTACATCCGCTCTCAGAATTGTGGAAAAGTCATCTCCAGTATCAAGTAGTGACATGAGTGACTCACTGCCTTCACCATCAACACCTTCAGGATCCGGACAGTCGGCTGCCAACCTCGATGCCCTTCGTCAAGAGTTAAGACAGAAAATCTATGCAAGAAGACGCTCACAGGGACTCGATGACTTGAAGGTTGAGTTCAAACCCCCAGAACCCACAGAGGTATGTTACACGAGTATTATGGTTCAAGGATAAATTTGGAAAAAAGTTTTGTTTGGTATTGCTTTCACATTAGCTACTGAAATCTTAGGGTCTTCAAAAAAAATGAGAGAAAAAAGCCAGTAAGTGTCTAAATACAACCACCATTAGTTCTTATGCTTTGCATTTTAATCTTTTTATCGAACAGGTGTGTTTAAATTCACTCAATCCATAAGAATATCTTCTAAAGTTTAAAGATTGAGGCAGTTTCTTAACACAGACTGGGATCGGTAAAAAAATGTATGTAACAAAATGTAACTCATTTTTCTCACAGATGACTGAGACAGAAAAACTGAAACTGATGTATCGACGGGAATGTAACCGACAGGCAGCACAAAGGAGCAGAATGCGGAAGAAAGACCTTGTCGACAGCCTTCTAGAGGTATGCTCAGATTAAATCATACTTTGTTAAAACTTAGAAACTTTTAAAATCTTGCAAAAAATATGGTAATATAGATATCAAAATGGAATGTAATGAAAGATGTTGTTTTTTAGTAATTGATTTGTTGTTGTTAAATCTACTTTAAGCATGTCGTTGTATAAGTGAGATGTATAAATATTTTAAAGAATTGATGGGAATTTTGCTTTAGAATGGATTTATATAGTTTTGTAGAAGAGTGATAATTGTTTCTATATGATATGTTTGACAGTATTACATCTCTTTGGTTCTTTATCACCCTAAATGTCATCATGATTGTTATCCCTCATCATCATCATCATCTCTATAATGGGCAGCATCTTCTTCATTTTCATCATTGTCATAGTAGTGCATCATCCTCAAAAGCAACAACAGTAGCATCATTTTTATCATCATCATCTTCATCATCATGGATATTTTGTGGTGGCCAGTAATTGTAACCTAAGCATGATTGTTATCTTCATGATGAACATCATCATTATAATCATCATCACCATCATCTTAATTATAATGGAAATAATCAGCGACTGACATCATAATGTTCTTATAAAATATTGATCACTTAATTCATCTTTATCATCATTTTCTGACAGACGGTATAAAAGCAAAGCTTACAACTTTATAGCCTACTTTTGTATCCATTTGATGCTTCTAGGCCATGTCTTATTTTATTAACCATGGCAAACTAAAATTGTGTAAATGTATGATTTTATAAATGAAAAACAAATATTATGCCCTAGATTGAATCCTTCTCAACCATTTCATAAGCATCATCATGGTCCTGTTTCATTACCATGGTCTGATATTGCCTTTATCCATGCATGTTGCTTGCTAATTGTGTCACCATTTTGTCCACCAAGCACCTGTCACCAAATCATGTATATGTCTTACCTTTTTACCGTGAAATTTAATCCTAACTTCTCTGTACTGATTAGCTCTTCAAATAATGTCTCTGCCATGTGGTCAAACTTTTTGTTCATATAACTTTTCAAGGTTGCCGTAGCTGTGGAAGTGTGATAGAATACCTTTGGACTATTGTTGTGACAGTTTTGTCATAAAAAATGTTTTAGTAGAGAGAAAAAAATGCATATTGGATTATGTTATGATAAGACAGTTAATTTGTTACTAATACGTGTATTGATAACTGGATTTTTTTCCCACTTAATTCATTGCTTGAAAGTCTTTTAATTTTTTTTTGGCAAAAGGTTAGCCACTGTGCTCAATAAACAAATAAACTTAACATACACTTTCTTTTGCTCGTAGGATCTCCATAAAGAGGAGGTTGTCCGTAGCGATCTCCAACGAAAGATGGAGGCCCTTATGGCGGAGAAAAATTTTCTTCTGAAAGTTTTCAAGTCTCATGAGTGTGTAAAAGATCTTGTTAAACCAACTGAGAATCATTCTTTATTTGAAGCATTGAACTGTAAGGAAGACGCGGTTGTTAACAAAAACACTAATGTGAACAGTACAGGCGTTCTTGTTCAATCTGTAAATGTAGAGGACTGTTCCGATAAAAGGGCAACACATGTCACTAGGACTGATCCTGAAAATGATGGGATAACAGAAGCCTGCACAGAGAACAGCTCTCCTGTCTTGAAGGAAGCTTCTGTAACTGAATTGCAACTTGCTTCTGGTGTGGATCAAAGTATTAGTGAAGACAGTCTCATGGAAACTGAAAATGATAGATTTAATGATACAGATAAGAGTCACGGCACCAGTAAGTGTCATGACAGTGGTAGATTTCATGACACTGGTTCTGAAATGGGACAAGGTGATGATTCTTCGGAAACGTCTGACGATACTGACTCACCAATTCTTAAACTTCTAACTAATGTGACTGATAAAAGTAAAGATGAAAAGGGCTCAGCAAGTAAACTTATTGAAGATAAGGTGGATAACACATAGATGCAAAATATGGTTAAAAATATTTAGAAATAGAAAAATGGCCAGTAATTTTTTATTCAAACTTTGTGAAAAATATTTTGTATTATTTTTCTTCTTTTCATGGATGTATACTTTATCTATGCAGCTATATATTTATCTGAAATTTTCTTCAACACACTAAGGAACCAAAGAGATGTAATGACACCAAAGTATACAAAATTTAAAGAAAAACAACAACAAAAAACACACACATCCTTTCATTCTTATAAATTTATAACAACTATATCTATACACAAAATTTATTACTGTATTCATAAAATGGAAAATTTTTTGTTCCAGAAATTATCAGAAATGCCAAATGTTAATCAGAAAGAGAAAAAGGCTGATCCCTGAAAGGAAGAAAAGATAAAAAGACATGAAAAGTATGTATAGGGAATTCAGAGGGAGAGCGTGAAATCAACCAGTGAATTAAAGTAGGAAATTTAAGAGCTGAAAGAAAAACTGTATACATCATTAACTTCTACAATATCAGAATTCTTAGCAAGCATAATATAAAATAAAAAGAACCAAATTTCAAACAGAGTATGTCTCTATTGTTTCCGGGACCACATCATTTTCAAAACACAAGTCAAACGTAACTATTTTTGGGAATGGATTTAACCTGAAGATTTGACAGTCACTTTTTTTGACATTTTTCAAAACCAGAGTAAAACTTCAAACATGTAAATACTGTTTGTTAAAGATATTTGTTAAGGTGTGACTGTACCTTCACTTTTAAGCTGTCAAAAAGCACAGTTGATTATTTAGAAAATACTGTATAAATCTGTCTTTGATTTAGGAAATAGTATCTTATTTATAATTTTCTACTACATTTTTCTTTTGGAGTAAACTGAATTGAAAATCAGATTTGAACACTGCCATGAAAATTTACCCTGTATTAACATTAACTAGGGCCATTTTAGATGGTTTAGATGGGCAGAAAGCGATGGAACAAATCCGGCAAGCAATATTTCATACTGTATTGATTGGTTCTTTGAAGATACAATGAATGTCTATTAATTGGCTGGTTTTTTGTTTGTTCGTTTTTTAATTTTGTTGAAACTTTTTTGTCTTATAATTAGTCACCCACTGTGAAAGTTAGTTAAGTTAGGTCGAGCAACAGTTGACAGTAAGTAGTTGAATTAAGCGTGAAGCAATTTTTTGACTGTAGTGGATTGAAATTAAATTCTCTCATATTTGGTGCACTTAAAATGGCTGATTTTATCGCAATCGATGTAAAATAAATGAGTCTAAACTAAAGATTCATTTCGTGGTAAAATGGTTCATTAAAATTCAAATTTTAGGTTAAGTGAGAATCTTGTATATCTATAGTTCACATATTCTTGTTAAAAAGTAATAAATCTGTTTATTCAGAAATGATTATGTCAAACAGGAAACAAATTTCAGTAATTACTTAAGTACATTTTTAAAATTACTTTAATGAGCTATTTGCTTTTTTTACTATTCTAAAAATAAAGCTTAGGCCTTTAAAGCAGACATATGATACAAATGGTGCAAATTCTATTTTTGAAGGGAAATGTTTTCAGTGGAAATAACACAGAGTTGAGTAAATACCAAAGTAATTTTGTGAAACTTAACCCTTAACCTGCTGGAACCAAAAGCGATTAGCTTTTGCCACCAGTATAGAGCCAGGCCAGCCTGCACCATCGTCGGTGACCCCCGGTACATATTCCGCACAACTACATTATGTACTGGTAGATAAATAGAGTGAAACGGAATGGATCGAATGTGGGTTTCCGACGATGAGCCTGCACATTCGTGCATCCTGACCAGGCTCTATACTATTGGTAACTGAATTTTTGAATTTTGATATTGAAATCCCTTAAACTTTGAATGGACTGTCCCAAATTCAAAACTGGGCAAATCTATAACAAAAGTTTAGAAGGTTAAGGGTTAAGGCGAGATCTCTTTTGAACAACAACCAAGAGCTCTTGCTGCAGTTTTATTTTTCAAACAATGGATTTACATCAAATTTCAACATTTGCTAGTCAAACTTACTAAAGAACTTGCTTATCTCTCTTCATCTGACATATTTCTTAACTTTAACCCTGTTTTTAACCAGGTTTTCAATTTTGAAAATCCTGGTTATTAGATTGGGGTATGGCGGGCGGATGGGCGGGCGTCAAACGAAATTGTGTCCGCTCTGTAACTCTTCAACCCTTTGAAGAATTTTGATGAAACTTCAGACAAATGTTTACCACATCAAGATGACGTGCAGAACGCATGTTCCGCATGGCTGGCTCCAAGGTCAAGGTCACAGTGACATTAACATTGAAAATCCTGTCCGCTCTGTAACTCTTCAACCCTTTGAAGAATTTTGATGAAACTTCAGACAAATGTTTACCACATCAAGATGACGTGCAGAACGCATGTTCCGCATGGCTGGCTCCAAGGTCAAGGTCACAGTGACATTAACATTGAAAATCCTGTCCGCTCTGTAACTCTTCAACCCTTTGAAGAATTTTGATGAAACTTCAGACAAATGTTTACCACATCAAGATGACGTGCAGAACGCATGTTCCGCATGGCTGGCTCCAAGGTCAAGGTCACAGTGACATTAACATTGAAAATCCTGTCCGCTCTGTAACTCTTCAACCCTTTGAAGAATTTTGATGAAACTTCAGACAAATGTTTACCACATCAAGATGACGTGCAGAACGCATGTTCCGCATGGCTGGCTCCAAGGTCAAGGTCACAGTGACATTAACATTGAAAATCCTGTCCGCTCTGTAACTCTTCAACCCTTTGAAGAATTTTGATGAAACTTCAGACAAATGTTTACCACATCAAGATGACGTGCAGAAATTGTTGTCTCATTATTAAGTATACTCCTTGCAGACAGTATTGTTAGCCGAAATTTACATCCTACTCATTATCATGTATTCTCATGAATATTATCTTTTCCTTCATGTCATGTTATAATCTTTTGAATATTCATAGCAATCTTCATTCCAAAATTCATACTATAGTATAGAATCAGAACAACATTTTTGAAAACCTGGTTTCGTGGCATTGCCATGTTTCTTGTCTACATTTTTTTTCTGCTTTTGGACAATTTAGACCATGATAAACCTTCCAATCTGTGCAGTATAGACTGTACATGGTCTGCACTACTTGATTTTCAGTCTTTAAGTTTTTAGTTAATACCCCTAAAAAAGATGAATGGGTCTGTCTCAAGTGAACTATGGGTAAGTCCATTCAGCAGGTTAGGGTTAAAGTGAGGTTTTCCATATACTGTGTTAATTATGTCATACTGAGCTTTTCCACACAGAAGTGTAGATGTCAGATTTTATTTAAAGAAAACTGCCAAATTTCATAATGTTTGTGCAAATAATAAAAAAACAAAACAAAAAAAAACATGTTTTTTCAGGGTACTTCTACATTTATCAGTGCTTGAAATTTACCCTGAAATAAACTAATGGCATTAAAATCATACCACTAAAACATTCATTACTTGAAAACGCTTGTAATTTGCATATTATGCTTTGTTTGGAAAATATGATATCACATATTTTAAGGCAGCAGTATCATATATATTTGTTTTGTATTCAGGGTTTTTTTTCTGTAAAGGGTCCAAAATACAAGAATTTGTTGTCAGGTGTTACTGTCAAAAAGTGTTGTTTATATGATGTTAGAAAATATTCTAGTAGATTTCACCTTTAACTTAGTGTGTTAGTCTAAAATGGAACATAGATGCCAGAGGTTTTCAGTTTAAACCTTGAAGACCAATATTGTTATTAGAAAATGATTAAGCCAGGATCAGTGGTTTAAAGTTGTTGTTTTTTAAGTTGATAAAAGCTCGTAACAGTAATTGCCTTTTTCAGGAAGAAACCAGATAGTATATTATTGTTTAAAAGTATTTTATGTTTTAAGGATTTGTAAATGGTGGAACTAAATAAAGGGAGATAATATGCTATTTGTATCAGAGCTTTCATGAAGTATCATGTGAATCTTATAATTGGAAAATTGTTGGGAAAACAAGAAAAACAGGATTTGAAAGGCATTAGAATCAAGTAATAATTATGTTAATAAGAATTTATATATTCTGTTAACAAGTATAAGAGTAACTTACATATTTTTCTTTGTTGTGCACTCAATTTCATTTATTGTAATAATATGTGCTGTTTAAATCATTTATTGTATCTTGTATATATTTCATAGCTATTATTATAATTTTCCTCATTTTATTTGTGTTTTTATGTGTTTCATAATGCTATAGTTTTTATAAAAGTTTCATTTTCTATACTATTTTGTTATATATTGTTGTTGGAAAAAAAGTTACTGATATATACTGCAGTATAGTACTGCCAAAATAATAGAAATAAAAAATAAAATAGTGAATCAATGGCAGTGTTTCACTTGTTCATTTTGTGTCGGCAAGTTCTGAACTTAGAATGTAGTAACTGCCTGTAATGGTGACAAGTTCACAAACAAGAAAAATGGTTGGCTGAGCCAACTTAAGCTTCCATACTGTATAAAAAGGTCAGTTTTACTTTCCTGCAAAGTTTTTTTGTGCAACTAAGCTCAAACCAGTGACCCACAATCTGATTGGAACAATTAATACGGTGAATGAGGTCAACAACCTACAGCTTTCTATGAAATTGACTTTGTTAGAAAAACAGCTGACCCAGTTTCTGGCCAAAAAGATCAGACAATCGGTGTCAAGTTAATGTTAAAATATTTGTTGTAGGAGGCTGAAAACCCATTGCATGGTATGTTCACATATTAGACTTTTGTTCAAGCCTTCAGCCATTAAACCGAGTTCTTCCAACACCAGGAAAACTGCTTTTTTAACAACTACTCCCATAATCTTAACTTTTACGTACATTTTTTTAAAGCGGTTTTGTTTGTTATCAATTTTTATATAAAACTAAAGAGATGATCAACTTAAGTAATAACATGGTTGTAGTGGTTTAGCCCTCATGAAATAGTTCTGTAGTACTTACATTAGTACTTCATAAGTGTTTTTGGAACAAACCCGCTATGTGAATAACAATGCAGAGAGAGAGAACAGCCTTGCTGACCTGTTTATGAAACTCAAAACTTATTAACCACCCCTCAGTGGAAAAATACTCTTAAATGAAAGGCTTGGCTTCTGTTTAAACAAAAGACCCTCTTCCTGGTACAAGATGATTTTTTTTTTTCTAGGAAGAACACTGACTTAATCACAGTTAAGTAGTCTCTTCCTCAAAAAAATCTAGAGTAACCTAATGATACAATTGTGAATTAATTTGCTCATAATACCAGTGGTGTAGCTATTATCAGGGCCTGTAGAAACAGACCTACAAGTTGGTCAAGGAAATGACATTTAAAAAAGTGCCAAAAATGCAATAAAAACTGGAAAGGTGAGGAGGGTTCAAGCATTATGGTTGAATTGTTTGTGTTTTAGGTGTTAAATTACCCTTGGAATGCCTTCTATGGGTCTACAAGTTTAAAAAAAGCTGGCTACACCCCTGAATACTGACCTAGGGATGTTAAAAAATATAATTATACATAATCACTTCTTAACCTTACTTGATGAGTATTTGAATAACAAATTATGTATATATCTAATATTAATATTTGACCCGACTTTACTAAAATTTTACACTAACCTGCCTTCTTTGAACTTAAAAATACCACCCTACATGTTTAGGTAAAAAGTCTGGAAATTTGATACCTTATAAATTGTACTACTTTATTTAAAACTGCAATCTGTTTAAAGAATCTGCAGTACAGTATTGATAAACAAGTGTTTTGAAATGAGTGCTTGACTGTTTGCACAGTACTGCATGAAACCTAATCTACCATTAAAAGTAGATTAACGGCAGTATATATATGGAAATAAAAATAATATTGTAATGAAAATTTGGTAGCAAGTGGGTGCAGTACTTTTCTGATCACAGAACAATGAGCCAGACTGCCGTGGCTTGAGTGAACAGTGCACTAGCAGCCATCTGATTTTATCCGATTTTTACCATTGTACTAAGAGGAGCTTTTAGATGCACCTATCACCCCAACCAGATTTAAAGGGTAAAAAAATGAACAGATGAAAGAAGTAAAATTGAAGGTAGTACTTAAGGATTTTCTCTGGTAACATAAATGCCACTATTTGATTGGCTGACAAGATCGGTCAAACCCAGTAGAAAATAAATGTGTTGTTAATACTGTAACTTACTGAACTTTCTGTGCTAACGTATTTTCTCATTTTTTCTATTGAAACTGTTTCTCAAGGGAGTAGGATATCTGCACAGACAAGAACTTTTCACACAGAAAAGGTATGTCCAATAACAAGAGGGAGTTTGCTGAGCTGAGGTGTTTCTGTAGAGATTGTCAACAGCTCTTTTTTTTTTTTGCAAATAACTGCCCTTTTGTATTTCTTTCCATCTATGTCTGCAGTGACATTATATCTAATCATGTTATACATTGACATGATGTAATATCAAGTGACTGATTTGTTTTCGCTTGAAAAGAACATCAATATCACTTACAAAATGTATATCGTACTTACACCGTAGCATCATCGAACATGTATTCAAGTGGTTTTTTCCACTTCTTTGAACAAATAATATAAAACCAAAACTAAATACATGACAAATCAGTTAGAGAGAGAAAACTTCCTCTTTCAGATGTTTACACTGCAATACAGCTGAAGAAATGGGCGTTGCCATCTACATTTTACCATAAAGTTTTATTGCATATTCATTGTATATCCTTAACTTAGTTAAAAATATTATTTGTTATATCCAAATTACTTAAGAAATGTTTAAACATATCATTTGCTTGTGAAGTTTTCAGTTTATAGTTAAAAGCTAAAACAGTTTTTAGGCTGCTTTCAAAAGGGCCTCACTGAATGTTTTTCTATTTACCCAGGCTTATTTACTTTGTCTCATTTTCAAATTTCCACTGGACGCTCAGGAAGATTTTAGAAGGGGTATATAACACAGCCGAAACATATCTAGAAAACTCTGCTTTCATTTCTATTTTTATCTCAGTTTCCCAAAGAGGGTATATTAATTTGTGTTCATGGCTCAACAAGCTTATACTAATTTTATAAAAGCTGTTTTGAACGTTTGAGAGTTTGATGTTAAAGCCTAAACAATTTTTAATCAAATATGTAAAAATTGGCAATTTGCATCAGAAAGCAGTATCTGGCAGAGTCAGTAGATCAATATTTAATTACTTAAAATATTAAAACAAATACAATCTTCTATCTTATCAGTATTGTCTATCTTTTAAGCCTACTGCTTTTCTATCCATCTAATCAGAAAATTTAAATTTTTAGAATACGATCTATGTTTACGAAAAACATTCCTTTCAAAGATTAAAACAGGGTCAAAGTTTAAGTCCGTTTAAGTCTTTCAACCATGTCTTGTAGATAAATACTGGGATTTTTATGAATTGTTCAGCAGAGTACATTGATAAGATATGACTCATAACTGTAAACCTTATTACACATTCCAGCCTTTGCACAACAAATCTACTTAAATTAGGAATCCACTGCAAAAGTATTCATCTGCAAATCAAGTGTCAAAAACTGATGATCTAAGAATTTTGGTTCGATGAAAAAAAAACTTTTAACATTTTGGTTGTATTTGACAAAATCATTTTTTTTTTAGTATGATAATTATCTAATACAAGAAGTCAGTAGAACCGATAGATGCTTCCCGAATAAATGCCAATTCCAAAAGGGCTATTGTTTAATATGTATTTTTTTAAAGTATGAAAAATAACAAAGGGCAATAACTCCTTAATTATGCAAAACAGAGTTATGGTTCTTGCACGCTGCACTTCTCCTCATAGAGATCTATCTACCAATAAAGTTTCATGTTCATATCTCTTATACTTTGTGAGATATGCCCCGGACAAAAAATAAGTATGAAAAATTTCAAAAGGCAATAACTCAAGAATTAATAAAGCAAGAGTTATGGTTCTTGTGCACTCCACTGCTCATCAATGAGATCTATCTACTTATAAAGTTTCAAATTGATAACTCTTATACTTTGTGAGATATGCCCTGGACAAAAAATAAGTATGAGAAATTTCAAAAGGCAATAACTCAAAAATTAATAAAGCAAGAGTTTGGGTTCTTTTGTTCTTTTGCTCCTTAATGAGATCTAACTACCTATGAAGTTTGGTCTTGATATCTCTTATAGTTTTTGTGTTATGCTCCGGACAAAATTATGATGGATGGACGAACGGACGGCAACTATATGCTCGCCCTTCGGGGAGCATAATAAATGTGTACAATATATATATATAGGAAATATTACAATTTACATATATATAAAAAAAATTGCCAGTTTTCAGACAAATAATATTTCACCCTCGCTATTTCATTGGTCAGTGATTCAGACATTGATCATTATATAGCTGAAATTTGCATTTAATTATAAAAAAATACACATTTTAAATGGAAGATTCCTCATTGAGAAACTTTTTAGTTAGGCTACTACTTGGATCCTCAGATACCAAATACAATGTACCAGGAAAGCCAAACGTACCTAAACATAAATTTGGCAGTATAAAAAGATAGACAAATATTATCCATCATTTACTGGTTAAATAATGTAGACGGCAGCAAAAATACTCAACCAGCACATTTCGAGGGGTCGAAGCAAAACTGTTCTCGCTACATATAAAATAAGGAGATAGAATGGTTTCGCACTGAGGCTTCAATTTGTGTGTGGTCGAGGTGTCGTGAGTCCTATAACATTTTGTATACATAATGGAAACATGAGTAAACTCACATGATAATGTTTTCAGTTTGCTTTGGTTTAATATTCTTAAGTGGTATTATTTCAGTAAATTTTCAGATAGGGACTTTCTGTTAATACTAGATGTACATTCAACATTCAAAGCTGGCAGAATGTTCAGACATGTTAAATAAAAAGCTTAAACATCACTAAAGGGTTACAGTGGTTTAAAATTCAGCCACTATAGCCACTAGGAGCTTGAACCAGTCACAGCAAGACACACATTTTAACATTGGATGTAACAATATTTTAGATTATGCCAAAACTCAATCAAATTCAGAAAGAAAAACAAGTTAGTATTAAGAAATTATTATTTATTATTTAATCAATAATATACAAATTAGTGAAGCAATCATTTGATCAAAATATTCCACATAGACATATGAGCAGACAAACATTATATTTCACTCGCATTCTACAAGCACCAAAAAAATGTAATTTACCAAAAATATCAATCTTAAGAAACTTTGTGACAAAACAATATGTTGAATCCTAATACATTCAGTATTTTAATTTCACATTTCAACAGAGCGAGTTACTGAGTTTTGATGTCACTATGTCAGATGTATGTCACATTTATGGATGTCACAACACAAGAAGTTTGAAAATAAAACTTTTTCTAGTTCAGGTACCAAAATAAGGTCAGTAGACATATTAAATATAAAAAGTTGTTTTCAGTGGGATTTTATAAAAAAATCAGTATACTGGTTTACTTCAAAGCGAGAGAGGTATTTTAATACCATTTAATTTACAAAGGTAAACATGACACCCAACATTTCAACAGTTTTATTGGGACATCCATAAATAGCTGACAGCCAAGATTTCAAATGACTTCTTTCATGTAATTACAAAATGGGATGTTAGTTTATTTTTGGTTTCAACTTACTGAAATCTAATGCAAGGATATTTTATACAATTTAAAAAAAAAGCCTCTTACAAAAAAGGACATGTAATTCACAAGCACACAGACGTATGACGATGAGAAACAAAAATTAATTGCACAAATTACATATCACATAGCCAAGGGAATATTATTTCTATCTCTTTCCGATTAACATGTATTTTAGTATTTCAGAAAATCTCAGACACACTAGGGATGTCTAAAAAAAAACTGCACACACTAGTTTTCAAAAACTTGATGGTTTTCTTGAAAACCTATTCTTTCGGTAAAATAAAATACTTCCAATTTTCTTTATCATAGTTTGTTGATTTATTATCAAAAGTATAAATAGGCAGAAAATATTCCTATATGTATGTGCATCTCATGTCACTATTTTTTTGTATTTCAATGACTTTAATGCTTACTCTATAAATATTTTTTTTACATCCCTCAAAAAATTGCATGTTTAATAAATCTCATGCAAAAAAGAGAAAAAATACATAGAAAAATACAGCTTTTAAATCTATTCTTTTTATTAAGACACACTTTAACTTCAGTTATATCTGATATGTATGTTTGATTTCCTTTCATACATTTCACTTTTCTGTGAATATCTTAACTTTACAAAGTCCTGAATGTCAAAACAATGTTTTTTAAATTTCAAAGAAACAACGGATTCATATATCAGTACTGTATTTGTTTAAAACTGTGCTTGTATTTCAGACCATGTTTGCATAAGAAACAAAAAATCCTTTGTTACTGTGGAATGCTTGTAACAAGCAAAAGACAATTCTTAACATCTATAGCAAGTGTTGACAAATACAATCAAAATATAAACCACAACAACTTATGTTTCACTCAGATACAAAACACAAAAGTGTGCTATTACACTTCCCACAACTTAGGCTTAATGATTTCCAAAAGGTTGTGACAGGAAATTATTACAAATAAATATCCAAAAGAAAAAATGGCAGCCATCTCTCAAACTGTTAAATCATTTCTGAAACTAAAATTTCAAGATCTGCTGTCAAAAACTGTAATTTTAAGTTCAAAATTTGTAATTTAAAATATTTTTAAATGCTGAGGAAATACTACCCTACAGATAATTTCTTTTCCATTACTGTACCGTCAAAAAATAAAACCCTTTATATTAAATTATTAATTCCTAAGTATATAATCAAACACAAAAGAATCATTAAAAATTGAAATGAACACTAACAATCAAACCCAACTATGAATAAACTACAGAAAAGAGCAACAAAAAACAGAAAGATGAATAAAACAAAAAAGTAAGTAAGCTTTTATCTATTTACAGGCACATGATTTAACTAAAGCTCTTTCTATATACCACAAAACTACCTAAAGTAGTGAGAAATGTATTGAATAACAAAATTGTTACTAATATCTTCTTTTCTTCAAATCCAAAATAAACATCCGAGAACTAAAAAAACTAGGCCTGAATGTTTTAATAAATGATATTCAATCTGAAAATTTTCAGTTTTTGTTAGAACAAATTCTCTGTATAAAATTTTTTTCAAAATTATCGTTTCTTCCTTGGCAACTTATCCTGTTCAATATCGCACAGATCCAAATATAATGTTAAGAATATTTTTTGATGTAAAGTATTCAAAGGCAGGTCTTTTTCAGCAGCAAAATATATCTTTGCCCTCCAAACACATGTTGATGTTGTTGTTGTTTTTCTTCCATTTACATGTCCTATGCTGTATTATTATCATCAAACCTTGAGTATGGGTTGTCTTCCTTTATCAAGCCTGCAAGAAAGAAATGGAAACAACTTAGAAAAAATTAAAACATACGTTTAAGATGCATCTGGACTGGTTTGGTTTAACTCTGTTTAAAGTGCTCTTATACACAAGTTATATTGGGCAGGCAGATGACTTAACCATCATTCCTGGAAAGGACCAGTACAAGATTCCCATACTCTTTAAGAAACAGATAAATGATAATGGTGACAAGTCAGGCTTGAACCCACGACCATCTATTAATGAGATGTGAAGTGATTTGAAGTCAGCTAATCTGACCACATTGACCATGGAGATGGGTCATCTAAGAAGAGCACTGACTGACCCATATCATCAAAGAAATTAATAAATCTGAAATCAACAAGGTCAAAATCATAGGTCAACTGTCTTGAAAGGCAAAGTAATGATACCATAAACTAACTACTGTCATGGTTGAATAGAATGTGATTTCTTACAAATGTAAAAGTGAAGGTTTGAAATCAAGAAAATAGTTTTAGCAAAAATAATGTAGCGCTGTATATCTAAACTGGACCTTTTTCCTTAACAGATGTTATGGATTTAATTTCACAAAAGGAAAAGTCTTCATTTACTTTTCCTGAAATTTATCAAAAGTAAATCAACAATAAAGGAACACAAATATAGACATGTATCCAACAATGAAACATCCTTAAAAACAAAACCTTTGTACAAAATAAATATAAAACAAAAAAATAATTAACTGGTATGTTACAGAAGAGACAAGAGGGCCCTGGATCGCTCACCTGAATATTTTGGCTTTGGGTTTGCTGTTGAGCAAACATCAGAAGCTTTTTTCAGGTTCTCCCTATATAAGCCTTTATGAATTCAAGTTACTCCCCAGGGCTAGAGCCAATTTTCATCCAAGGGCATAACTTGAACAAACTTTGAAGAGGACCTCTAGCTGATGCTATATGCAAAATATCTAAGTTCTAGGCCTTGTGGTTTCAGACAAGAAGTTTTTGTAAGTCTTCCCTTTTTAAGCCTATGTAAAATCAAGTGACTCCAGGGCAAGGCCATTAATGACCATAGGGGCTTAATCTGATCAATCTTGGTAGAGGACCTCTAGCTGATGCTTCACGCAAAAAATCTTAGCCCTTTCAGACAAGAAGCTTTTTGGGGTTTTCTCTATATATGTCAATGTTAAATCAAGTGACCCCCCCACCCACCAGGTAGAGCTAATTTTGACCACACAGGTATAATTTGAAAAAACTTGGTAGAGGACCTCTAGCTAATGCTCCACACAAAACATCTGAGTTCTAGGCTTTGTGGTTTCAGACAAGAATATTTTTTAAGGTTTTCCCTATAGAAGTCTATATAAAATCAAGTGACCCCAAGGGCAAGGTTATTAATAATACGAGGGGCATTATTTGAACAATCTTAGTACAGGACCTCCAGATGATGCTCAATGAAAAAAATCTTAATTCTAAAATTCATGGTGTCTCACAAGATTTATTAAGATTACAATATTTTGCACAAATAGGGGCTGAGTCAATCTTGACCCCAGGGAAATTAATTTGAACAAACTTGGTAGAGGAACCTCTAGCTTATGTCCTACACAAAATGTCTAACTTCTAGGTCTTGTAGTTTCAGACAAAAGATTTTTAAGTCTTCCCTATATAGGCCTATGTTAAATCAAGTGACCCCAAGGCCAGGCCATTATGACCCTAGGAACATAATTTGAACAACCTTGGCAGAGGACCTTGAGCTGATACTCAATGTTAACAATCTTATTCCTTGGCTTTGTGGTTTCAGACAAGAAGATTTTTTAAGTTTTCCCTGTATGTCTATTAAAATCAAGTGACCCCAGGGCAGGGTCAGTTTTGAACCTAGGGGCATAATTTAAACAAACTTGGTACAGGTTCACTAGCAAATGCTACACACAGATCTTAAGGCTCAAGACCTTGTAGCTCCGGACAAGAAGATTTTAAAAATTTTTCTTTCTGTTGCCATAGCAACTAGAGTTCTTGATGGAATTCAATTCTTTGAATAAATTTGGTAGAGCTTCATGCAAGGAATATCCCAGGCAAGTTTCATCAAAGCTGGCTTAGCAGGTATAGGAGGAAGAAGTTGTTACAGTCAAATTGATGACAAAGCATGCCTGAATGGATGCTGGACAATCAATGATCACAAAAGCTCACCATTGAGCACTTTGTGCTCAGGTGAGCTAAAAAAGCTTGCAAAATCAGATCAGTCTATTCTTTTTTTACATTTCATATCTTACTAAAACAACAACACTGTTGTTTTTGTTGTTTTTAAATTTTAATAAATCATTTTCAGAGTAAAACAGTGTGATATATATGTATCTAGCAGAGGCAATGGTATGACTGAAACTGAATATATGATAACATACAGGACAACATTGGATGCAGGTCTAACAAACCTTTTTTTTTTTAAAAAGAATACTTTAATTCAGTTATTATGAGAAATGTTTAAAGACAGACGTAAGATGGAATTGAACTGTGGTTTTAGAGTAACCACTTAACCATGGAAACCTGAGATAATCCAGTGTTCTAGTGGTAACCATGGAAACCTGAGATAAACCAGTGTTCTAGTGGTAACCATGGAAACCTGAGATAAACCAGTGTTCTAGTGGTAACACACAAGACTTGTAATCGAAGTTTGAACCCCTCTCTATTACTTACAGACAATTTAATGACACTTAGAGTTGGTTCTTCATGATAAACTATGACTGTTTCTGGCACTGGGATGCTTTCTGTATCTTACACTATCCTAAACAACCTTATATACCTAAACTGGCCTTAGGGTACCTGTTATATGGGCAACCAGTGCTCACCCTAAAAGAACTCAAACAGACAGAAGTTAAATGCAATTAACATTCACACTGGCATACTGTCAGACTACATTTTTTTCAAAATACTTTCAATGAAAGTTTGACAGGTAACAAGTCAGCTGAGATAAAGACTGATAGGTTAAGGGATTATGTATCAATGATAATACAGAAACTGGTTTCTGTCAGTACTTTGTAAGGCTTATATATAAGGCTGGATATAGGTCAATATTACAGAAACAACAGGTTATAGTAGGTCTCATATACATACAGTAACAAATTAAATGTCTTCAAATTTACACACTGTCCAGACCTAGGTATATAAATATATGTGGATAAGATTTTTGCTCTTTACAATTTGGTTTAGGAACATTAGGCTATAATTTAAAATGAATAATAAACATTAACTCTGGCATGCCTAAAAGAAGCATAATATTTATCCGTAATAGCATATGCCTTGAATAACATGTTCTAAAATGAACCTCGTGGCAAAAAAATGCAGAATAACTGAAACATTCAGTTCAAAGCAACAGAATACAAAATCAACCTTTATCACTAAATAATTCAAGTCTACACTATTTGGACTCTGATTTACAGAATTAAATTAAAAAGTTTAAGATAGACAGAAAGATAACTGTGGCTCATTTGCTCAGAACTTATGAAAAAAATATCAACAGTAACTTATCTAGGAACAAGGAAGAAAATTATCGTCGTCAATAGTCTTTGTACAAAGAAACTATCAACAACATTTTGGCACAACACTAAAAGCTGAATGAATATCAAAAATTACATCAACAACTTAAAATTACAAATTATGTGTAAAACGCTAACTGAAAATTGTGCTCATAAGCTTGGGAAATGCATTAGAGTATAATATTATATCTAACAAGAAAACCACTAAAATGGTCTGAAAATGCTCACCATGGAGTATATATATCTCAGGACAGCATTTATATTCAGAACAGACCAAAAACACATGTTTTTTTTGTTACATTTCTTTAAAAAAAAGTCTGCTAGGCAAAAAAGTAGGAATGCAAACACAAGTGATCACATGACCTAGCCTGAAAACAGACCTAGGTGTGCTAACAAACAATGTACATTACCTCCTAGTCCTTGTGGCAGGAAAGAAAATATTCACAATTCATGGATCTCAATATTTATTCATGTTATAGTCACCTTTGCAATTCTTGATATTAAGAAAGCTCTTATACAATTCAACAGGAAACTAGCCAATATATAAAATGCTCTTTCCCCCTAAAGTCTGGGATCAGTTTTTGTGAAGTTTTGAAGACAGGCAGGTATGCTTAATAGAATCATATATCCACTATATTCTTTTAAACTATTCCCTTCAACTTGTTAACTTAAGATCTACTATTTACTTCATTTCTTACATTTCAGATCTATATCTAATTACTGACAACTACTGCCTTTTAGTGAGGTAGATATAAAATTTAATTAACCCTGAAAAAGTGGTATCAACCAAATACCTGTCCTCTTGAGTTTTGACAAGAACAGAAGTCAACAGAAGAAGTTTTAGAAACTGTTTCATCCTGTGATGGAAGTTAAACCAAGAACCTTTCAAATTATGTATGTACACGAATTCAGACTTAAAACTTCTCAGCAAAGAAGACTTTGCTGTAGCAGATAGTAGATACCATATAATGAAACAAGGAAAAAATGTTATATTCTAAAGAGCGTGTTATACAGGCTTGTTATGAATTCAAAGAAACGCTCTCAACCAAAGCCTTTAATCTGTTACGAGGAATTGCAATGGAAACATACATATCACCATGGAAATGAACCTTGACACAACCAATATTACTGAAACCCCACATTTCTTGGGATGTAGAAACGGTTTAATTACAAAATGTAAAACCTACCATATTTTCTTCTGATTTCATCTGTCTTTGCCTTTCTTTCTGCCCTCCTATAAACATTTCAAACAAATATTAAAACTAGAACTATTTCAAAGTTAAGTATTATATTAAAGTCATTTTAATAACTGTCCACTTGTCAATTTATATGTAAAGAATACTTTTAATATACACTTGTGTCATGAAAAACATTCTTAGGATCAAAATTAAGCAAGGGTTTCTGAAAGATTTCACTGCTTTAATAGCAATTTTTCCTCAAAATAAGAATAGATTACTATACCCTTCAACACTGCTTTATTGATGAGCAAAACTGTTAAGAGAGAAAGGGCCATAAATCTGCTAAACTTAGACTACTGTCATGGAATTCTTTCATGATGAGTTAGTGTCATCTAAACTCTCAAATAAAGGACCGCACACAAACCGTCTGCATGAAAGTTCATATATGTCCCCTTCTGACTTTAGAGTTGCATTAAAATTCCAGATTTTTCAACTGCAAAGAATGTTAAAGGCAACTGAGATGTTCAACATTTACATCAAGATGAAAACTGTTTTTTTTTCCAGAGTGCAATAGGAATACTAACTCATAGCAAAGTGTTTTTTGGTTTTACTGGGGTTTAATGCCAGTTTAACAGCTAAGGTCATATCCCAGTGGTCAGTCCACCTAACCAGTGTTCCTGGGTATCCAACCAGTTTACTAACCAATTTCTCCGCAAGGGACTGACTACTTCCCCACTTGGTTCAGAGGTGAGGGACAAATGACCTATAGATCAATTATCACGGAGAAATTTTGCTGGTCCTGATGGATATTCAACCTGGATCGTCAAGATTGACAATCCGAAGCTCTACTGATTGAGCTAGCCGGCCACGATGTGTCAGAAATGCATTTATAAACAGCAACTTTACCTCTCAGCATGACCTGCCTTCATTTCAGACTTCTTCCTATCATTCTTGGCATCCTCTTTTGCATACCTGCAAAAAATATACAACTCATTTTACATTGTGTTTACAATAAGCTAACAAAATACATTATCTGATATAGTTGTTTAATTCCTAATAAAATATACAACAGATACTTGTTTATCTAAGCTGAAAAGGCTGCCAACAAGTGTGTAATTATAAAATTGATAGAATGATCTGTGAAATATATATGATTGCATAAGCCAAAAGACAATTTGTTATGTTAGTGGAGGAGCGGGGAATCGAACTTGCGACCCCTGTTTAACCAGTCCTGTGCTTTACCACTGAACCACTGATCGGCTCCCTTAGCCACTGCTTATCATCCTTTGAAGATCTTATACCTGTCACACTTGATTGGTCAGAGGCCAATTTCAAGCCTGACTCAATCTGAATGTCATTGAAAACAATGTACCACTTACATATATGTGTCAGATAACTTAAGATGAGGAAAAAAACACTGAAGAAAACAATACTATACCTTTAGACCATAGAATAACTATTACTGCTTTAAAGAAAAAGATCAGTACAGGCATGTATTTCAATATCTTATCTGAGTTAAAATATAAAGAGGAATAAGAAAGTAAAAATCTTCAAACGGAAGTTTAAACTATCTAAATCTCCAAAGTCTAAACATCTTCAAACAATCAAAGAATTTTTTTCATGTAAGACAAAACAATGAATTAGAATGTATTCAGTATAAATGAAGGCAGTTATCAGCATTAAATGACAGTAATATTAGTTGTCACTGTTGTTTTTTTCTTAAAAGGAAGTTTGAAATCACACACTGAATGGTCAAGTTATTAAGTTGGGACAACATGGTGTGTTATATCATCCGGCTGTTGATGAACTATCCCTGTTTAAAATAAGTGTTACTAAATCACTGCACCAATTTTTATACCATTTTTGAAAATATGCTTAAATTACATTAACTTTTACAAAGGTGCTGTTGAAGATTCTGACTAGTTTCCCTTTAACCCTGAACATGCTGAAATTTTGTAATGGATTTGCCCAGTTTTGAATCTGAAACAGTCCATTCACAGTTTAAGGGATTTCAATATTAAAATACAAAAATGGAGCTACCAACAGTATAGAGCCTGGTCAGACTGCAGGGATGTGCATTTTTGAGACAGTAAGGTAGTTTTTGTTTTGCCCTCTGAGGACAGGATGGCAATATTTTGTTGGCATTCTATTGTGACCTTTTTTTTACTTACTTCTCACTCTAGAGACACTATGGAAGTGATTATGGTTTTTAAATACTTTCTTGACACTCTAGATAAACTATAGTAGTGTATTTGAATAATGGTAGTGTATCTGAATATTTACTCAACACTCTAGATACACTATGGTAGTGTATTTGAATACTTACTCGACACTCTATATACACTATGGTAGTGTATTTGAATACTTACTCAGCACTCTAGATACACTATGGTAGTGTATTTGAATACTTACTCGGCACTCTATATACACTATGGTAGTGCATTTGAATACTTACTCGGCACTCTATATACACTATGGTAGTGTATTTGAATACTTACTTGACACTCTAGATACACTATGGTAGTGTATTTGAATACTTACTCGACACTCTAGATACACTATGGTAGTGTATTTGAATACTTACTCGCACACTCTATATACACTATGGTAGTGCATTTGAATACTTACTTGCACACTCTAGATACACTATGGTAGTGTATTTGAATACTTACTTGGCACTCTATATACACTATGGTAGTGTATTTGAATACTTACTTGGCACTCTATATACACTATGGTAGTGTATTTGAATATTTACTTGGCACTCTATATACACTATGGTAGTGTATTTGAATATTTACTTGGTATTCTAGATACACTATGGTAGTGTATTTGAATACTTACTTGGCACTCTTGTCCTTCTTGCAGCAACAACAACAGCAAATACAAATGGTCAGTCCCAGAATGAGAATACCACCAATTACGCTGCATGCAATTATCAGAGCCTCATAGTTCACTGTAAATGGTACGACATTAATTAACAGAAATTAACTTAATATAGGCGATACTGAAATTAACTGGTGATACACCTTATATGTAGTTTTAGTAGTTCATTTTGTCTAAAATGAAAAATAACTGAAAATACAAATGTTTAAACGAAGATTTTTTCCTAAAAATTCTTAAAAAGTGTTGCCTTGTAAGAAATTTCTACTCAACCAAACATTGTACAACAACATTTCTCTATATGAAGACAAATATAAATGTTTCCATCTCATTTGACTGAAACCTTGACATCTAGTAATGACTAGTTCAATATCAGTTCCCATTTATTTTATATGATTTTGTAGGAATGCTCAGAATTTCCCAGCATACCTATTAAATTCTTGAACTTCTCTAGCGCTCTGCACTAATGTCAAACCCCACACTGGTACAAAGACATGACCACGTGTCAAAGTGATAGACGATAATTCAAGAATTAAGAGAAAGAATCAAAAGATAAGAAGTGAATTTCAATGAAACAGTTAAGATAAAGAAGCAGAAAAAGACACGTTGGGCTGCATTGAACTGCTCTAGGGATGGGAGATAACAAATGGTGGCAGTCTGTTCCAGCAGAAGACAGCCCCAGGAAGGAAAGAGGTCCTGTTATAGCTTGAGTAGTGGCTGTGAATAACCTATAGCTCAGGATATAGCCTTGACATAGTGTTCTGGATAGATGAGTGAGGCATTATTTTTACTGGGACAGCCACCAGTCTGTAGAATCTTACAGAAGACAAATGACAGAGTCTATTTGCAACAGGCTGAGTTACAGAGTTTATAAAAATGATCTCTATTGAACACCTCTTAACAATATTTTGATATACATTCAAATAAGCTATGTTAATAACTACCAGATGTCTAACTGCTATACATTTTTTACTGCATATGAATTAAACAGCAAGTTATATTCTCTTAAGATTAAAATGTCACTTGCTAACATTCATGGACTTTTCTGAACACTCAAATTGAGACTCGAAGCAGTACCTACCCCAGCACACTGCCCATTTGGCATCAGACAGTGCACATTCTGATGTTGGAATCACATGCTCCTTCAACATACATTTTTTTGTTGATGCACACCACACACACTGTAATTAAACAAATTAAATAAATATGATAATATTTGTGAATTGTATGCCATTTTTCTTTTGATTTGATTTTTTGATCAGCGAGAAGGTTGGACAATCCAACACAATGATTGGAATTTCTTTTGAAAATTATCACTAACTGTTTAAATGAATTAATGGTACTCGTCTTTCGGACTTAAGAAGGAAAACAATTTTAAGTGTTAGTTTCTCACATAAGATATCACCTCCAAACTAACTTACTTATCAAATGATTTAATTCATGAACTAATATAACCCATATATAATACATCACATGATATTCAAAATTTCCTTTAAATTATCTCACAGTAGTAAATATACTGTATACATCTTGCATTTGTACTTCACTTGAGAACAATCTTTAGACACGGTACCTGTACAGATCCGACCTTGACACAGGCATCACAGCTTTTACTGGCATTCTGACACTCTGTAATCATATAAAACAAAATAATCTTTTTCAAACATGAAATTTTTTTCTCAGTCACCATTTCATGAAGTACATCAATTTGTTTTTCGTACACTGAAATTTTCAGAAGAACAGATATACTGATTTTTTTTTACAAACTATTAGTTCCAGCTATGGCCTGCAGACATTTAAATGTTCTCTGTTGAAAACTAGAGTCCATAAAAATAAATACATGGGAGATTAACTTACGTTGTGTTGGTGTGAGATGTGTAGTTGATTCTGGCTTGTTGGTTGTAACTGAAATAAAGTTTTGGTAATACATTATATACTATGACTATAAATCTTAGATGAATATATTTTCCATTTTATGATAGAATTGCTCATATTTGATGGTATTAGTTATCATCAGGTATCTCTTGAGCAAAGAAGAGAATAAAAAAAATCGGTTGTAGGGAACTGATTGCTTGTACATATCTTAACATTTTTTATTCTTCAATATGCAGAGGTATGTTAGGGTAAATGAAGAGCTAATTTGATTTTGCTTCCGAAATTGACTGTCATCATAATTTTGAGGAAAATCCAATGACTTTCACACAAGTATTTCAAACAAAAAATAATCTAGCACATTATCACACAAAACAATTTCTTCCACTAGTAATAGCGAATACAGGTCAAAACGGCCCAGTCAAAACTTACCACATTTCAAGTCAGAACAGACCACATTTCAAGTCAGAGTAGACTATATTTCAAATCAAAACGGCCCACATTTCAAGTCCAAAAATACAAGCTAAAAAGTAACTCTTGTGAAGTTTAAACAATCAAATGACTCAAAAAAACCTGTCAAACTCATTGCTTTTGGAAGAAAATAATTTGATTTCAGATTCAACCAGAAAAAAATATGAGTTAATTAAACTTCCAATATAAAAGAATTAATATTTTCTGCTTTAAATTTAAGTGCCACCAGTGTTTCTTTTTTCTGCAAGGATAATTTACAGAAAAATATCTATCTATCTATCTTTCGATACTGCCTAGACTCCCCTCACGGGTATTACTGGCAGGTGCGCGTCTGTGCAAGATAAAAGTTGTTTAAAAGCATTGAAAGGAAGACTTCAAAGCGAGAAAGTGAGATGTGAAGTAAAAAGTGCGAAAGTGTTAAAATATAAGGTGAAATGTATAAGTTAAAAGTTGGTTTAAAAACACTGTTCCGCGCGATCAGGGACGGCTGGTGAGCAGAGAGGGGCTTAGGCAATGCTTAAACCCCTCTAGATCTGCCTGCATTACAACAGAAGCGGGTAGGCTGTTCCACAAAACTACAGTGTACGGAAAGAATGAAAATTTGAAATAGTTGGACGAGGTGTGGACTTGTCTGAGGGATAGGGGGTGCATGTGACACGACACCCTCATAGGCCTCTCAAGATACGGAGGCAATGAAATCGCCACCAAGCCATACATAATCTTATAGAACATTATCAGTCTTGAAAGGTCACGTCTGTCTTGTAAGGTCTGCCAGCCAAGTTGGGACTGCATGCTGGTGACACTGCTGTAGTACGAATAGTCTTGTTTTACCCAACGGACAGCTCTGCGTTGAACTTTTTCTATTTTATCAATATTAGATTTAGTATGTGGGCTCCACACAGATGATGCATATATAAATGCAGATGATGCATAAATACGAAAAGAAAATAAGAAATATAATCTAATACAAAGGAAAAAATGTGACTCAGGGATAAAATGGAGTTTGTAACGTTAATATCATTTTTTATAAAAACAGTAACACCGTATTTTGAAGTCACACAGATTTTGAAGGTGAGAAAGTCTATCTCATTTTCCTTTACTGAAAGTACTTGTTGATTGGTAATTTTGGTATTTTTTGATGAACAGTGCTCAGAAAGTGTTGATTGCTACTATTATTAATTGGTGATTTCAAGTGAAGGAAAAAATTATTTATTAAATTAATAAAGATTAACTTAACCTAACATAAAAAAAAATCTTTAAACGCGATGGACAGTGAAGAGGTACCAGGTACACAAGGGCACAGATTTTATCTCACCTGTAACGGGCTGATGAGTTGTGGGGTTTTGTGTCGATTTCTTTGTAGAGCTCGGACTGTCTGTAGTCACAACTGGTGATTTTGTTGTTGAAGCTGTTAATGCTACATTGACGAACAGACAAGAGACCGATATCAGTATCAGATACTTCATTTTTTCAGGGGGAATTTCTGTCGTAATAAACTTTTCTTCCTACTTCCTGTAAACAAAATGGGTATAAAATCCGTCCCTAACCGTACCTTTTCTGTCTGTAAAGTCAAACCATTCGACGGATGTAATCGTTAAAATTAATTAGTGAGCCCATTAGTGTATCCAACGAAAAGAAAACAAATATGATCCCGTGTTGCCTATCTTTAATGTTCTAACTGATGAGGAGTTTTAAAGAGCAACTTCATTACACGGCTAAAACGTGCAGCAGGAAAGGCGGACTCTTTAAAAATAGAAACACCTCAATACACTATTACGCTATGTACAGAGGCAAAGTACCTTAATAAACTACCTGACAAGCCTTTGACGACAATTTTTAAACATTATATTATATATATAATCAATAAGTTATATCATTTCTTACATCAAATCAAGCAGCCTCATAGATCTACTTGTTTTCCGTATTAAATTATAACAGAAATGATAACTCAAAACACTATTATTCAAAAAGAATGTTTGGGAAGACCTTGCTCAAAGTAAGTAACATAACATAAAACTTGACAATTTTAGACCAAATTTTTTAATATTAACTAGTCATAAAAATAAACTTATAACTAACTGTTTTGGTTCTTGAAAGCGACGAATTTAGACTTATATTAAGATTCATATTGCACAAACATAACAAGTCTTTGTGCACATACAGGTGATAAAGGCTTGTTTTAGCACCCCCCTCCACACACACACCACAAAAGAAGGACAAAAGCTTGTTTTAAAAAAAACTGCCCTGTCTTATACTGACTGGAGCGTTGGACATATCAGTTGTCATATTATGCGAAAAATTTCATGAACGCCGTTACTTTTTAAGAAAGAAAGGAGCAGAAAAACAACAACAACACAATGAAAAAGCCTAAAACCGGAAGACTGTTGTCAGTTTGTTTTAGTTGTTTTCCCTTTCATGATGTCAAAATAAGAAAATGTGTGTAGTATTTTAACGTGGGCTGTTTTCTCTCAAAATGCGTTACTTTATGTCATTTTTCCGTTTAGAAAAGGTCTTTTCTTATCGACTTACAATATGATTTGTTGCTGAGGTAGAATAGTTGCTACAATGTCAAGTATTTTATATAGATTTTACAGTTCAATAGTAACGCAGATTTTCTAGTTCAATAGAGACGAGGTTTAGTAAGTTGTCGATGCTTGTGTAATAAGAGTTGACCAGGGGGTTTTAACGAAGTTTTTAACCAAAGTTTAGAATTAAGGCTCTCCCTGTTTATCGGGTGTCAACGCGGTTCCTTTCATTACGTTTCAATCAGTCTCCTTTGAATTTTGTTGTTGTTGCTGTTTTTTGTTTGTTTTGTTTCGTTTTGTTTTGCTTTTTTTTTTTTTTTTTGTTGTTGTTTTGTTTTGTTTTGTTTTATTTTATTTTATTTTTCTTATTTATGTTTTCCCCAATATATGTCACTGCATCTACATCTACATTTTACTGCTTCAAGATCATTCAACGATCACGCTAAGCAGGCGCGTTGTCTGAGAATAGCTGTTAAAACAATATATTAGGTTCAATTTAATAGATAAAAGCAAGTTAAAAGACGACTACAAGACTGCAGATTAGCTTGGATACTTACTAGATCAATGCACCTACTGCCTCTTGAATATATCTTTTATCTTTAAATTTCTAAATCTCTCTAAGAAACGTTGACATGAAAATATTTTCCCTGACAGTCACGTTCCTGTCATACCCACTAGGTGAATTTCGGTAACTGGGTAAGAAAAACACTGCATGTGGTTCAAGGACTAGTTAGAGGGCTAAAATTTACGTGTTTTTTTTTCGATGTAAGTAAGTTTAATATCAAGTTCGATAAGAGTTTACATAATAAAAATTAGCTCATTAGAGCCTTTAACCGACTAGGTATTTCATGACATATGTCTAATTGTCAAAAAGTGTTTGGCAATATCTATATTCCCTGTCCACAAAAGTCGTATACCGGGATTTAGAGCTGCGAAAACGTCACGTGACCAAGAACACGAGCAAGCGGAAGTTGCATCAACCAGCGCTAAACACGAAACTGTGAATACTTATATTTGTAAATTTCTAATTATTTTCTTCAGAGCGAACTGTAACAACATTATCCTTTAACAATCCTTGCTAAAAAGTATGTGTGCTAATTCCTGGCCCTTGCTGTCACCGAAATGATGTTCTAGAAATAGTCAAATGCTTTTAGCGATGAAAATTTTGCTCATATATGTAGGCCTATCAGATAAATCAACATTTACATGATCAGAGAAGGTCAGAAAATCATTTTGAAACAAAAGTCTCCATAGAGCTTGAAATTTACTATTAAAATAGAAAAAAGTGCAGTTTTTGCAATGAATAGAATTGCCTCCCTCTCTGGATATTATCTCACAGCACTCAAAAGAGCTAGTATTTGAACAAATCTTGAAAATATTTTTATCATATACACACTTTTATCTATCCTTCATTATTATAGGCTTTAGTAGAAGTTGAAATCTACAAAAAAGTCCCCCCCCCCCCCCCCAAAAAAAAAAAAGAAAATTGTTGTCTCCCTTGGCAGACCCTTTGATATCACTATGGCATGCTTACCAACTTTTCCCGGGTCACAGGAGGGAGTTTTGGAACTTTCAAGAGGGAGATTTTGACTTTCAGGAGAGGGATTTTGTAGGGTAGACAATACCAGGAGTGCAACATTAACTTAGTTCACCTGACCGATTCTTTACTGTAAAAATGCTATCAGCACCTTGCCATGCATTAACACAGTAAGTACACTGCATAACAACAAGTATATATCTACTTTGATCATTTTTATTTTAGATTTCTTGAAACCAACATTTTCTAATTACACAAAAGCAGAAAATGAAAGTAATTTTGGTCAGAGTTTAGACCCACAGTCTGCAGAATTCTCTAATTCCCATTTAGATATATTCAATGTCAAAATGTGAAAGGAAAATCTGTAACTTATTACCCCATCATGCATACTTTTCTTATTGCACCTACTCATTAAAAATTTAACTGACATTAATTAACTGTTAATAACATCACACACTTACCAAATATTCTGCTTACCCAGTCAACCTTCACAAATGAAAGGAGGTGTAAAAGACCATATATTTTGCTTTAATTAACAGATTAATGATCTTCTGCACATTGTTTTGAAGTAACATTGCTTAAGGTCAAAGGTGCTCTTGTGTCTCGCGAGATAAGACGTGATCAATTAAATTTACATTGCAGTTCACTGTTGCGTGTCAGATCAAGCCTCGAATATTATTGCCGCAGGTCAAACACAAAGTGTGAGTCATAAAAATGCTAATAAGTACAATAAACAGCTAACCATTTGCGGAATTTTCTTCACTCGAGCTTTGAAACTTGGCTGGGTGAAACAGGTTTTATGCTTGAAACCAGAAGCCTCACGGCCAAACCAGGAGAGTTTGTAAGCAGGCTTGCAGAATGGTTTCAAGCTAAATCGGTCCAACCACCCGACGATTACTCTTGCGACCCCCCCCCCCCCCCCTCTTAAAAAAAAAAAAAACAAAAAAAAAAAAACGTTTGCTTGTATTGACGAGTGGAAAAGGTTGGAGGACAAGTAAAATTTTTGATCGCTCCTCCTGCAGAAAGAGTGCAAAAACTGCAAGAAATATACCGATGGATGTGTTTATCATAATGTCACAGTTTACGGACAGTAAATTCTCCTTGTAATACGCTGTCAAAACGAAACCGGAAGCGTGAGTAAGGGGGGGCACTGCTCCTTATTTAATTTCAGTAAACCGCACCGTTGATCTATTTCCTTCTATGTCTCTAGGACGGGTGATTGTGATGCAGAACGAGTAGAAATTTTGGTCACTGAATGAAAAATTTGTTCCCTGGTTTGATACGTTTAAAAGACTTGCGAATAAAAAATAATTGCCTACCGCCTTCTGTTTGATTTACACACTGATGCTGTGTGTAACACAGGGAATCGGTGCGTAGGGGTTAAATGACCCTAAAGTAACTGATAAACCACACTTCTTCTAAAACCTTTGCATACATGTTGACATATTTATATATAAACATATATTCAAAGGATTAGGGAGAAATGTGGTTTATAAGTATTTGTAGGGTCAGTTAACCCCTACATACTGATTCCCTGTGGCGTGTAACTGCATAAAAATAAAATTTACACTTTTAAATGGAGTATTTCTAGTCAGTATATACACAGGATTCCCTGTGGCGTGTAACTGCATAAAAATAAAATTTACACTTTTAAATGGAGTATTTCGAAAATAACTCGCTTTCTTACTCAATTTCCAAACATCAAACAGTATGGAGCATAAAAAACGCATTGCTAATTCAGCTCAAAAGTAACTGTGTAAAGGTCGTTTATCTTTCAACTGACTTCAAAGGAGCCAACTTCTACAAACACGTGGGCTGACATAGTGCTAGCTGCAAACATTAGGCTAGAGGCACCGACAGAAACTATCAATTATCGAACTTGTTTTTCACGGTCATTTGGTCTTTGACAAGTTTATCAGAGTGTAATTGGAACAGATTAGCGAGGTGTGATATACACAGGCGGTCCAGGACTTAAGTTGTGAATTCATTTTTGGCTGATCTTTATACTGTCTGGATGCACATTAGGAATAGAAAACGGTGAATTTCTGGACCAATTGAAATGGGATTCTCGGAGATGCGAACCGGTCCCAGATGTTGTGAATTGGTAAAATCCGACGATTTGTCGGATTTTGCAAGCCTGTTTGTATGCATGCTATGATTTTGCTAGATATCTGCCTGAAGATAGATAATTTTTTTCAGAAATGCCTGGGATTCAGTTGTGATTGAAAAAAACTTCCATCCAGCCGCTTGAAAGAATAACACCTTTACCTTGAAGGAAATGAATTTTAACACCCAGTTGCTTGTCGTGAGTTCTGGATAGGAAATCATTCAAGAGCATATAGTTTGGCATTGTAAATGAATTCCCTTGAATTTAAAAAGAGTGTTAGGAAAACTGCATTGTAGCAGGGCAGTGTTTTAAATCTAGGCATGTGCCTGCATTGGGACCAAGCAAAATGACCTGATAGATACAAAAGCTGTTCCATTAGAGGGCACATAGATTTCTCTTGTCCATCTGTCCGAGAGTTTGTGTCATGTGCTCAGCCAACACTTTTACACTTAAGGTCATGAAACTTCACAGGGATCAGCAAGTGAAGTTGCACACCTGGAGTTTTTCATCTCCCACCTCCCAGGGGGTGCAGAGTTATGGCCCTTGATTCAGTGAAAATTGCTACCAAAAACATTGTGTCACACACTCCACCAACACTGTTGCACACAGAGTCATAGGAACATATACCAGCAATAAGGCTGGGGCTTTTCAATTAATTTTATACTTGACAAGGTAGAGCAGAGTTATAGCCCTTGATTTAGTGAAAATTGCTACCAAAAACATTGTGTCACACACTCCGCCAACACTGTTGCACACAGAGTCATAGGAACATATACAAGCAATAAGGCTGGGGCTTATACTTGACAACCTATGCCCATCCCTTGCCTCAGGAACTGAACCCCCTGGGCCGGGGCACAGATGTCCTCAGGATACATTTCTAGTCAGTATATATGCTCTTCAAATATAGTACAGTTGTACTGGCTTAATAATTGACATAAGTAATAGATTCTTTTCAGGATGATAGTTTTTGGTGATTATGAAAGAAAATGTTCATCATCATGACTGTAATGTATAACAGAAAGTAAAAATTCAGTTTTAAAGGGACTCACTCTGGAGAAAAAACTAAGAAAAACAACAAATAAAATGGATGATGGATGGATAGATGCAAAGCAAGCTTTTACGATGGATGATGACAAAACAAGAAGAAAGAACAAGTATAAGCGTATACGCTCAAAAGCAAGGGAGCATTACCTGCAGAGTTGTGGATATGGAAAACCTCCACTTCCTGTACAATCAGGTGGTAAGTGCTTAAAGTAACCTTGTATTTTTGTAGGTGCATGAGGTGTAGGTCCTAAAAAATGTTTACAAGATTATTTCTACTTGTATGTTGTAAGTCCATTTATGATAGACATTTGACTTTCACTTTCATGTACTTGACATTCATGTGACCTTGAACTCAGCTTTTATGAAGTTTAGACCGTCTGTTTTTGTATTCCAAATGTTTAAATGGTACAATATGGCTTAATATTTTAATAAATAGTAGAATACCCATATGTACCTAGTTTGGCAGACTTATATATTTAATATTTTTCTTTTTTTTGCAAAGTAGGTGTTGGCCTGGGCATTCCATGCTTTATAGGAACTACATTAATGGTCAAGGTCACTTTAAGGTAATCAGGTCTCAGAAGCTAGAAAAAAACACCAAAAAACAGCTTCAGCATAATTTTTAGAGTTTTGACAACATTAATTTTTTTGTATAACTGTGAACATGAAGTAGATAGAAAAAAGGTACCAAGGGATAAACAGCTGGTTGTAATGTTTCTGTAGAAATGTTCTCCTTCCTGAGAGATGATCCTGCAATATATCAATTATTGCAGGGAAAGAAAGACATCAGGTTCATGAATTTGTAATAAAAATGTGTTGGAATAATGAGAGAGATAATAGTACCAGTACAGGTTGTAATCATTGCCTTGGAAAAGAGTGAAACTCCTGGAAAATGATTATTGTAATTACATGGCAGTGTGCCTCACTGAATGTCTATGACTGCGTGTGGGTGGTTGTACTGATATTTCAGAGTGCAATTAAAGACACGAAACAGTTAAGACAACTGTTATACCACTTTGCTGTGTAAACAATACACAGGTGATATGCAGTTCTTCAACTGACCTGATGATTTTGTCTGTACAGGCATATTTTTGTTATATCTCATCTTTAGCCTCTAGCAAAAAGTTTTCAGTTACAATTTAGAGTCTAGGGTTTGAAATAAGCAATTGGGGACTTATAGATGGAGTACTGGTATTTTATATGGGTGATTGTTAGGTTAAATAGGCCGCTGACAGTTTATACATGCATTTATATATAATTGCCACACTGAAGAGGATGTTATGTAATCAAAGGCATGGGATCAAATAAAAAAAAATGCAGAAAGTGGCAGCTGATAATCAATTTTTCAGTTCTATCTAAAGGCCTGCGGCATGGTAGCACAAGATTTTAAAAAGTTAGAGAACAGTTCTTGCAGTGTGTAATTCGTATGGTATGTCTACAGAAATCAGAGAGTTTTGTTTACTAATTGTGCAATAATTGTTGACATCAAACAGAGCACCGCCATTCCAGAAGATGCAGTAAAGATGTTCTTGGCAGGTTTGAACAAGATTTAAGCTTGATCACTTTTTAGCTTACATTCATTAACTTCAGATAAATTAAAGATCAAACAAATTTGGTTCATCAGTAAAAAGACGAACTAGAATGAACAGAGGTTAAGTTTCTGAGATTGTTCAGCGGTAAAAAGTAAAATGGTGCTTATCAGTAGAGAACTTACCTATGCAACACACATGGCTGGTTGTTTTTGTTGTTATGCAATCAGTTTAATTACAGGTACTGGTTAGATTTCTGATTTCTGTCTGATACAAAACAAGCTAATTGGGAGATGAATGAACGAGTTGTGGTTGTTTTTTGAGGATTTGTTTTTGTTAAACAGCTTTTCAAGATCAGCTTGTTTGAAACGTAGGGGATTTTTTTTAATTTTTGTTTTCTTACTGTTCATTTGAACAAAAATCAATGAGATTTTTTTCTAAATTATATTTTTTGTGTGCTAATTAAGTTTTATATGAAAATATTTGGATTTTGAAGAAGAAAAAAGAAATTCAAATGTCAGATATTTCAAGGATGTTAAATGCTGTCTTCATTTCAATTGGACAAAATTTGAGTGTGGCTTTTTGAAACTATTCAAGATACCATTAGTAGATGAAAATTTGTGAAAATGCAGTTTTCTGATCTTTAAAGGTTATAGCATAATGAGATAGGTTGACATATAGTTGGAACAGTTTTATCACAATTAAGCTGCATATTGCAGTTGTTAATTTACCAAATCTAAAACTAAGTCATCTTGGTTTAAGAGAAACAGACTGAAAGCTAAGTTTGAGCAGTGTAGGTTCACATGAATTAAGTGGATGTTACTGAAAAATGTCTAAGTTTGGGATTCCGATGTTAAAAACAAAGAGTTCTGTGGGGAAGTATCCAATGCGTAAATCGAAATCCAAGATTCCAAGTCGACCTGTGAGCAAGTGTAGTGGGTCAGATAGTGCTTATGCCAGTGATGACCATCAAGGCACTGCGGTAGTTTATGGGAGACCGCCTTCACCAGGTTAGGTTTATACTTAATTTTGATTTTTTCTAAAGAAATCAGAAAAAAAAAATGAATTGATTTTTTTTACTCACAAAAAATCTGGTGTTATTTGATTTGACCTGTATGTAGTGTTGTATCTAGACCTGGAAAAGGGCAGGGTGCTGGAGGAAAAGGGCCTGGGCTAGGGGGGTCCGGGGGCATGCTCCTTCGGAAAAATTTGAAACCAAGCGCACGATTTCCTGCATTCTGGGCAATTCTGACACAATTCTCGAAGATTTTTGAAATGAAACACAGAAAATATTCAAATTAATTTTTTAATGCATGCAACATTCATGAAAAGTAATATATTGTCCATTCATATATTTTGACAATCTGGAAGTTTATTAACAATATCCAGTTGATTATCATTTATTTCTGTCACCAAAAAAACATTAATTTCAAATTAAAAAAAATATATATATGCAAAATGTTTGTTTTCATGATAAGAACTATGCTGAAAACGAAATGGGTAGATTACCACTCGTTTTCAAATTAAAAGAGGGGGATCAATTTCAATGATGTTTTTGTTGAGAAAGTCAACAAAGGTTAAAATTTGTGTCAAAATTGACAAAGGAATTTTGAGTGACACTTTCGTTTGTCGACGATATTTCAACCTATTCGGTTACATTGTTGTTTTCAGCTAGTTTGGGTTCTTTGGTTTGAATAAACTGGCGTAAAGTTGATTGTTCTTTATTCTTGACTTTTTTCTTCGAAGGAAAGTTTGAAAGTAAAACCGGAAACGTAGGGTGGTGGCGGCGTTAAAACCCGCATTCTATTACCTATCTCGGCAAATAAAAACATTATATTCTTACACGCAGAAAAACTGTCTTTCTGTCATATGAAACGATACTCCTTATTTTTTAATGACTTCGATCATGATTTATTTTAGCAACGGAATAGATTTTACTGCAAGCGAATCCGCATACGTGTAATTCGTCGCAATGTAACCATGTAATGTACCGTCCGAAGAATGTTTAAAATTGAATTTCGATTCGTCGAAATATCTTCGACTGGTCGTCAGTTTTTCTTTATTAGCTCACCTGAGCACAAAGTGCTCAAGGTGAGCTTTTGTTATTGTCTGATGTCCGGCGTCCGTGCGTGCGTGCGTGCGTCGTCAGCTTTTTCTTCAAACAACTTCTTCTCCTGAACTGCCAGGCCAATCTTGCTGAAACTTGGCAGGAACGTTACTTGCATGAAGCTTTACCAAAGTTGTTCAAATGGTTCAGGTCCATTGCATTTCTAGGCCACAGGAGCTAAAAATAGATTTTCAAAGTTGGAACTTTAAAAGTCTTCTTCTCCCGAACTACAAGGCCTGGAGCTTAGATATTTGGTATGAAGCATCATCAGGTGGACCTTTACCAAATTTGTTCAAATCATGACCCCTGGGTCAAAAATGGCCCTGCCCTAGGGGTCACAAGTTTTACATAGAATTATTTAGGAAAAACTTTAAAAATCTTCTTGTCTGAAACCACAAGGCCTAGAGTTTAGATATTTGGTGTGCAGCATTGTCCAGTGGACCTCTACCAAGTTTTTTCAAATCATGGCTCCTGGGTCAAAAATAGCTCAGCCCCGGGGGTCACATGTTTTACATAGAGTTATATGGAAAAACTTTAAAAAATCTTCTTGTCAGAAACTGCAAGGCCTAGAGTTTAGATATTTGATGTGCAGCATTGTCAAGTGGACCTCTACCAAGTTTGTTCAAATCATGGCTCCTGGGTCAAAAATGGCCCCCCCAGGGGTCAAATGTTTTATATAGAGTTATATAGGAAAAACTTTAAAAAATCTTATTGTCAGAAACCGCAAGGCGTAGAGTTTAGATATTTGATGTGCAGCATTGTCAAGTGGACCTCTACCAAGTTTGTTCAAATCATGGCTCCTGGGTCAAAAATGGCCCCCCCAGGGGTCAAATGTTTTATATAGAGTTATATAGGAAAAACTTTAAAAAATCTTATTGTCAGAAACCGCAAGGCGTAGAGTTTAGATATTTGGTGTGCAGAAATTTGTCTAGTGGACCTCTATCAAGTTTGTTCAAATTATGTCCCCTGGGTCAAAATTGGCCATGCCACAGGGTTCTCTTGGTTTACATATAGTTATATAGGAAAAACATGAAAAATCATTTTTCTCCGAAACTGATAGGACTAGACCTTAGATATTTGGTGTGGAGTATTGTGTTGAGAACCTTTACCAGTATTGTTTATATGTTGGCCCCGGGGTCAAAATTGGCCCCGCCCCGGGGGCCCTTAATATGTAAAAAAGGCAATGTTTAAAAATCTTCTTACTGGAAACCTCAATGCCTACAGCTTAGATATTTGGTATGCAGCATTGTCTAGTGGACCTCTACCTAGTTTGTTTGAAAAATGTCACTGGGGTCACTATTGGCCCCGCCCGAGGGTACATAAGTTTTAAATAGCAGTATAGAAGAAAATCTTTAAAAATCTTCTTGTCTGAAACCACAAGGCCTAGAATTTTAAAATTTGGCATGAAGCAAGCTTAATCAAGCTTTTTGAAATTATTAGATTAGGTTAAAGGTCATGGAGGCTAAAAATAGATTTATCTACTGCACCTCATAGAGCCTTCATTTATAGACCAATATCTTTGATATTCAATATATAGGTTCCTTGCAAGGACGTCTCCCCATGGGTAGGGTTTGAGGTCACTGGGTCAAGGTCAAGGTCACCATAGCTTATAATAGATATTTCTACTTTCTGTCATAGAGCCTTTATTTATTGACTGATATTTTACATATTTGGTTTGTAGGCACTTACATATTTTCAATTAAAAAATGAAATACTGCTTAGCAGCAAACCTACAGCCAAAGTACTCAGGTGAGCGATCCAGGGCCATCATGGCCCTCTTGTTTTTTAGTTTCTGTAAGATTCTGAACAAAATTTACTTAGGGCCTATTGTGCATCATAAAGTTAACTGTATGGGCATTTTTTTAATGCAAATTGCGTGTCACGCATGATTTTCCAAATCACATGTCACTGACCACTTGATCAATACACACAAGCTGGGTTTATCGCTTGACATGTCACGCTTAAGGTCTATGTCCAGTAAAAGAAGGTATGGGCGGAGTTAAAAACTATTTAAGTGCTAGAATATTCGGCGGGAGATAATAATGGGCGGATCGAAAAAACTTTTATATTTCCGGGCGGTAATTAGGGCAGCTGGGCGGGGCTAAAAAGGGCCGGGCGCCACGCCAGGCTAAAAAGTGCTAGATGAAACACTATGTATGCGTACAAAAAGTTCACCAAGAGGCAAATCTTAATTGTAACTGTTTGGCATACACATTGATTTATTTCATGCAATTACTGTTTTATCTGCTATGAACTTCTATTGTTTTCAATGACAAACCATGAAAGGTGAAGGCCACATTGAATTTTGTTATCAATATGACTTGTGTTGTTTCCATGGCCAGTCCAGGTCAAGGCTGCATAGATTCCTGTCTTCAGTATGACTTATTATTTTCAAGGTCAGTCCATTAAAGGTCAAAGCAGCATAGATTCTACTGCATGTCATTTATTCTGAGAAATGAATATGAATTTGGTTTTTAGATGGGAAGATTGATGCAATTTTTTGTTAAGATTTTTTGTAGGTCAAGGTTATATGGAAAGGTCAAAACTGTCATTGAAATTTAATATCAGTCTTCTTTTTAAAGACATGTTGTCAAGAGTAATTAAGAGCACACTTTTATGAAAAGTCAGTTAATTTCTTGACAGCATTTCCTTCCTTTTCAGGGGTTTAAATACTTCATCAGTAATAATATGACATAATAGTTGTTTTTTTGAAGGAATGTGTTTGCTTACTTGAGAAGCTCTCAAGAGAAGGTTTTACTATGGTCCTTTGAAGAGTGAAAGTGATAATTTGAAAGAAATGCAGAAAATAAATGAGTTTGGTTGGTTTTCTGAAAATTGAGAGCTGTTTTACTGAGCTGTTCCATCTGCTGTTTGAATTAATCCGATTATTACAGGTTCACCAGGTGTCAAACATACGTCTTTCAACTGAGTTTTGCCAAAGAAAACATGTATTGTAGGAACAAACAAATAATGCACACCAAAACATCTGTTGATTATTTATTGACAGTAAAGTTTTTTTGTGACTGCATGGAGGGAATGCATTAATACCTCAGTGTGTAGATAAACCGAGTTTTAAATAAAGAAATTTATACATAGAAAATGATCCTTAACATTTTCATGACCTCTGCAAAATCTGCAATAAGAATCTTTGAACCAATATAGAAATTTTTAATTACAATTTCAGGAGGCAATATTAGCACATATTTCTCTGTGGCTGTTAATTAAATAGCAGCAGTGTATAAAATGACATATTTCGTAAGATTGTTTTTTCATTTGAATTAAAATTAATAGTGGAAGAGACATTTTTGCTCCAAGAGATACTTAGCTTTCAACTGAATGGCAGTAGAGACATTTTTTTTCACTGAGATATACTTTTCTTTGGAGAGATAATGCATTACACATTATATTAAAGCTAGCTCACCTGAGGCAAAGGACTAGTCTAGCTTTTACCAATATTGTTCAGATTATGCCTCTTTGGTCATTATATTCTCCTCCAGTCAGTGTCCCCAACTCTAGGCCTATGGTTCTGGAATTTTGTATAGAGCAGTACCCAGTAGAACTCTGCCAAAACTAGCTGTTGGGATCGTTTTTGCTCCATTCCCAGGATCAGATGTTTTACATAGACTTATTTAGACAAACTCATTAAAAAATCTGCCTAGTTTGTTCAGACCATGGCCCTGGAGTCAAAATTGACCCTGCCGCAGAGGTCACATTACCTTTACAGAAAAATTAAGAAAAAAATATTGTCAGAAATCATAAGGCCTTAGTTGACCAGTATCTTAGATATTTGGTATGTAGGTAACTTGCAGAGACATCTATCCTTGGGAGGGGTTTGACATCATTTCATCAGGTCAAGGTCATTGAGGCAAAAGTAGATTTTCTACTTTTCATCATAGAGCTTTTTGTTTATTGATTGTTATTTTAGATATTTGTTATATGAACACCTTGCAGGAACCTCTGCCATTAACTAGGGTCAGGGTCACTGAGACTAAAAATAGATTTTCTATGTTACCTCATAGAGCATTTATTTTAAATATTGACCAATATTTAAGATGTTTGATATGTACATTCCTTGCTTGGACGAGTCTTAGGTGGTGTTTTAGGTCACTTGGTGAAGGTCAGAGTCACTGTGGGTAAAAATAGATTTTTTAAGTTTCTGTCAGAGCTTTTATTCATTGACCAATACTCTAGGTATTTGGTTTATAGGCACCTTTATAGGAACCTCTACCATTCACTGTGGTCACAGAGGTAAAAAATAGATATTTCCTCCTTACATCAGTCTTATGCTAGCCTTTGATTCACTTTCAAACAAACTTTAGCAACACATTTATAAACTATAGATCTCCTTTCTTTACCTGAATCAATCTGATCCTAATATAGACTCCAGAATTATGGGGCCCTTGAGTAATGAGATTCAGGTGAGTCAGTAGGGCCATCATGGCCCTCTTGTATTAAATGGCTATTCACCAAAAAATTATTCAGTAGCAACTCTCATCAAAAAAGAAATAGCATTCACTTTACCTTCTGTAATTCTTATTTATTTTTGAATGACACCTTGACATCCGGGTATGATTCCTTCAATATTATACAATAAGTTTTGTATGATAGAAGAAGAAAATGGAATGCTGTAAATGTTAGAGTATGGCTCTTTAACCCTTAACCTCCTAAATTTTTGTAATGGATTTGCCCAGTTTTGAATTTGGAACAGTCCATTTAAAGTTCAAGGGATTTCAATATCAAAATACAAAAATTGAGCTACCAGCAGTATAGAGCCTGGTCAGACTGCACGGATGTGCAGACTTGCCTGGCTCTATACTGGTGGCAAAGGCTAATCACTTTCAGTTCCAGCAGGTTAAGGGTTAATGGACTCAAAACATAGTTATAATTAGATATTTGGTTTGAATTGAAATAACGAAATTAGTTCCTAAAATATTAGTAGCGGTTCAATCAGGAGGAATTTAAAGGCACTTTTGATTCAGTTCCTATGCAATCAAACTTTGCCCACGTTTTGTACACTGAAATGTAGTAACTAATTTATTATTTCTTAATTAAAACACATTGTGCTGGCACGTTGAAAGTTTAAAGACAGAAATAATGAGAATGCAAATGCTATTCAAGTTGATTGAAAACATTTTAGTATTCATTAAAAACAATAATGAATTTCAGTTAGTATGATGCAATAGAATTGAGGTATTTGATACATATTATAGATTTCTTCTTTTCTGTTTTAGATATTAATACCTGAAATTTTAAATGATGGAATTTTGTTTTATTTTAAGCAGTGTATTGTTCTATTTTCTGGAATATTTGAGTTTCATAACTTTGATATTAAAATGTAGACTTTAATTAACGTTTCCCACTTCATATAGAGATTGCTTTCTTTTGAAACAGGTTTGACTTAATTGAAGAGTGAAAGCAAAACGGTTATAAATGCCTTTTTATTCCCTGTTCATTAGGACCTTTTCATTTTTATCCCTTTAAATACTTGAAATACACACTTGATTAAATGACATGAACATTTTATGACCATAACTTTAGTTGATGTTGTAAAACATTATCATCATTCAAATATCAGCGATTTATCAATATCTTAATACCTTCGGTACAGCAACCATGTATGTGATAATGAATTTATACATGTGTGTCAACACTACCTTTGTAAGATAATTACAAAAAAGGCTACATGGTGACATGACATTTATTTAGATTTTATCATGCAGTTTGTACAACTTTATTGTGATTTTCTGTCGGTGTTAGTTTCATTTATACAAGGAGTTAAGATTGTCTTTTCGTTTAGTAACATCCTTTTGTTGAAAAGGTTTTGTTTGCATACTTTCCGTATTGTAGCAAGTTTTACAAGGCAGTGAAAAAAAACATATTGCAAAATTTGGACATTTAATGATATTTTTTGCATGTCATTTGTTTGAATTTTATGGAAACTGAGTTTGACTGAAGTTGCTATTTCGCCCTATAAAGGTCCGTTCTTCATGTATTTGTCCCACGGAAACACAAGCTGTCCCCTAATTGACCAGGTGTAAACATTAGGGGACATTTGAACCCAAATGGTCAAGGATCAAGTTGAAATCCACAGTGTGAAAAAAAGAAGTTAAAAGGACAATGTTTTATGCTTTTAAAGGAGCAAAAATTATAGCGTTTTATACTACTGTAGTTTGAAAATGCAAGGGGTTTTACAGTGTTGATTTGTGTATCAAGTGGAATAGAACATAATTAAATTCTTTGTATGTGTGGTCTTTAATGACATTTGTCTCGCTTTTGTTATGTATATTACAATGGAATAAAACATGAACAATACAACAGATAAAAGGGAAGTACAGGGTAGAGAAGTTGAAAATAAAATGGAGGAAAATAGTGTACATGTAAAGGATGGAGATAAAATGGAGGAGCATCGAAAAGAACAAAATGAAATCGGCAAAGAATCAAAAGGTAAGGTTTTGTTCAGTATCACAAAATCTGGTGAAGAAAAATATGTGACACCATAGCTTCTGTTTAGAAAAGTGATGTTTTATTTGTTCACCTGTTTGTTTGTCAAATTAAGAAACATCTAGTTACTGGTATGCTTTAGGTGAAGAAATAGAAGGAAATAGGGTGGTGACAAATTTTAAAAATCATTTGGAAGAATTTATATAACTGGTAAGAAAATACAGAAATTTGACAGGGAAAGATTTTGTAGAAATCAAAAAGTAATATTTTCAAGATGTGCCTAGAAATGCTGCAGGAGGTATGATGATGATGGTATTTATGATGATGACGATGATGATGATGATGATTGATGATGATAATTTGAAGGTTTTAGACACATGCTGTCATCATTTGAATACTGAATAACTGAAAATGAGTGTAAAATAATAAGGAATACTTGATAGATTTTTTCATTTAAAATATACATTCATATATACTTACATCTGTTAGTTTTTTTCCTGAGGCAAAATTGGAAATCAATGTACTGCATACTTAAGTATAATGTAAAAGTTATGTTCTTACTGCATGATTTAATAAAGGTATAATGTTCATTCTTCCTTTTTATGTGTTTAAGTCAGTAATGAACCCAAATTTTTAAATATCGTTTTGAAACCATATACAAAATCTGGCCACACCTGTATATTTGATAGGGAAGAAACTTTTTTGTTGTAATCATAATTTTAGTGAATGAGGTAAATTATTCAAAGATATCAGACTAAAGAAATGACCCTGAAAGTCTGTATGGGCATTGAGTTTTAACATAGAAGGATCAAGATCATATCTAAAGAAACCATCAATTTTGTGTAGACCAGTCAAAGAGCAACTTCCTCTCCAGATTCTAGACACCAGATATTTAAGAGGTATTCTAGACATCAGATATGTGAGAGGTATTCTAGACACCAGATATTTAAGAGGTATTCTGTACATCAGATATTTTAGAGGTGTTTTATACACCAGATATCTAAGAGGTTATCAATACACCAGATATTTGAGAAGTATTCTAGACACCAGATATTAAGAGGTATTCTATACAGCAGATATTTGAGAGGTATTCTAGACACCAGATATTAAGAGGTATTCTATACAGCAGATATTTAAAAGGTATTCTACGATCATAAATTTTAATGGCTTTATTTTTTAATTTTCACCAACTTACTCACTAGCATCAAAATGATCTTATGGCAACAGGTTGTATTGTAATTGGTCTTTTTCTCTCCGCATCTGTCAAAGGATATTTTACCCTTCATTGGCTAATAGTATTATGTTGCAGGGCTTACAAGATTGAATCCATATAATATCTTCTGATTTCTGCTGTTTCTTTATGAAAAGATATTGCTGTATTAATTAATAGCATTTGCCTGCTGCCCAAAATGGTCAGATCAAAGTATCTTGGGATGGAATAAAGGCAGTTTAAACATGAAGGATTAGCATCTTAATTAAGCTAGTACACTGGTTAAATGAAGCATGGGGATTAGAGTCATTGTAGAGCACATGTGTGATGCCATATGCAAATGAAACATGGAATAAGGTAGAGATGGCAATGAGTACCATTTCTAATACTCGTACTCAGTCAGTATTCAGATAGAGTACTCGGTTACTTTGGATATTTCTTAGGAATTTTCCAAACATCTATATTCTTAGATTTTGCACACAGATGTATGCATGACTTGTTATTAGTTTGCTTGAAAACAGTGGTTAACCGATTCTGCTTTGACCATTCACTCTCTTATGTAAACTTAACCAAGTAATCATAAAAATTTACAGATGAAGCTTGGTTTTGAATTCTTTCATCAGTAGCAGTTGACTTCTTGGTATGCCAACAGGAGCGAAAATTCTACAGACTTGTAACAAGTATCGGAGATGGTTGCGGTCACCATCAGTTATTTATGGTACTGAAAGCTACCTACAAGACAACTACGAACACATGTAACTTTTATTGCACAACAAAAAAGCAACCATCCATGATCTTCTTTCATTTTCTGATCTGCTTGCTATAGATAGAACTGCAAGGGAGGTAACTTGGAAATTGAGGTTTTATTGGTATCACTAATGTGGCTACCCTGGAACAAGTTTTGTCAACAAACTGTGAAAATGAAATGAGAATTTTTCTTCTTGCAAAAACCTGATTCTTAAAAGGACATTCAGTTTGTTGATGTTGTCGGGCTTTTGATGTAGCACACTAGTACTGAAGTTTGATGATTAGCAAATTAACTATTCTGAGGAGCCAACAGATATAATCCATATACTGGTTGTTTACCAAACATGTCAAACTGTTGATTTCCTCGCTTCTGCTGTAAATTTACCACATTATTTTTGTAGTTAGGATTACATTAAATTTAGTTGAGAAATATCTCTCAGATTAAAAATATAGAAAAAATTAAAGTAATACTTGCTAAAAAATTTTTCTGAATATTTTAGTATGAATTTTGTTAACTGATACTCAGATATTTGATCGAGTACTTCATACTTGGACATAACACCCATTGGGAAAAGACTTTCCCATTGACTTATTTCTATTTGACCTTGACCCCTGGATGGCATTGTCCTTTAAGGTCCATTTGTTAGAAAAAAAGCTTAATATTGGCCATAAACAGATTTAGTTCATGTTTGCACACAACAACCCTTTGGGAGAGATCTTCCAAATGATGTATCTTAGTTTTGAGCTTGACCCCTAAATGACCTTGAACTTAAGGTAAAATTGTCAGCAACAAAAGAAACCACTTCTTTTGAAGGATCTACAATTTATTTTCATCTGATTCTCAGCTCAAAGTACCACTTTAGGGGCATTGTCATCTTGAAATGATAGTTTCTTGTTGCATCTTTTAAAATTTTCAAGTTGAAATAGTAGTTTAGCCTTTAGCATTTACCAACTTAATATTAAAAAGTCTTGTCAGTCATTCAGTTTGGCAGACCTTTTAACTATTTATAGTGTCTTGACTGACAAAAAAGGTAACAGGACCTAATAAGATGGCAATATTGTGTATGTTGATCGTCACAGAAACAACTGCTTGGAAAAGGATAAATTAAGCATATATTATATACAAGTTGAGACTTACTTGAATAAAGAAGGTGATTAAATAGTTCCCTCTGAATTTAAAGTGCATATGCATTGTCTATGAAGATAAGTCAATTATCCAGGTACTTAACAGAATAATGAGAGACAGCCAGAAGGGATAATTTTCATATCTCAAGTTCTGTTTAATTTCAATTTAAGTCATAAGCTTTAACAGGTGGTATTTATTCTAACCAGATTTCTAATTACATATTTTGTTTACAGTAAAGAACTGGCACATCAATGGATCTAATATCATCTCACCAGTGATGTATCACTTTTTAAGGGGAAGTAATTAAGTTATGTGCTTTAAACTTTCAGAAAGAGCTATTTCCCTTTTACAACTTTTAGGCATGTTTTCCATCAACTTAAAAAAAAATAAAGATTTAATTTTAGAATTTCAGAAGTTATTAAAATTTAATGTTATCTCACTGTGAGCAAATGTACAGAAGTAAATTTCTAAATAACACAGTAATTTCACAGTGACATACTTGAGTGCACATTACTTCAATCTAATATTAGCTTATTCATGGTATGAATCTTGCAACATTGATTATGTGATAACCTTTTAATATTACTTGCTTGGTCTTAAACAGCAGAACCAGTGTGTGCTGTGTGCATGTTACCTGTACAAATTTCTTGCTCACTTTCTTGTGAGATAGATATTCACTGTAGAATATGAAGGAGAGAAAGACTGACTTGGCAAACGTTTTCCAGAACCTTTTCTTCTATCAGTACTTGTACAAAAATTTATTTGAAATATCTCCAAAATCTATCAAATAAGAAATGAGCAACATCTCATCCCCGAATTCGATAAAAATCTCGAATCCTCATTTTCATGTAATACTGATGGTATTATACTAAGTCTTGTAGAAAATTTTACATGTTTCGATACATAAAATGGAGAATAATTGTTGGGATGTGATAAGCTGTTGCCGTTTTGGAGTCTATAACCTAAGAGGTTTATTGTTATTTTATTTTATTGATTTTTTTTTTAATGTGAAAACTGTATGTAACAAATTCAGTGTAGTTTTATGTACTTTTTTGTTGCATATTTGACGAAAATAGCTAGAACCAAGTTTTATTTGTCTTATAGAAATAGTTTCTGAAAGCTTTCAAGTATAATATAGTTTTGATTACAGCAAGGCCATGGAATAGAAAATGCTTGTTTTTCATAAACACCACCAAGAATTTGATTACAAAAAGTGCATGCATTCTTTTTGGCTAAATTTTTTATACAGTTTGTCTGTTGGTTTAATTTTCTCTTATATTCCTTTGAAATCTTTTGTCTCATATTATCTTTTTGGTGTATGTAAGGACAGTCTGTGTGTGTCACATATTGACTTCTAGACTTAATTCTGGCTCCAATTGTTTCTTCAGTTACATTTTCCTATTTATTATTTTTATGCCCTTGGCATATAGTAATTAAACTGTATGTACGTCTGTCTGTTCGTCCATACTGTTAACATATTTCAGCAAGTTGAAAACGTCTTAAGTTCTACTTCTACCAGTGCCTTCATACTATACACTCATACCAATACAAAGGCCATGATCCTGGCAAGTGACATAACTGTAGCATCTATTTTCCCCAGTAATCTCCCCTTTATGCACTTTGAAAATAAGTACGGTTAGCCTATTTTGGCAAGTTAGAACTATATAAAGTTGTACTTGTCTCAATGTCGTCATACTATACACACTTACATACCAATACCAAGGTCATAATCCTGGCAAGTGACATAACTGTAGCATCTATTTTTCCCAGTAATCTCCCCTTTATGCACTTTGAAAATAAATACAGTTAACCTATTTTTCCAAGTTATAACTATATAAAGTTCTACTTGTATCAATGTTGTCATACTATACACACTTACCAATACAAAGGCCATGATCCTGGCAAGTGACATAACTGTAGCAGCTATTTTCCCCAGTAATCTCCCCTTTATGCACTTTGAAAATAAGTACGGTTAGCCTATTTTGGCAAGTTAGAACTATATAAAGTTGTACTTGTCTCAATGTCGTCATACTATACACACTTACATACCAATACAAAGGTCATAATCCTGGCAAGTGACATAACTGTAGCATCTATTTTTCCCAGTAATCTCCCCTTTATGCACTTTGAAAATAAATACAGTTAACCTATTTTTCCAAGTTATAACTATATAAAGTTCTACTTGTATCAATGTCGTCATACTATACACACTTACTTACCAATACGAAGGCCATGATCCTGGCAAGTGACATAACTGTAGCATCTATTTTCCCCAGTAATCTCCCCTTTATGCACTTTGAAAATAAGTACGGTTAGCCTATTTTGGCAAGTTAGAACTATATAAAGTTGAACTTGTCTCAATGTCGTCATACTATACACACTTACATACCAATACAAAGGTCATAATCCTGGCAAGTGACATAACTGTAGCATCTATTTTTCCCAGTAATCTCCCTTTTATGCACTTTGAAAATAAATACAGTTAACCTATTTTTCCAAGTTATAACTATATAAAGTTCTACTTGTATCAATGTTGTCATACTATACACACTTACCAATACAAAGGCCATGATCCTGGCAAGTGACATAACTGTAGCATCTATTTTCCCCAGTAATCTCCCCTTTATGCACTTTGAAAATAAGTACGGTTAGCCTATTTTGGCAAGTTAGAACTATATAAAGTTGTACTTGTCTCAATGTCGTCATACTATACACACTTACATACCAATACAAAGGTCATAATCCTGGCAAGTGACATAACTGTAGCATCTATTTTTCCCAGTAATCTCCCCTTTATGCACTTTGAAAATAAATACAGTTAACCTATTTTTCCAAGTTATAACTATATAAAGTTCTACTTGTATCAATGTCGTCATACTATACACACTTACTTACCAATACGAAGGCCATGATCCTGGCAAGTGACATAACTGTAGCATCTATTTTCCCCAGTAATCTCCCCTTTATGCACTTTGAAAATAAGTATGGTTAGCCTATTTTGGCAAGTTAGAACTATATAAAGTTGTACTTGTCTCAATGTCGTCATACTATACACACTTACATACCAATACAAAGGTCATAATCCTGGCAAGTGACATAACTGTAGCATCTATTTTTCCCAGTAATCTCCCCTTTATGCACTTTGAAAATAAATACAGTTAACCTATTTTTCCAAGTTATAACTATATAAAGTTCTACTTGTATCAATATCGTCATACTATACACACTTACTTACCAATACGAAGGCCATGGTCCTGGCAAGTGACGGAACTGTAGCATCTATTTTCCCCAGTAATCTCCCCTTTTTGCACTTTGAAAATAAGTACGGTTAGCCTATTTCGGCAATTTAGATATATCTAAAGTCCTAGCACCAATGTCCTCATACTACAAACACTTACTTACTCATTCTAGTAAGTTTCATAACTGTGGCATCCATTTTTTCCCCATTAGATTTCCTCCCTTTTATACATGTTGATAGTAGGTTATTTTGAGAGTATCTTTTTTTCTGCTAGCTGGATAGTTTTCACTTTCTGCTGAATAACGCTGACACTTTGTGAATTTAATGACCAGTACAAAATCCTGGATTTAGTTTATAACGTGATTGTGTTAGTAAAATGGTTAGATACCCCGGAATGCTAGTTAGATTCACTGACCACTGGGATATGACCAAAAAGAGGTTGAAACGCGCATTAAACCTTTATCAAACAAACAAATAAATAAAGCATTAAGTTTTGAAAATATGCATTGCAGCATTTCTGTGATGTTAATGGCTGCCTTTCAGTGTAATATAAAGTGGTATGAATAATTAAAACATTTTAAATAAACCAAACTGCAAGAGACATGACTTCCATGAATGACTTTTACAGATATATTGTATTGCATTATTATTATATAAACATGAAACTGTTCCTTTTAAAATTTTTGCAGACCAGTGTATAAAGCCCTGGTCATTTAGTTGAGCATTACAGCTTTTTTTCAGAACCTTATTGGGTTTTATCCAACTCACTAACTGATCCAAATATAGATACTGTGATTGATTTTGCTTACAGAATGACCAGTATTTTCCCCGATTTCTTGTCATCTCACAGAATCATTAAGTCAGCATGTTTTTCATTGACCTCATCAGTACAACGGTACAATATCGATTGAATAATACTATAGTAAGACAATGCCACGATCATGTATTAAAGCTTTTACGGCCTTTACGCTTCTATGTGTAATCATGAAAATTCTCAGGAAAATGGTGACAGAAGAGTAATTTCCTCCTGTTACAAGCTAAATAATCTATAACATGCAATTTCTTTAGTTTCAAGTCATAATTGTAAGGTCACGTTATTTAGTGCTATAACGTGGCTGTCTATTGATTGAATAAAGATTCATCAAATATGAGCTGATTATTAATAACAAGAGCTCCAAATGGTCCTTGGTAGCTCACCTGAAAAGAAACTATCAAATTGGTTGGGTGGAATGGGGAGGGTGGGGGCAGGGGGCACCTTAGGCATGTGTCAGATGGCAAAACGGTTCAAATACCACAATAGATATCAAAAAAATATTATATTAAACCAAGAGAGAAGGTCAAAAGTTTATGGTAAACCAAAGTCAAATTATACAGATAGTTAAAATTTCAATGACATATCTTCAAAAAAAATGGAACTAAGTTAGTAGGTCAAGGTCATCCAATGTCAAAGTTGAAGGATACATGCAAAATTATACATATAGTAAAATTTTCATTGATGTAGCTTTTAAAAACAAGGAAGTAGGTCAGTTGGTCACATGGAGGTCAAGGACAAAGATGGATGAAGGTGAAGTACCTCCCAATGACTTTCTTTCCCTGAGGTGTGTGGGGGCTGAACTATATATATTTTTCCTATATCTGGGGTGGGGATGAATTTGACCCCAGAGCCATGATTTATATAACTTTGGAAGATGTCCACTAGATGATGTTATCAACTAAATATCTAAGCTCTAGGCCTTGTAGTTTCAGAGTTTTGCCTTAGTTTGCCATGGCAACCAGAGTTTGCATGGAATTCCATTTTTAGCTCCACTTTTCGAAGAAAAATGTGGAGTTATTGTCATGAAACCCTCGTCTGTGTCGGCGTTGGTTAACCTTTTTGTTAAGGTCCATTTCTCAGAAACTGTCAAAGCTATTTACTTCAAATTAGTAATGCATGTGATATCCCGGCGGGATTTAAGAAAGTCCCTTTATTCCACATCAATTCCAGCTGTCCCGGTATTAATTAAAAATTCCCGTTATTAAAATCAAGAAGAAAAGAAATCTTTCATCTGCCGACGTCAATAACTTGCTAAGCTCCGGTTATGGGTGGAGCTTATACTCGGAAACAGCGATCAATACATACTACCTTCAAAGCATTGACCAATCAGAGCGCAGTTTACTACTTTCATTGAATTAATCTTGTGTTGACACTCGATACACATTTGACACATTTAGCCATCAAAGGGTGTTGAATTGGGTCAATATAATTCGATTGGGGATGTACATCCAGTAGAAAATTGTTGTGTACAACTTAACAAATTAATTGAATGCTTAATTTTAAAGGCAAACGGTTAAACATCAATGCATTACTAGTCTTACTCTAACCTTTTAAACAGTGTAAGGAAATGACTAAAATACTTTTTGCTATTTTTGTTTTAATTCTCTGATTTATTTATAAGAAAAGGTCAAGTAGTTTTAAGACAAGCTTAACAAATTGTAGGAAACCAATTTCAGCAAATATTTAGTTCATTAAACATAAGGCAGCGAGTGAAAATCTCGGATAAATTCCGTTTGTCATATATTTCCGCGACCCCGCCGTATTTTTAATATTTATAGAAAACAGTGTCTTGGAGACTTTTTATATGGCAAACTTACAACATTCAATTGATTGATTAAGATAAGTGTTCATTATTTAATTATAAATACCAGTTTTTCATTGAAAACGTTTCCTTCTCTCTAAGACTTAAATATTTCTGTTGTGGTTACTTTTGAAAGCAACAATTATAATGAATCAACATAATTTACATCTTAAAATCGTTTGTACTTTTGTTAAAAAAATTCTGGTGAAACTGGAAACACATCCAAGACTTTTCACAAAATGGGATCTGTGTAAGGACTTAGGTCCAAAAGCTAAAATTCAAAAGACAAAAAAAAAAAAAAAATTCAATCATCAGTGGGAGTCTGAATATAAGTGGATAGGAAAGTGTGCTAAGGGAACAGCTTATGCCTTTTGCGTGTGGTGCAACCTTTATGTATTAACAAAAAACACTTCATTAGCTTTCTTTTCTGTTCTTCTTGTCTTTCTTTTTGCGAAAACGGGTCGATAAAAAAATTCCAGTTTTCAAGCTAAAAATCCAGCTGAAAATCCAGTTGTGAGTTACCAAAGTTATCACATGTATGGAAACATGCCTAAGGCTTCCTAGTATGTTATATATTGTATCACAGAGGCCATAAGTAACCAGAGGCCTTTACTAACACACCTTAAAGAGAGACAGTTATAAGTAACTGTATTTGAAAAAAATATAGTATTGTTAGGAGTTATGTAAATGCAAAATAATAATATGTCAGTGGAAGTTTGGGTTGAAATAGTTTTCTGACAAAACTTGAGCTTCACTTGAGCAGACAGACCTACAGTGTTTCAGACTTGGCTGTTGCTATAAGCAGGGTCCATTAAAAAAAAAAAGGTCAAATTCAGAGCTCAGTGAAAAAGATTATGTCAGGCCTGCAAAAGAATTATTGACTTCTGTGATCAAGCGGTTAGAGCCACTTTTATATTCTACTGTATCAAACTTCCCATTAAAGATCCAGTTTTACTTAACAAAGTAAAATATACTAAAATACCAGTATTTATGTATGTGTTACAACTATACTTGTAACAAACATTTCCATTATTTGGACACATAAATACAATCTCATGTCTACAAGTCTGTAGGGAACACCAGCAGTTCCACTAACTTTAGTCACCAACTTACATGTAATGCAAATTAGCTATTGCCGCATGGGTAGTCAGAGACTCTAGGCAGATCTGAATTCATTACAAACATAAAGCATGTCCAATGTCTGTTGTGAATTTAGATGTTGTTTGTAGAATAGTTTAAACACATACAGAAAGCCTGGTATTTTGGTATAGTTTGTTTTGTTTTGTCACCGATAGTCACTGCGAAAAATACACCAATATACGGAAGTGTACGATCCCGTATTTTTTAGATATACGGGCATATACGGGACGTATTCGCATAATATACGGACATAATATACTAATCCGTATTCGGAACATCGGGTATACGGGAACTCCGTATATTTGTCATTACAAATACGGATTTCCGTATTCTTCCAATATACATGTATGTATATGTGTCCGTATATTTGTAATATGCGCACAGTACAAAACCCGTATTTCAGCCATATACGGGCTATAACAACATATAGTTTACTAGTATACGGAGGATATACGGACTTGTATTTTTATAGAATACGGGAAAGCTAAAAATCGTACATGATGCATATACGGGATAGAATACGGACTATGTATACTAGAGATATACGACGAATATACGGAAATGTATTTTCATAGAATACGGAAATGCTTTAAAGCGTACATGACACATATACGGGGCAAGAATACGGACTTTGTATACTGTAGATATACGTAGGAAATACGGAATTGTATTTTCAATGAATAGGGGAAAGCTAAAAACCGTACATGACACATATACGGACTTATTATATTACATGTACTGATCAAGAATACGGACATGATATATTACAGGATACGGGAACCAAATATAGACTGATAATATACATGTACAAGATGTGCGGGATCATTATATGTAGTTACTACTCATTTCTAGAACGGACTAGTTAAGATCCTCATCGTATCTACTTGAAGCATACGAAAAAATATAGAACTGCAATGTCTGAGAGAACGGTAGGAAACATACCTTTTTTAAATAGATATACTGACAGTAAGTTTACTTTGGCGTACACAAGATATGCCATCAGCACGATAAAAAATAACTGAGTAACTTATTAAGGGTGAGGAATTGCAGAAACAAAAGTAATTCAAATTAGTTCTGAATTTAATGAATAGTATTTTATAAACAAGTTTATCAATAAATGTAATATGATCATAAAAGAGTAACATTCAATAATAAAACCAAGCATATTGCAATGATACTGATAACTGAAATCAATCTTGAAGTTATGCAAACAATGACTAGTAAACCTTGGCCACTTGGAAACATATATTCAAATTACAATAACATATGTAATATCAAAGATTTGTCAGCTCATGCTATTGTTTCATACGTTATCATTAATCCATAGAAATCCAAGTATCACTGTATGTGTATGTAGTCACAGGTCATTGTTTAGCTGTACTACATTTAAATGAGAATTTTTTTTAAAAAATCTTATAAACACTATGTGGAAGTGGCATTTTTACTTGCTACGATTACAGCTTATATGTAAGAACCAGTTTCACGTGCACAGATAAACATACTAAATTATTGGATTATTGTGAGTTATTTCACTGTTTCTAACACTGACATACATTTACAACATGCATTTCATAAAGTTTTATTCTTTTTGTTCTTTTATTCTGCTACATTGTCTTGTGGCTGTGACTTTTTCTGGGACTCGTGCAAGACTCGCATCTGCTCCTGCAGCTCTGCAATGGCATCATGAAGGTCCATTTGTCTGAAAATACAAAATGATAGTATTGATTTTGTATTTTGATTAATTTTCAATTATTACTTTTTAACATTTACTGTCCGTGTTTGATCGCTTTTGCATAAAAATTGTATTACCTATTTCGAAATTGTTATTGTCATGGAAAGATGCTTGAATGATTAAGAGTTGCATATTCCATCAATTAATTACTCTCATTCTTACTTTTTTGTGTTGGCAGTTTTACATAGACTAATTTTTCACATGTTTAAAAGTTGCGCATGCGTATTGTGCAAAAACATGATGTGCATAAACGTAAGGAAGTATGGATGCATAAAGACAAATAAGAAGTAAGGATGCATAAAGATAAGTAAGGATGCGTAAATATAAAAAGTAATGATGCGTAGAGATTAGTAAGGAGAAGTAAGGTGAATATAAGTAAAGGGAAGAAAAGATAAGTAAGGAGAAGAAATGTAAATATAACTGCCATTTTCATTTTCATGCATATTGAATATGTGATTTATTTAATTCTTCGTCCTACATTTCTCTGAAAATTTGAATTATATACCGTTACTGAGCGATGCACGTGACCTGTCGAAGCACGTGAAGGGATGTTATGTTTCATAGAAGACGGGTAAAAAAACAGATTTTTAATTTATATTCCACTAACAAATTCATTAGTTATATTACATTGAAGAAAATATATTTATGAAAGTGAAAAACGGGAACAACGCTTATTACTTAAAGAAGCTGTTCTTCTTAAAATTAAAGAGAAATCAAAATATCATGAGAAAAAACAACAACATAATTTTACGCTTCAATACACCTTTAGAATGGGAGAAAAAAGTTGTTGACCTAACGGTGTGCAAACTCATGTCCTTCCAATCAGTAAATCTTTTTTCGCTAGGTACACCACTGAACCACGGCACTATTTATTTCTAATGTACATTATTAACATTATGCCTGTGATGATCTGTGAGTCAGTCGCGGGACGGCATAAAACGCTAACACTATAGAATAAGGAGAAAAGGCTAAACTGACTTACGAATAAATTTTGTTTTCATGACATATTAAGTATTCACTAGCTTGATAAACACTAACTGTAACAGGCCATGTGTTTCATACAACATCTAATCTGTTATCAACACCTTTATTAATGACATGGTAATTTGATTAACTCTTGTCTTAAGTTCTTTAACAACAGCATAATCAAAACTGTTTTTGTTGATTTTTTTCCTTTAATTTATAGGAACAACTTTGAAAAATTAGGTCCCCCAAAACAATATCGCTAAATACAACGTACCGGACTCAGCAGTTACTTGTTCGTAGTTTTTTTATATGTATTATCTGATTTTGTTCCCCTTTATGACAAAACTAAAGTAATTTCTTGATCCGGAGTCATTTAACTTTTGTTTCCGACTACAAAGCATTTGATATACCCAATGTAAAATCCTTGATAAAAAATATTGCTATGTTCTGTTCTGCATAATATGCTATATACACTAGTTTATTGATTAGCGTTGTGAGTTCTTAGCGCCGATGAAAATATTTATTCTAAAGAAATTATAAAAACTTTCTAGTGTATGTACATGCGTTGTCAATTAAAAACAATTCTTTAGTCAATCATGTTAAGGAACTAGGAACAGGATGTTACACATTTTACAATTTCATTACCAGTGCGTCTTATAAAATCATATTTTGTCTTTTTAATTAATAAATTCTTTAATTTTCTTAATTTTGATTTCGATCATGAAATAATCGCTAAACTGTGGTTACTTATCTTATTGCCGACATTTTTGAATGTTTAACTAAATAATCGAATTATCTATCAGGGCTTATTCACAGAATTATTCAGTCTCACTTATCTCTTAATATGCAAATGATTTACCGAAATGTCGGTAACATGATTTTATACATTAAAAAAGGGAAAAATTGGTAACAATAAAAATACTGTATGTACCCATAAAGGTGATAAAGTAGGTGTGAAAAGGCATGCTGGGGTACACTGCTGATCATAGAAAGGTGCTAACGACACGTGTCGGTCGTTAAAGAGGTTATAGATTTGTCTCAGCAAGTAATTATATAATATGTGTTTGTCATGCAATTATCATTATAAAATAATTATAACTGATTCTAAAATTTTATAATCATAGTTACTTTTTTTTTAACTTAAAATAACGCCGAAAGAGGTAATGTATTCAAAATGTACGGCTTTATCTTTGATTTAAATCGGTTTATGATCTAATAACGGCAATGTATTAAAATGAAAACACATTTAAAATATATAAAACTTTTACATTATACCGCAACACATCAATACTCGATATATCACTAATTAATATATTTTTATATACAACTATATATTTATAGAAATTGCACAAAAACACCAATAAATATCGGTCACCAAAGGCACATTTCACACCAACTTTATCACTATCTCAACTATATAAAATTACGAACAATATTCTTTAGGTACCGATTTCTCTGGGGTTTTTTTACTATATAAAATCATGTTACGAACATTGTCGTCATAAAAAAGCGATAATTTGATTATTTTGTTATTCAAGAGAGAAAATCTTGTTTTTATTCTTATTTTCATTTAAATTTATCATTTTGATATTAATCTAATGACCAGTAGTACTCTTACCATCATATTATGTTTAAAACTAATAGAATTCAATTCAAAATATAAATCAGAAGAGTAATCTTGTTTCAAAAAATAAAATCAATTTCAATTTTCATATATAAAGATCATGTGCGCGTACGGTCCTGATAAATGTATTATTTTTTCACGAATACATGGTGGATTTCGACGTTGATTCAAAGATCAGTAAGTGAGAATGTTCTTGAATGAAAAGTAAATCAAAACAATCATCCAATTATCACTTATCTCTATTAAAAACTATTTTATAACGGAAGCATTCGCAGTGTAACAACAGTTTCAGTTTATTGGCAATCAGCAGCACGACAACAACAACAACAAACTTTATTAGCAAATCGACATAACACATGTCTTTGGTTAATGCACAGTGAAACATTTTTACAAATACAGTTCATGCGCAACACACATATAAACGAAAAGATAGATATGATATCCATTAACATGTTATTTGAGTTTATAATGGGAATGTAATAAACGAAATATGTATTTATTTAGGGCAGCACGAAATACCCAAATACACCCAAATATACCCAAATACACTTAAATTGTATCATTTTATCAACACATTTTTATAAATCAAGCAAAATTATACACTTAACTCCAAATATTTGCCGAGAAAATATAAGTTTTAATGGTTATTTTAAAGTTAATGCTCATTTGTTTGTATTCAGGATTCTTTTCATGTATGGAACTGTGAAAACAAAACCTTGTGATAATTACTAATAAGGTATTATTAATATAATTATAATTAGTTAAAAGAGTATAAAGTTCGAGCTACGAAACGATTCTCTAGCACTCTGAATTATATTATACTGACCAACCAAAAATCCATTAATACAGCATTCACTAGGTGCAATTACTTATAGATACTGGTTTGCATACTTACACTAACTGTCTAGTATTTCAACTTCATACACCTGATCTTAGGCAATTACTACTTGAATTTCATTATATCTCCACCCCGCCAACCTCTCGCACAGGGAAGGGAGGGAGCGGGGATGATACTGGAAACAACCTGCATAAATATATGTTTTTCACAGAGTGTAAATCTTACGATAGCCGTTTGTGTCCGAAATGTGACTAATATGTATGACTGAATATTAAAATTTTTGCTATTGATTTTCATTTTCTAGTTCATCTGTGCTTTTGTAGAAACAAACTTGACAATAGGTATTTGTTAAAAGTTGTCTTTCATCAGTGTTGAAGTATATTTGAAGTGTATTTGGGTATATTTCGATGTATTTGGGTATATTTGGGTGTATTTGGGTATTTCGTGCTGCCGATTTATTTAATAGTGTTCCTTATATGATACGCTTTTTTCAAAAATTTACAAATTCCTAAAATGTTTTTCTTCTTTTTCGATAACATAAGAATTGTGAATTTTCTAAGATCGGGCCATGCAAATTTTGGGAGGTAGGTATCTCGAATAAGCAATACATTTGCCTTTGGCCATTTATACACACACTCAATAAACAAAACTAATAGCAATGACAATCACATGCATTAAAGTACAAGTATACAGATAATAAAAAACATTACAAAATCTTTTTACTTTGAGATGACGTTAATTCATTGAACTTTTGTATAGTAGACCATGAACATTAGCCCAAGTGTTTGGATCTTATACAGCTGAATCCTGAGCAATATAATATAAAATTATCTTCTAATTCTACTGTTTCTTGATTACATACCTTACACAATCTTTTATCTATACCTTCCTAATTCTATCTCTAAGGTATGTTAACATAATGTAGCTTGTCATTTGAATACATCTAAATATTTTTCAAAACAAAATTCAGTTTAATAAAGAAATTAATTTTGACGTTGAACAACAATTTACCGGCCTTGCAATTTACCGAACTTACTAACACCCGTTTAAAAACGGAAGCACACAAAAATCATCATAAGCCATTCATTGCAGGGCATGATCAAGCATTTGATTCCAAGCATGAGTTCAGTAAAACTGAAAAGTATCATACAAAAACTTTGACTTACCTCATTTTACTTTCAAAACGACGAAGACTTCGATAAAAGGCAATTTTTGAGACATGAATTGCTGAAATCTGCTTCTTCCTTTTCGCGCCTAAAGAAATGATTGGATAGGTGAACACAAGCTAAACTTCATTGGTGCAATCTGATCACATGAAATAAACCCACGCTTCCTTTGATTGGTGGGATTGATCACATGGAATAAACCCACGCTACCTTTGATTGGGACGATCTGGTCACATGGTATGTGCCTTGTTACACTGACTGACACAGTATATTTCTCTTTCTCGTCTTGGGAAAATAACTTTTATTAATAATAAATTAAACTTGATGAATATGTTTTTTTTGGTTGGTGTTGTCGCCAAAATACCCTGGTATCTCGATCCACCTGCGCAAAAATATTTATCTTGTAGTCTTGAGGAAAAAAAAAACAACCTATCATTGCAAATAATAAAATAAAAACGAATACTTAAAACACCTCTGACTTTGTGTGATGCCTTATTTATGATAATAACTGAGTGAACCTCTTTCAATATAATCTGTTAGCCTTTAAAAAGCTGTTTTTAATGTATGAATATTGTTCATTACCGAAGATCTTATATTTGCTTCTGAAGTTATAGCAAATATACAGACCGTTCCATAATTGATAAATTGAACACCGCCATTGTGAAGGTCACGTGACTGTCGGCCATTAAAAGGCTGCTTAACTTCGCCCTGATGCCTAAGTCTCGTAAAACATTGTATAACTTTAGCACATTCAAGTTGACATGTTGTCTTTTATCGCGTGAATTTTGTGACAGCATTTTGTTGTGTTATTATTACTTTTCTGTATGTTTTATTCCTGACTCGAACATATTGTTAACTTGAATTATTAAATACATGAAAGACGGTGAATAAAGACCATCGACCGTTCAAAATTAAAGATTGACTTGTGTAAAACACATATAACTGTTCCTTTTCAAAAGTTGAAAATATGATTTCAATTATTTGAACACCTCTGAAAGTTTACAAAATGGACAAAATGACAAAATTAAACATTTCGCTCATCAACCGCATGTTGATGTAGAATGTTAACTAAACATTGTTTTATTCTATGATATAGTTTCAAACAATACTTGACAATAAAAGTTCATTATATAGCGCTTCTATTATTATCACACTCTTTTGTCTTTCGCGGTGTCCTGTGGTGAAGGGATGTAGTTACGTAATATTGGGGTGACATACTGGCTTTGTTTTGATAAGTCACCATTAATTGTCATTGTCGGTGTTCCTTGATCAGTCACAGTAAAACACTTTAGTAACAAATTTTTCTCTTGAGAAAATGCCTGAATGGTATAACACATGGTCTTCAATTGTTCCTGATAGTTATATAAGATTTAGCACCTACTGCTGAATGGACCTTTTCTCTAATATTTATTTCTTGCATTTCGGATTTTTGTGTGTGAAAAATATTGATATGTACAGCATTCGAGTTTATGTATGCAGATAAAATAATAGCTTCAATGCACACGTTTGTAAGATATTGATCTTACAAATAATACGTTTGCTTTCTTTTTTCTTATTTCTAATATTACTGTTGGTATATTTAATGTACAACGGAAAACAAAATAATTATGACACCCATGTAACTGTACCCTTTTATTCAGATTTCCTTTAAAGATAGAAACATATACTTCTTAAAAGCAGTTTTTCGTGAAATTTTGATAAAATGAAAAGAATTAATCTACCGGAGAATATCACAAGAGCTTAATTTAACAGTTCATCAGATTGAGATGTTATCTATGTTCTGTCTAAGTAAATTGTAACTGTAAATTGATTATTCGTTCTATATGTGAATTGATAATTGATATCTCATAACAAACAAAACTTTTTGTTTATTGTTATAACATACAGCTAACTGTTTAAGCTAGTTTAATGTTATGAAGCTGTTTAACTTTCTGAAGCAAAATCTTAAATGTTGTATTACTGGCTTAAATTTCTTTGCTGTTTATAAGTAATCATGTTTCATCATAGGTGAAAAAAAGATGTCTAACCAAAAACATGACACTTTAGATCTACATGTTCGATGTAATCAATGCAAAGGCAAACTAATCATTTCAACAGAAGGTCTTTTTAAGAATAATTGAACCTGCTACTTTTTGTTTAATTTTTAAAAATCATTATGATTTAATTTTCCTTCAAAAAGACAGAAGCACAAGCAGACCTAAGACGAAAGAGCACATTTTAAGTGTAAATAATATCACCATAGAATACTTCCTTTAATCGCAATATTGTCTTAAGACAATAAAGTACATCACTGTTACGCAATATTAGATCAGCCAGCAAAGAAAATTTTTAACAAGAGGCACGGTTTGGTTAAATTTAGTTAAAAACTTGAAAACCCTGCTGTGAACTATGATCCATATCCGGCTTTAATAATCCAATACTGCAATTTGGTTAAGACAATAAAGCACATCACTGATCATCTTAGAGATAAAAATTTGAAAATAGACGCGGGCAGATTAATTAAAGTTAAGTCGGTTTCATTTTAATTTCGTTTTCAAGTTTGAGACGCCTGCATTGGATTATGATCTATATACGGCATAAAATCAAGAGTGGAATTTAGTTTTGACAGAACCAGGCCCCACCCCCACCCCCCCCCCCTCCAAAAAAAAAAAAAGAAAAAGAAAAAAAAGAAAAACATTATTTATTATTCTAACACTATCCGCAATTCGCCGACAATAAACAAAGAATGAATTGAGCGTGATATATCATAGGCAGTATAGCACGCTGAACACAAGCGCGCGCCCGCCGACGTCACTGCGAACGTTACTGCTAAATAGTGCACATACTTGCGCCCTTATAAATATACCTACGTGTTAGAATGGAAATAGATTTTAACATTTTCGTGATCTACCGTCGTATATATCACGGTTTCTCGTTCATATGCGTAGTTATTTAATCACTCAGGCCTACGGCCTTCGTGATAAAATTACTACGCATCTGAACTCGACACCGTGCTATATCAGACGGTATATCTCTCAAACTTAAAATCTATTTCCTAATTACAAAAAGAAAACATTTTGCTGTATAAAGATCCTTAGTTTCAACTAGTCATTATAACTCTATAAAACTGTAACTGTGTAACTACGACCGATATTATTTTCGTATTTTCAAATATATGGAATGCTGTATTCGAGTAATATACGGACTTGCAAGCACACTCCCGTATTTCAGGAATATACTGAATAGTATTTCAAGTTTCTTATATTAGTAAATATACAGAAACCCTTATTTGAGCAGTATACTGACTTGATTTGATATGCCCGTCTTATTAAATTATAATCTAAATAATCAAATAATTATTATGATAATCATTACTTTTCCAGTTTACAGATACATTTTTTACTTGTTGACTTCTCAAACAGTAGTTTTCTAGAGATGTTCTTTCTTGAAAATAATGACCTCCGAACCATTTTAGAAATTTCCAAATTTTTAAGCATACGGAATGCCATATTCCATTTGGAAAAACTATCGTGTTTTAAACACTTAATAGGTTCCATCTTTTACAAATTTATAGAACACCAGATTTGAGCAGTATACTGACACCCGTATTTCAGTATATACGAAAAGTACATTGATTCTTGTTTTCTTAACTTTCAAATAAAGGGAGATATGTAGTTTAGCAGTATACGACTGTTCATGAATATGCAGTCTTTTTAGATTCACGTATTTGAAAGAATACGGGATGCCGTATTTTAGTAATATACGGACTAATTATGACGTTCCCGTATTTTAGAAAAATACGGACACCGTATACCTAGTTTTCCGTATTTTGTAAGAATACGGAACACCGTATTTTGGTCATATACGGATTTGTTGAATATACGACACCGTACACCCCCGTATTTTATGTTTTCCGTATTTTTACCCGTATATTAATGATATACGGAATTCCGTACACTCCCGTATATCTACATATTTTTCGCAGTGAGTGAAAATGGGTCATTTAAGGGCCAAGACAAATGGCAGCAAAAGAAAAGAAGTCTTGCAAAGATTTGTTGGAGGAGCCAAGCTGATGTATTGAAATACCGAATAGGATATAGTTATGACAAAAATTCTGTCTGTAGGTTTCTGACTGATCTTGTTGTGTTATTTGCATTCCAAAGTCAATGGTGTCAGTAGGAGGAATGGCTGAGATATTAATTAAAGGTCTGCACACAGGACTGTCAAAATCCAATGAATGTAGCTTGATCAGATCTTGTGTTGACCTATCTTATGGCTGCCAGTTAATTATTACTTAATTATTTCACAGCTGCTGTAAGAAACATTTAATTGTCGTAGATCATTATTAAATCATTTCATTTCTGCTAGAAGAAAAAAACACATTAGTTTTGGTCATGGCAGCATAAAACCTGTTTCAGAGCTGGCCATACATCATTACTTAATTATTGCGTTTCTGCAAGGAAAACGCAAGATGCTGTATTAGGAATCAATTGCCGACAAAGATTTTCGGCAGATAATGTAATTCATTTTCTAGAAGAAAGATTTCTGATCCAGACTTATTTTCTTCACTTTTATATTTTGAAGACAAAATCTGTCTGAAATGTTAAATTTATAATGTTATTTTCGCAAAGTCTGGTTTCGGATTTCCACCTTAATGGTGCCACTTTATTTGATATAGTTGTGTGTTACCAAAACTGGAAAGTAGTTTACCAGATTCGTATGTCACAGAATTTATGTCTGTAAAGATCGATTGCTATATCAAGGCTGGATATAAAAATTATTAAACCTTTTGGTTTACTTGGAAAATCATTTTGGAAGAAAAAAATAATTATCTGCCATAAATAATGATTCTTATGTGTAATGTGTTTTTTTTTGGACATTTTTCGGCTGATATTAAGTTAATGTATTGTGCTTCATGTAACATATATCAAGGCTTGATTAATGGCTTGTTTCTAAAAATTAGATTCTGAAATCTGTTTTCTGCACAAATATTGTCAGCTCTCCACCTACAGCCTACTGACTCAAATGAATGTGAGGAAGATAAACTGACTACAACCAAAGATGGATGTCCTGTCATAAACTCCTATCAGTTCTGTGGAAAGCAGTCTCACCAATGATGTTCCATTTGAGTCCTTTTCATCAGAGAATGTTCATGCTTTGGTCAATAATTATCTGATTATTTGGATGATACTGTTGTCCCTAGAACTCATTTTCTGGACTATAGAATGTTAATAATTTAATATACATAGATTGCTCCATTTCTCCCGTACTAGAGTTCCTGAGATTATATACTGTTGATAAGTTTTCTCCTTGTGGATTTTTGTCAAGTTTAATATATGTACATATTGTTTGATCCAAATGTGCAAATGTGCAAAACTTGTCATTGTTCTTGCACAAGTAACTATGCATAGGCTTTTTGGTTTATGACAGAGATGGCATAAGTAGCTAAAACAAATGGCTCTATGGTTTATGACACAAAAGGCAAAAGAAACTATACACAGACGGTACAAGCAACTGTGCACAAGTTGTATGGTTTATGATGCAAATGGCACAAGTTACTATGCACAAGTTGTCATAGTTTATGATACAAATGGCACAAGTTACTATACACAAGTTGTCATAGTTTATGATACAGATGGCACAAGTTACTATACACAAGTTGTCATGGTTTGTGACACAGATAGCACAAGTTACTATGCACAAGTTGTCATGGTTTATGACACAGGTGACACAAGTAGCTACATGTATATGCACAAGTTTTCATGGTTTATGACACAGGTGACACAATAACTATACACAAGTTGTCATGGTTTATGACACAGGTGACACAAGTAGCTACATTTTCATGTTTATGACACAGGTGACACAATAACTATACACAAGTTGTCATGGTTTATGACACAGGTGACACAAGTAGCTACATTTTCATGTTTATGACACAGGTGACACAATAACTATACACAAGTTGTCATGGTTTATGACACAGGTGACACAATAACTATACACAAGTTGTCATGGTTTATGACACAGGTGACACAATAACTATACATCAACATATACTTAAGACAAAATATTATAAAGATTGGTGATCGGAAAATCTCTTAATGGTCTGAGAGGCAGCACACAGGACTTATAATTCAGGGATCATAGGTTTGATCCCCCCTCCACAACATCTCCATCATTATATTACTATAAGAACATTTTAATTTAAGTTACACAATACAAATTATATCAATAAAAGAAAAAATATCTTGTAATATTTCAGTCATTCACAATCAAGCATGATAGATTAATACATTATTTAATGAATATTGCAACAAGAACCAGATAAAAATCATGCTTCATTTTTAAAATTATTTCTCTTAAAAATACTCGGTTCACCATATCATCAAATACATTTTTTTAACATGTATAAATCTAACAAGTATCTGGTTATCGGTTTAAAATCTGTTTGAGTACTTTAATATAAAATTTGGTATATGTGACCATCACCACTGAACATATATTTTGAATATCTCATCGGTAGCAAGAATGGTAACTGTATTTATTTTAGGTAGTTTACAACAGTTTTGCAGCAGACGTCTATATACCAGACACAATATTTGCATTTTGCAGATGCTGTGGTTTGGGGAATAAACAATGTGCATTATTCAGATAAATGCAGCAGTCCCCAGAAAGTGAGATCAATTTATTACTTGTAAAGATAGCTGTTATTAATTAAGGCTGCATCAGCAGATATTGTGAAGTTGTCATTAAGTTGGCATTAGGTTAGTTATTGCTTTGAGTTAAAAGGATGTTGCTAAAAAGTCTTAAGATAATGTGCATGACTGTATTATTATACCCCAGATAGAATATCTGAGGGCTATATTGGATTCATGTTTGTTGGTTGGATGGTCGGTTGGTTGGTCCATTTGGTAAGTCCATTTGGTAAGTCCATTGGTTGGTCTGGCTGTCTGTAGACAAAATTTGTCTGGACTGTTTCCTAGTAACTTTTTCTCTGATTTTACAAACATCTGCTCAGAAAGAGGCATTGCAAAAGAAACTCGTGAGATTCAAACTCAGGCCAGCTGTGTCATAAGTAAATGCCATACCTGCCATACGTCCCGGATCGTCCGGGATTGTCCCGGAAATCAAGTGCCCATCCCGGAAAGACACCCGATGTCCCGAAAAACATGAAAACTTGCATACCTTTGATCAGGCCAGTCAAATTTTTGACACGCCGCTACTTCTTTAATTATTCATAATGATAATATGTTCCGATTCGGCAAATACACCGCATGTCATTGATAACCAATTAACAAATGACTGCTATCGCCTATCGATTTATTGACTTGCGGTGCATTCATTAATTTGTAAGATATCTGCCCCTTTCAAAGACAGTCGCTAGGGTAATTGGTGTTAATAGAGATGCTACTTAAAATTAAATCTAATGCAAACACGTGTCGACCTTGCCGAAAAAGACTATGATTTATAAATCAATAATTTGTTTGTGGTTTGTTTGCTGTCATCAGAATTTGGTATCAATAGAGTTGCTGCTTAGAATTAAACTGAGTTTTTCACATATTGGTCCGAGAAAGAATCGGTAAGTTTAAAAGGTATTCGTGATGAATATAGTAATGTTTGATCAAATCGCACCGTTACTTGTAATACGAAGCATAGACGACGCCTTCATCAAACGCCCGTGATTCAGCTTGATTCGAGTTTATGATGTTAATTAATTAATGGTACACAGTTATTATTTCATGATTACTGCTACACAATTACTATGCTCTTGCAACTGAAATAAAAGGTATTAAACTGATGGTACTGATGTGTATTTGAAACACGTGCACGGCTTTTCGCACCAGAAATGGAATCCCGTCTAATTTTGTGTACTGCCAACGGTCAGGGCATTGAAAGTGTATGAATAGTTGTATGTCCCGGATAATTGGCTCAAATCCCGGAAATTCCATATCAAAATCCCGGAAATGGCCAGAAAATGGCAGGTATGGTAAATGCTGTTGACCACCGAGCTAAAGAATCTGTTCCATGATGCAGATAACAGGGGTTGAATTTATAATGCAACCTTACTTAAGCAGCCAGCTAAGGGAAATGGTAATTTTGGCTGCTTTAGCAAGGTGACCACCTAATTAGGGGTAATGTTGGCTCGCTTTCTTTAGTACTAGTAGGCATGTGGTTACTTTGAACACAGAATAATGATACTTTATTAGTTGTTGTATACAAATGAATCTTTATTAACTTTTCGATATGATAATTCAAGTTCGAAATACAATACACATGTTATGGTACAATTATTTAAATTCTTTTAGATATTATTATTATCATCTCTGACTTCCTTATCACAACACCAGCGGTCTCAGCTTCTTGTAGAAAGTAAAAACATTTGTTTCTTAAGATTCAGTGATGGCCTATTTGAAAATTTCTTTGTTCTAAGTTAACATTTTACCTGTGGACTTTCCTAAATATATAAGATTAATAATGCTTTGATTTTAAGACAAATTGTAGAAACTCATTGATTTCATAGATTTCCCTATTCATGTAATATGGGTGATTCATACAGGAAGGTGTTCTCCTAATGAGCAGAGATATAGAATAAAGCATAGAGATACTTCAGCTTTGTTTTCTTTTACTCCAGTGGCAGTCCAACTAAAAAGCATGTTTGTATTTATTTTAATATCTACTGACCGCTTAAATCAATACCTTTTGTAATTCTAAAACAAACTTCTCGGCACCTAATGAGATCAAAGGTAAAATCAACTGCATGTTTGCTGTGAGAATCTATAGTTATTGTTTGTAAATAAAATTGTTAATGTAGAAACACATCATAAAACATGCATCAAAACAGTCGCCAAATTTACACACTGATTAATCAAAGCATTGTGTATTGTCATATGTTTGCCTTCGAGGGTTTATTCTTGGGCTTGTCAAAATATATTTACACCTTGAGCAGATGATACCTGACCACAAAATTGGGTTGATTTTGGGCAAATTGAATGCAGTTAGTGTGGCCGCTGGCCACAGATGTAAAAGGACTGTTTAATTTAGGTGTTATTTAGAAGGATTTTCGATGGGAGCATCATGAAATGACCGTTGACATGAGGTGACTGCCGATACAAGGTGACCGTTATGGCAGGTTAGACTGTACATAACATAAACCATAGAACTAGTAAGAGTCTCAGTGGGTGTAAGTGATTTAAAGATGCTTTTTTATGCCTAAATGATAGAAAAAGAGGACATCTTATTTGTTATGCAAACCTCCTGCAGAAAGATTCATAATTCTAGTCATTTTTTATGGTCATTAATTACTATTAGGAGATGTTTTGTTTTTGTGATAAGGTGTAATACATTTAATTATAGTGAAAGGCAAGGAAATAAATTGAGTTAGAAGAATCTTGAGTGACAGATAATTGACAAGTTTTTAAGAAATCAGCAAATATGGGCCAAGACCGTTGAAGCTGATTCCAGATAATTACTTCGATTAGGGAAATTGCACTGTTTAATGCTTCGGTAGTTTATGGATTTACTGTCAGTTATCACAGGAATCCATGAAATTAACAAATTGACAGTTTAATGCCATAGAGATGTCACTTAATTAAGGAGAGCTTGAAATGGTTTAAAATTGTGTTTGTATTATAGTACACCACAACTGAAATAATTCTAAGATTGATTTTCCAAATATCTGGTGTTATCAGAGCATTTTCCAAGGTCCTGCTACATAACAATTACTTACCAGTATTTTTCATTTTTTTTTTTTTTTTTTTTTAATAATAAAAATTAGCCAACGCAACAGGGCTCCTGTTTTTGTAAAATGTTTAATATTTAAAAAACCTTCTTGTCAGAAATAGTAAGATAGACCTTAGATATTTATTTTGCATGGTTCATCTTCTAGAGGTCCTTTACCACAATAGCTTAAATTATGCCCCATGGGTCATTAATGCCTTTGCCCTAGGTCACTTGGTTTTACATTGGCTTATATAGGAAAGAGTTAGAATCTTCTTGTCTAAAACAGTATGCCATAGAGATAAGATATTTTGCATGTTACATGGTCTAGTAGACCTCTACCAAAATTGTTCAAATTTTGTCCCTGGGGTCAAAATTGGGCCTACCCTAGGAGTCCTGTTTATGTAAAATATAAGATCTTTGAAAATCTTCTTGCAAGAAACTGAAGTTGTAGACCTTAGATATTTTGCATGAAGCCTTTACCATGATTGTCCAAGTAATGCCCCTGAGGTCATAATTGGCCCTCCCCAGTGATCATTTGATTTTACTAAGTCTTATATAGGGGAAGACTTAAAAAATCTTCTTGTCTGAAACTATATTATGCCCTAGAGATTAGATGATTTGTATGTTGCATTGTCATATTGGACATTTACCAAAATTGTTAAAATTTTGTCCCTATTGGTCCTATTTGTATAAAGTATTTAATCTTTGAAAATCTTCTTGGGAGAAACCATATTAAGCTTTAAACCTAAGATATTTTACCTGGCAAATCAACTAGAGGTCCTCTGCCAAGTTCGTTCAAATAATGCCCCTGAGGTCATTATGTCCCCAGAGTCACTTGATTACACAAGGCTTATATAGGAAAGACTTAAAAATAATATCTTTTTTTCTGAAACTGTAACAACACTATGTGGTAGAGCATTTATGTTGCATTGTTTTGCGAATGTGTACCAATTTTGTTCAAATTAAACCCCTGGGTTAAAATTGGCCAAATTGGCGGGGGGCGGGGTGGGTGTGGGGGGTCCTATTTATGTAAGATATAAGAATTAAGAATTTGGAAAAGCTTCTTGTGAGAAACCATAAGCTTTAGATCTTGGATATATTGCTTGGAGCATCGCCTAGAGGTCCTCTACCCTGTTTGTTCAAATTATGCCCTTGGGGTCATGAATGGCCCTGCACCAAGGTCACTTGGTTTTACATAGCTTATATCTAGGGAAAACTTTAAGAATCTTTTTGTCTGAAACTGTATTCCAAAGAGCTAAGATATTTTTATTATTTAGCATTGTATAGTGGATACATACCAAGCTTGTTCAAACTGTGTCCCTGGGGTCAAAATTGGCACTGTTCCAAGGCTCTATTTATAGGAAATAAAAGTTCTTTGAAAAATTCAAAATCTGTTACTTTGCTTCGGATGTTTACTCAAGAGCAAACTCATGGCCAAAGTACTCAGGTGAGCAACCCAGGGCCATCGTGGCCCTTTTGTTTTGTTTTTTCTTGTCATTTTTTGGCTTCTCTTTTCAAGGGCTGAATGTATACTGTTACCTGAATAATATTTAATAATAAGCCTTACCAGTGTTTTAACAAATGAAAAAGTATTGAATTTAATGATTACTTCTAATATTCCAGCTTCACAATTATTTCGGCAAATGAAAAAGTCCTAGAACTCATAAATAATTATAGTTCTACCTTACTTTACTTAGTTGCTCTCTTAAAAAGAATGCAAGAGAAAAGGTAATGTCCTTTTAGCTTATACTAATTGAACTTTTGAAGTTGTGTCATTTTAAAATGATTTATTTCTTTAAAATACAGTAACACTAAAAGGTTTCTTTAGAGGATGGAAAAGTATTCTAACCTCCCTTAATTTACTTTAATGCAAATATTTAGTTCCATTCTTCCCTTAATTTACATCGCAAATACTTAGTTGCCTACTTCCCATAATTTTCTTGGCAAATACTTAGTTGCCTACTTCCCATAATTTTCTTGGCAAATATTTAGTTGCCTACTTCCCTTAATTTAGTTGGAAAGATTTAGTTGCCTAATTCTTTTTGCAAGGATAGTGATTAATTACATTTCTGTTAAATTTCATGAAAATTTGTTTAGTTCCAAGTATAACAGTTTTTGTGGTAATGCCAGGTAGTATTAACTGGGTATAATATCATTTCATTGAAAGATGGATATGTACTTTTTGCTACTAGTCTTTTGGTTTGAGAAGTACAAGATAAATTTCTAATTTCCTTGGAAAATAGGCCCTGTGATAAATTAGAATTTCCCTTTCAGTCACTACAGAATAAAGAATGAGAACTTGTCACTAAAATTGCCTCAAATTTCCAAGAATTTTGAAGTTAAGAAAATTTAAAAGGGCTGTAAAGAAGAATATGACTCATTGGTTTGCAATCCAGTTAGCATAATCAATTACATTATTCTGACATATCTAACCCTTGTGAAAAGGGATATTTTAAGGGGATCTAGCATGTATTAAAATATGGACAGGAATGAGCTGAGGTGGAGGATTACCAATTTATTTACAGCTTACAGCTTTAATCCCATGCAGACTATTGTTTTGGCAATATCTTTCCATCCATCCATCCATCTTTCCTTCTATTCTGTTGTTGTGACAGGAGCAATAACTTAATGCTCTTTTACAAGATTTGCATTTATCCAGATACATATCACTGATACAAGTCTATAGAAACTCTTTGAAACTTCGAATGGTAATATATCTTTGTTGATTGTTAGTCATAAATGGGTTGCAATACAGGATTTGTTTTTTTTTACTCATACTGATCTCAGTTTTAAGAATAGTTGTTTGCATTGGATATGAAAGCAAGTTTGAAATTCAGACACTTGAACTCAAAAACAAAGTCAACAGGTCGAATTCTAGAATAAAATCTTGCTAACCCTCTAATGGGCTTATTTTTAGTTTGATTCTTATAGAATTTGGTACAAGTTTTTGTCTCATAAATCTTCAACAGTAACTGTTACATAGAAGCTCAGTTCACAAGATCAAACATGAAAAGCCAAGTCTTTGACTAAATACTCCTGAAACTTCCATAGTTTTAGCTTGCATAAAATAGGTTTTGAAACCAGGTCTCATGTATTAAAAAGTAGATAACCATGCCTTATTTGTCTGTTTATTCATCTTGGTACAGGTGCAGCTGTATGTTAAACACTGCACTACTCACCTTAATACCTCAAAGTATATTCAGCAGTATGACACATACTATCAATTGTCTCTCTTCAAGATCAAGGTCACTTTAAAAGAGAAAAAAATATAGTCCTTTCATTAACTTGTGTTCAGGGTCCAAAATGCTTTATTACTTATTTTTGGAGCTCATCATCTAAATTAACTGTTTGTAAACTGTTAATCATCCAACAGTGGGAATCATTTCAATAGTTTGCTTGTTTCATATACAAAGTGTATAGAATGTAAGCCCTCCTGTCAGCATCGTAAACCCATGTTTGATTCATTCCATTTCATTTTATTCATTGACAGTGGGACAATTGGTTTATGAAAAATGAGTAACGTTCTTTCATTGGTTTCTGAAAGATTTCATTTCAGGATCTCAGCCAATGAAATTACTTGTTACAATTTTAGATGAAACACTGTGATGGTCATGTTTAAATTCTGGGAAATACATCTATTTAAAGAAACAAAAACCCTTTTTTTACGACATTACTCAAATTTCCCAACTTATAAGTATTAAAATTTTATTTGTAAATCCAAATGTCATTGGACAGAGGGTTTCTTGCCTTTGTTCATTAATATAAATGTAAATGAGGAATCAGCAGTCAGTTGCCCCTACATTGGTACTTAATGTAGTTGTGTGGGATTTGTACTGTGGGTAATCAATGATGTCCTCCTGTATAAATATGCACATAATTTTGAACCAGTCTACAGTTTGACTGATGCCTAATCGGTTATTACTTTTCATGTGGGAATTTTTTGTTAACATTTGGAAGGCTTCTCTGATTCTGTAATGTTGAAATGAAATCTAAAAATGTTTTTCTAAATTAGAGCTGCAGAAAATCTTGCAGTTTATTTGTCAAACTGTTATGTTATTAATCAAAACTGTCTGCCCTTGAGATGAATTATTTCAAGTAATTTGTGATGAAAAAAATGGTGTGTACTGTTAAAAATTTGAACAAATATTTGCCTTTACAATCATAGATTTTCTGGTTGCTGTACAAAAGATTTAAGGTTCTTTATTTGAGAAGAAATTTTCTGTAAAGACTGCAGTGATAGATAGGTATTATCATGCCTTGCAAAATTTATCACTTTCTGAAATTTACATTCTGCAAAATAAAGGCAATACTGCATGATGTTTGTCACAACACTTCCTGACAGTCAGATAGGCAAATTAAGACACTTGTATAACTGCTTCCTGTCATGTGCAGTTCAGTCAGTTACTGGCTGCATAAAACATGAGAGCAGTCTATCACCAAGGTAAAATGTCAACATTTTCTAGGATCTCATCATAGTGTTAGATGTTAATACCAACTGACTTCCAAATTGATTTAGAGGTGATCATTGCTTCACAAGTATAGGTGAAGAAAATTGTTAAGCAAAATGGGTATAGAGTATTGGCTTTTCTGTTTGATATGTGTTAACCATCTAGAAAAAGAAGAAGACAAGTTACTTATAAACTTTTTTATATGCTCGAAGGGGGCATATTATGTTATGGTCCAAGGCGTCTGTCTATCCGTCCATCTGTTAGCAATTTGGTTTCTGGAGGATAACTTGAGTACTCATTGGCCTACAGTCATTTACCTTCATGTGATTATTGCCCACATTGAGTGGATGACCGCTATTGATTTTGGAGTCAGTAGCTCAAAGGTCAAGGTCACATAGACCTTAACATTGTAAACCATTTCTGCCATGTAACTTGACTATCATTTGTTATAGAGACTTCAAACTTTATATCATGATTGCACACATGGATGACCCCTATACATTTTGGGGTCAGTATGTCAAAGGTCACAGTCACCTAAATGTTTAGAATCATTTACACTCTGTAACTCGACAACCATTTGTCATAGAGACTTCAAAATACATACAATGGTTGCACACATTGATTGAATGACCCCTATTGATTTTGGGGTCAGTAGGTAAAAGATTAAGGTCACAGTGACCTTAACATTTAAAAACAATTTCAGGCGTTTAACTTGACAATCATTTGTTGTAGAGACTTCAAACTTTGTATCATGATTGCACACATTAAATGGATGACCCCTATACATTTCAGGTCAGTATGTCAAAGGTCAAGGTCACAGTGACTTAAATGTATAAAATCATTTACACTCTGTAACTGTCTTAGACTTCAAAATTTATACAATGGTTGCACACATTGTGTGAATGACCTCTATTGATTTTTGGGAGAGTAGGTAAAAGGTCAAGGTCACATAGACCTTAACATTGAAAACTCTTCTGCCATGTAACCTGACAGTTATTTGTTATAGAGACTTAAAACTTTGTATCATGATTGCACACATTGAGTGGATGACCCTATACATTTTGGGGTCATTATGTCAAAGGTCAAGGTCACAGTCACCTAAATGTTTAGAATCATTTACACTCTGTTACTTGACAACCATTTGTCTTAGAGACTTCAAAATTCATGTAATGGTTGCACACATTAATTGAATGACCCCTATTGATTTTGGGGTCAGTAGGTCAAAGGTTAAGATCAGAGTGACCTTAACATTGAAAACCATTTACGTCCTGTAACTTGACAATCATTTGTTATAGACATTTCAAACTTTAACTCATCATTGCTCACATTGAGTTGATGACCCCTATACATTTTTTGGATCAGTATGTCAAAGGTCAGGGTCGCAGTGACTTAAATGTTTAGAGTCATTTACACTCTGTAACTCAACAACCATTTTTCATAGAGACTTCAAAATTCATATATTGGTTGCACCGATTGAGTGAATGACCACTTTTGATTTTGGGGTCAGTAGGTCAAAGGTAAAAAACTTCAAAATTTACACCAAATCATTTAATTTTAAAGCTTAAGGTTTCCTCCCTTATGTCACAAATGCATCATACTTAGAAAAAACACCCTTCAGGCATATAATGCTTGGCCCTTCATTCAGGATCCACTTTTTTTCTTTTTACACTATTTACCTGTGGGCCACTTTTACATCCATCATTTATTCATCCTCCTGATAACTGTTCTTTCTACACTCTTTGTATGACTACATTGGTTCTCTAAAAATTAAATTCTTAGACAGCATTAAAATTTTGCCTTCCATTTTTCTCATCACCATCTTGTTTCACCATTGCTCTTCCATTAACATCTAGTTCCATATAATTCCCTACCATTGTCTTCACTGTGTGTTTTCTATGCCTCGACTGTTTCTTTCTCCATCTTGCATCTCCATGCATTTTTAACCAAAGCATTAATTCCATTGACTAAAAAAAAATGTTTTTCTTGAAGTCATTTCATTATATTGTTACACCTTCATTTCTTCATTTAAAAATTCATTTAAAAAATCACTTAATGAAGGAATGGAAAAAAAAAAACTGCTTAAATTTGAATAAATATTCATGAACTGATACTTATAATTGTTCAGAATTATTTCATGCATAGTGGTTTAGATGAAAATTTTGATGTAAAGAACAACAATTCCCAGGACCTATTTGTCCAGAAATGTCTTCTTAACCCTTTCATTCACTGTCAGCTGCTAAGTTAAACTTAATAATCATTTGTTTATTGCCAACTACTGTGTTATTATGACTCCCTTCAAAGAAGAAGGACATAATAATAAGTCAAGTACCATTTTGCCGACAGCCTTCAAACTTCATAGGGTGTTGCTCTTATCGATTAGAAGACCCTTATTGCTTTTGGGGTCAGTAGGTGAAAGGTCAAGGACACTGTCACTTTGAATTTGAATACATGTCTGCTCAATAACAGCCTTCAAACTTCATAGGATGGTTGCCCTTATTGAGTAGAAGATCCCTATTGTTTTTGGGTCTGTAGGTCAGAGGTTATGATCAGTCAATAACCAGAGAATGCTTTGGCCTTTGGTGGGGATGTTGGTCATGACCTGTAGATCCCCTCTTTCAATTTTGAGGTCAGTAAGTAAAAAAAAAAATTTGTATGATCAATAACTAAAGAATGCTTTGGCATACAGTCTTTAGAAGTTGTTAGATTGTTGATCATGACTGGAAGATGACCCCTTTTGATTTTGAGTTTAGTAGGTCAAAGGTCAAGTTCATGTTTAGAAGTCCATGTTACATGGCTAATTAGTTGCTATTTAGAGGGGGGGGGGGGGGGATTCATGTTTCACAGACATCTCCTGTTCTTTACAATCTTTCATCTGCTGTTAACTGACCCAGACTCCCCATCTTCTCCATCGGTTACCAATTTATGTTAATTGCATGCCTCATTTCTGGAGCAAATTTGTAAAAATTCATCCTAGGCATACAAAATGATTTTACAGTAGTCCCTTTCCCCTAAGAGTGTTATTACAAAAAGTGTCGGAAGGCCATATAGTTTTTGACTTTTCCATCTGTCAGTCCTTCCATTTTTCTGTCATTCCATCCAAAAACTTTAACATTGCATATCATTTCCTTATTAGTTAATGGATTTACTTCATACTTGAACACAACACTCCTTTGGACAAGACCTTTTAATTGTCATGTATTTATTTCACCTTGACCTGAGAATGACCTTGACCTCAAAGGTCCAGCTGTCAAAAAACTTTAACATTGCCAATAACCTCCTAATTAGTAAATGGATTTATATCATACTTGAACACAACATCCCTTTGGACAGTACCTTCTCACTGACATATATTTAAATGAGCTTGACCCCTGAATGAGCTTGACCTAAAAGGTCTGATTGGTAGAAAACTGAAATATTGCCAGTAACTTCATTATTAGAAAATGGATTTACTTCCTACTTGAACTGAACACCCCTTTGGGCAAGACCTTCCAACATACAAATATTTAAATGACCTTGACCTTGAAGGTCCAGTTGTTAAAAAAATTCAAAATATTGGCCATTACTTCCTTATTACTGAACAGATTTAGTTTATGTTTGTTTGCACACAACAACCTTTGGCCATAATTATTTTTTTTGGTTTACCGACCCGCCACTCTATATTTGGGAAAATGAAAAAGAAAAATGATCGTTCAGGGAAAAAAAAAATTGCAGTCATCGTTTTCACAGAAAATGTACCATTTGACCAGTTTTTATACACAACTGTGAGGCGCTCAAGCTCTTATGTATCATGACTTCCTAAATTTGCTTTTTTTCACCTCCTCCTACCCCTTTTCTTGAAAAAAATCAGTAAACCAAAAAAAAAAAAAAAAAAGGCCTTTTGGAGAAATCTTCCAAATGTATATATTTTAATTTTGACCTTGACTCCTACATGACCTTGACTTTGATGTTATATTGTCCAAAAAAAATCTACTTATTTTGAAGGATCTACAATCATCTGGTCATATGTTTCTTTTTAACCTTGACCCCTAAATGACCACCTTTAGGTCAAAGTGTCAAAAATAAAAAACCCACTTCATTTGAAGGAGCTACAATTTATCTTCATCTGGTTTTCAGCTCAAAGGTCAAAGCACCACTCTTGGGACATTGTCATCTGTCAGAGACAGGTCTTGTTTTTTTCTTAAGTTAGTCAGAACTTGTATTAAAGCTTTTTTTGTTGGAATTAGCTTTAAGATGTTACTGATGTAATAATTTTCAATTTATCTTTTAAAATCTTCAACCTTAACTCTCCATTTTTTGCTGTTGTCACATATTTTCAAGACCTCATTTTTGTATGAAGTTGATTATGCTGAATAAGTCCTCTGAAAAGTGAATATAAAAGATCCTGTTATTAGTAGGGAAACTCTTGGAATTAGGGTCAGATTTCCAGAAAATATCCTGGGAAGTGTAGCCTTTATAACGGAACTTATTAGCTGTTTTGCTATAGCAAAGAAAGAATTAATGAAGAAAATTTTGTCATATGCTTATCCACATGATTTTCATGGATAATTGCATGTAACATCACTTTTTGGGGCATTTCATCACTTTATTTCTGAATGTTCTTTGAAAAGACAAATGTGGCCAATGAGTTGTTATAAGGTGTCCAGTTTAGAAGAATTCAGTTTTGGTACTGTGAATTTACCACATATACTCTGTAAACTGCTACCAAAAATCTTCCATTGTGTTCTCTCTTTGTAGCAATCTTGTGTAACGTGGTCCTAATGTTTCTATTTTCTGTAGATGGTATATCAGTAGCACTACAAGCACCTGCCAGCGTTTTTCTCGTTCAGAGTTGCCTGTTTGCTGTGAGTTCTCTTTACTTCCTTTACTTGATGAATGTGATTTCTCTCAGATTGTTTATTTCATCTCTAATTCAGAAAAAAAAATTGTAATCGGTTTTCACTAATGAATGTGCTCATTCACTCTAAGGTCATTGATGGCTCTAAAATAGCCGAGTGCTTCAGCATGCTATGTTTTCTTCCCTATAGAGAAAGAAAACTCAATATCGTTTTTTTTTTAAGACAGCAAAGTGTATGTTTTGGAATGTGTGATGGATCAATATTGTTCTTTCAACCTGTATCTTTTCCTGAATGTAGAACTAAGAGTATCTTTTGTGATACTGGTCACAAAAAATATCAGTGACCACTTTGCACCAGTTTAATTAGTTAATTGCTTCAAAACCTGAAAAGGAGTAATGATGTATGCTAATTGAGAAATTGATTGATTGATCCTGTTAAAAGAATCAAGTTGCACTTTTAATGGATTTAGTGCTTTATTTAGAACCAAGGAAGACTTGATTAGAATTTTGATATTCTTGTTTTGCTGTGACTGGTTTTTGACCTGGATTGGTCTGTGGCATAAGTCAGGGAAAATTGGATAATGTTGTTCAGAAAATTGGATTGTACATCAATTCTGAGTGGATATAAGGCCCATAGAGTACATTTGAAATGGCAGAAGTTACACCATAATTCCTTCTAATCAATAGTGTTTCATGGTGGAACACTAATTCAAGTGTTTGTAGCTTCATCAAATAATGTTAAAACAAAAATACCAACAGTTCATTGAATACACCTACAGTAGTATTATCAACTGAAAAGGATTAACTGCGGCATTCTTTCCTATGAATGGGTCTTGACATATTCGTTAATTATTTATACACCTCATTTTAAGGTTGCAGTTTCCTTTGAGCTACAAGGATATATATTTAAACAGCATTCATTTACTTTGAAGTGACTTCCTTTTCTTGGAAATCAATACATGATTTTCAATACGCAGCATTCAGCGAAGGCAAATGCAAAAGTATTGAAAATATTACAGTTTGTTACTCATGTGTGTTGTTATAGGAAGAAGAATTATATTATTTTTGTGGAAAATTTGTTGAGTTATGTGCAAGTGGAGTACAAATGTGGTCAAGGATAGATTAGGTTGTTATGAGTCAGAAACATCGTAGCCCTAGACCAGCCGGTATTGGAGGGAGGAAAGGTGAATGTCACGGAGGTCAAGGTCATAAGTCAAAGGAACCAAAAGACTGGTACCACTACTGTCTTTATAACTGTGGATATTTTCTTTGGCCAGTCTGTAAGTGAATGTTGATAATGTATTGTTTATTGCATGCCAGTTTTGCATTTATCATGTTACAGAAGTGTGAGAAGATGTTAAATTGACCTTGACATTTAGATTCACCTAGACCTGAAAGTGAGCAGGACTGGTGTCACCTTTACCTTGAGGTGAGCAGTGGTCACCTAGGAATTTAGGTCAATGGGTTTCACCTTCACCTTGATGTGAACTAGTGTCACTTAGACTTGGTGGTGAATAAAACCACATTGACCTCAAGGTTAGCAGGTGCAGTATTGACCTTTGCAACCTCACATAGGTATTCTTGAAATTTCTTGTCTTTAACCTTGAAAAAGCTCATTTAAACACATGAAATGTAGTACTATAAACCATTTAATAAGCATATAAGAAGGAATAAGGTAGTAACTAATAAGAGCTGTCTTTCAGAAGTACTGTAAAAGTAACACCGTAATTGTTGTTACTTGTACCGTGGAACAAATATGATTGAGTTGGATTTTACTGAGATAAAAACACTTCTAGCTTACAACATAACTCAAAGTTTATAAAAGATCATGGTCACACCTATGTGTATAGCTATGATAAAACAATGGTCATTAACAACAGCCGTCCCTATTCCGCATCCAACTTCAGCTTTCATGAAAGTTCTAAAATAATGCTGCTATTCCTTGATCCTGTCAGCTATCCATGTCTTAGTGCAACTGTAAAGTGAGCAGTTTTTGTTAGATGTACAAGAGGATAGGGAGGGTTCCAACATGAAAGAGAAGCTCTGCACAAACTGGTTTTGGGGATGTTTTTCTCATTATCAGATGATCTTCCACTTATGAATGAACTTGTCCAGACTGATCATTACCTAGCCTGAAGCAACTATGATTCCCCTCTTCATTTAGTTTTAATTCTTTCACCAAGTGGTTGTTAGTACTATGTTTCTGACATGGTCTAAATATTAACAGTATCCACCATTTGTGTCTGTTTCATTTTACTTATCTAACTGAAAACAGCACCAACCATTACACAATGATTAAACTCATACTGGTCTGTCAACATCATACCGCTTGATCTTAAAATCACAAAAGAAATATAGCAATCAAGTAGTTATCTGTTTTAAAAACTGGAACTGGGATGCTGGCAGACGATACTGAGGCATGGAATACCCACCATACAGAAATTATGTCTGCCAAGTTAAATTATGTGCATCCAACAATGCAGCCAAAGATCAACATGCAAGGACACATCAGTGTTTTCTTTAATCTGCATTCAGTTCTTCTTGTGCTGCTTGGTAACAGATCAATTTAAAAGAAAACTCGATACCATTTTCCTGTCATACTTTGTGATACAGTGAAGTATATTTCATTAACCATATCATTGTGCTAAGCTTATCTGAAAGATTTAACATTTAAACATGGTCTTTAAAAACAAATATAAAGAAAAGCTTTAATGAGCCAAAAGAAGGACCTCTGGCAGGGAGTTGTGGTCAGCCTGAAAGATCCTGTTAGAGCAATGACACCTGTAGAATTCTTGAAAATTCATTAGAAGAGAACACTGTTTGTGCAGATGTTAGGCCCCCAAAGAAAAATGTCCATGGATTGACAAAAGTTTGATGAGTGCTTCGAGTCTAGATGAAGGAAAACAGACATCCTTTTCTTGTCTCCTAGTTATTTCTCTTTCATAGTGCAGAATACTTGAAAAGTAGAATTGGTTGTCATTCATGATATTTCTCCCCATGTAGTTTTAAGGGGAAACATTTTGATGTTGTGCTTTTTGTCTGGGTGTTTTTGGGTGTCTGGATCCCACAAATCATGTCCACTCCATAACTTTGTCATTCCTTGGCAGAAATGTTAGCCACCATCAGACAATATGTCACGCACAAAAACCAAGTTCGTACCTTCAAGGTCAAGGTCACACTTTGAGGTGAAAGGTAAAAATGGGGTCTTTTTTCATGTCTGCTTTGTAACTTTGCCATTCCTTGATGGCTTTATAAATTATTATCAGAAATGTTATCCACCATAAGATGATGTGTCATGCACAAGAACTAGGTCCACACCTCCAAGCTCAAGGTCACACTTTTCATAACCTTGTCATTCCATAATGGATTTTGAAATAACTTGGCAGAAATGTTAACCACCATGAGACAATGTGTCATGCATAAGATGAAAGGTCAAGGTCACACTAAGAGGTCTATGGTAAAAAATGGTATGTTTTTTAGAAAATTTCTTTTTGAAAAACCAGCCATATCACCAGCCCTTGGAATGGCAAAAAAGAAAAAAAAGCTGCATTAGGCCACATTCCTCATGAACATTCTAAAAGCCACAATCCTACCCAGTCACTGTAAACTTTTGTCAGAATGTTTGTCTTAATGATTTCTATGTCCCTGTTGTATATGTGTCATGTAAGATCAAAATCTAGATCACCAGGTCAAAACATAGTAAAACCTTGTGAACACTCTAGAAGCCACATTTTCAAACTAAATATCTTGAAAATTAGTCAGAATGTTTGCGCTAATGATTTCTAGACTCTCTTTATATATGGGTCATTTGGGATCAAAAACTAGGTCACCAGGTCAGATCTTAGAAAAAGTATTTGAACATTCTACAGGCTACATTTTCAGGCCAAATATCAAGAAAATGTGTCAGAATATTTTGCTTGATGACTTTTAGTGGATTATGTTGGGTCAAAACTAGATCCCCAGGTCAAATCCTAGAAAAACCTTGTGAAAATTCTAGAGGCCACATTTCCAATCTAATCGTCATGAATCTTTGTCACAATGTTTGCCTTGATAACTTCAAGGCTCTTTTTATATATGGGTCATTTGGGATCAGAAACTAGGTCACCAGGTCAAATCATAGAATAATCTAGAGGCCACAATTTCCATCCAAACATCATGAGTCTCTTTGTCAGAATGTTTTGCATGATGACTTCTAGGCTCTTTTCATATATGGGTCATCTCGGGTGAGAAACTAGGTCACCAGGGCAAATAATAGAAAAACCATGTAAATACTATAGAGACCACATTATTCATCCAAACTTCATGAACCAGTCATCATGAAACTTTGTCAGAATGTTTGTCTTTCTGACTTGTATGATCTCTTTGCCTTGGTAATGTTGGATAAAAAACTAAGTCAACAGCTTAAATCCTAAAAAAAACCTGTGAACACTCAGGACACCTTTTTTTCTATCCATCATCATGAAACTTTGTCAGAAACTCCAGTTTAGATCAATTTTATTATCCCCTGCTGATTGAATCGGGAGAGGGATATTGTTTTGGTGTTGTCCGTCCATCCTTCCATCTGAATTTCATTTTGGCTCTATTTCTTGGCAACTACTGACTGGATTTCAATGAAACCTTGTGGGAACTTTCAAAACCAAAAGGAGATGCGCATATCCTTGGCATGTTCTGGTTGGACCCTTCAACACAGATTTATGGCCTTTGATTAGTTATGCAGTATGTATACAGAGTAACATTTATTTCCACGCTATTTCTTGGCAACTTCTTACTGGATTTCAACGAAACTTTATGGGAACCATCAATACCGAAAGGAGATTTGTATATAATTGGCATGTCTTGATCAAACCATATTATTTGCGCCCAACATGACCATAGTTGTCAACAGGCCATAAAACTCCATTCATTCTTTTGATCAGACCATTTAGCACAGAGTTATGGACTCTGAATAGTATTTTGTTTCCATGCTTAAAAAGGGAAGACTTAACAAATCTTCTTCTCTGAAACCACAAGGCCTAGAACTTATATATTTTGCATAGAGCATCATCTAGAGATCCTCCACCAAGTTTGTTTAAAAATATAACCATTGGGTGAAAATTAGCTCTACCCTGGGGGTAACTTGAATTCATATAGATTTATATAGGGGGAACCTTAAAAAAGCTTCTGATGGTTGTTTCAACTGTATACCCAAAATCAAAGTGTTCAGGTGAGTGATCCAGGGCCATCATTGCTCACTTGTTGAAAATGTTTTGACATCATTTCTCTCAAACAACATCATTTACCATAAGAGCTATTTCTGCATGGCACAGCTCAACTTTTATGGGAATTGATTTATTATAGAAAAAGATACCAAATTGATTTGTCACTCAGATTCCAAGGTCAAAGATTTATGTGAAGTTTACTGCCCCATTCCAGTGATTTGTATGATTTCGGTGGTGGATATCAACGAATTTACTTGTTAGCTCACCTGTGCAAGTAGTGCACAAGGTGAGGTATTGTGATCAGTCAATGTCCGTCGTCGGTGCGTGCGTGTGTGCGTAAACTTTTGATTTAAAGAACATCTCCTCCTAAACCACTGGGCCAATTTCAACAAAACTTCACAGAAATGTTCCTTGCATGAAGCTCTACCAAAATTGTTCAAAGAATTTGATTCCATGCAGAACTCTGGTTGCTATGGCAACTTAAAGGAAAAACTTTGAAAATCTTCTTGTCTGAAACCACAAGGCCTAGAGCTTAGATATTTGGCATTTAGCACCCTCTAATGGAACTCTACAAAAATTATTCAAATTATTTTCCTGGGGTCAAAATTGGCCCCTTCCCAGGGGTCACTTCCTTTTACATAGACTTATATAGGAAATCTTTAAAAATCTTCTTCTCAGAAACCACAGTGCCTACAGCGTTGATATTTGGTATGTAGCATTGTCTAGTGGATATCTACCAAGTTTGTTGAAATTATGTCCTCTGGGTCAAAATTGGCCACGCCCCAGGGTTCTCTTGGTTTACATATAGTTACATAGGAAAAACATGAAAAATCATTCTTCTCCAAAACTAATAGGACTAGACCTTAGATATTTTGTGTGGAGTATTGTGTAGATAACCTTTACCAGTATTGTTTATATGTTGGCCCTGGGGTCAAAATTGGCCCTGCCCCAGGGGCCCTTAATATGTAAAAAAAGGAAATCTTGAAAAATCTTCTTACTGGAAACCTCAATGCCTACAGCTTTGATATTTGGTATGTAGCATTGTCTAGTGGAGGTCTACCAAGTTTGTTCAAATTATGTCCCCTGGGTCTAAATTGGCCACGCCCCAGGGTTCTCTTGGTTTACATATAGTTATATAGGAAAAACATGAAAAATCATTTTTCTCCAAAACTAATAGGACTAGACCTTAGATATTTTGTGTGGAGTATTGTGTAGATAACCTTTACCAGTATTGTTTATATGTTGGCCCTGGGGTAAAAATTGGCCCCGCCCCAGGGGCCCTTAATATGTAAAAAGGGAATCTTTAAAAATCTTCTTACTGGAAACCTCAATGCCTACAGCTTTGATATTTGGTATGTAGCAATGTCTAGTGATTGTCTACCAAGTTTGTTCAAATTATGTTCCCTGGGTCAAAATTGGCCACGCCCCAGGGTTCTCTTGGTTTACATATAGTTATATAGGAAAAACATGAAAAATCATTTTTCTCCAAAACTAATAGGACTAGACCTTAGATATTTTGTGTGGAGTATTGTGTAGATAACCTTTACCAGTATTGTTTATATGTTGGCCCTGGGGTAAAAATTGGCCCCGCCCCAGGGGCCCTTAATATGTAAAAAGGGAATCTTTAAAAATCTTCTTACTGGAAACCTCAATGCCTACAGCTTTGATATTTGGTATGTAGCAATGTCTAGTGATTGTCTACCAAGTTTGTTCAAATTATGTTCCCTGGGTCAAAATTGGCCACGCCCCAGGGTTCTCTTGGTTTACATATAATATAGGAAAAACATTAATAGTCATTTTTCTCTGAAACTAATAGGACTAGACCTTAGATATTTTGTGTGAAGTATTGTGTAAAGAACCTTTACCAGTTTTGTTTATATGTTGGCCCTGGGGGTCAAAATTGGCCCCGCCCCAGGGGCCCTTAATATGTAAAAAAGGCAATCTTTAAAAATCTTCTTACTGGAAATCTCAATGCCTACAGCTTAGACATTTGGTATGTAGCATTGTCTAGTGGATGTTTACCATGTTTGTTCAAATTATGTCCCCTGGGTCAAAATTGGCCACGCCCCAGGGTTCTCTTGTTTAACATTGATTTATATAGGAAAAACATGAAAAATAATTTTTCTCCAAAACAAATAGGTGTAGACCTTAGATATTTGGTGTTGAGTATTGTGTAAAGAACCTTTACCAATATTGTTTAAATGTTGGCCCTTGGGTCAAAATTTGCCCCGCCCCAGGGGCCCTTAATATGTTAAAAAGGAAATCTTTAAAAATCTTCTTGTCTGAAACCACAAGGCCTTGAATTTTAAAATTTGGCATAAAGCAAGCTTTATCAAGCTTTTTCAAATTATTGGATTAGGTTAAAGGTCACGGAGGCTAAAAATAGATTTATCTACTGTACCTCATAAAGCCTTCGGTTATAGACCAATATCTTTGATATTCAGTATATAGGTTCCTTGCATGGACCTCTACCCATGGGTAGGGTTTGAGGTCACTGAGTCAAGGTCAAGGTCACCATAGCTTATAATAGATATTTCTACTTTCTGTCATAGAGCCTTTATTTATTGACTGATATTTTACATATTTGGTTTGTAGGCACTTATATATTTTCAATTATAAAATGAAATACTGCTTAACAGCAAACCTACAGCCAAAGTACTCAGGTGAGCGATCCAGGGCCATCATGGCCCTCTTGTTCTATATATGTACATGGGTATGTATTGCAAAGTTACAGACTGAGATGCAAACAGTTCAGATCATGATAAAGCTATAAAGATGAGCCGGCTGACTGTCTACATTGGTCATTGCCAACAGCAGGATCAGAATTGAAATACTTTATGTTTCACTGCAATTTAGCAGGGCCAAGCTGAAATGAATGAGTTCAACAACTTTCATAAAATAATCATCAAATTCCTTCAAATTTGCATCAGACTCTCCTCTTTTTGTAACAAATAGATCAATAAATTTCTCCAAGTGATTATTATAAACCTTAAGCCTGCTAACTGCAATTGTTTTTGCCATTTCTACGAGTGCATACAATAATCAGCTAGCTCATAGCTGCAGTCGGATTTTCATCTTGTACAGTTCACTGTTCAGTTGAATAATGTCTTTAGTTGAAATTCTTTTTAATGACCAAATGCAGTCATCTGATTGTAGCATTTAAAAAAAAAAGCTGAAAATACTGGCCGGTAGCTGTCGAGGTCCCTAGCGGGGTTCATGGGTAATGTCCTGGTAATGACCTGGTAGGAAAGCCATGAAGTGGGCAAAGCAAACATTGCATCTTATCAAATTCCATTTACTTAATACCGACTCGACCAATGCCTATATTTACCGATTAATTCTAACGTCAGTCTTTGTTATATCACTGTTAGGTTAACAATATCTATGTTTCGATCCCATTTTGTGCCAAACTCAGCACTTTGCATTTCTCTTCTGTTACAATACTGTGTCCCATTATGCACTCAGCAGATACAAAATCAGAAAATCAGTCACACAGTAGCACACCATCTGCTGGTGTTGATGTACATTTTTTTATTGCGTGAAAAGCTAACCAAAGGACAGACACTAAAACAACCAAAACGACACCGGGGGATTGGTCAGCTGTGGATTATAAGATAAACTGCAGAAGTTTGTGACAGAAACTACTGAATTCTGGGGAATTGCTGACATTTCACAAGTCTGCAAAAGGAAAGATGGACAAATCCATCTAAGAAATTCAGGAGGGGGGTCAGGATTAAAATGTAAAGAAATTCAATTAATTTGCTTTTATCGTAACCAATAGATAATAGTATTTGCTTATGTCTTTAGAGACACTACAATATAAGAGTTTAGAAATCAATACAAGTTGCTGCTTTTAGACACAAAATCACATAAAGTAAATGCTGTTCCCTGCATTAAGGACATTAATATCCTATTTTTCAAGCTGCTTTCCATCAATAGGTGGCTTTTAATATCTTATTTTCTATAAGTTACAGTTATAAACTTGATATCTGTATAATAGACATATTTATTGTCAATGATTTTTGGACTGCAGTCAAAAGTCTGTTCATAGTCGTTTGAAGTCAGACTGGATAATATTTTAATAGAATTCTTTTTTCTGTTGTATCGCTTCTTTCATTCCTAGCTAAGTAGTAATGAAGGGACCAGTGAATGTTTTGTAGTACACTTGAATTGCATGATTCTTTTGATCACTTTTCAACATGTTTGCAATTTATTCTGTCCCTTTAGGGCCCAAATGCAATATGTTCCCTTAAAGCACATATATGAGTAAGAATGCTGTACATATTTTGTACCATATATACTTGTAAAAGGCAGGATGTGTGAACCATTCTATAAGCGCCAAATCTTGAACTATTTTTGGAACATTGTAGTTACTGGTGAAGTATATCTGATATATGTTTTCCAGATGATCTTTTTGAGAGAGATTGAAACTGGGTGAAGTTGTTTCAAAAACTGGGTCAAATGCACACAGGAAAAGTTTGACAGTACTCAGAATAGGAAAAGTTTGACATTACTCAGAATAGGAAAATTTGACATTACTCAGAATGATTGTCTTGAAGATTTCTCTCAGTTTCCAGACTGAAACTAAGTTACACAAAATAAAAAGCTGTTATCTGACTAGAAAATCTCATCTTTTTATGAAAGATATCTTGATGAATATATTTGACCATTATGTTTTCAATAAGGACAATAGTACATAGTAGCAATATAGTGCTGTCATTGCCCTCTTGTTTCCATTCTTACACAGGCAAATTAAATGGATCGTCTAAATTACTAATGGTTGCAACTAGGTTAATCTAAATTTATATACTTACGTTGCTACTTCTGTTTGCTTACTTGTAAATTGCTACATATAATAAATGTTTAAGAAATGTTACTTTACATAGTAACAGTACATACACAAAGTTTCAGCTGAATCATCTTTTACCTTGAAAGATACCAGAAACTGTAAATATGACAGAAAAGGTTTGCCATAGAAATGAATTTTATTACTATATTACCAGTGGCTTTGTCTAATGGAAGTATTTGGAGAAACAATGCATTATTTAAATGTGATTGTAATATTGCATTTTCTTTCCATTTCAGCTCCCACACAGTCTATCACCAATGGTGACAGGACAGAAAACTCTGATGAGGGAAGTAGTGTAAGGGGAGCTTACTCCAGCACAAGAGAAAGGTCAAGGTAAGGACACCATAATTCAATGTAAAATAAGTAAGAAAAAAATGTTTATTTTTCAATTAAATGTAAAAGTTAAAGTGGTTGAAATAGCAGAGCATGTTGCTTCTTTGACAGTTCTGTTTTGAAAATCTTTGGCATTGAAAATCAACAGAAAATGCATAACATTTTGAGAACACTAAGGAGATGTTCAGGCTCATCATTCTTAAAAAAACACTGAAACCTCATAAATGCCAGTCCTTCATGATGAATATCTTGTTGAAATGTATTCAGACTAATTACAAAATTCTCATGTGAATTCAATAGGCGTCATTAATCAGTTGCTTAATCATGCTCTTGTGCCATCTGAATTCTATGGAAAGCCAGTTGTGTCATGATAATTTTATATTTAATTGCTTCAGAATGTTATAATTTTATATAAGGTGTCACTTAATGTTTGTATTATTTTTATAGGTCAGGTTAACATGTAGCAGGCAAAATTTTGTTCAAGGAATGAGGGGTTATTTTCCCCTATACGGAGAAATCCATAGAAAAACCTGAAATTTTGAATTCATTCTTAGTATTGATTTTCAAATGCATTATCAAAATTATTTTCAGTCATCTGAAGGTTTATATCCCTATCCAAGTCATAAATTCTTGATACAAAGCTGTGATAAGAGGCAAATGAATTGTTGGGATGTAAATCACTTTCAGTAATATCTTCAGCCTTAATAACAGAATGTGATACATTAATGGCATAGATTTGTCTTCCATTGTTCCTGTTCCATTTGTCTGCAAGGATGAACGACATGCCTGCAGGCCATAGGTATTTTATACGTCTAGCCATTTACTCACTTACGTTGTGCCTGAAGCTTTTAACACTTGTATTAACTGAAAAAAGTGTGTTAAGACATCTAAATAAAGCAGCTGCCTATCAGAAAATTGCCACTGGAAGATATATTGAGTAAAATTAGGTTGAGCGGTTGTCAATGTAAGTAGGCCAGTTTGAAGCTTCATGGTTCTGAAATTGTGGTCTTACAGTTTTTACATGGCTCATGGTTCAAGCTAGCCAGTGAAAATAGGGAGAAGTGACTGCTCCCTGAAGGAAAATTAGGGAGAAGTTTTAGCAAAAAAGGGAGAAAAAATTTGGAAAACTTATTCTGTTGTTACTTTCAAATCAAGAAGTTGTAAAGAAGCTGAATAGACTGTGAAGTTGTAATATTTCTTAAAATATGATATTTAGCACTTCATACCAAGGGAAGTAATCTTCACTTTGTCCAAAAATGTTTGTTTTGTAAAGTAATGAACAATGATTGCTGTTTACTTTTTTTACAAAAGACCATTACCATTTTGGAGTTGTCTCCTATTGAACTTAGACTTTTTTTAATGAAGAAATGCATTCATGTAGGTGCACTGTGTCAGAAACTTCTCTTTCAGTTTTCAATGTACTTGAAGAATAAAACTATTATCAAGTTATCCCCAACAAGTGTAGAGGTGCAAGAAGTTCTTTTCACATGCATTCCTTAAGGCATTCCAAAGTTATCTTCCATTTAAGATTCCTTTTTTTTCCAGTGCAGGTTTACATTGACATAAGAAACTTGAGTTGCAAACTGGTCTTCTTGTTTTCAACGCACTTGAATAATACTTGACACATATTATCTATAAAAAAGTGTAGAGGAGCAAGACATATCTTCAAGGAATTCAAGAGTTATCTACCATTGAACTGTGATTTTTTTCCAGTGCAGATTTGCAGGCACAGACACTTGAAGTTTGTGTTGCAAACTATTAGTCCTTTGATAGGTATTCAGATGATATCAGATTAAGATGATACGCATTCAGAGCACGTAATAATCTGCAGAAGAGTATTTTGATAGATATCTGCTGAGTCATTTCAGGTTTGCCGGGGTATCTGTCACATTCAGTGACTGTTGTAGTTTTGTTATCTTTATCTTGAATTGTCCCCTCAGCCATTTTTGATCATGTTCTGAAATGTTGTTAGCTCACCTGAGCAGATTGTGAGCTTCTGTTATTGCTTGCATCTTGCATTGTTTGCCATCTGTCATCAGCTTTTTACTTTAAACAGCTTCTACTCCTAAACCACTTGGTCAGAGTTGATAAAACTTGCCAGAGATGTTCTTTGCATGAAGCTCTAATAAATTTTACAAAAAATTCCATTCCTTGCATAACTCTGGTTGGTATGGCAACAAGAATGAAAAAATCTTCTTGTCCTAAACCACCTGGCCCAGATCTTTGAAATTTTGTTTGGACCAATGTCTAGTGGATCTATATCTTAAAATTATGTCCCTTAGGCCATTATCGGGCCCACTCAAGCTATCACATGTTTACATAGAAGTATATATGAAAATCTTAAAAGTTCTTCTTGTATGAAACCACAGGGCCAAGAGTTTTGAAATTTTGCATGAAGCATTTTCTAGTAGACTTCTACCAAGATTGTTCAAACTTTGCCCGTGCGGACTTTCTTGCTCTGATCAAGAGTTCAGAAGTTTTACATGGACTTAATAATATATTGGCAAAGACTTCTGAATTTTGGTGTGTAGCGTAATCTAGCAGATGGCTTTCAGGTTTGTTCAAATGATATCCCTGGGGTCACTATTGACCTTGCCCGAGGGGTCACATGTTTTGCATAGTAATATATAAAGAAAATACTCCAAATTCTTCTTGTATGAAACCAAATGTGGTAAAGGTCTACTTATTTAGACATACTCTCTCAAACTATTTTTTCAGAAACTGCAAAGCTGAGACTTCTGAAATTTGGTGTAAAAGCATTATCTAGAAGACCCCTATTAAGTTTGTTTAAATTATATCCCTGGGGTCACGGTTAGCCCCACCCAGATCAAATTATGTTCCATTATAGTTCTTTCTTTTTTATTTTGATGATAAATACATTACATGGCACAGTTGTACTCAGGTGAGTGCATTAGATCCATCATAGCTCTCTTGTTTTTTAATACAAAACATGTAACAAAAAGTGAACTTTTCCTTAAAACACATGAATACTATACCAAGAAAGAACATCATAAATTTATAAAGAAAATCATCTATGAATCATGCGCAGTAAGATATGTCTCTCTCTTTTCCTTTTTATACCTTAAATGACTGCAGTTAATAAGTTTCCATATTTATGGCAGATCACGTGAGCGATCGCAAGAGAGAGACAGAGCAAGCAGAGATGAATGCAGAGATCGTGGTGCACCACGAGAACCTGTGTACGGAGTCATACAGACACAGCCACGGTCCGCAAGGGGAAAACGATCAGTTCCAAGACGCCATACAGTAGTGGGCACTGCAATGGGGACAAGACAGCTTGATGAAGAGGTAAGCAATAGTAGAGAATTAAAATGCTTATGGGTAAAAAATGAAGTTAGTGGATACTTTTTTTATTAACATATATTAAGACAGAACCAGTGTCTTACGGTGGATATCACAACTTAAGATGATATACAAGAACACAAGTTTAAAAAGCTGTCAAATGGTGTCACATGGTCTTAGAAAGACAGGTTGAATTTTTGAGATTCAAGGAATAATCAACATGTTCAAAGGTGACATAAAATTACCAGATGACATTCCACAGATGCTCTTCACATAGTATGAACATTGAAATGATAGGGTGTTCCTGCTTTAGCTTGAAATAGAAACAGTATATCAGCAGAATCTATGAGGCCTGAAATGAATGGCAAAAGACAATAAAGCTTCATTTTCTAGTGTCAAACTTGCACCATTTGCAAAGACCAGTGAAAGAATAGTTCAGTTTTTGTACCATATCTCTAGGGGGATAGAGGTAGATCTCATTAACATTGATATGGCAGTGTAAGCCTAGTGGGTGTTTATCTAGGTATGGTTTGATCATCAAGAGGCACTGTTGGACTGTAATGCCCCAGAAACATGCTGAAACACTTCAGACCACTTGTTAGCTATAAACATGTTTTCTGTAAAAGAATGCAACTTTGTGTTAGAATTGTTTTATAGATTATAGTTAAGTAAATACAGACTAATAAACTCTAAACCAAAGAGTTACATTTTCATTTGAGACAAATTTTAAAAGATTTAAAAAAAGAGAAAAAAAAACCAAAAGAATTTTTGTAAGAAAAATGTTTTCAAAGTTTGTATGTTTAGAAAAATTGTTCGGAGTTTTCATTACCAGTATTTCATTGAGTTTGCTGCTTGGTTTTGAGATCAGTCATATTTTCCATGCATTGGCAAGGTCACTATAGAAATCTAGAAAGTATATATGGTTGATAGGGAATGAATGATACATATTCCAGCTTCCCTGAGACATTAAACAAATCGATCATTGCTAAAGAGACATAAGTCGAAGCAGGATTTTCTGCTAATGAAACAGTAATACCAAGAAATAGCCAATAAAAGCAATGTTTGTTAAAGCCTTGAGCATTAAAAGGAGAGTTTGAATAGAACAGAAATAGATCTGGTTAATGGGTTATGTCTTGGGTATAGATGTAAATGTATATGGGAGAAATGACATGTTTAACATGAGGTATTTTAAAGGTTAATTACTAGCTAGGTAATGAGGGTAGAAAGTAATGAATTTTAAAATGGTTCAAAAGTGTTGGCATTAGGAGGGAATGGAACTCAGCCATTGAGTTTGACTTTGTAGTTTCTTTATGTTTTTACAGGGAGGTGTCTTCTAATTACTGCCAGTTTTGCCAGTCTCTATTCCATTGTTTTAGTAGAGCGGACAAATGCCTGCCCGATTGCTAACCAGTCAGTTGGACTGTCATGTTTTGTTCATTCATGTTGCATGGAGGGAGTTACCTCATTATAAAATTAATACTTCCACCAGAAATGACAGATTTGAGTTTGGTTTGTTTTTCTACAAATCCTTCAATTTAGAATTTGCCGAGGTAAAAACAGGTAAAATAAAAAAAGAGAAATAAGTTACTGCTGTAAACATAAGCAGTTCATGGTAACCCTTTACTTTGCTGCATATAAGCATTGACTGACAACATATACTAAAGTACCTGGTAAAATGAGTACAGTGTAAACCAGGCCTTAACAACTGAGGGAGAATTCATTTGTAAACAAACAGAAGGAGAAGTCATTATAATTAGGAGAATAAAGAAACAATGAGTAGTGAGAAGTGATGGGTGGGTAGAAAGATAAAGATAGTGCAGAATGACAGAAAGCATGTACAAGACAAAGGTTTATTGTTATTTTGTGAGTAAAACTTTCCTGAAATAACACAGAGGCTGTTAAACAACATTAAGTTTGTTTCTTAAAGATGGATTATTGTGACAAACCATCTCAGGTGAGTGGAAATACTGTTAATAAGAAAGGCACAATAGAGAGGTTGCAAAGAAGGTTACTATTTCATAATACTGGAGATATTACATCAGTGTCTGATTTCTCTTGAGTATTATTTCCAAGCATTTCTTCTGTAAGGGTGAATGGAAATTTGACAGAATGGAACAAAATCAATTGTCTGTTTACTGATGTTTTACATTACGTACAGTTGTGCTATAGATTAAGCCTGATTAAATTTTGTATCAATTGTAAATTTATTGAATTGTCAGACAGTCTAATTTGGTGAAATTTGTATGCAGTTGCACAGTACTTGGCAAAAACTGACTAGCATTATTGACATGAGGTAACTCATGTTAGGTTACTTCATTGTCCCAGGCTGAGTAGTTTCCCTTTGATGAATACGTGCAAAAGTATTGATTAATAATACTGGGTTATTATCTGTAATTAAAAAGTATACAAGTCAATGCAAATAGAGCCTGAATGACTCTGATCAATGGTTTTTGTGCGAGAAATCATGTTTTATTCAGACACGTCCTACTATCGAAGAATTTCTGAATAAGCATATTTCCCGAGAGTAAAATTTGTCTGAAATGGCGTCAATTATTTCTTTCATCATTACTGTATTGTAGATTGATCGAGGGTGGTTGTTGTTTTTTTTAAAGGAACTGGATATTAGATGATAGTTTTGCACCTTAAGATTAATTTTTTTTTTGCAAGTAATGTATTTTTTATTCTTACATCTATATTATATGGAAAAATACTGGCCTATCTGTTTGATGATCGAAACTTGCTTGTTTGGTCAGAATAAGTGACATGTTAATGTGAAAGTTATAGATTTAAAGTAACTGGGCCATTTTTCATGAGATCCAACTGTGATAAATAGGAACCAAATGACTTCGAGATGGGAAAATCTCAGAACTGGTCTTGGTCTGCAATGTTATGGCAGAGGATATTGTCTATAGCCTTTTGGTACTAAGAAACAGTTTGTAAAGGAAAGAATCTTTCAGATCCCAAACCAAACTTTAAATGGATTACCAAAAACTGAGAGTTTTGGAATACCAAATTTGGTTACAACAGGTAAAAGGTTTTATCTTCACTTGAACATTAATTTTTACAGTGTTCCAGACCAACTGTTTGCTATAATAATACGCCCTAATAAGTATAACATTGTCAGTATCGCTGTATTCTTAGGGAAAATTTCTGTATTTACCTTAACTACAGTAACTTGCCATATTGATTAAAAGTATTTTCCTGAATATGTATTTTCAAAATATGTAAAGGTGCAAACACCAAATCTACTACTGGATATTAACAATTTCTTGCCATTCCTTATAATTTCAGGAGCAAAAGGGAGACAACTTGGTAAGGACTTATTGGCCATTAAAAGTACAAAATATAAGTGGTGGAGTAAGAGATAACTCTTTCAGGCATATATAAATTTCTGCTTCTTTGAGTTGCATCTCTTAGGATTGATTGCCTAATTAAGTTTGTAACAAGAAAGTAGCTAGCCTTCTTCAGTTGGTGAGGATAATGATTGTGTCTAAACAGAGTTTTTGTCTTTAGAATGTTTTTAGACACCACATAACCTAAGGCCCCCCCCCCACCCCACATCTCTGCTGAATACACCCATTGTATTCTTCTCTTACTTCAGTTGAGGGCCAGAAAGGATTAAAGTTCCATTATAAGTATTATACTTTAATTATTAAGTTACCTGGTAAAATATCAAACAAAATAATATTATTGGGTTACTTAAAGGGACATACCCTAATATAATGATGCCATTGCTCAGTTTCTATAAAACAAAAACAAAAAAGGATAATTAAAGAGGAAAATATGTTCTTTTCTTTAGATATTTAAACACTTAGTAAGTGTTCATTTCAAATAAATGGCCCGATGGTGCAACAACTCTCTATAGTAATACTATCATTATGCATAAAGTTTACCTGTTGTAATTAGAATTTTTGACTGTCGCCTTGATTTGGGTAATTATTCACCCAATAAAATTCACATTTTCATGCTTCATTAATGTGAGATTGCAGTGGCATTTTTATTGACACTTTTAAACATCTGTGTGTTTGTGTGTAAATAGCAGAGAACTATGGTATTGAATGATAATTGATCTGTTGTCTGATATCTGAATGTTTCTAGAAAATTTCTGTCATTCAGAATCCCCTAAGAGCTTCTGTCTTCCCTATAGGAATCTCCCAAAGGACCGCCTGCATTTCATGCAACATGCAAAACTGCCCTTATCCTCTGAGCTGATTTAATCAGTTTTGTGGTGGGTAAGTTCACTACCATTGTATGACTTTTTGTGACATAGGAGAAAATTGTCACAGCTTGATCAGGGATAAATGTGGATCCAACAGTATAAATCAGCTAATTACCACAGAAGATTTGCATCCTCTTTGATGGGTTTCA